>OX243821.1:29013481-29131710 GCA_945859605.1 Lumbricus rubellus
TTGCCTGATCATAAAGGACACTAAAATAATTCCAATATTTAAAAAAAAAAAAAAGAATATGATTCCGAATTACGATATGTTATCAATTCGAACTGACAGAAGAATGTAAAAAAGATGTTGAATAATTATAATTATTGTCACTTCTTGTTAGGTAATTACACGCGTTGTGATTTTAAACTTACTCTTGCACACCTATTTTAGCATTTACATTGAGCTACAACAGACAAAATTTGTCACCAGTGCAAATTCATCCGGCACGGGCAAATAAATATTTCAATCTCACAAAATGAATCAGTATATAAAACAATCTCTCACTTACTTTGTCGTCATAAACTGTTGTCAAACAATGGATCCATCCAATCATCCGGGTATTTCTCGGGACAGGATCTGTCGGAAAACAAGAAATGGCGGAGCAAATGTAGATGGATGGATATGTGTGTATTGTCCCGGTTTTTGCCTTCCTACGGAGTATAATAGCTTTTCGTTTATTACAGACAGCAACCGGTCACAGTGTACAACTATGCAGTTCAAACAATTTACAGGAACTGAGATTACAAAACACACAAATCTTAGCAATCAACAGCGCAGAGAGCCTGCAATAATCGACGCTGACATCAGATAAATAAAAAAAAACAATTATTCGTCTCGATCTCCAAATGTATCTAATGCTATGACTGGTAGGAACAATTGGTATACATCGTCCCTTGTCACTTCCCAAGTCCAGTGTGTTAGTCCAGCTGATGTTATGTAATCACCTGAATTGTCTGCCATTATTTAGATTTACTTCTAGTGCATTTAATGGGAATTAACCATATTATTAATTATTCATATTTCTCCTTAGCTTGCCAGTTATGCGATGCAAACTTTCGAGTCAATAGCGTTTAATGTGTCATGTACATCTTCTTACCCCAGAAATTGTGGGCGTCTCCATGCGGGGAAGATTGTAGGTGTTGAAATCGTCCTAAACACGTGCAAATTACTCACTTCAAATACGGCAACGACGACTAATGGTAAAAATTATTATTTTATTTCCAAACACCTTTAAATAGCGCTAATGTAACGTTACATAGGGCTAAAATTAGGCGATTGTAGCAACTAATTCTTGTAAATGACAAAAAACTTTATATTCTTTATTGCCACCGTTTAAAAGGTGTTCAGGAACACAAGGTCAGGAGAAGAATCCATATTTGACGAGGGCATATGACAACAAAGGCCGCTACCCTCGATAGAAAATTATTATTTTTGTTTGGCATAATTTTATTACAGCACTAAAACAAGGTTACAAAAATGACATTTGATTAAAGTAAGACCAAATTCGCCCAGCGCTTTACACGGCAAGCAAGAAATGAGTAAATCGTTCAATGCTTAAATGTCTATTTTTATTCCTTATCACCTAGTCACATTCAATTGTCATCGTTTCTAATTACTTTCTATTGCATTAAAAGAAAGTGGAGTGAGATAATAGTTTAAAGAAGAAGCTGTCTTTTATATAATCCGTTAAATCTGCTTTTAAAAGGTGTCAAATTGTCTGCGTTGATGACGTGATAGATTTATGGCCTAACGACATATTAACTCATTCCCGCCTGAATTGTTCCGATACCTATTGGGTTTATCGGGTCACCCGCGACCCGATCCGGCGGGAAAGAGTTAATACGACTTCAAATCGACACATACAACGCCCTTAACACTTTGACCGCGTGGTACGTGTATACACGTACCAAATTGAGTCATTTAACACAGCAAACCAGCGGCCAACGTGTTAATGATTCCCCATGAGCAAACTTTGGCAGTTTAATCATCTACAGCGTTTTTGGGATGGATGATTTTGTTCAAGGATGAAAATCTTAATCCAAAGCTTCGACATTAAAATGTTCCACATATGCCGTGTGTAAGTCAATTGTGTTACATCGCTTTTGCTTATATAATGCATATAGAACACTTAAAAGAGGTTTGCTGATATTGCAAATAATTATACACAAACGTAATTATAATTAAAAAAATTCCTACGCAGAGGCGCCCTTGGTCCAGGTCGAGCAACAACAACAAAACAGTCTTGAACAGTTTGTGAAATTGAAAACTTTTTGGAAATTGTCGAATAATCAAGGGAAGCCCAAGTCAAGGGAAGCCCATTCCAGGTTGTTGGTCCAACCACAGAGCCACCATGCCACCTCATGTGGTGGCATGGTAACAGCGTCAGCCAAAAAATATGAATAATGTAATTATATTAAAGAAAAATGTTCAAAATTGAGTTAATCTCCACTGTTACAGTAGCTGTAAGATACCTTTAGGCTCTTGGAAATAATTATGATGTTTTCGTCACCTCTTTTAAGGATATTCACATAATTATAAGATTATGACCACGAGTAATACTTTCAATAGTTCGACAAAAAAATATCTAAAAAGTGTCAAATACGATTAAAATATTATAGTTAGACTAGACCGGACTTTGGAACTTTAGGGGACTTTCTGATTCGACGCAAAGCTCGTGAACAATTTTGTGCTATGCGATTTCGATTGTCAAGTGTCGTGCCATATTTGAATTACATGTACATGCATGGATCACATCACTCACCTTCCAACAAATAAGGCTTCATTCTGTTTCAAACCCTCCCCACCCAACCCCCGTCACACCTAACCCCACCTCATCCACACCCGAGTCACCCCCTCCCATCCTCCGCCGCACTCTCCCCAACTAATCTCTACCCACCCTCTGCTGCCCAGTCCCACACAGCTCAAATCGGTTTGCCAAGGCTTATCATCGTCATCATCGTCGTCGTGGTCGTCGTCATCGTCAACGTCATCGTCATCATTATCATCTTCTAATGATATCATTTTCTAATTTTCTTTTGCCTTCATATCTTATTCAACTCACAGTCAACAGTTTGTTTAAGTTGTATTTTTATATAGTGTTTTAAATAACCTTTAAAAAGGTGTTGAATTAGTCCGCGTGATTGACGTGATAAATGTAGGGTTTAACGACATACTGCTAGTTCCAGGACCATTACTATAGTCGACCGTACCATGTCTTACAAGACTACTCATCAGTGAAGTTAAGCGGGATTATTATCTACATCGTTTGAAGCATGGTTGACTTGTTAAAAAATACCGTAAAGCAAGGCGTTGACTTTGTTTCAGATTAACAGCACTGTGTGATAAAACGAAAATCAATAGCGTCGCCCTCCTAAAACACCCAGCCTCGGGACTGGCACTATAAGATTACGTAATGTGGCGGGTTTTACGCAATTCATGACTATAAACACTTGGTGCTACCAATCGCATACGCATTTACTTGATCTTTCTTCTACGATAAAATCTTGTCGGCATGTCGTTATAAGTTACGTAAAAGTTTAGGCATGCTTTATAGAATTGATGTCGATTATTGGTTCCTGAACTCAAAAACCTGGAATTCGTTGACACATTTTGCCTAATCCTGCGCATTTTCTTCAATAAAATATATATACATGTAAATGTAAACGTTAAAAAGGTGTTTAACGCCATTTTGCTCGTGACCTGGACTATTCTTGAAAAAAAACACGGGTGCTTGAAAGTCGAGACTAACACTAGCAGTCACTGAATGAAGTTGTTGGCATAGATGTGTAGGTTCGCATAAAGTGTCGTTGGCATTTTCGATGGTAAATTGCAATCTTCCTCCCTTTTAAGTCGGTTATTGTTTGACACCGAGATTGAAACCACTAGACACCTTTTAAATGATATAATTCTACTTTATATAAACGTGAGACGCATTAATCGTTGCAATTTTCGACATTATCTTCCCCTGAGACGGATACAGTGAAAGGAGCTTGAGCAAATACTTTACTCAAAATTGTACTCTGCCTCCGACACTAATCATCTTCGAAATGAAAAAGTGTCGTTAAGCCCGAAGTACACACGCTCGCAAAGCTTAAAGTGCTGCAATATGCCAAGCAAATTTATGTCGAGGGCAACGGCCTCTCGTCAAATCTGGATCCATCCATCGTAAGTTATAATTATGTCTAAACTTGTATATGCATCATATTAACATCTTCTTTTATTCGGTAACCAGTATAATGTAGGCCTATGAACGCGCACTTGTTATAACGCCCGTTCAAGATACTACTCATAGGCGCTCCCAACCACAGCGGGGACACTGAATGAAGTTTCACGCCGATGCGGATGAGCAATTGCGAGTGAATGATTTTTCCAAGGTCCATACGTGGTGGCTTATGATGGATTCTAACCTGCAACCCTCTGGCTGTAAGGCAGCGAACATATCAACATCAATTGCCTCGGAGAATCAATGAAGTTGAGTCGAACTTTTGTGCGGCTCGGACTTTCTTATATGAATGTTTCTTTTAAATAAAAAGGTATGCAATAAATTCTATTCCGTGCATTTGCAGCAGCGCCTCTTACTCTCAATCTTCTACGCGTAGGATTGAGGTGGATTCGAACCTGGCTGTAAGGCAACGAGCACACACTATACACCAAAATTATGTAGGCCTACACATCAATCAATCATTCAATCAATTTTCGTTTAATCAAAACTTCAGGCTGGCAGAACGCAGCATGTTACATACAACTAATTTTACTAAGGTTTTATATAAAAGTTCAGTTTATATATGCAACATAAATAAATATTTTGCTTGAATTAATATTAATTAATCTATGTTTGTTGGGCTAGGTTAAAAAATGTTTCCGAATAGTACTCTAGAGATAAAATTGCAATTATTTTTTTCTGGAAAAGACAAGTCAATGCTCGTACCCCAAACGCCATTATAATAAAGCAGTTAACCAACGAGTCGATCGTCTGTGATGTTATAAGACAACGTTGAACTATAATTATAGTAGAAATAAGTCGCATGCGTGAATGCGTGCATGTAACTGTTGTCATCCCGTGGAGACATACATGTATATGCATTGTAATGGGCAATCATTTTTGGTAACTTTGATTGGATGTTCGCTAGTGAACACAACTGTAGAAGACAACACACGGATTATTAATAGTTTATGTTTATGGGGCACGGTGGTGTAGTGGTGGCGTCGTTACCTTGAAGCCGGAAGGTTCGGGGTTCGAATCCACCTCGCCGCGTAAGGACCTTGGGCAAGTCCTACACTCGCAATTGCTCAGCGCTTCGGCGTGAAACTCCGATGCAGTGTCCGCTCTGCATCGGAAGCGCCTCTGAGTAGAGAGAGCTTGAAGGGGCGCTATAACAAGTGCACATACAAACAAACATGTTTAAAGACGCTATGTGATAACAAGAACATTGTGACGTTGATCGTAACGGCAAATGTGTAGACTATGCCTGTCGATTAGAAGGCCGAGTTAATTGATCTATTACTTGGATATGGCAAAGGTTTAGACTAGTGTGAAATACGCGCTTACGTTTACACGAAATTAATGCAAGTGTTGAGATTAGTAAGTTATGCTAACCAAACCGCTATTACGACAGCTTTAACAATTATATAGGCGACCGTCTTTATCCGTCACAATTGACACCTTTTTAAAGTAGAATCAATTCTAATAATAATAAAGAAACCGATACAAGTATTTTATAACAAAGCTGTAGACTAGGTAGATAAGGAAGTCAGATATACATAGGGAATCGGATATGAAACAAGTATTAGTCTTCAATTCATATACGATTCGCTAATTCCTTTTCAGTGCCAGACCAAAGCCTGGATAAAGAAGGAGGTCGAATTTAATCATCTTTACTATCACACAGTTTCGTTAAGTATTTAAACGCCCTCGTTCTAATTGATACGAACAATAAAAGCTTCTATCTTATATAAATGGTTTCACGGATAAAAAGGTAGTTTATACTCATGACATCGAACACAAAAATCTCCCGCTCGGGCCTCATCACACCCAACTCCTCCTCATCCACACATGGGTCACCCACCCCACCTCCGCCCTCCTTCCTTACCTATAATCTCTACCCAACCCCGCGTTTTCCCAGAACCACCAAGCACCCACCCCTCTGGGGTAAATTGCAGTTTTTCGCCCTTCTCAGCTCTTCTTCACCGTCTTCTACCCAACACCAGCCCACCCCACTCAGCCTCCTCCCCCACCCCTCCACCTCACCCATCTGGCAAAATAAACAAGATACCAAATTCATATACAAATAAGGTCATCGTCATCGTCATCGTCATCGTCGTCGTCGTCGTCGTCGTCGTCGTCGTCGTCGTCGTCGTCGTCGTCGTCGTCGTCGTCGTCGTCGTCGTCGTCGTCGTCGCCGTCGTCATCGTCATCGTCATCGTCATCGACATCGTCATCGTCAATTCGAACGGATAGAAGAATATGAATCAACTGTTTGCGCCTCTGAGGAGTTCTCTTGAAGGGGTGCTATATTAAAATTACAATTACAATTACAATTTCAACTTCAACTGCCACATGGCGAATGTAAAAAGAGATGTTAAATATTATTGTCACTTTTGTTAGGTACATGTAATTACGCGCGTTGTTATTTTAGACTGACTCTTGCACACCCATTTTAGCATTTACATCGAGCTACAACTGGTTAAATTTGTCACCAGTGCTAATACGTCTCGAACAAGCAATCAATTAATCATTTCAATCTCACAAACTGAATCAATTGCTCACATGATATGAAACAATTTCTCTCGACTTCATTTGTCATCATTAGATGTCGTCAAACAATGGATTCAATTCACTTTATTGAAACCAGAAAACAAGAAGACAACAAAAGTATAAAACATGCATGCATTGGCTACATTGGATCCATTCATCCGGATATTTCGAACAGGATCTTCATCCTCCCTCATTCAGTCTTTTCACTGGATCTATGGGAGAACTTGAAATGGCGGAGCAAATATAGATGGATGGAAATGTGTGTATTGTCTAGGTTATTGCCTTCCTACGGAGTAAAATATAGCTTTTCGTTTATTCAACAATCCGGTTGACAGACCGCAACCGGTAACAGTGTACAGTTATGCAGTTTAAACAATTTACAGGAACTGAGATTACAAAAAACACAAATCTTAGCTATCAACAGAACAGACAGATTGCAATAATCGACGCTGACATCAGCCTACAAAGCACGTTCGCCCTGTACGTGGCACGAACTTATTACCTCTTGACCTCTACGACAGCGTGCAAGCCATTACTCTGAGTTTACTGTAGGGGTGTAGGGTAATGTCAACATTGTGGCATGGCAGAATATCCACATGTTATTGGCGTAGCCCTCCTCCATCATTCAGACTTGGGACTGGCTGCACTGCACTGTCAAATATCGAGAAGTGTATATTAATAGGTGGAAATGTAACGTTTAATTACTTGTGACACTCTGGTAAAGCAGAAAATCGTTTCCCACAACAATGTTGCAACTCAGTCTTTCAATCGCAAGGTGTCAGCTGAAAATTAGCCACATCGAAACCGAAATCGGCCGTTTGGCCTTTCTGATTCGCTCGTGAATAAGCTGGTATTTTACCTTCCAACCAACCCAACAAACTTCTCAACACCTCCTCCCCCACCGCGCCTCACCTCGTCCTCACCTGGCAAAAATTACCAACATATGAAATTCGTGTATAAGCTGTTTCACTTAGCCTTTGCCTCCTGTAGTTTCACCCGGACACCTAAAATTAAGGCAACGGTGTTGGCATATATACGTCTTTTCAAACTATATTTTATGTGTTCAACTGCTTAGGTGGACCCTTTAAATCTCAGCTAAAATCTTGGCTGCTTGCTCAGACTTATTATAATAAGGACTATCATGGTCTTCGTCATCGTCGTTATCATCATCATCATCATCATCATCATTATCATCATCATCGACATCATCATCATCATCGTCGTCGTCGTCGCCGTCGTCATCGTCATCAACATCATCATCATCATCATCATCTTCATCATCATCATCATCATCATCATCATCATCGTCATCGTCATCGTCATCGTCATCGTCATCGTCATCGTCATCGTCATCGTCATCGTCATCGTCATCGTCATCGTCATCGTCATCGCCATCATGTATTCTTGGTCTTCTTCATTTGAATCTTCCTTGCAGTGCATGAATTCGATCTACACGTTTAAACCAATTAACTTCGCAGAACAACTTTCTCAATTGCAAAACTGTCTCGATATTTAATGATTGTCTAATGTCCAGAGCTTCTTAAACTAGCAGTTCTACACAAAACGTGAAGTTGAAAACGAATTTGTGCAGTTGTAAAAGTCGTCTTGTGCAGTGATAATCATTAAAAGAAGGTAACAGCAACCCGGACCACCACGGAAGTAGGAAGCGGAACGCAGGGCGTTTGCAATGCAAAACATGCAGCAAGAAGGTCAAAATCCGAAGTTGTAAAATATCTTTAAAAATGCCGTGCTAATGTCATCGTTTCTAAGTTTCTGTTGTTTTGAAATGTCTGCGAATTGCTTCACGCCTGATTCAGATATAATCGTCTGTATAAGTTGCAGTTTATGTAAGGAGTGATAACATCTTTAAAAAGGTGTCCAATTGGTCCGCGTAATTGACGCGATAAATTTATGGCTTATAACGACGTATACCATTGACTGTTATGACTTTTAAGGTCAAACTTACAACGACTTTAAAGACGTCTCATAATAGAGTTACAATGTTAGCAGGATAATTACCTACATCGCTTGCAATATTTATGGTTGACTTGTTTAAGGACATTTTCAAATTCAAACGATTTATTTTGACTCGTTGTTTTAGTTTAACAACGCTCAGATACAATACAAACATCATAAACACTTTTTCAATCACATACATAAAAAAATAATTGCTACTTTCTTCTACGATCAATAATGTAGTCCTCGATCTGCAATTATACTACGTTTTAGTCCACATTCCGGTGTAATTATCATCATCATTAACATTAACATATTATTATCATTATCATTGGTCAGATACAATACAATACAAAACAATACAATGCAATACAAAACAATACAAAATAATACAATACAATACAGCGCAGTAAAATATAATACAATCCAATCCAATACAATACAATGCAATGCAATACAATACAATACAATGAAATACAATACAATGCAATGCAATGCAACGCAACACACACAATACAATACAATACAATACAATGCAATGCAATATCTTATCTTATCTTAAACACCTTTAAACAGTCTTGGAGCAACGTTATATAAGGCTATCATAACGCAATCAAAGCAACTTTTTAGTGATTGCTAAATAACTTTATATCCGTCGTTGAGAATCTTTAAAAGGTGTTCCGAAAGAGACTAAACAAAGTAATTAGTATGTATGCTAATTACAAGTGAATTAATTACATTCACATTAAATATGTTTTCCTCATCTGAATGTCTGTAGCACTCTGTCTGCGGGAGCAACTCGTAGAGGACATGACCACCGAAAACAAACGAGACAGTTCTTCAAGTGTACGAAAATCAATCAATGGGTAATTTATATAATTTTTAAGGTACCTACTCAGAGGCGCTCCCGGCCAAGATCAAGCGAAAAAAATCTTCAACAGTTTGTGAAATTGAGAACAGCTTGAGTGGTGTCGCATAGTCAAGGGAATATCACCAGGAAGATAATGCTGACGAATAAGCCTATTCATCAGGGCTTGGAGCGTATAACCATTTTCTGTTGTAGAGCATATCCTCACCATGCAGGAGCTGCATAAAGCAGACGTGACAGCGCGGTAGCTCGTAATACATCCTAGACGTATACAGCGCCCTTTTCTCTTTATTTATTTATTTAATTGTTTGTTTATTTATTTATTTATTTATTTATTTATCTATTTATTTTTCCATTATTTATAGCGCCCATTCAAGTTTACGAGGACCCACTCGACACCTTTTTATATGTTAACACGCAAGCTTCTCCATGCGGTGAAGATTGTAGGTGTTCAATTCATCCACAAAACACTCAGATTCCTTCGCTCTGCAACGCATGGTGACCTGGTTGTTCCTATGGCTCGATCTTCCACAGTGCTGCATAGAAGTTTTTCTATGGTCGGTCCGTCGGCTTAGTTATAGTAAGCGGGTCCCTATGTGTTGGTTAGGGTCAGGTTAGGCATCGTGAGGGTCAGTTAGGATCAGTTTAGGCATCGTGAGGGTCAGTTAGGGCCAGGTTAAGCATCGTGAGGGTCGGTTAGGGTTAGGGATAGGGTTAGTGCAGTCATTCAATAACATAGGGACCCGCTTACTATAACTATGCTGGTCCGTCTCTCTGGAAAAAGTTACCTATTAGTCTCAGGTAATGAACTTCTTTGTCTTTCTTTGTCCCTTTTCGGCAAGCGTTTGAAGACCATTCTCTTTGAGTATTGTTTGGTGTCCGGTCGGGAGCGCCTCTAATAAGTTTTCTTGAAGGGGTGCTATATAAATGTACGACTACAATATTACAATTACAATTACTTAAAATACGGCTACAACGTCTGATGATAATTATCTTTATTTTTTTCTCAACACCTTTATATAGTGCTCGTCCAATGTTACATAAGGCTACCATTATGGAATAGTATCAACTTTCTCGTCTGTGCTGAAATTGTTATATTCTTCATTTACCCACCATTTAAAAGGTGTTCCGGAACACAAGGTTTAAATAAATCACATTTCGTTTAGGTAAGTAAGTAGGAAAGTATGTGCTTTATTGAACCGCCTGCAAACGCACTGCGGGAACATTATATGAGAACAGAACATAGCTGTTTGATGATGTATGGATCCGATTTGACCAGGGTCTATGACAACAGAGGCCGTTACCATATAGACATAAATTCACTTGGCATATTGCAGCACATAATAAGCAAGGCACTGTTTAATGTAGGCCTATATCTACGAAGAGATCTTGGTAGAGATTGAAAAACCGACTTTAGGTGGACGGAATCGATTCCTCAAACCCTTTCACTGTGTACAATCAGTGGCGGCGCCAGGATTTCATGGGGGGTTGTCTTTTTTTTGGGGGGGGGCGAACTCGCGGAGGTAATGTTCCATTAAATTTCTTACAACCTTTTTTTAGTCATTTGGTTCTTTTTGGGACGAGGGGCTAATCGTTGAAATATTTTTTTGTACATCGAAAAGACCGGATGTCTTTTTTTGGGGGGGAGCTTAGTCCCCAAGCCCTCTGGCACCGCCACTGTGTACAATGTGCATGACCCACATGTATAGTTACTTATAATTTTCTGTAATGACAAATCCTGCATTTTCTAGATTCTAGGGATCCTGCTGAATTACAAAAGTCTAACAGCCTTTTACAGTTTCAAAATGGTCTCGATATGACGAATTTAGTAGGATAATATAATATTTGCCGTGACATCAAAAAGAAAGGATCTCGCTTCAACCATTGACGGAATTGATGCAAATACAAATTATGTGTTTTTCGGAACTTTGGTCGTTTAAGAGAAAAATTTTGTTGTCTGAGAGGTGTCTAAAACGATCAAAAGTAGTTTTAAGAAAGCAGCGACATCTAGCGGTCTGACAAAACGACTACTACGACTAATGATAATTATTATCATTTTGACTATCAACACCTTTAAACTGACTCTTGCACACCCATTTTAGCATTTACATCGAGCTACAACATGCAAAATTTGTCGCCAGTGCAAATTCATCCGGCACAGGCAAATAATTATTTCAATATCACAAACTGAATCAACTGCTTATACAGGATATAAAACAATTTCTCTCGACGGCTTTTGTCATCATTTAACTGTCGCTAAACAATGGATTCAATACAATTAAATTAAATTCACATTATTGCAACCAGAAAACAAGAAGACAACAAAAGTATAAAACATGCATGCATTGGCTACATTGGATCCATTCATCCGGGTATTTCTAACAGGATCTTCCTCCTCCCTCATTCAGGCTTGGGACTGGATCTATGGGAGAACAAGAAATGACGTAGCAAATATAGATGATGGATGGAACTGTCCTGTTATTGCCATCCTACGGAGTATAATAGCTTTTCGTTTATTTAACAATCCTGCTGACAGACAGCAACCGGTTACATTGTACAATTAGGCCTATGCAGTTCAAACAATTTACAGGAACTGATATTACAAAACACATACATCTTAACTATTAACAGAACAGACAGCCTGCAACAATCGGCGCTGACATCAGCATACAAAGCACGTTCGCCCTTTACGTGGCGCGAAATCGTTACCACTTGATCTCTACGCCAGGGTGTAAGAGGAGGCCACAACATTTTCGTGAGCGCTGTAGTACCCCGCCTCCAAACCAACACCAGCCAACTTCTGACCACCTCCTCCCCACCTCACCCACCTGGCAAAAATTACCCTCATAGGCTAATTATGATATTCGTGTATAAGAATGTTTCTCTTAGCCTTCACCTATCTTCACTCCAACATAAGACATTTAAACATAGGCCTCGGTGTTGGCAATATAATCATTGTAAGAACGCTCCTTTCTGATCTGCAATGATCTTGTCCAAACCTCATTAAACTCAAACAGCTTCTAACACAATCTTATTATAAGCAGACGCTAATTTAAAAAGAAATTTTAGAACTGCACAACTCCTTCTTTTCCTTCCAATACTTCATGGTAAATTACTTCGAATCGAAGGACAATTAACCTTTTTTGCTAGTTTTAACTACACATAAGTGCTTCTACAACTGCACAAATCCCTTTAGAGCTGCACATCTTGTGTAGAACTGCGCGCTTAAAAAGCCATGCGTTAATCTGTAGATCCATCCATGCGTTGAACTCCGTCACTGCTCGAGTAGGCCTACTACATGTATAGTGACAGCCAGACGCTCACCAGTTATAAAAGAGTGTCGCTGAAACAGTCACTGACCAAAGAATCGACCGACTTTGCTGTCATACGTCAGGCTCTCGCGTGCATGCGTGCGTGAGTTTGTACATGCGTGCAAGCGTGCGCTAGTAGCAGTTGCAGTTCGTCGTTACTGTGCGATAAAAAAGATCCTTCTTCATCCAGGCCTGGGGCTGGCACTGGCAGGAACGAAAAGTGGCGGATGAAATATCAATGGATGGGCATTGTCTACACTACAACAATAAAGTGTATGAACCACTAAAATGTAGCCAAAAAGTTAACTTGCGCAGCTTTAAATTAAATTAACGTCTGTACAGTCCGACCTACAATGATAATCCAGTAGAATATCAAGCGATCGAGTAAGCTTCCAGACCCAGACTTCCGAAAGAAATTGAAAAACCCGTCATATGCTTAGTCAGTGTTAAAAGATTGTTGTATAGATAGCCTGCTAAATATAGAGTTCTTGGGAATTACCTCAAATTGACTGACAATACCACACCTAGTTAAACTGTCGCCATTCGTCCACTTTTATATAATGCGTTTATAAAACTTAAGAGGGGTGTGTTTTTATTATTTATTCATTCCAGAATTTGTACAGCGCTTCTTCAACGGGGACTAATCAGAAGCGCTCCCGACTCTATCATGAAAAAAGGACAATTTTGAGTTTAATAAAAACATGTTTTGGTACATGATTCACGTGTAATTTGTTTGTTATGATCTTCATCAAATATATATTTACTCTAGCCGCTAGCGCATTGTATCTAAAATTATTTATATAACGCCTCACACAGTGCACACCAAGCAAAGGCAATTTATATTTGCTCAGTTATGAAGCTGGTAGTTTTTGCATATCACTTAATTCAAAGTCCTTTAGATTGGCTTTAAGAACTTCAGTATCATCGCACCCACCCACTACACCACACCATATCGCAAATGTCTAAATATCAACTAAACTCCAGTGATCTGCGTACACACGGAAAGAAGGTGAAGATACCTAAATTTTTATAAATCGTTTGTTCTACTTGTCATATGCAATTATACGCCGGTAGAAATGCACTGTGGTTATTCAGAGCAACCTCAAGCGCTGGACACCTTTTTAATGGAAACCTTTGAAAATATAAAAATTCCGAACTCTACGTTATCGATTCATATTTTATCCACAGTTTCAGACTCCTGTGATGCAAAATTTCGAAATATAAACTGGATTTATATTGAATATTACTCAAAATCTGTAAAATAATAAGTAGCAAGCATCAAAGGCGCAGTTACGTTTGCACCAATGCATGGGTTGGGATTAGTAAGTTATGAAAACCAGACCGCTATTATGACAGCTTTAACAATTATAGGCGACCGTCTTTAGGTCTTTATCTGTTTACAGCACGATGGTAACGACCGCATTTAAGTATCTTTTACGCATGTGCGCTGAGCCAAAGCCGATCAAATTTTGGGAAACGCGGCGTCATGCATCGTCAGGCGCAAGTGACGTTCTTGTTTTTTTTTAAGATAATCAGCCGATATTTTCTATGTATGACAATAGATGTCACGCCAGTAAATATTCGACATGACGTCATAGTTTCTGTGATTATGGCGATTTATTGATTATACACAATGGTCTGGCCTACGATTATTTATTTAGCAAGTTCATCTTCAAAAAGAGGTGTCGTTATTTGACTCATAAGCGAGTGTATTTCAGATAAAATGACAGTCGTAGACTACTAAATTAATGTGTATTTTCGCTTAATTGAAAATCAGACAATTCATGGTGACATACCTCGCCCGGTCACATATCAAAATGAAAAATAAAACCCATGAATAATAATAAAGTATTGTAATAATAATGTAAAGAAAATAAAGTGGCGCAGCCATTAACAGACTCCAATCTGTTTTTTTAGTGATCTGCTTAATATGTAATCGGAATGATAAGTTTCGATGTTATACTCCTGCCATGATAATCGAAGTAAATGATGATGAATTTTGTAAAATGCGTCTAGACTAGTCCAATCCTGGAACCCTACAACGAAACTCTTTGATGACTAGCTGTTAATTGCTAACACGCAAGCAACAACCATGTGGTGAAGATTGTAGGCGTTGAAATCGTCCAAAAACGTGCAAATTACTCACTTCAAATACGGCAACAACGACTAATGATAATTATCATTATTTCGATTCTCAACACCTTTAAACAGTGCTCGCTCATCGTTATTATAGGGCTTTTGGCTTCTCGCCCACGGAATCTCCTTCGTGTATGCTAAAATAACTTTATATACTTATTTACCACCGTTTAAAAGGTGTTTTGAACACAACGTTATGTGACATTTAACTATGACCAAAAACAGCGCGTCACATGGCAAGCGAGAATTGAGAGAAATCGCACAATGTTTATGCATATATTTCTATTGTTTATCACATATAGTCACCCAATATTACAATTAGGGTTTCAGGTTCGAATCCACCTCAAGCCGCCCCGTAGGGACCTTGTACAAGTCCTTCAATCGCAATTGCTTAGCGCTTCGGTGTGAAAATCCTTGTCTGAGTAGATAGCTCGAAGGGGCGCCATAACAAGTGAATATACAAGCAACATAAAAACAATGCACAACGTCCTTACATTGGCTATCCACGGATGTCGTGAGCTACGCTCTGATGATAAGGGAGTCCTCTTAGATCCTTTTGCTCGTACTATTACACTTCTACTAAACCTAAAGCTGTTCTTTTTGGGTGCAATGGAGTCGAGGGCGCCTCCGAGCGTTAGATTCATTTAAGTTCTTCAACACGATTCTGATTTTTCGACACCTCTTTTAAGAATCCTGACACAATTACAAGATGATGAGCACGAACTATTGTTTTAATTCTGCTGATAGGATATCTGGTTCTGTAACGTGTCAGAAAGTGATTCATTACATTGGGTATTCAAGGGCTCTGTCCTCTTAGTTCCTCAGACAGCCCTCCTCCACCATATCCATCCAACGTTTCCTTGGTCTGAGTCTTTCCTCCTCCTCCCATGCACATATCTCTGCAGTGCCACTTTTGGGTATCTTCAGAAGTTTATATCAAGGGAATGAAATGTAATTGCATCGGCCTTCTAACGAGGTATTGCATGGAACCTCATGGCACTTGTACCACACTAGTAAAGCATAAGATTCATGAGTGCACGGGATGGTATCCCGCATCCCATCTCCCAAATGTTGCCCTCCCAGTTTTTCATTCGCCATGTGGCAGCTGAAAATTAACCCCAGATAGCTCACTCTGGTGACAATTTCACTTTCCAACAGGATGGAGGACCTGCTCATCGTTAACGAAAAACAGTTGCTTTTCTCACTGCTCACGTTCCAGACTTTATTGAACCAAAAAATTGGCCACCGAACAGTCCGGGCTTGAATCCCGTAGACTATTCGATCTGGGAAATGCTACAACAGTCAGAGAACTTGAGATATTGAACATTTGAAAGAAGTTCTGACCACATGCAGGGACGAAATCAGCGAGGACACTATCAACCGGGCTATTGGACAGTTTTGCAAGCGATTATCATTGGTTATCGCAGCAAACGGAGGACATACTGAACATCACTTTGACTGAAATTTCTTACGCATTCAGAAAATTCTGAAATTTTACAGTTCATTCAATGTTATATTAAATGCCAAACCAATGCCATTTTTCTGTCTCATTTCTGTCTAATGATAGTTTTATGGCGATAATTACTTTGATTATTCAAGCGATGCAATTGCAAAAACTAATAGTCCGGTTTATTTTGCGCCACCCTGTATATGAATATTTTAAGTATCTCTTGACCCTCGAAGGCTAACCTATTTCATCCAAATCCATAATATATCCACCGTATCAGCATTAAATTCTGCGTGACATTACGAGGCACATTAACACATGCAACAAAGCAAATCCTTTTATTCGGCATCCAACATAATAATCTGTATACGCATAAATGAATAACCAACCTTGAACCATCCCTAGATAGATGAAGTAGATACTGATAAAGGTTGCATATTCGGTAGGCCTATAAGTCATTTGACGCCTGATTGACCCACTGTAATTATCGGCAGAACGAATGAACTTAAGTAAATGGTTAATCGGATAAAAAAAGTAGCCTATAAGCATGACTTGAACAATAAGTCTATAAAACAATAATTATGATATCCTACTATTGCAAAATTTATATCGTTAAATACCCGCGTGGGTCGCTTTGGTGTGGCGTGAGTTCAGTGCTTTGGAGCCGGAAGGTTGCAGGTTTTTTCGAGAGAAGTCGACCGTTAGGATAGCCGCTATGGCCAAAAAATAGATCACGGTCTGTTCGTAGTAAGGGGATTTAATCGTTAGGATGGATGTTATGTTATGGCTAAAATGGAGGAAGGGTCAATTGTGTGCATCGAGTCCTTGCCTTACCGTTCAAGAGAAATCGCAATAGTACACCATTTTCGGTGTCTCAACAATCATAGTTCCCATATCCACACTATCAGCATTCAGTTATGCATTACAATGCGAGGCACATCAACCCATGCAACAAAACAAATATTTTTTCGGTAACCAACGTAATAGTAATATTACTAAGTTGCTTACCTAATAAAAAAATGCATGAGCGAATGACCAATGAACCTTATAATTATGGACTAAAAGTGGCATAACTTTTGTTGTGTTTGAAATATTTTTATTAAATATGGCCATCATTCATTTCAATATTCTTACTTAACTCTTTCCCGCCGGATGGGGTCACCCGTGACCCCATTAACAGCATAGTTATCAAAACAATTCCGGCTGGAATGAGTTAAGGACTTGCTCAAGGTCCCTAAGCGGCGACTTGAGGTGAATTCGAGTCATCCGGCTCCAAGACACCGAATCCACCACTACACCACCGCGCAACACGCAGGTATAATATGATCTGAATATGAAGCGTTTGCGTGCACACTTACTCAGTTTAAATGAATAACTATTCCTTATGTTTTGTTTGTTTATCTAAAATATCCATACACTAGACTATCTAACATGTATTATTTCATTTTTAATTTAGATGACTCCCGCTGCTTATGTTACCAACTTCCACTTATAGTTAAATAATACTTGTACATAGCTGGCCCTGCTAGCGGGACTTTGGTCCCTTTAGGTCCTCCTTTTGTAACCCAACTTAGCGCTGATCTGAAACTGTATAATGTTATGTTTTTCTCTTGGGTGCAATAAAAAACCTATGTTATGTTATGTTATTAACCTTTGTAAAAGTAGGCTATCATAGTTACTGTACATGTATATTGATTCATTGTGCAATGTCATGGCTATAAGCTACCTTTTTATTCGATCAACCATTTATATAAGTTCATCTTTTCACATAATTATGACAATTGTTGAAACCCAATTGTCGAGGCTTTTAAGTTTTCCTGCATCTGCAACTCTCATCATCATCCGCTTCATCAATCTAAGTACGATTATATATATATATATATATATATATATATATATATATATATATATATATATATATATCAGAATGCTTAATCCACGTTTTTTATACATCTATCTCAGCACCAGTGGTCTGCCTGATTCTTTCGTTGTTGTCACATACAGTTAGAGTTTCGCGGTGGATGAGTTATTTTTAACGGTATATATTCGAAGTGGATTGCGAAAACTGTTACAGAGGTCGATTACTCACACTTTGCTCTGACTTAAATATAGTTGTTATAAAACTTTAAAAGAGGTGTGTAACTTTATGATGTAGAGTGGGGCAACAGAGGATTTATTGGAAATGACACAGATATCAAACCCCATCCAGGAACAGCTTGCACGAATATTAAAATTGATATTAACACAGTACTCATGAATAATCCATTACTTTTGGTTTTAATTGAACAGTTCATTTATGTATATTGCGTTGCACATATGCCAACAATAATGTTTCTCTACCGGTCTTCTTGAGGTGGATTCGAACTCAAATGCAAAGCTGTCTCGATACCTAATGATTGTCAAAGGTCATCATTTCTGAGTTTCTGTTGTCATCGGAATCGATGCGTGTCTTAGGCGTAACAATAAGATCTGATCTACACCAACGCGTCCCTTATATGATGTATACGTTAAGAGCTGTATTGTGCCAAGCAAGCAAATTTCTGTCCAGGGCAATGGCCTCTGTTGTCATAGGCCCTGGTCTAATCTGGATTATGGATGGATCCCCGATTTGACCAGGGTCTATGAAAACAGAGGCCGTTACCATGGGCAGAAATTTTCTTGGAATAACATACAGCACTTAGTAAGCATTGAATCACCCTGCATTGTTATCGCAAGATGACGCAGACATAAAGTTCAATTATCACTTCTCGTCTTGTGTTGTCTCAGTTCAGCACACCACGCATTAACTACTGCACACCTCTTTTTAGAGCTTTCTTAAAGCTATAACTGGCTAAGTTGTCATTGTAGGTAAATCAACCGCTCATCCCATAGGTCTGATAACAATCTTGTCCAAACCATCGTTAAACTGATACAGAATGATGCTAACACAATCTTTTTATAAGCTGTGGTTAATAATAATAATAACAATGACAATTTCTATGGCGCCGTAACGCAGCCATGCCGCTACAAGGGCGCCTAGTCTTTAAATCCGTGCACTGCTCTGCACCGTTCTGCATAGAAAGAATTGCTCTTGATCCCTACTCTTTTCTAAAATCTAGGGAGCTCGCTGAATTCAAAAAGTCTAACAGCCTTTTACTATTTGAAAATACACCGTGGTTCAAAAAACTAAGCCAAATTATTTTGAGAAAAACACTGTTCATGATGTCGGATTTCGGATAGCCTAATCTGCGGAATTCTAGTTATTTTGCGAATATTATACAATTATTATGTGTACTTGTTAGGTTATACTACTCTTTCAGTATAGCAAATGCGGATATCAACTGCATGATTCCTCAATAATATTCTTACCCTACCTTCATCATCGTCGTTTTCATCATTATCGTCATCATTATCATCGTCGTCGCTGTCATCATCATAATTGTTAATATTAAATAATTCAAAGTTGACATCTTTGACACAGTGTAGTGCAGTCAGTATTGCATAGTATCAGTATGTAGCATAATAGTAATCCGTTTCGTGAAATTTTCATGACACCTTTTATATCAATATCATAGGTATTATTTAAAGGTCCGTGTCGCGTAGACGCCAATTATTCCAGGTCCAAAGTATGCTTACTCATCAGTAATTTAATATAGCGCCACTAACAGGTTGGTGCATTGGATAACGCATAATTTATTCGTGTGCCGAGAATCCCAAGGTCGTATCGTCTATATGATACGACCTTATGACTCTCACCTCACGAATTTATTCTGCAAGGTGTGGATATGCTGGACAACTGTACAGGAAAAGGGTATACGCTCCAAGCCCTAATGACGAAGTCCTTTAATATTCAACGTGAAGCAGCATAGCTCTCTGAGGTAAATTTGGGCTGAGGCATTGACAACATCGGGGATTTATCGTCCAGGTCCTTTTGTTTATGGACTTTTGTCCGGGATATTTGTCCACATACATTTTGTCCACCCCCGTCGTTGCAAAGTTTCTGCTGATTTGAAATAATTATTTGCGGTCTTCATCCACCTTCCAACTGTTTACATGACGGCTATGACGCAAAAAAGACGTCCTTACACTTCAAGTAGTTTTTCAAGACGGTAGCTGTATAAACAGTGACATTGATTGAAAGACTTTATTAAACACCTTTTAGAATTTGTTTGAAATGTTATATAAATATGGGACGCACGAAATTCAGTTGGCTTTCAAATGTAGTTGGCTTTAATTCTGCAATAGATTAAATAGACATTGAATAAAATGATTTTCACTATTATTGTTGTAAGCCTATAATTATAGATGATGGCTGAATGATTTGACTTTCATATAATGTTGAATATCTAATATATTTGCTTATATATGTATTAATTAAAAATAAAGAAAAATAAAAATCAGAAAATGAATGTATAGTTAAATATATGCATGTTTATGCATGTATGTTAAATAGTGACACTAAATAATGACAAATGCATCAAAGAGGATATACAGCAACCACCTTATGAACACTGTCGCCAAAGACATCTATCATCATACGAATTCCAGAAGAAGAACAATTGAGAAAAGAAAAAAGATAGACATTATAGACAGAAACTGCGGAACATTTAAACAACAGTGAACTGAAAAACATTGATAACGTAACTTTAAAGACGTCAACGGCCTTTGTTGCTATAAGATGTCGTTAAACTGTTGAATAATGAATAAGTAGTTGGCTTTCAGTCTTCGACGCAAAAAAATGCTGTCTTTCTACCCTGCGACGGGTACAGTACAGTTTTGTGACCTGGAATGAAATAATTATTAAAACAATATTGCACCGAGCTACATCAACTTGTTAGCCTATACTCTGGCAAAGCATAATTATATTCGTGCACAACTGATTGGTCGGTATGTAAAAAAATTATGATCCACTTGGAATTGGGATATAATGCAGAACAGACCAATACACGTGCCAATTCACACTGGTATTATATACCAGTGTGTTACCATTACCTCAGAATCCCTATTGGAATGCTAAGCATTCACATCACTTATATAAAACAAATATAATGTATATTCCCATCTTCAGTAACCTTATTCCTTAGTCAGGCAAAGGGAATTTCTTTCTTCCAGTCTTTCTGCATTCACCAATATCTCGAACACATCTTCAGGATTTTCCACGACTTTCGTCTTTTGCCACGTTGATTTGCGTTCCATAATTTATTATCCGCAGCACGACTTCTTTCAGCTCTGCGGTGCAATGATTTTTAATGTAATGTTGTTTTAATTCTCTGTGTAAGACTTATGTGACCAGAAATCTGTTGTGTGGGACAAAATAATAATGCTGCAGAAATGGGTTTTTTTTCAAATTTATGTTTAATAAATTAGTCATGACATATATTATGCGTTAGAAAGAGTGTCGAATGGTGGCTTGAGGTGGATTCTAACCTGCGACCCTCCGGCTGCAAGGCAACGAGCATACCAACTACACCACCGCGCCCAAAAATAATCTATACGCATAAGCAAATGACCCATCAGCAGTAAGAACCCTCTCTGAATACATCGCACAGCATTACATCTCCATAATTAAAATGACAGTTGATGTTCTTTATCAAAATCAATTGAATAGGAAAAGCGTTGACATATTAGAGCACGATTAAGTCAAACTATTATCCGAACAAAGTTACTTCAATATATGTTTTCATATATAAAAAGGTAGCGTATAAATTCTATTTCAAAAGTCTAAGTAAGTAAGTAGGTAAGTAAGTGTATTCTTTAATATAATCATAACCAGCTGAAAAACAGCACTCTGGTGAACATGTATCATATATAAAATTCACATAAGAAATTAAAAAAAACTATCGAGACTAAACAAAGTAATTAGTTTGTATGCTAATTACAAATTAATTAATTACATTCAAATTACAAATGTTTTTCTCATCTGATTGTCTGCTATTGGTAGCACCCTGACATGGTGTCTGGGGCGCAAGTTATGACCCGCTTCTTTCGCTGGGAGGAGCAAGTGGAAGAGAACATGTCCTGGTTGTGTCAGAACCACAGAAAGCAAACGGGTATACAGCAAAACGACACAGTTCTTCAAAACCTGGAATATCACCAGGAAGATAATGCTGACGAATAAGCCTATTCATTAGGGCTTTTCCTGTTGTCCAGCATATCCCACCATGCAGGAGCTGCATAAAGCAGACGTGAAAGCGTCGCTCTCTCTGATTTCCGTTGTGTTCGGTCGGGCAAATGTCAAATAACGTTTTACTTTAAAACACCTTTTAAACGGTGGTAACTTAGGATATACATTCTCGGAAACATGAATTTTGAAATTATTCCAATAAGTAGAAAATGCCCGGCAATTGTAACATTCATGGATTACTGTTTAAAGGTGTTCTGAATCTAAATAGTAATAATATTGATACTAATAATAATACTGTAATAATAACTTAGTAAATATAATGTAATAATATAATAATACTGTTACACGTCTGCACAAACGCGCTGTAATTGTTCACACCAACCAAGTGATGCACACCTTTTAAAAGTATATTTAGTAATTTATAAAGTTGATGGGTCAAAAAATATTTATGATTAACTGTCTTTGTCAGGATGGAGAACACCAGATATCCAAAGATAGCCTTCAATTATAGGGAGGTGCAGGGAAGGAGAAAAAAGGAAGACCGAAGAAACGATGGAGGGACGTGATTAAGTAGGACTGTCAGGAGATGGGGCTGTCGATGCAGGAGGCTGTGCATCAGGCGGAGAACAGAGGGAGATGGAGAGCTTCCATAGATGAGCGGCTTCTGCGTGCTGCGGCATCGCCAAGGCCATAAGTCAAGGTAAGTCTAAGTCAAGTCTTTGTCACAATCAGTTCTGTTCTTCAGCCGTCCTCACATCGAGGGTTGGCCGCATCATAAACTATCCTTCTCCGATCCTCCGTGCTTCTCGTGATCTGCTCCATCATCATTCCAGTCCAGGCTCGAATGTTATCCAGGGATGCCACTCTGAATTTTGAAAAAAGGTCAGATCGGGCCGAAAAAAGGCTAGAAAAGGCTAGATCAAGAATTTCGGAGGAAATCCATGAATTTTCGATTTTTCGCGCTTGAAATCTAAATTTCTGATGAACTTTTTAGTCATCCGACCAAAATTTGCTTCCTTTAACGAAAAAAAATTCTGATGACCTTTTTAAGTCTTTCGCTCCAAAATAAATCTATAACTTTTCGGGTCCTTATTCACAAAATGTTCGACTTTTTTCACGTCTTTTGTGCATTTTCATCTAGCAAAGCCAATTTTTATGTGTAAAAAGTGAAAAAAAACCGCCGTGTGAAAAAAGGCTAGATCATGAGAAAAAAACCTAGAAACCTAGATAAGGTCGAAAAAACCTAGATCTAGGTGGAAAAAGCTATGAGTGGCAACCCTGATGTTATCCATCCATGTCATATTAGGTCTGCCTCTACAATCAACCAACGAAAACGGAATATTAGAAAAAATAGTTATATTAATTTAAGATCCAGTGGTTTAATGTTAGATAGTATATGAATATTTAAGTATCTCTTGATCCTCGAAGGCTAACCTGTGGTGTATTTCACCCAAATTTAAAATTATCCACCGTATCAACATTAAATTCAGCATTACAATGCGAGGCACTAATAACACGTGCGACAAAGCACATCCTTTTATTCGGCATCCAACATAATAATTGTGTATAGGCATAAATGAATAACCAATCATCTCTAGATAGATGAAGCAGATAAGGGTTGCATATTCGGTTGGCCTATAAGTCATTTGACGCCTGATTGACCCATTACATGTAAACATCGGCAGAACGAATGAACTTAAGTAAATGGTTAATCGGATAAAAAGGTAGCTTATATACATGACATGAACATTAAGTCAATATAATAAATTTTGACAGCCTACTATTAAAAATATATATAATCGAATACCCGCGTGGGGCGCTATGGTGCATGTAGTGTGGGTTAAGTGCGTTGGAGCTGGAAGGTTGCAGGTTTTTGACAATAATGGGGATCACGGTCTTTTCATACGGAGAGGAGTTGACCGTTAGGATAGACGTTATGACCAAAAAATAGATCATGGTCTTTGCGTATTAAGGAGATTTGATCGTTGGGATTACGCCATTCTATATAAACTTAAAAAGTTGACCCTGACCCAAACCCTACCTTTTAACTTTAACCAATGCTATATGCGTGGAACGCATAAATTACAGTTGGCTTCGTGTTTGGTAAATTCAGAAAGTTACTGTGTTGTGACCTTGAATGAGACCACTGAATAAAACACCTTTCAAACGGAATTACGCCATGCTATATAAACTTGGGACGTATAAGCTGCAATTGCGTTCGTTAAGTATATCTACGTTGTCATCATCTACCATGAGACTATGATAATGTGTAAGGACAAAATACTTTGCTCGAAATTGAATCGTTGCAAATATTTTATCGTAGCAGAAATTTCATTAATGCTGTAAACTGTTCATGTTCTGAATTTGAGTAAATTGTAATTAGCAAACCATAATATAATATTATAGGCATACAGTTGTACTAAAATTGAAATCATGTGGTATGGTGTATCTTCGTTTAATTTCAAAGTGACAAAGTACAATGTCATTTCAATTCATATAAACAGGTTATTACACGATTCAAATTTAACTGTCGTCAGCCATGCAAGGCGTCAATCGCGTCCTAGTACTCGTTGTACCATCGCCATCTACCGATTGAAAGGTTGTTTTTTCCTTTCCCTTGGCATTGATCGCACGTCCTACTTGATGTTTTGCTCGTTATGCCTGACGCATAGCAGTTTCAGACTAACGACACTACGTGTACGTGACGATAATGATCAATAGAATCGCCCTCCTTATCTACCAACGCTTAAGACTGGCACTCACGGAGTGCAAACAAGCGACGCTCAAGTGAGTTGCATTTTTTCATTAGTGGCATGACCCGGTCGAACTTTTACTAGGCGTAGGATCCAGATTTGACGAAGGATTATGACAACAGAGGCCGTTGCCCTCGAAAAATTTGTACGCCATATTCCAGCACTAGTGAACTATTATGGGCCTACTACAGATATGATGAAGCTATTTCTTCTTCTGGTTCTCTGCCCGTAGGCAGGTTCGGCTGTCCAATGTCGCCACTCTTCCCTACGCTGGGCCTTCTCCTTTAGTATTTGATATCCGATCTTCTTCATCAGCGTGTCCAGCAACATTGTAAAATATAGTAATAATAATACTTTTCTGTGATACGGTGGTGTAGTGGTGGCGTCGTTTCCTTGGAGGCTATTTATACAACCTTAAATATCCGATATAAAGGTGTTTCAAGTAATGCCTCGAAAAGCTAATAACATGGACTGAGCTTTCGCGCAACAGAAGACGAATCCCTATGGCTTTAAGTTTATCATTGACTTAGAACTCGGGAACTGAGAGAGAATTGATATCAACTGCAATACATGTCTACTTATATTTCAGGTTTTTAAAAATAAACAGGTAGTTTAATTATTATTCATACCATAGAGCACTAAATCAATATAGATGTTGGACGCTAATGATCTTTGTTTTCTCACTGTGTCGACAAACTAAAGTACTGTTAACAGGTAATGCTCCAAAACAATGTTGACGTCAACAGCTTTTGTTGTCATTAGCTGTAGGGTATTATCAAAGCTCTGGTATTATAGCAGAAGATCCACTTGTTATATTGGCTTCGGTCTCCTCCGTCATTACCGCTTGGGACTGGCACTGGCAGAGAACGAAAAATGACGCGTAAGTATCAATGAATGGAAATGTATTGGGCTGTTTTGCCTTCCAATGAGGAACTCTGCAATTCTGCATGGGTTGAAGTTATGTCGCAATCTGCAATCATCCCAAAAAAGACTCAGCCTTTCATTCGACTAATTATACTAAAAATGGCTTCAAAACTGCGTTAATGTAACAGTGCTGAATGTGAATCAATACAAAGTGACCGCCTACAAATTTGAAATTATTAATCATTATTCCGACTAATACCACAACCGCTGCTCCTATTATTAATATTACTATACATGTAGTCTTTTTTTTTGCCCCGAGGTATTTAGGATCCCTCAGGGACTTATTACTAACTACGCGTTTAAAAACCAGTCCAGAATGGTCCTAATCGTCGATTTGTTATTCTTGCAACGAAAAAAATAAATCCTTTTATTATTTTCAAGAATATGCTACTGATAGTAAGTAAAAATAACAGAGTAAGCAGTGGCTATTCAAACTATTAATAAAGGCAGTGGCTATTCAAACTATTAATAAAGGCAGTGGCTATTCAAACTATTAATAAAGGCAGTGGCTATTCAAACTATTAATAAAGGCAGTGGCTATTCAAACTAATAATAAAGGCAGTGTTTGGTCTGTTTGAGCCAATGTGCCCCCAAAGGCCATCGAGTTCAACCGGTTAACTGTTTTGGAATGCCATTCCAACAAGAGACAAATCTCTCTCAGATCACCCGTCTCGACTCCACTGAATCAGACAATAGTAGTATGTATCTATTTATTTCTCTGTTTTTTTATAGCGCCCTTCAATCTCGCTACTCAGAGGCGCCCGAGCAATTATTGCGAGTGCAGGACTTGATCAAGGTCCATAAACGCGCGACATGAGACGGACACAAACCTGGAATCCTCCGACTCCAGAGCAGCGACGCCAACACCAGGTCCCAGTGTTATTATTACTATATTTTACTAATTTATTATTATTATTACGATTTAAATTCAGAACACCTTTAAACATTGATCCACAAATGTTACATAATATGCCTAGCTTATTTTACGCCGTTGGACTAATGTCAGCGACAATGTATTTGTGATTTACATCATCAGTTGCCACCGTTTAAAAGGTGTTTTGGAGCAAAACATAATTTGACACTTACCCGACCAAACAGAACGGGAATTAGAGAAGGCGTCTGATTTACGCAGCTCCTGCATGTTGTCGATATGGTGGACATCAAGAAAAGAAACAGGAAAGGAGCTGCAGCCTTCAAGCCCTGACGAATAGGCTTATTCGTCAGCATTATATCTTCCTGGTGATATTCCAACATTTGAAGAACTGTGTCGTTTTGCTGATACCCGTTTGTTTTATGTGGTTCTGACGCGACCAGGTCATGTCCTCCACGATTTGCTCCACCCAGCGAAGCAAAATGGTCATAACTTGCGCACCAGACATGATGGGTTTTACCAAGATCAGATCGACCTTATGTAGCAGTGCTATCTCAATAAATAACCATTGTCTAATTTCATCGTTTCTAATATTATTTTAGTATCACAGAGTGAATTACAATTTGTTGCAATAGTTTGATTTATATAAAAAGCTGTAACAACTTTAAAAGGGTGTTTAATTTGTATGCAAAATTGGGTTTGGCGACATAATTTTTATTACGACTGCCAGGAGCCCATTTCTGTTTGCTTCAACCTTCCAACGAGGTATTGGAACTTCATGGCATACTTGCGACACTCAGGTATGGCACAAGATTCTTGCAGCCATCCCATAAGACAGACTCAATCGCGGGTGGAATATGAAAATTGACCCATCGAAACCTAACTCGGGTTTCCTTTGTGAATACTTTCCTCAGATTCTTTCTCTAATTCAGCACAGAGCTCGTGAATAAGCTGGTGCCCTACGTATGTATTTTCAATGGAGCTTTGGTAGTTTGGAGATGTCAATTATTATGACGCATCGTCGATGCATTTTCATATAAAATGTATATAGCTATAATAGTATATATAAAAATCTGCGGTTCATTTTAAAAGGTTTCTAATGTTCCGCCATTGCCTTATTGGTTAATTTTGAACAAAACCCAACGATCGTTATTTGTGTATGTGTGCATTTGCTTTTTAACGTCCCAGTGTGGTAACAAAGACCATTAGCGACGCCCTCCTCATTTATCCAGGTTGGGACTGGCACTGACAGAGTGCGACCAGTGGCGGTTTTTCTTAGATAGAATGATGTTGCGGATCTTAATTAAATTGCGCCGGATAAGATGATTTTTATTTTGTGCAGAACGTACTAACTTATGTAAATGTTTAGTCGAATTAAAAGGTAGCTTAAAGTCATGTCAATGAACAAAAAATTAATATTATTAGTATAGCCTACAATTACAAAAGTTCGGCGTGAACCTCCAATAATTATAGTCGGAAGCTTTGTAAACTTTCATAGCTATACGATACGATGCAACTACAGAAGTCAACGGTCAGATTATTTGTAACGTCATTTTAACAAGGTTTTTGGTATCTCCCACCTCCTTCATTCAGGATTTGGACTGGCACTGGCAGACGATGATAAAACTCAATGGATGGAAATGCATTAGGCTGATTTTGCATTGGGCCAATGACAACATTCTCGCACACGACAAGCCAAATTATAACCACAACGTGACACTAAAAAAGAGGTGTTTAAATTATCACTTTTCGTCGTTAGGTAATTTCTCGCGTTGTGTATATAATATATCGCACGAAGATCAACTTGTTCACCACATCCATCCCACATTCGATCATCAATTGTATGAATTTACATAGAGTGCCTTTTCATGAAAACTACTCACGGCAAAAGAAAAAAGACTTGAAACAAAGTTTGAATGCAGCTTTGAAGGAAGTTCATTCCAGATTGACGGCCCTACAACTGAGAAAGTTGGGCGTTGTCTGGCAGCTAAGCTAACCCGTGGAACTATATGAGTTGTCCCTTCGCAGCAGAGCGAATAGCCCGACGCGCTTCAATGTCAGAGACTGGGCGACAGAGATTGCGTAGGTAAGCTGGAGCGTAACCAAGGATAGAACGTGAAAGCAGCATGTTGCAACCCAGTCTCTCATTCACCAAGTGTCACTTGAAAATCGACCTCACCAAACTCACTGATTCAGCACAGCGCTCGTGAATGAGCTGGTGCCCTTCGCAGTATGCAAGTCTGTCGAATGGCAGTTTATAGATAACGATTATAATAGTTACTGTTCTGATGCTCCGTACATTTGAAAGATAACGCCGAAGAGTTATAACTGTTATCCGAACAAAGTTACTTCAATATATGTTTTCTGATATAAAAAGGTAGCTAATAAATTATATTTCTCGCGTCTAAGTAGGCTAAGTAAGTAAGTAGGTAAGTACGTATATTCTTTAATATTCATTCATTCATTCATTCATTCGGACATTTTTATAGCGCTTCTTCAAGTAAAAAACTACTCAGAGGCGCTCCCGACTCCAGCGTGCCCCAAAAGAACATTTTTAAGTTTAGTAAGGAACGATCCTGGTAGAGTCCCAGTGTGTAGGCGCAGCTCAAAAGTATAAAGTGGTGTAGTGGAGGGGGAACGCGGGGGAACGCCGTTCCCCCACTTTTTTCCAGGGATAATGGAATATTAATAATAATACTAATACTAATAATAATAATATTATAATTATAAAGAGCGTTCCCCCACTTCATTAAAGAGCGTTCCCCCACTTCATTTTTTAGGACTACACCACTGGGTGGGGCGCACGCGGTGGTGTAGTAGGTATAATTATTATGTCCTTTGCCTTTCAACCGTAGTGCTGCAGGTTCGAATTCATCCAAAATTGCCGCGTAGAGACCCTGGGCAAGTCCTTAACTCGCATTTGCTTAGCGCTTCTGCATGTAACTTCGATGCAGTGTCCGATCTGTAGTCGGGAGCGCCTCTGAGTAAAGAGCTTGAAAGGGCGCTATAGCAAGTTCACATTAAAGCATTAAAAAGAATATTCTTACTTACTTACTTACTTAATTACTTACTTACTTACTTGCTTGTTTGCTTACTTACTTACTTACTTACTTACTTACTTACTTGCTTACTTACTTACTTACTTACCTACCTACCTACCTACCTACCTACCTACCTACCTACCTACCTACCTACCTACCTACCTACCTACCTACCTACCTACCTACCTACCTACCTACCTACCTACCTACTTACTTACTTACTTCACCAAAACGACTGTAAAAAACAAGATTAGTCTGTCACCTAGCGAATGCGGGCGACATCCAAACGTGACCTCGCCACCTGGCGAATGCGCCAGACAATGTTTATCATCTACTTTGACCTTCTCTCTTAATCTCTTTACTCTATGCTAAGATGGCGTTGACGTTTCGACTTGCGTTCAAACAATGTTCGAGGTATGTGACGATTGACTGAAGATAATTACTCGATTGCTCGTAATTTACCTCCTTTTGTAATTATTTATTTATTTGCTATATGTGGAAGTTGGAGGAATTATGACGAGCTTCCGCAACAGTTTGAGCAAATTTCCCTATTATCGTTTGGTTATTGTGACTGACGTCTCTGTAAATCGTAAACAGTATGGCCGCCAACGAATGCAATAAAATTAGAGTGCCGCCTATGGACGATATCGCAACATGCATCCCAACATGCAAAGCGTGAGGGTCGGTTAGGGCTCAGGTTAGGCGTCGTGAGGGTCGGTTAGGGTTAGTTTTAGGGTTAGTGCAGTCATTCTGATGAAATTGAAGCGTGCTTTAATTTTCGCGGAAATATTGGGCCGTATGTCGGGCCGCTCTGTTATGCACGCATCTACGGCGGCCATACTGTTTACGATTTACCGAGACGTCAGTCACAATAACCGTTAATCATGTTATGGTTTTTAACTCTGCCACGAATTGGTAATCCCGAAGACTGAGTGCCTGTCCGTGCAAAAATTGTGGCCACCACAGACTTCGCTCAGATAGAATGCTGCTACCCTCCAGCCTCATCCCTTAATGCAATGCAGTCAGTAAGTTAGTAATAAATTTAGACAGCTCAAAATTTGTTTGAAATCATCATTGTGAGGGTAAACACGAAGACTGAGTCACCGTACTCCAAACAATATGGCCACCGTAGATGCGTGCATAACAGAGCGGCCCGACATGCGGCCTAATATTTCCGCGAAAATTAAAGGACGCTTCAATTTCAGCAGAATGACTGCACTAAACCCTAAAACTAACCCTAACCGACCCTCACGGCGCCTAACCTGAGCCCTAACCGACCCTCACGCTTTGCATGTTCAGATACATGTTGCGATGTCGTCGACCGGTCGCGTTCTAATTTTACGGCATTCGTTGGCAGCCATATTGTTTGGAGTACGGTGACTCAGTCTTCGTGTTTACCATTGTGAGTTCCATTCTCATAATTTCGAGATGCTGAAGCTCAGTTTTATAGATCAGAATAAAGAATGACAAAATAATAAATCACTGTTATTCTATTCATTGCTTAAAATTCAGGTTAATACTTACTTATTGATTGCATTGAAAACTGGGATGTGACTGGTAGGCAGTGCTCAGCACTCTATCTGAGTAAGTTAGTGGGGCAGGGCTGCCTAGAGGATACAAATCCCTTGGGCCCCGGCGACTTTTCAGGGCCTGTGCTAGGTAGTTATATATACAGGGTTTATGATTTGGGTAAACGTGTATTTTAGTATGGTAAATTATTTTCACGCTTATAATGGCACAAAAAGAGTCTTGAAATATTTCTGCCAACGTGCTATTGCCTAACTGATGTATTATTATACTTGGAATTTCTTAAAAAGAAGGAAATCGATTGAAAAATTGTAATTTTTGGTCATAACAAACCGCCAATCGAAGTTGTTATTCAATTATGACCCTTTCCGGAAGTTGTGTGCGGCAAGTGTGCAATAAGACAGCACGCAAAAATAAGTAAGTAAAAGTCCAGCTTTTCAATTGCATCAGTTTTTATGAATCCAACTTCTGTTTCAATAGTAATTATTTTTCATCAATCCAGCTCCAATTTCCATCAATCCAGCTCCAATTTCAGCTAGAATATTTTTATTAACCCAGCTTCTATTTCTCGCCCGTTATTTTCGTCAATCCGGCTTATATTTCAGACCAAGAAATTCTTTCATCCAGCTTTTATTTCACATGTGTTATTTTCGTCAATCCAGCTTCTATTTCAGATCAAGAAATTCTTTCATCCAGCTTTTATTTCACATGTGTTATTTTCGTCAATCCAGCTTCTATTTCACCTGTAAAAGAACCATCATCCAGATTCCATTTCTCGCGTTTTTTCATCAATCCAACCTTGATTTAACCTGTAGAAGCTTTCATCCAGCTTCCATTTATCATTTTGAACTTAGGTCCGAAGTCTTGACGTACACGTTATTTATAGTCGCATATACGTCGATGGTTTGGGCGCGTAACTTCCGGTCAGATGTTGTGTTTCAATGGCGGTTCGAACGTCGATTTCGTATGGGAGATGTGACATTTTAAAAACATATTTTCTGTCAATATTCTTGTTCTTAGCAAATTTTAAGCATGCGGTTCGATGAGTTGGTTAAATTTAAGCTGTTTGGAATAATTTACGGCACTTTTTGAGTCATTATAAGCGTGAAAATAATTTACCATACTAAAATACACGTTTACCATGATTTGTTCCTTTTAAAATATAATAAAATATTACAGACAATAAGCTTCAATCAGTTTACAATTCAAATTAGCAAACTGAAAAAATAAATATAATGTTGTAGGTCACACAAGTTTGCAATTTTTCTTATTTCATTTGTTTATCAGACAAATTTTCTCATGAAGCCTTTATCTAATTTAGGGGCCATGACTGGTGTGTACAGGGTGTCCTGGAACTCCCCTCATCAGCCCTTTACAAGGCGGTGGCCATATTGTTAACATGGACAGGTAGTCAGTCTTCAGGATTACCCATGAATTTATAATCACCTTCATCGTTGTTGTGTTATTTTTTGTCGTTTCAGCTGCTTTGGCATTGCCACAAAGTCGAGCGCTGGTCAAGTCTGGAGAAGTTTCGCGACTTCTACGACTCCTCTTCTATTCAGGGCAACCTTGCCACTCGAGTAAGACTTTTGTGTTAATTTAAATTTAATCCATTATGTTTTGTTTTTTTGAAAAACAAAAACAAGCTTGAAACCGGACTAATAACAGAAAAGTGTTCAAGCATAGAGAGCATTGATATCGTCCCCGGGGAGTGGTGCATAATCCATTATGTTGTTTAGGCCGCTGATTGTTTGTTGTACAATGGAAGAAAGGAATGAAGACACATATCTTTGTTCTCAGTATTTTATTGTTTGTGTCACTCTGATGAACTATTTATTATTATTATTTTTAAAATTATTATTATCATTATATTTGTTGTTGTAATGGTCATTTTTGTTTATTTTATCATCATCATCATTATCGGGATTGTTGGTATGAATGAAGTATCATTAATTATCATTGTCATCATTATATTTGCTTTAATAATCATCATCTTTATTATTATCATCATCATTTTAATTATCATTTTTTATCATCATCATCATCATCTAACGGGATGTAGGTATGAATCAAGTGATCAATATTGTCATCATCCTTACTGCCAGGATTATTATTATCATCATCATTTTGATTGTTATTATTATTATCATCATTATCAGACACAGAAATCTATTCCTTCATCATTTGGTGCCAATTAATTCTCATGTGCGAATTTCAGATGCCATTTAAATCTGTATTTCCACTGAACAATTCTCGCGGGAGCGTAGAAGTTAAAATCCGAATGTCATCATCTTTGTTATCATTATAGTCATCATCGTCGTCATCATCATCGTCGTAGTCATCATTATCATCATCATCATCATAGGGATTGTGGGTATCAGTCAATTATTATTGTCCTTTTTGTCAGGATTTTAATCATCATTATCATTTTTATTATCATTATTATTATTATTATTATTATTGTTATTGTTAGTAGTTGTTGCAGTAGTAGGAGCATTAGTAGTAGTATTATCGTGAGACAAACTTATATTTGTATTTAAATTACCACTGCACAATTAACGTTAAAATTCGATTGTCATATAAATTTTCAGAGCGGAGCCGATGAAGAAGCGCAAGAAGATGGATGTGAACATTATCGTTCAGCGTGAACTGAAGAAACGAAAGAAGATTGAGAAAGCGATAAAGAAGTTGGAGTTGAAAGGTCGTCAGTTGAAACCAATCGATGAAATCGAAGGAGATCGGAGTTTCCTCAAGACACTCGAGTGAGTGGATTTGAATTCATCACATTTATTTCGATTTTGTTATTTTATTATTAACTTATGTATTCATTTATTTTATTTATGTGCATCTTAGTTGGTGGCGTTTCAGCCAGAAGCGCCTCCGAATATTTAGCAATCTTGAGCGGATTTAAATTCATTTATAATGAAAGAGTTTGCACATTATTTTATTTTTATCTTGTTGTTTTATTATTAAACTAGCTGTACCCAGCCACGCATTGCTGTGGCAAAAAAGACCTCCCCCTCTCCTCCCTCTCCTCTCCCCCTCCCCCGAACGTATTGCAAAGTTCACTTTTTGTGAAAAAGAAATCTTAAGACACGGTGCTATTGGAATGGAAATTTTTGGTAAATTTTCACAACAATCGGTGCGTAACTTTCGGCGTGATTGTGTCATGAACTATTGGAAAGTTTCATTTTTTTTATATAGATTATGTATTTTTTTCTAAAAATTTATTTTTTAGTTTTTGAATGGGCGCTGTATCAGGTTCTCATAATAATTATCTGAAAGAAAAGTAAATCAAATTATGGTTGGTACAAGGTCCCATGCTTTTATAGCAGCGGTGAGCAACGTTTAAAAGGTGTCTAAAACGAAAAATTTGCCTTGGTTATGTCCCATTGTCTTTTATAGCAAACGAAAACGTGAGACAATCCCTTTGACGTTTGACGAGAGCGAGCAGCGAGCGGCGCTCGTTAAGACGTGGGCGCGCTACAAACGAGATGAGTTTGTAGTCGAAATGAACGACATACTACGAGTTCAAAGGTCACAGCGGAAGGCACTCGATGAGCTACGCAAGGAATCGGAGGAGCTATATCAATTGGCCATTGAGGTATTTTGGAATTTATTTATTTATAATTTTATTTAATAAATGAATAATATTAATATTTAAACTGATTGTATTCAGATCAGAATTATTTATTTCAAAGATGTTTATCTAACAAATGCATAAAATTAATAATTAAAATAATAATTATGATGAGGTCAACCTGCTATGGACGATTTCGTAGTTTGTTTATTTTAAAGGTATTTATTTACTAAATGCATAATATTAATTATGATAATGATTCTAATTAGACCAACTGGCTTTGAGATGTCTTCAATTTATTCCTATTCTAACGTAAACGGCCTTGTGTTCCTAAACACCTTTTAAACGGTGACAACGAAGGATATAAATTTATTTGAGTGTCACAAAAGAGCTGCTGCGATAGCGGGATGTTCCCTTTATAAAAGGTTGCTGTTTAAAGGTGTTTAGAATCAAACCGTGGGGCGCGGTGGTGTAGTGGTGGCGTCGTTGCCTTGGAGCCGGAAGGTTCGAGGTTCGAATCCACCTCGCCGCGTAAGGACCTTGAGCAAGTCCTTCACTCACAATTGCTCAGCGCTTCGGCGTGAAACTCCGATGCAGTGTCCGCTCTGCATCGAGAGCGCTTCTGAGTAGAGAGAGCTTGAAGGGGCGCTTATAACAAGTGCACATACAAACAAAATGATGATTATCGTTAGTCGTTGTTGTCGTATTTGGAGTACTACTGGTTACTTGTGGGTTAGTTCACCTTCACAGTTTGCCCTATAGGCAGATTTACTCACTGGTTTTTAGTGATGTATATTTACTCACTGCATTGGAGGCTGGATGAAAGTTTGTTACATTGAAGAATAATAATATTAAATTGAAGTTGGATTGATGAAAAAACGCAAGAGAAATGGAATCAGATGAATAGATGCTGGATTGGCTAAAATAGCGCATGAGAAATAAAAGCTCGATGAAGGGATTTCTAGATCTGAAATAGAAGACGGATTGATGAAAAAACCCTTAAGTAATGGAAGCTGAATGAGGGTATTTTTTTAATCTGAAATAGAAGCTGGATTGACGAAGATAACAAGCAAGAAATGAAAGCTGGCTGAATGTATTTTTAGATATGAAGTCGAAACTGGGTGCATTTTGAAATACATGAATGAAAATTATTACTACAGCTTTCATTTAAGCTTTAAAAAAACCATTTTCATAAATCCAGCTTCTATTTCACCAATACTGTGTCTGTAGACCAGTTGTCGGTAGACCAGTTGTCTGTAGACCAATAATTGTCGTGAAACCGTTCATTTCGTGGACGCCATGTTTACAATTATTTCATTCGTCTTTTTTGCATTCTAATTTGAACAGTTCTTTTCAATGTCCCAGTGCGCAAGGCCACGAGACGAGAAGAAATAAGTTTTGAGGAAAGAAAACGAGGAGGCGGGATTACCAGTCAGAAGTTGAGACCGAGTAGATGCAGACAGAGTATTCCAAAGAGAGATGTGCTCCATTGCACCGAACCCACCACTGCACCAACCATCTTATTTGTATTGCCTTTTTTACATTGGGAGCGCCTCTGAGTAGATTTCTTGAAAAGGTGCAAATGAATGAATGAATGACCCTAAACTCCTACAGCTTTTAAGTTTTCAGCTCAATAAATAAGTATGGATATTGTTTCTTTTAGTTGGATGAAAAACTGATTCCGTTCGAAATGAAAGGCCCAGTTGAGACACCACCAATCAAAGGATACGCCGCACCAGATGGTGATTACATCGACACAACAAAGAAGTTCGACAAATAAACGATAACAATTAAAATAAACAATTCAAAATAAACAATAAAAAATGAGATAAACAATGCAAAATAAACAATTCAGGAAGAACAGTGTTCATGTTTGATTTCAATTACTACTCGTATGAAGGACTGTTATATTAGTACTTTAGTACGGTAGTACTTGTGTCTATGTGATGTGGAGAGTTTGAGAACGTTGTGGTGTAAAAACCTTGAACAAATCCTTAATTTGTTTCGGGGGGTTACTTTGTTTCGGGGGTTAGTCTGTTTCGGGGGGTTACTTTGTTTCGGGGGGTTACTTTGTTTCGGGGGTTACTCTGTTTCGGGGGGTTACTTTGTTTCGGGGGTTAGTCTGTTTCGGGGGGTTACTTTGTTTTGGGGGGTTACTTTGTTTCGGGGGGTTACTTTGTTTTGGGGGGTTAGTCTGTTTCGGGGGGTTACTTTGTTTTGGGGGGTTACTTTGTTTCGGGGGGTTACTTTGTTTTGGGGGGTTACTTTGTTTCGGGGGGTTACTTTGTTTCGGGGGTTAGTCTGTTTCGGGGGGTTACTTTGTTTTGGGGGTTACTTTGTTTCGGGGGGTTACTTTGTTTCGGGGGGTTACTTTGTTTCGGGGGTTAGTCTGTTTCGGGGGGTTACTTTGTTTTGGGGGGTTACTTTGTTTCGGGGGTTACTTTGTTTCGGGGGTTAGTCTGTTTCGGGGGGTTACTTTGTTTCGGGGGTTAGTCTGTTTCGGGGGGTTACTTTGTTTTGGGGGGTTACTTTGTTTCGGGGGGTTACTTTGTTTTGGGGGTTACTTTGTTTCGGGGGGTTACTTTGTTTCGGGGGTTAGTCTGTTTCGGGGGGTTACTTTGTTTCGGGGGGTTACTTTGTTTCGGGGGTTAGTCTGTTTCGGGGGGTTACTTTGTTTCGGGGGTTAGTCTGTTTCGGGGGGTTACTTTGTTTTGGGGGGTTACTTTGTTTCGGGGGGTTACTTTGTTTTGGGGGGTTACTTTGTTTCGGGGGGTTACTTTGTTTCGGGGGTTAGTCTGTTTCGGGGGGTTACTTTGTTTCCGGGGGGTTACTTTGTTTCGGGGGTTAGTCTGTTTCGGGGGGTTACTTTGTTTCGGGGGGTTACTTTGTTTCGGGGGGTTACTTTGTTTCGGGGGTTAGTCTGTTTCGGGGGGTTACTTTGTTTCGAGGGGTTACTTTGTTTTGGGAGGTTACTTTGTTTCGAGGGGTTACTTTGTTTCGGGGGTTAGTCTGTTTCGGGGGGTTACTTTGTTTCGGGGGGTTACTTTGTTTCGGGGGGTTACTTTGTTTCGGGGGTTAGTCTGTTTCGGGGGGTTACTTTGTTTCGGGGGGTTACTTTGTTTCGGGGGGGTTACTTTGTTTCGGGAGGTTACTTTGTTTCGGGGGTTAGTCTGTTTCGGGGGGTTACTTTGTTTCGGGGGGGTTACTTTGTTTCGGGAGGTTACTTTGTTTCGGGGGGTTACTTTGTTTCGAGGGGTTACTTTGTTTCGGGGGGTTACTTTGTTTCGAGGGTTACTTTGTTTCGGGGGGTTACTTTGTTTCGGAGGGTTAGTCTGTTTCGGGGGGTTACTTTGTTTCGGGGGGTTACTTTGTTTCGGGCGATTACTTTGTTTTGGGGGTTACTTTGTTTCGGGGGGGTTACTTTGTTTCGGGGGGTTACTTTGTTTCGAGGGGTTACTTTGTTTCGAGGGTTACTTTGTTTCGGGGGGTTACTTTGTTTCGAGGGTTAGTCTGTTTCGGGGGGTTACTTTGTTTCGGGGGGTTACTTTGTTTCGGGGGGTTACTTTGTTTTGGGGGATTACTTTGTTTCGGGGGGTTACATTGTTTCGGGGGTTACTTTGTTTCGGGGGGTTACTTTGTTTCGGGGGGTTAGTCTGTTTCGGGGGGTTATTTTGTTTCGGGGGGTTACTTTGTTTCGGGGGTTACTTTGTTTCGAGGGGTTACTTTGTTTCGGGGGGTTACTTGGTTTCGGGGGGTTACTTTGTTTCGGGGGGTTAGTTTGTTTTGGGGGGTTACTTTGTTTCGGGGGGTTACTTTGTTTCAGAGGGTTAGTCTGTTTCGGGGGGTTACTTTGTTTCCGGGGGTTACTTTGTTTCGGGCGATTACTTTGTTTCGGCGGTTACTTTGTTTCGGGGGGTTACTTTGTTTCGGGGGTTAGTCTGTTTCGGGGGGTTACTTTGTTTCGGGGGTTACTTTGTTTCGGGGGTTACTTTGTTTCGAGGGGTTACTTTGTTTCGAGGGTTACTTTGTTTCGGGGGGGTTACCTTGTTTCGGGGGGTTAGTTTGTTTCGGGGGGTTACTTTGTTTCGGGGGGTTACTTTGTTTCGGGGGGTTAGTCTGTTTCGGGAGGTTACTTTGTTTCGGGGGGATACTTTGTTTCGGGGGCTGCTTTATTTCGGGGCGATATTCTGTTTCGGGTCAGTTACTTTGTTTCCGGGGGTTAATTTGTTTCGGGGGTTACTTTGTTTTAGGGGGATACTCTGTTTCGGGGGGTTACTTTGTTTCGGGGGGTTACTTTGTTTCGGGGGGTTACTTTGTTTCGAGGGGTTACTTTGTTTCGGGGGTTACTTTGTTTCGGGGGGTTACTTTGTTTCGAGGGGTTACTTTGTTTCGGGGGGTTAGTTTGTTTCGGGGGGTTACTTTGTTTCGAGGGGTTACTTTGTTTCGGAGGTTAGTCTGTTTCAAGAGGTTACTTTGTTTCGGGGGATACTTTGTTTCGGGGGTTGCTTTATTTCGGGGCGATATTCTGTTTCGGGTCAGTTACTTTGTTTCGGGGGGTTACTTTGTTTCGGGGGTTACTTTGTTTCGGGGGGATACTCTGTTTCGGGGGTTACTTCGTTTCGGGGGGTTACTTTGTTTCGGGGGGTTACTTTGTTTCGGGGGGATACTCTGTTTCGGGGGTTAGTCTGTTTCGGGGGGATACTTTGTTTCGGGGGTTACTTTGTCTCGGGGGGTTACTTTGTTTCGGGGTGTTAGTTTGTTTTGGGGGGTTACTTTGTTTGGGGGGTTAGTCTGTTTCGGGGGGTTACTTTGTTTTGTGGGGTTAGTCTGTTTCGGGGGGTTACTTTGTTTTGGGGGGTTACTTTGTTTCGGGGGGTTACTTTGTTTTGGGGGGTTACTTTGTTTCGGGGGGTTACTTTGTTTCGGGGGTTAGTCTGTTTCGGGGGTTACTTTGTTTTGGGGGGTTACTTTGTTTCGGGGGGTTACTTTGTTTCGGGGGGTTACTTTGTTTCGGGGGTTAGTCTGTTTCGGGGGGTTACTTTGTTTTGGGGGGTTACTTTGTTTCGGGGGTTACTTTGTTTCGGGGGTTAGTCTGTTTCGGGGGGTTACTTTGTTTCGGGGGTTAGTCTGTTTCGGGGGGTTACTTTGTTTTGGGGGGTTACTTTGTTTCGGGGGGTTACTTTGTTTTGGGGGTTACTTTGTTTCGGGGGGTTACTTTGTTTCGGGGGTTAGTCTGTTTCGGGGGGTTACTTTGTTTCGGGGGGTTACTTTGTTTCGGGGGTTAGTCTGTTTCGGGGGGTTACTTTGTTTCGGGGGTTAGTCTGTTTCGGGGGGTTACTTTGTTTTGGGGGGTTACTTTGTTTCGGGGGGTTACTTTGTTTTGGGGGGTTACTTTGTTTCGGGGGGTTACTTTGTTTCGGGGGTTAGTCTGTTTCGGGGGGTTACTTTGTTTCCGGGGGGTTACTTTGTTTCGGGGTTAGTCTGTTTCGGGGGGTTACTTTGTTTCGGGGGGTTACTTTGTTTCGGGGGGTTACTTTGTTTCGGGGGTTAGTCTGTTTCGGGGGGTTACTTTGTTTCGAGGGGTTACTTTGTTTTGGGGGGTTACTTTGTTTCGAGGGGTTACTTTGTTTCGGGGGTTAGTCTGTTTCGGGGGGTTACTTTGTTTCGGGGGGTTACTTTGTTTCGGGGGGTTACTTTGTTTCGGGGGTTAGTCTGTTTCGGGGGGTTACTTTGTTTCGGGGGGTTACTTTGTTTCGGGGGGGTTACTTTGTTTCGGGAGGTTACTTTGTTTCGGGGGGTTACTTTGTTTCGGGGTGTTACTTTGTTTCGGGGGTTAGTCTGTTTCGGGGGGTTACTTTGTTTCGGGGGGGTTACTTTGTTTCGGGAGGTTACTTTGTTTCGGGGGGTTACTTTGTTTCGAGGGGTTACTTTGTTTCGGGGGGTTACTTTGTTTCGAGGGGTTACTTTGTTTCGGAGGGTTAGTCTGTTTCGGGGGGTTACTTTGTTTCGGGGGGTTACTTTGTTTCGGGCGATTACTTTGTTTTGGGGGTTACTTTGTTTCGGGGGGGTTACTTTGTTTCGGGGGGTTACTTTGTTTCGAGGGGTTACTTTGTTTCGAGGGTTACTTTGTTTCGGGGGGTTACTTTGTTTCGAGGGTTAGTCTGTTTCGGGGGTTACTTTGTTTCGGGGGATTTCTTTGTTTCGGGGGGTTACTTTGTTTTGGGGGATTACTTTGTTTCGGGGGGTTACATTGTTTCGGGGGTTACTTTGTTTCGGGGGGTTACTTTGTTTCGGGGGGTTAGTCTGTTTCGGGGGGTTATTTTGTTTCGGGGGGTTACTTTGTTTCGGGGGTTACTTTGTTTCGAGGGGTTACTTTGTTTCTGGGGGTTACTTGGTTTCGGGGGGTTACTTTGTTTCGGGGGGTTAGTTTGTTTCGGGGGGTTACTTTGTTTCGGGGGGTTACTTTGTTTCAGAGGGTTAGTCTGTTTCGGGGGGTTACTTTGTTTCCGGGGGTTACTTTGTTTCGGGCGATTACTTTGTTTCGGCGGTTACTTTGTTTCGGGGGGTTACTTTGTTTCGGGGGTTAGTTAGTTTCGGGGGGTTACTTTGTTTCGGGGGGTTACTTTGTTTCGGGGGTTACTTTGTTTCGAGGGGTTACTTTGTTTCGAGGGTTACTTTGTTTCGGGGGGGTTACCTTGTTTCGGGGGGTTAGTTTGTTTCGGGGGGTTACTTTGTTTCGGGGGGTTACTTTGTTTCGGGGGGTTAGTCTGTTTCGGGAGGTTACTTTGTTTCGGGGGGATACTTTGTTTCGGGGGCTGCTTTATTTCGGGGCGATATTCTGTTTCGGGTCAGTTACTTTGTTTCCGGGGGTTAATTTGTTTCGGGGGTTACTTTGTTTTAGGGGGATACTCTGTTTCGGGGGGTTACTTTGTTTCGGGGGGTTACTTTGTTTCGGGGGGTTACTTTGTTTCGAGGGGTTACTTTGTTTCGGGGGTTACTTTGTTTCGGGGGGTTACTTTGTTTCGAGGGGTTACTTTGTTTCGGGGGGTTAGTTTGTTTCGGGGGGTTACTTTGTTTCGAGGGGTTACTTTGTTTCGGGGGTTAGTCTGTTTCAGGAGGTTACTTTGTTTCGGGGGATACTTTGTTTCGGGGGTTGCTTTATTTCGGGGCGATATTCTGTTTCGGGTCAGTTACTTTGTTTCGGGGGGTTACTTTGTTTCGGGGGTTACTTCGTTTCGGGGGGTTACTTTGTTTCGGGGGGTTACTTTGTTTCGGGGGGATACTCTGTTTCGGGGGGTTAGTCTGTTTCGGGGGGATACTTTGTTTCGGGGGTTACTTTGTCTCGGGGGGTTACTTTGTTTCGGGGTGTTAGTTTGTTTCGGGGGGTTACTTTGTTTGGGGGGTTACTTTGTTTCGGGTGTTAGTTTGTTTCGGGGGTTACTTTGTTTCGGGGGTTACTTTGTTTCGGGGGGTTACTTTGTTTCGGGGGGTTACTATGTTTCGGGGGGTTACTTTGTTTCGGGGGGTTACTTGGTTTGGGGGGTAACAAAGTAACAAAGTAAAAAACAAAGATAGGGTATCAGAATGTTCACAGGTAGACAGCGGCATAATGATCCTTCGACACCTTTTAAACGTACACACCTATTCTATAAATAAATGCGACGCAACAACCATACCAAGTCCTGTCTTCCTTGAATGCAATTTGTATTCATTCATTCATTCATTCATTCGGACATTTATGTAGCGCTCCTTCAAGTAAAAAACTACTCAGAGGCGCTCCCGACTCCAGCGCGTCCAAAAAGAACAGTTTTCAGTTTAGTAAGGAACGATCCTGGTAGAGTCCCAGGGTGTAAGCGCAGCTCAAAAACGAAGGCCATTCCAGACCACCGGACCAATAATTATTGTTTATTTATTTACTGAGAATTTGATATAGCGCTCCTTAAATAATCGTATGTGCAGTTGTTAACTCACTATCAATTAATCGATATAGTTATTTTTCTGTCTCCATGCTTAACAAACGAGTTGCCCCACACATTAAAGAAGCTGGTCGCTCCACACTGTGACATGTCCATTGTCCACATGTTCGAGAAAGTTCCACAGTAGCCTACAGTTTAAAATTTTAATATCATCAATCAGTTCACTCAGAAGCACGTTTTTCTTTCCACACGTTCGTGAAATGGGTTTCTCCACAGTATTTGCACCCATACATTGCCGAAGCAGGATGACACTTCAACAACTACTCAGAAGCGCTCCCGACTTCAGCGCGGACGCTGAATCGCAGTTTTACATTGAAGCGCTGAGCAATTGCGAGTGAAAGACATGCCCAAGGTCCTTACGCGGCGACTTGAGGGTGGATTCGAACCTGCAACCATCCGGCTGCAAGGCAACGACGCCACCACTACACCACTAGCGCCCCTTCAAGCTCTCACTACTTGGAAGCGCTACCGACTACAGAGCAGACACTGCATCGGAGTTTCAGTTTGAGGTGGATTCGAACCTGCAACCCTCTGGCTGCAAGGCAACGAACATACCCACTACTCCACCACGCCCAACACCTTGTGCCTGTTTCTTAACGATGTGACTCGCTCCAGAGTACTCTCTGTCCCAAAAGTACTTGAATCTGGCTTCCCCCATAGTACTTGAGGTTGTGTAACTTGCTGAATCAGGTCGCTCTGAACAGCGCTGTGCCCGTACGTTCGAGAAACGGGTTGCTCCACGGTGCGTTACGTTCACACTTGTTATAGCGTCCACATTTCTACTCAGAAGCGCTCCGACTACAGCACGGACACTGAATCGGAGTTTCACGCTGAAGAGTGAAGGACTTGCTCGCCATCTTATCATGTTCAGTTGTGCATTACTTCTTTACTTCTGTGTTGTCGTGAGTGTTGATGCTGATACTGTTCCATTTGAAAGCGTTTCGTTGTCTTTAATCTCCATTGATCGCTTGTACAGCTTTGCGGCAGTTTCAAAGTCACCCTAAGAGAACAATGACAAAAGAAACAATTATTCAGTGTCAACCGTGGCTGGCTAATTGGCTGGCTAGCTGGCTGGCTAATTGGCTGGCTAGTTGGCTGGCTAATTGGTTGGCTAGTTGGCTGGCTAGTTGGCTGGCCTATTGGCTGACTAATTGACTGGCTTGGCAGTTGGTTAACTGGTAAGCTAGTTAACTGGTCAGAGAGTTGTGTTTTCCCCCAACCTACAATCCAGCAACATTATGATCCTCACCCTCGTGTTCATGAATACGAACTTCTACCCAAAGATAATAGAGATTTCATATGAAGGGTATTATAATACTGTTACAATAAACAAATGTTTCTATTATCAACCATGTAGCCAGCCAAGTTTCAGTTTCCATGTAGTTTCAATTTCAGTTACTATTTCAGTTTCAGTTAATTGAAATTAAGTGAATCAGTTAGCTGAGAGATGCCACTCGAAGTTTCAAAAAAAGGTCAGAACCGGCCGAAAAAATACTAGAAAAGCTAGAAAGAGATTTGACCTTTTTAGTCATTTGACCTTTTTAGTCATACGACCAAAATATCCTCCTTTTCCTGGTAAAATTTCCTATGACTTTTTAAAGTATTTCACTCCAAAATCTTAAAATTTCAGATTTTTTCGTATATTTTCACCTGAAAACATCTATTTTTATACATGAAAAGTCTGAAAAACCGCCGTGAGAAAAAAGCTAGATCGTCACACAAAAGAGGCCCACAAGCCCAGACAACACAGAAAAAACCTAGATCTAGGTGGAAAAAGCTATGAGTGGCATCCCTGAGTTGACTGATGTTGCAGGTAACTTGAATCACAGTGATGTTATATAATGTAGGCTGCCTGATCTACATTGTACATGAATGAATGGAAGGGCCAATACCGACCTGTTCGTATTTGAGCAGCGCCATGTTTGTTAGGGTTTCTGAGACCCGCGGGTGACAGGGATCCAGTGTATCCTCATAGACCTTCAACGCCCTGTCGTAGAGAGGCTCAGCTGCTGAATGATTACCCTATTGAAAGAAGAGAATTTGTAATTATAATTAATTGTGTCCGTCGGTTTAATTATAGCAGTTAGACAAACCGTTTTAAAGGTGTCCAAATGCAGGGCGTAGTTCACAATTTAATTCAATTCATAATTTAATAATTTCATAATGATTACCCTGTTCAATAGAAACAGTTAATATCAAGAATTTATATAGCGCCTCGTAACGGAGCCAACATTGCACGAGCGTTAAAAAATAATTTCTCCCACCTAACTACAGAGAGAGTTATTGAAAATGTGTCCATCGGTTTAATTATAGCAATTTTATACACCGTTTAAAATGTGTCTAAATGCAATGCATGGTTCACAATTTAATTAATTCAATTCAAGAATATGTATAGCGGCCCCTCAAGAAATATACTCAGAGTCGCTCCCAGTCCAACCACGGTGAAAGGTTTCAAGGAGCCTTTAAAACACTGAGGAACCAAACCTGGCTAACATACGTATCTCAGTTAGGCCGGAGCATAGCTAAAATAATTATAATCAACACTTAGATTAAAATGAATAAAATAAGTATAAATAAAGTACAATGTAAATGCATGTAAATGAATTACTGTATTAAAAATAATATAAACAAATCAGTAAAAAATGTAACATAAATTCATAAAATGAATTAATATTTTAAATTGACACACATAAATAATTATAAATAAATAATTAATTAATACAAATAGAATACTATAACAATAATCAACAAAAACTATTTAATACGATAATTAATTAATTATAAGTACATAATACATATAAAGTGAATAAATCAATAAAATGACTCCCAGCAGACATAGTAGTTTAATCAGTTTAACGACATTGTGTGATAACAAAGATCATTAGCGACACCCTCCTCCTTTATCCAGGCTTAGGACTGGCACTCGCAGTGTGCAAACAGTGCAGGAGTTAAAATCATTGAGAAGTTAGTATATTAGAGAGGATTCATTGAGTAGCAAACGAGTCCCTTCGTTATAAAATGACAACGTTGTAAAGGTTTCTAACGTTCTAATCAATCCAGGGTGAGAATTGCCGTGAGGGAGATTGGGGGTTTCATCCCCCCAGTCTTTTTTACAGTCCCATGTTAAAGTATGTTTTTTACACTCAAATTCCAAATGGATCATTGTCCAGCCCCCCCCCCCCGATATTTTTCCACAATTCTTGCTACACTGAATCAATGCACTAAGAATAAATTTATACAATTGTCATTCTGTCTGTCTGTCTGTCTGTCTGTCAGTCAGTCAGTCAGTCAGTCAGTCAGTCAGTCAGTCAGTCAGTCAGTCAGTCAGTCAGTCAGTCAGTCAGTCAGTCAGTCAGTCAGTCAGTCAGTCAGTCAGCCAGCCAGCCAGCCAGCCAGCCAGCCAGCCAGCCAGCCAGTCAGTCAGTCAGTCAGCCAGCCAGCCAGCCAGCCAGCCAGCCAGCCAGTCAGTCAGTCAGTCAGTCAGTCAGTCAGTCAGCACAGTACTTGTACGTATGTGCACTTTTCATAGCGCCTGTAAAGTGACTAACATCAACAAATAAGACATGGTAGCCAAGTCTGTCTGTCTGTCTATCTCTTGGTGTTTCATCTTTCTAACTAGTATCCTATCTCTATGTCTGTTTCTGTCCCTAGAACATAATATTATAATATTATTTCAAACACCCAAAGACGATAGAAACCAAACAGCAAGATTTTAACATAGCAAAACCTCTTCTTACGAGAATTATAGCGATCTGACTTTTTCACAACGAACGTACTTATACAACCTAACTGTCCGAGTTTAGTCACTGGTATTTATAGCACGACCGCACATCTTATACGAGGTGTTTAAGAGGGGCGGAATAAATCGTTGTAAATTTATTAAGACGTACCATATAACACCCTTATAAATGCACACCACTTTTAAGATTTATCTTAGCCGTATATAAACGTCAAATGATACACTTTATTATTATGAAAATAGTGACAAAATACCATTTGCGAGTAGAGAACGGCGAGGTTAACGAGAGCCGTGGCTACGGTTGGATGGCAAAGTCCGAAAGCTTTCTCCTTCGCCTCTACCATTCGTCGGTAGAATGGTTCGGCCTTCTCCAATTGACCCTTCACAGGATACACATGGAATGTTATAGTATATGGTACGTGGACATGGTATTAATAATAGTCTATAAGTGTTCCTGTTCATTCGGAAATATATGTAGCGCCCCTTCAAGTAAAAAGAAACTACTCAGAGGCGCTCCCGACTCCAGCGCGAACACTGAATCAGAATATCACGCCGAAACGCTAAGCAATTGCGAGTGAAGGACTTGCCCAAGGTCCCTACGTGGCAACTTGAGGTGGATTCGAACCGGCAACGTGCAAGGCAACGAACATACCCAATACAGGGCACTACATATTAGGTATATGACTATTTTTAAAACCCTTTCCCCATGTCATTTGTTGTGGAGTTTTTATGCAAAGATCAAGAAAACACCAGTGGCAAGTGTCAACTCTTAAAAAATGTCACCCACCAAATAGAAAAACAATTTACATTGTATAATGTATATAAACACTGGCACAGCTGTGCCGCACATCGGAAAATAGTATTAAACGTTTTAAAGTACAGATTTTTTAGTGTTCGTTTGACAAAAGAAATTTAATACTCAGTTTGTCAATGCTTTTACACAGTGGAAGTAAGTCCTGCATAACTTTAATTGCTCTTTCAGCACATATATTTGACCGTTGTGTTGGAATCGGTGTTGGCTCCACAGACCAAAAGTTCCTCAATGACTTTAATGCCTTTGAATGATTTTGACACACTTCTGCTAGATTATCAAAGTTGTCAGGATTATAGTACTGGCCAGAAAACCAGATGTCACTCCAAGTACCACAAATAAAGTCACATGCTGACTGACCTTCAGGTGACTGCTGGAATTGCGGAATTAAAATGTAAGCTAGCAAGGCAAAAATTGCTCTGCTATTCCATCTTGCATTGCTTATATTTGGCAGTGTTTTGAATTCTACCATAGGAAAGCTTCCTGTACTCTTAAAATCCTTGTAACAAGCAATCAAATGGTGAAGGAAAGCCATGTCATCTCGCCAGTCAATTTGTTCTACTTTCTTCAGAGCATTTCCAGAATTGTCAAACGATGCTTTCAATTGCTCGTACTCTTCTGTTACTTTCGTAATGAACCAATAACTGAGGTTTGGTGAGGTGGTTGCTCCATCAAAACAATCATCCATAGCATGTTTCAGTATTGTGTCGAGAACATGATGTTGGCATCCAATATAAAGAGGTTTCTGTAATCCAAGCCGAACAAAATGATTCTGTAGCCGTGTGACTGCACCAACAGATTTTCCTGTATTTGCAGAGGTTGTATCAGAAATAATTATCTTAATTGCAGGCCATAGCTCATATTCATCAAGCACAGTCTTTATTCCATTAAATATAGTCTCACCTTTTCCATTGATTAGTTCAAGAACCGATAGTTTAACTTCTCTATTTTCATTTTTCAGAACTACAACTTGATACTCTCTCTTCTTTATGCGCTTCCCATCAAAGTGCAAGCTCCAATTCTCGTTCCTTAAAGTTTCCTTATAGTGTTGCTTTAATTGTTCTCCTGCTTTCATTGTCGCTTTGTAAACACCACTTTGACTTGGAGTTGGAAGAGAAATTCCACTCTTTGCAAGAGTTTTGCAGACTGTGTGCGCCTTTCTTGTACTAAGTTTTGCTGATGTCACTAACTTTACTGCTGAATCAGTTCTTTGTCTTTTAGATGTTGTTGGAGCATCCAAATCTTCATAGGCACTGCTGGAATCCTGTTTTTCTTCTTCAGTACCACAACTTTCTTCTTCTTCTTCACTGCTTAATTCAACATTGGTGTCTTGACTAACTTTTAACTTAATCAACTGTAGCTTTCTAGGGTGAAGTCCTTTTGGATCTGTCTTTAAGGTACAATAACCAACTTTTCCTTTAGTCGACGTCTGAAGGTCATAGAATTCTCTGTCTTCTCGGCAAAACCATTCTCCATTCTCATCTGTCACATTGAACAAACTGGTAAAGACTTGATTACCAGGTCTTCGACAATGTTTTTCGTATTTCTTAATTACATTTTCGATTTTTCTTTCAACTGAAGATTTGCCTTGCTGGATTGGAAAGTTAAGCTTTCTCCATAAGTTTTTGACCTCTTCAGCAATTATCAGAACTCTTTATTTTTTGCCTTTCAGTGTTGAAGCCAAAGTCTTGAATCTATTCAAGATATGCAGTTCCATAGGCATTTTTGACATCGTGTCAAGACTGCTAACAGTGTTATGTTTCCTTGAATTCTTAGCTTTTTGAAACTGTACCAAATTTGAAGACCAAACTTTCTTGTTTCTTTCTGTAGCAGAAGGTGCCTTTTTAGACATCTTGAAAGTGTCTGTAAAGTTCAGTTGATTTTTTTATTCCAACTGCAATTGCAAGAAATCTGGTGTAAGACCTTTAAATAGTTTTCAACTTCCAATCTATATACAATTATACATCAAGAAAAGATTCAAGAAGCAAGATAGCAATAAAACAATTTTTTGGCGGGTGGGTGACATTTTTTAAGAGTTGACACTAACCACTATTCTTTTTCTTTTAGAAAAGCAAAAGCTCCACTCATGATACTATGGGGAATTTGAAATTCTGAAAAAAATTTTTTTGTCATATCCCTACTACATATACCACCGATCCCCTGGGGCTTCTGTGCCGAAAAGAAGTCTATTTTGCGAGAGGCGCTATAGAAATTTTCATGCACGATACAATACGAATGAGTGTTAATTGTAAGACTCTATGCGAATTTGAGCGCCTCTGAGTATTTTTGTACTTAAAGGAGCGCTATATAAATGTCCAGATGAATAAACAAATGAATGAATGGCAAGATCGGTTGCATTAGACACCAAATCAACCGATGATTATAAAATTATAAGGATGGTACAGGACAAACTAGTAGTAACTGGTCTAGTACCTCGCTCATAAGTGCTGTAATATGCCGAGCAAATTTCTGTCCAGGGTAATGGCCTCTGTTGTCATAGACCTTGGTCAAATTGGAATCCTCCTAATTATATCCCTTATAATAATAATTATTATGACTGGTCAGAGCGGATGTCGTAGACACCTTTATAATGTTTATAACGCATGCTATATAAGGTGGAACAAGACTTGTGCTGCATCTCGCCACCACATACGTTTAATAACAGCGTAAATATTCCAGCTCTGTATTGGCATACACTTTCTGATGTAAAAGTATTCAATTATTATATACGTTCGTGTTAAATGATTTATCAAGGGAAACTAACGTATGAACCTGCTCATCTATTAGTTTTATGCAACTGTAGCTGATTTCACGCTCAACGTGGGAGACTTTATTTCACGGGCGGAGAAAATATTCTGTCCCCCAGAGACTTTATATAAAAATAAAAATTATAGTGTCTAGGGGCAAATCTGATCTGGAATAGATCCGCCGGGTGAGAATCTGTTTCGAAATAAAGTCTCCGGGAGAGAATTTAAGTAGGGACACTCTCACGCGCCACTGGCCTTAGGCACAGGTAGTTTCCAGGGGCGCAAATTTCTGGCGGGGAGCGCCGTTTTCACAAAAAGATTCCAAAGCTGACCATTTATTGAATTTAGTTTTGAAAAGCTGATCGTTTTTGTTGATTTAATTCTCTTGATTAACAAACTGTTTTAGTTTAATTGATTGTAAACAGCAGAAAAGTGATTTCTCCTGAACTCTGCTACCATCGTACACCCCAAGTCTGGTACCCACTAACCCACTATAGATTTGGGTAAACTTCTTGAGCTACAGGTCCCTAGCATGGTCGCTCGCACTTAGAATTTGCATCCATTTTTCTTACTATTTTTTTTAAAACTTCTTCTTAACTTTAAATTTGCTTCCATGAAACCAATTATATGTAATTTGATACAGATAAATTTATAAGAATTTTTTAGAAACGTCCATGAAATACGTAGTTTTCCGCTTTCCACATGTGACCAAAGGTTTATCGCAAGATGTGCCGATATTTATAGAAACGTATAAAAACATTTAAAAGGTGTTCAACGCCGAATAATTATCAATCCCTCGCTATTATTCTATAATCTACAAATATCTATGCACGCCATGGTCCGTAGAAGCAAACTACCATTTATATATTTATAATTTTACGTTTATTTATTGTCTATTTTTATTTATTACTGAAAAAGTAATTTTATGGTGCTAACCGTTTTCTTATAAAGAATTCCGAGGTTCTTTGTGATCGAAGTGACACCAGGATGTTCGATAGGAAACAGCTGTAACATGATCACAACAAAATGAACTGATCAATCAATCAATCAATCAAATTACGTTACGTAACGTCAACGAGCCTGGTCCCCACTAGATGGCGCACAACGCTTAAAACAAATTCTGTCCTTAGACACCTCTAAAACGCTTATAATTGATATTACTTAAAAGGACGACGACAAAAATTAATAGCTTCGTCCTTGGTCGAATCTCCTAAATAACGGCTGCGCATTTCGGTGTTCCTTATCCTTTCCCTCCTTGTGACCCCTTCTATCCTTCGCAGACACGTCATTTCAAATGCCCTCAATCGTCTTTTTTGTGCCTCTTTCAGCATCCACGTCTCTGCAGAGTTGTATAGCAGTATGAACGCTCAGCACCAACGTCTCATATATTCGCACCTTGCTGGTCCTGTTGATTTCCTTTGATCTTCAGATCTTATGCAATCTCTGTAATATTCCTCTAGCCCGATTCTTCTTTCAACATCCCCCCCCACATATCCAAAGTAGCGCAAATAACGTAATGTCAACGAATCTGGTCTCCACTAGATGTCGCATAACGCTATTAAAAATGCTGTCCTTAAACACCTCACAAACGCTTAACGATGATTTTACTTAAACGGGTGACGACAAAAAATGATAGCTACGTCCGAACCTCCAAAGTAACGCAAATAGCGTGACATAAACTACTGAAAAGGATGACGACAATTATTCATTGCTGTATGAGCTGTATTATGCCAAACAAACAAATTTATGTCCAGGGTAACGGCCTCTGTTGTCATAGGCCCTGGTCAAATCTGGATCCATCCTATTAATTGCAATTCATCTTATTGACGAATCTCCAAAGTAGCGTAAATAACGTTGCATCGAAAATGGTTCCCACTGAAATCGCACAACGCTATTAATAAATGCTACCCTTAAACACCTCTAAAACGCTTATCATTGATCCTACTTTAATAGAAGACGACTACAAAAATGAGAATAATGAACCATCTCGAATGCTGTCTTTAGACACCTCAAAAACGCTGAACATTCTTCCCACTTTAATGGAAGACGACATAAAAAACGACAATCACTCAAACTCCACGTTGTCCAAAGACACCTCTAAAACGCTTAAGACTGATCATACATCAACGATAATTATAAGGCGTGTTATGTTAAATGTTGACTTCGTACAAAACTAAAATAAATGCCGCTTTTAAACACCTCCAAAACGCTTACAACTGATATTATAACTAAGTATGAAGACTACACAAATATAATTTTTAGACATTTTTGTATGTTACCTTTTGTCTTATCTCCAGCGCTCTTTCATAAAGTGGCGCAGCTTTCTCGAATTGTTTCCTATCGTTGTATAGAGCTGCAAGATTGTTAAGCGACTGTGCAAGGTCAGGATGATGGTCGTCTTTTAGGATCGATTCACGTATTTCCAACGAACGAACGAGCAGAGCTTCTGACGCCCTGGTCAGAATATAACAGGGAGCACACAAGTTGAGGGAATGACCTTAAAATATATTAGGTAGGTAAAAAAAAATCGTATTTTGACACCCTATTGCAACTTGTATATTTTGGGGACGCCACCACCCCCCCCCCCCCCCCCCACCCCCATGTGCGTACGTACAAAATAGTAAGCTTCTCTACGCCACCCCTGCAAACGTTGATAAGTATGTGTTTTGGAAACCTTTTTTAAGCTGATAATTTATTTTTTAATAACGAAAGCAAAACAAAATATTTAACTTGGATCATAATTCATGACAATGATCGGCTTTCTGCAACCGCTAAAGTCCAATCTAGAACATTTACTTTGATTCCCACATCCTGTTGCAAGACCTACATTTTATATAATTATAGGCTTCTCTACTAGTCGGGTCAATCTACGATATGACCCGGAAAAAATTGCAAGAAAACGTTTTATGATGATTTTCTGGACTATTAGGTCTGGTGATGAACATACTAAAAGTTGCACAAAATCGGAGCACGGCAAGTGGTCTAATTTTGGCGGGGAAAAAGATGGCCGCCAATTGGACCAGGCACGGGATCTGGAAATTATGCTGTTCGGAACAAATCATGAAATACTTTTCTAACATGCTTTTCTAGACTAATTCGACCCTCCTGAGAACGAAAATCGTCGTTTGGAAGCTTGATTTCAAGCGGTTGCATGGGAAAACAAGATGGCGGCCAAAATGGCGACCTATTGCTTCAACCTGCTGTATAGTCGGGTCAATCTACGAAATGACCCACAAAAAGGTTGTAAGAAGGCCTTTTATGACGATTGTCTGGTGTCTTGGGTCTGGTGATCAACATACTAAAAGTTGCAAGAAATCGGACCATGGGAAGTGGTCTATTTTTGGCGGGAAAAAAGATGGCCGCCAATTTGGCGCGGCTTGGAATTTTGGAAATGATACTGTTAGAAGTAGATCATGTAACAATTTAGTAACATGCTTTTCTAGACTAATTTGACCCTTCTGAGAACGAAAATCGTGGTTAGCAAGCTTGATTTTTAGCGGTTGCATTGGAAACAAGATGGCGGCCAAAATGACGGCCGATTGCTTAAAAGGCTATAAGTCGGGTATTGTATGCGATATGATTTTGTAATTTAAATTAAGATTTAAGGGTTCTAGTCATGCAATGGAATCAAACACACTATAAGAAAACCAAAATGGCGAGGGAAATGGCGGCCAGAATGTTGAAATTGCTATAAGTGAAGCGATCTATGCAATGGAAACATGAATTCAGACCCCAATTTAGCATTTTTGAAGTAACGGAAAGCAGCGAAATAAACTTTGCAAATATGACACTGCAAGAAAACAAAAATGGCAGCGATCGGAAGCGTTTCCGAGAAGTTCTTCAACATACATGCATTTTCTCTTGACCCCTTCCCTCACGCCATACGTACCCGTACCCAAATACGCCTAAATCCAATGACCCCTCCCACTCCCTTGTAAGTAATAAAAATGGACAGCCCATCAATTGGGTAGCCTACCTACAACAGTACTATCAACTGAATGAGGTACTCGGATACTCACTCGAAGTTGCATATTTATATAAGATATGTTTATTGCGATTAAAAGGTGTCTAACAAAGGATTTTATTTTAATACTCACTCGAAGTTGCTCTGCAGGTAGTGAAGGACTCCGACTTCGTTGATGGTTCTGGCGAGGTCAAGGGTCAGCGGACCAAGGCTGAGGTCACCGAGTTCAAGCACCTTCTGACGAAGACCCTCGCTTGTCTTGTTTGCCATCTGTTGACAAACCAGACCAACACAACTGCCTACTTAGCCTATCCTCCAGCACGTCCAATCATTCATAAAATTCTATACATTAATTAATTAATTATCTATTTAATTAATTATTTAATTCATTCATTCAGTCAGTCAGCCATTCTCTTATTCTTCCATTCATGCATTAAATAATTAACCAATTACTTAACAAATTCATGCATTTATTCATTCATTCATTCACCCATCCATCCATGCTCATAATTTATATAGAGCAGTACGAAAATTGCATAAAAATAACTGAGGGGTTATAAATTTATATATGCGGAGTTGGGCTGTAAATAAAAACCTTACTATGGTGGTCCAACAAAAGACTAGAGTAGAGTTGAACCCTCAAAAGTTCAAAACCCTGGCAATTAATTATCAACATGATTCTAAGGTGCTACGTTTTTAATTTACTATTGAAAAAGAACAAAAGAATCTGTTTAGGCCAAGATGAGCCGGTATTTATAATAATGGAATTAACCGTTAAAAAGGTGTTCAACGCCACATAATTAATTATCATTGTTATACATTTACTATTATACTTACGGCTGTCATCAATGGTCCGCGGCATTTCTTTCGAATTGAGATCGATCGTTTGTGCAATGGTTCGGCCAAATTGTGTCTGAAGAAAGATGGAAAAACTGCAATTTATCTGCAAGAACGCCCCCCCCCCCCCATACTGATGGTTTGACTTATCGAAATAGCACGTATGCAGGGACAGAGAATACACAATTACCAAAGAAATAGCAGGAAGGCTTATTGGACTAATAGCCTACCAAGATGAATGAACGAATGAATCAGTCAATCACTCAATCAATCACTAACACATTATGTGATGCCCATTCAATATTAGAAAATATTAGAGGCAAACTGGGCGACAATCGCACAAAATCAAGCGTATGTAAGCATACTATATATGGGGCAGAAGGTGAAAATGAAAATAAACATCAAAAAGACAAAGGCTATGAGGATAAGCAAAGGAGGAAAGAAAGCAATTCTTAAGATCACATTAAACGGAGAGGAAATAGAGCACGTGGAGAAATTCTGTTACCTAGGAAGTATGATCACAGATGATGCAAGATGCCATGTAGAAATAAAAAGACGAATAGCCATGGGAAAAGACGCATTCAACAAAAGAGGGGAACTCCTCAGAGGAAAACTAAATATGAATCTAAAGAAGAGAATGGTCAAGACGCTGGTGTGGAGTGTGGTACTGTATGGGTCAGAAACATGGACAATGAGAAAGGATGACATAAGAAGATTGGAGGCTTTCGAAATGTGGATTTGGCGAAGAATGAAGCGTGTCAGCTGGAAGGAGCACAAGACGAACGAAGAAATACTGCAGATGGTGGAAGAGGAAAGATCAATGCTGGAGACAATACGGAGGCGACAGAGGAACTGGATTGGCCACATCATGAGGAGCGACACTATAGTACGAGATATCATCGAAGGAAGAATGGAGGGGAAAAAGACAAGAGGAAGACCAAGAACAATGCTACTGGACTGGATGATGACAAAGGACGGTTACAGAGGGCTAAAGATGGATGCACAGAACAGATATGCGTGGCGTCATTGGACATATGAACCTGCCTGACGGCAGAGAACCAAAGAAGAAGAAGTAAGCATACTGATTAATCAACATCAATTAAATAGCAAATAAACACAAATGAATTTAATAGCAAATAAATTCAATTTTTGAGCATCAAATCATGACCAAGTTGAACATCTACTAATTCATTAACAGCAATATAAGAGCAAAAATACAATATGCTTAACTAACCGTTCCTGTAAATTTATATAAAACCGGTCAATTCCGTTTAAAGGGTGTACTGCTTTACTGTTATTGTCTCCCTAGTGTAATGTAATGTAATGTAATGCAATGTAAATCTTTGAGAATTTCTCAGCGCCCACAAAAGCCACGTCAGGGAGACCAGCTTATTCACCGGCGCTATATCAAATCAAGTCCGCAATAGTCAGAGCTGCCGTTTCGGTTCCGGTGCCAGGTCAAGATTCGGGGAGGTCAAGCCGAGGAGACAGCGCGGTGCTACGGTGGTTGTCGGTGATAATGGTAGTTGGGTGATGAAAACTGATTGGAATCTGGATAGGACAGCTTGAAGAGTTCGGTTTTCAGTCGTGAATGGAAAGCAGCAGAGGAGATTGCAAGCGGAGGAGAGGTTGAATTTGGAGAGGAGATTGGGGAGATAGGAGGATGAGCGTTCTGGTTAGGGTTAGGGTGAACTACGACTCATACTATGCACAATGTCATCCCACCCCAACCATACTTCCCCAGCCCTCCACTCTACCCCAACCCGCCTCAACCCCAAACCGCCTCAGCCCCAAACCACCTCAACCCCACGCCGCCAGACTCAGGTTCCACCCAGGAAAAAGAAATTGGATCCAACCCTATCCCCCGCCCAGCCCTGCTACCACCGTGTGTGTATTTGCTGTTTAAACGTCACTATGTGGTAAGAAAGACCATTAGCGACACCCTCCTCCTTTATCCAGGCTTGGGACTGGCACTGGCATGGTGCAACCAGTGGCGGAGTTCATCCCGAAGCTGCATGTCATCTCTAGCAATGTCATTGGAAGGGGCCGGGTGAAGGCCAGATTTACGTATCGAATCAACATCATCACATCTGGATTTATATAAATTCGGTAGATTCCGTTTAAAAGGTGTCTAAAGCGAGCACTGTATTGTGTTAAATACATTCGCTCCTCTGAATATAGCCTATACATAATTATAGATAAGTTGATGCAATTTCAGGGTGTTTAGTATGACTGGGGCCATTGGTGAAACGGGACGGGAGGGTAAAGGTGCGGGAGAAGGGAGGAGTGGAAGGAAGCAGTGGGGGGGGGGGGTGAGGAGATGGGTAGGTAGGGCTGGGTGGGGTAAAACACAGAAATTTCCTGAACATGCAACACTGTGAATCTTAGAGGGGTGAGTGCTGGGTAGAACGGAGTGTTGTGGGGCGGGGTGGGAGTTTGAGGTGGCAGCGGGGGAAAGGGTTGGAAGATGGGTTGGTCCTATATATTTTTCCAGAGTGGGACCTGAGTGTGGTGGGATTGGGTTGAGACGGACTGGAGTTGTGGCGGTTTGGAGCCGAGTGGGAGCGGGGGTTGGGAAGTATGGTTGGGGCGGGATGAAGCGGGGTTGGGCTAAACCCAAAAATTTACCATGCAACACTGGGATCCAAGAAGGTGGCCTTGACACTTCCACAGAGGGGGCTGGGTTGTGGACGAAAAGCCTAAATTTCCTCAGCAATGCAAATATAAAATCGTATCAGCACTTACAAGATTTCAATTTGCTTCAAACTCATCGAACCCTAAGATACTTTAGCAGCTCAAGACTGCCTAATGAATGAATGAATGTATGAATGTATGAATGAACAAACGAATGAACGAACAAACGAACGAATGAATGATTGAATGAACGAACGAACAATGAAAGAACAAATGAATGAATAAATGAATGAATGTATGAATGATCGAATGAATGAACGAAAGAACAAACAAACGAATAAATAAACAAATGAAATTAATTGCAATAAATCCACACACATACTTTCCCTGTTTCTGGAAGAGCACGACGAGCATATCGATCTCGCGAGCAACGAGCACATGCTCTCTTCCGAGCGAGTCTTCATATATCTCGACCGCTTGTCGATAGAGTTGCTCGGCAGTCGTGAGCTTTCCCTGTCGCTCGTGCAGCAGAGCGAGGTAGTGCAGACTGCGAGCGATCATTGGGTGATCAGGGTCGAGCGATGTTTCGCGGAGCTCGAGTGAACGCTGGAGCGGATTCAGAGCCTGGATGTTTAAAGATGGTAAGAATAATTGTCATGGGCGGAGTTTGGTTTCCATTCTTGGGGGGGCTAAAAAAAATTTCCCCTCGGCCCAAAAGTTGATGATTGTTTTAGTCATCGATTAGAAATTTCATAAATCATACTATTTCTGTGGGCACACCTTTTTTAGTCAGCAAGTTTAATTGAAATTTCCTTTAAAAAAAAACAATTTTCCGTACACCTTTTTAATCATCGAGTATAATTTAAAATCTCATAAAAAGTAACACTAAGCTTATTTTCCGTAAACACCTTTTTAGTCATCGAGTTGATATCTCATAAAAACCATAAAATGTTTGCGGAAACACCTTTTTCAGTCTTAGAGCTTAATTAAAATCACATGAAAATAACACTATTTCTGCGGACACACCTTTTTTGTCATCGAGTTTAACTGAGATCTCATATAATCCATACTATATGTGTGGAAACACCTTTTTAAAGTCGTCGAGTTAATTGAAATCTCATAAAAACCATACAATTTCTATGGATACATCTTTTTTAATCGTCGAGTTTAATTGAAATCTCGTAAAATATATTTCTAACCGTTACCACCTTTTTTAGTGATCGTGTTTGTCGTATTTATTTTTAGACAACCGAAAATCGTTGAAAATATTGGAATCCTAACGTTCTCCATAGACACCCGAAAATCGTTGATAATAATAATATAATCAAAATGATGTTCTTACACACCCAAAAATCGTTGATAATACTGGAATCAAAATGATGTCCTTACACACCCAAAAATTGTTGATAATACTGGAATCAAAATGATGTCCTTACACTCCCAAAAATCGTTGATTATACTGGCATCAAAATGATGTCCTCAAACACCCAAAAAATCGTTGATGATACTGGCATTATAATGATATCCTTAGACACCCGAAAATCATTGATAATACTGGATTCAAAAAGATGTCTTTAGACACCCGAAAATCAGAGATCCTGAGTGGCCGAGTGGGTTTGTAGCCCGCTCGCCACGCCGGCGGCCCGGCTTCGATTCTCGGTCGGTCGGTTTATCAGAGATTAAATTCTCGGATCTTCACTGCGGGTGGCTCGGACGCAATATAAACGTGGAGTGTGAGGATGTACTCTGCCTCCGACACTAATCATCTTCGATATGAAACAGTGTCGTTAAGCCCGAATACAAAAACCAGAAAATCGTTGAAAATACTGGAACCATAATGATCTCCTTAGACACCCGAAAATCGTTGTTAATATTAAAATCAAAATGATCACATTAGACACACGAAAATCGTTGATAATACTGAAATCAAATAAAATCCTTACAATACCAAAAATCGTTGCTAATACTGAAATAAAAATGATATCTTTAGACACACGAAAATTGATGATAATACTATCATCAAAGTGATGTCCTTAGACACCCGAAAATTGTTGAAAATACTGGAATCATAAAGATCTCCATAGACAATCGAAAATCGTTGATAATAATAAAATCAAAATGATGATCTTAGACACCCAAAAATCGTCGATAATACTGAAAACAAATGATGTCTTTACACACCCGAAAATCGTTGATAATATTAAAATCAAAATGATGTCCCTAGGCACTCAAAAATCGGTGTTGCCAGTTTTCAGAAAAAAAATGGTCGCGAGATGACGGCGAAAAGTCGCGAAAATCGCGAGATTTTCACGAAAAAGTCGCGAAAATCGCGGGATTAATTTCTGTAGAATGAGTATCTCCTAAAAGAGGTGTGCAAATATTTTGAACAGTAATCACAAAAAAATGACATGAATTTTAATTTTTGAGGTAGTTCTAATTGCTCGAGGGTATTATTCCAGTATCATGAGTATCTCCTTAAAGAGGTGTGCAAATACTATGAATAGTAATCACAAAAAATTGATATGAATAGTAATTTTTGAAGTTATTGAAATTGCCCCAGAGGTTATTTCTGTAGGATGAGTATTTTTTTAAAGAGGTGTGCAAATATTATGAACAGTAATAGCAAAAAACATGAATATTAATTTTTAAAGTAGTTAAAATTGCTCGAGGGTAATGTTCAGTATGATGAGTATCTCTTAAAAGAGGTGTGCAAATTCTATAATCAGTAATCACAAAAATTACATGAATGTTAATTTTTAAGGTAATTGTAATTGCTCGAGACGCTATTCTTGTAGGATGAACATCTCTTTAAAGAGGTGCGCAAATATTATGAACGGTAATCGCAAAAATTGATATGAATGTTAATTTTTTAAAGTAATTGTTATTGCACCAGAGGTTATTCCTGTAGGATGAGTGTCACTTAAAAGTGGTGTGCAAATACTATGAACAGTAATCACAAAAAATGACATGAATGTTAATTTTTAAAGTAATTGTAATTGCTCGAAACGCTATTCTTGTATGATCAATATCTCTTAAAAAGGTGTGCTAATATATTTTGGACAGTAATCACAAAAATGATATGAATGTTAATTTTTAAAGTTACTAAAGTTAGCCTAATGGTCAATCTCCTCACTGGTAATCTTCTCATTGACACTCATTCGTTTGCACCAGATCAAGATTTGTACTGCGTTCTGTAATAACAAAATTTCAAAAAGTCGCCGTCGCGACCGCGGGACAATTCAAAAGTCGCCCAAAAAGCGCGAGGTCGCAAGAACGAAATTTTCAGTCGCGAGCACTTTCAAAAGTCGTCCAATTCGCGCTTTTCGCGACGACCTGGCAACCCTGGATAATACTGGGATCAAAATGATATCATTAGACACCCGAAAATCGTTGATAATACTGGATTCAAAATGATGTCCTTAAACACCCGAAAATCGTTAAAAACACTAAAATCATAATGATTTCCGTAGACACCCGAAAATCGTTGATAATATTAAAATCAATATGATGACCTTAGACACCCGAAAACCGTTGATAATACTAAAATCAAATGATATTACAAACCCGAAAATCGTTGATAATAATGAAATCAAATGATGTCCTTACAAACCGGAAAATCGTTGATAATAATGAAATTAAATGATGTCCTTACAAACCCGAAAATCGTTGATAAAATTAAAATCAAAATTTTATCTTAAGACACCCGAAAATCGTTGATTTTACTTCACAGATCACAAGTCGCGGGCCAGGCCTCATGATCAGAGTGCTAATGCACAACTTTGAACTTCCATAAAAAATGCTTAGAACTTCACCTCCAGGTGACAATACGGTAGTAATGTGATATAATATATAATAGCCTACCAATAACTGATATACTTCTATATTTTAGTTTGTCTCATTGTCCCAGGTTGCATTCTGCCAACCTGTTTTTTGCGCATTAAACGAATTATACTACGATACTGCTACACATTGCCAGTCTTCATTTTCACAGTCTTGGTGTAGGGGGAGGGGCTTGTGGCCAGCAGCTCACTGTATAGTCCTTTTGCTCTTTTGTTGCCTCCACAAATGTACCATTTTTACCCTTATAAGTCCTTATTGATGCATGGTAAAGTCGGTGGATCCTTGGGGGGGGCTTAGCCCCCCCTAGCCCCTGATAAACTCCGCCCATGATAATTGTGATTATTGTTATTCTGGTTATATCATCGTAAGAGCATTGTATGTGTTAATATTGCTTTTGTCATCATTGTTATTGTTTATATAATTGGTCATTATTATAATCTTTGCTCTTGAATGTTTTATAGTTTGATAAAACATTCAAGAACAAAGATTATAATAATAACGATGATTGTCAATGTTGGAAAACTTTTCATGATGTCGCGACCCACCCCTTCGGAAACTGTTCACCCCACAGAGGCCCCCACCTCTTCTTCTTGTCTTCCACTTCGTAGGTGGTAGGGATCTGCCAGGCGAATCCGAGCGAGGTGCCGCGCTGTTGGAGCGAAGCTCTCGAATTGAGGGGAACCGAAGATAATGCAAAATAAGCAGGGTCAGCAGTTTCTAAGGTATGCCCCTGGGCGGAGTCAGTTCCTGATTGGCCGTAAGGGAAGGTAGCTTCCACCACTTCAGGCCGGGATTGTCTTCTACAGGTACCAGGGATAGCTCCGGTGGAAGGGACATACATCTCAGCGGCTCTCGGTCTGAGAGCAACGACTTCATTTGCATGAAGGTCGTCAGGGTTCGAATCCGCTCCAACAGGTTTTCGACTCCCCCAATCCTTTAGTGGTGTTACCACTTCCCTCAGCCGTTCCGAAACTACATGTACCTCACCTTCCTTCGAAGAAGGGATAAACTGACTCGGGCGATCATGCAAATGACTTATCTCGTTATTTAGGTGCTCTATTTGAGAATCATGGCGCTCCATAAATTCTGCTAGTGTGCCTGTGAAGGACTGTAGAAGTTCAACGACTCTTGTTTTACTCATCCCCTCGGGGTCATTATCATCCGGGGCTCTTCCCTCCTCATTCTCTTCCCTGTCTTCCTCAACCTCGTCTTCATAAGATATCTCAGACATTTCTGGGGTTTACCACAAGTCAATGTTACTCAATGCTGGCGTTAGATTATTTAATTAAGCAAACATATCTTAACTACAGTTGACAAACTTTGTCAATATAAACAGTGATCGTGATTAAAAGCAATGTTCTCATACAGTGTTCAATATTCAGTGTCTTTTGATTTGATTTGACGACTTAATCAATAAACATTTCTAATACACATTCCAACTTTATTCTTACTTCTGATCAAGATATTGGCCAGAATAATTAAACTGGTTTTTGTTACTTTTTGTTGCGTCGCGTTTTTGAATCGTCAAAAAACGGTGGGTGGCCTCACTAAAAGTTATAGAACTTTTGTTCTGCTTAAAATATTTTGATGAAATCTGGCCATCATGTGTACATATGAATTGTCTTTAAGCCTGTAAAATTTCATTTTGAAATTCTTACTTCTGGCCAAGATATGGGCAAAAAACCTTAGGGGGTTACTTTTTTATGGCCCACCCAGTAGACAGCGGCATAATGATCCGTCGCATTCGACACCTTTTAAACGATGCTCACCGATGCTATAAATATATGGGACGCAGTAACCAAACTTGTGTTTCGTCAAATGTAGGCTACGGGTAGACAACAGCATAATGATCCTATGACTCACTATCATTCATCGATATAGTTATTTTTCTGTCTCCATGCTTAACAAACAAGTTGCTCAACAATGCTTCTGACAATACAGTAAAGAAGCAGGTCGCTCCACACTGTGACATGTCCGCATGTTCGAGAAAGTTCCACAGCACAGTTTCAATATCATCAAGCAGATCACTGAGAAGCACGTTTTTCTGTCCACGCGTTCGAGAAATGGGTTTCTCCACAGTATTTGCACCCAAAGCAGGTTGCCCCTTCAACAACTCTACTCAGAAGCGCTCCCGAATACAGCACGGCCACTGCCTCGCAGTTTCACATTGAAGCACTGAGCAATTGCAGTCTTCCTCTCGCTATCCGATCAGCAGGCTCAGTGGACTCTTTTAAAGCCAGGCTAAAATCACACTTGTTCGCTAGGGCTTATCCGGTGTAGCTGGTTTTCTGTAAGGCGCCCTTGTAACGGCATGGCTGTGTTACTGCGCCATATAAATCGTCGTAATTATTATTATTATTATTAATTGCGAGTGAAGGACTTGCCCAAGGTCCCTGTATATACGCGGTGACTTGAGGTGGATTCGAACCTGCAACCCTCCGGCTGCAAGGCAACGAACATACCCACTACACCACCAAGCCCAACACTAGTGCCTGTTTCCTAACGATGTGACTCGATCCAGAGTACTCTCCAGAGTACTCTCCAGAGTACTCTCTGTCCCCACAGTACTTGAATCTGGCTTCTTCTACAGAGGTTGTGTAAATTGCCGAAGCAGTTCGCTCTGGACTGCGCTGTGTGCGTACGTTCGAGAAACGGGTCGCTCCACGGTGCGTTGTATGTATGTATGTATGTGCACGTTATAGCGCACCTTCAAGCTCTCTCTACTCAGAGGCGCTCCCGATGCAGACCTTCCGGCTCCAAGGCAACGACGCCACCACTAGACCACCGCGCCCCTTGTGTCCACACGTTAGTGCTCAGTCGTGCGTTACTTCTTTACTTCTGTGTTGTGGCGAGTGTTGACGCTGAAACTGTTCCATTTGAAAGAGTTTCGTTGTCTTTTATTTCCATTGATCGTTTGTATAGCTTTGCGGCAGTTTCAAAGTCACCCTGAAAGAGAACAATGACAAAAGAAACAGTTATTCAGTGTCAACCGTGGCTGGCTAATTGGCTGGCTTAAAGGCTGGCTGCTTGGCTGGCTAATTGGCTAGCTAACTGGCTGGCTAAATGGCTGGCTAGTTGACTGGCTAGTTGGCTGGCTAGTTGGCTGGGTAATTGGCTGGCCAACTGGCTGGCTAAATGGCTGGCTAATTGGCTGGCAAATTTGTTGGCTAGTTGGCTGGCTGGCTAGTTGGCTGGCTAATTGGTTGGCTAGTTGGCTGGCTAATTGGCTGGCTGATTGGTTGGCTGGCTAATTGGCTGGCTGATTGGTTGGCTGAAATTAAACAAATTACTTAATCTGACATTTAAGTTTCAGTTAAATGGTACCTGATCTAAATGAATGGGTGGACGGGGCAATACCCACCTGTTCGTATTTAAGCAGCGCCATGTTTGTTAGGGTTTCGGAGACCCGCGGGTGACAGGGATCCAGCGTATCTTCATAGACCTTCAACGCCCTGTCGTATAGAGGCTCAGCTGCTGAGTGATTACCCTGCGATGACAAAGGAAACAGCTGTTGGTGAGAATTTACATAATGAAATGAAAATGAAATGTTCAGGGCTTAACGACACTGTTTCATATCGAAGATGATTAGTGTCGGAGGCAGAGTTTATATTGCGACCGAGCCACCCGCTGGACATAATGAAATGTTTCCATCGGTTCAATTGTAGCAGTTTCACACGCCGTTTTAAAGGTGTCCAAACGCAGTGCGTAGTCCACAATTTAATTCAATTCGTAATTTAATAAATTAATAATAATAATAATAACCACATAATAACCATATAATAATAACAATAATGACCATAATAATAATAGTTTCATAATTTAATTCATAAATTAATTCACAGCGCCCCTTGAAGAAACCCACTCACTGGCACTCAGAGGCGCTCCCAGTCCAACCACGGTGGTACAGAGATAGGTTTTAAGTAGCCTGTAAAATACTGAGGAGCCAACGCTGACTAACATACGTATACCTCAGTTAGGCCGGAGCATAGTGAAAAAATTATAGACAACACTTAGATTAAAATTAACAAAATAAGTAGAAATCATGTACAATGTAAATGCATGTAAAGGAATTACTGTATTAAAAATAATATAAATAAATTAGTAAAAAATAAAATGTAACATAAATTCATAAAAATGAATTAATATATTAAATTAACAAAAATAAATAAATAAATAATATCATTATTAAATAATATAAATACAATACTTTAACAATAGACACAAATGATTTAATACCATAATTAATTAATTAATTAATTAATTAATAATAAACACATAATACATATAAAGCGACTAAATAAATCAAACAATTCACAGTAGTTTCAGCTTAACGTCAAAACAAAAATCATTAGCGACACCCTCCTCCTTTATCCAGACTTGAGACTTGAGACTGGCAAGCAATGGAGGAGTTAAAATTATTGAGGAGTTACGTGATGTCGAGATTTATTGAGTAACAATCGAGTCATTTCCTTATATAGCATCGAATGACAACGCTATAAAGGTTTCTAATGCTGTAATCAATCCAGGGTGAGAATTGCCTGGATGGTGGTTGGGGTTTAACCCCCAGTCTTTCTTAGAGCCATGCTAAAGTATGTTTTTACACCCAAATTCCAAGTGAATCATTGTCCAACCCCCCCTCAGTTATTTTTCCACAATTCTTACTACACTGAATTAATCCAGAACAAACAAATATAATTTTTTATATATCGTATCCAATTAATATAAAGAACGGACATCTCGTTTAAAAGGCAGACACTCTTTACTAGTATAATTATTGTATTACTGTTCTGTGTGATAACTAAAATTATTAACACCGCCCTCCTCCTTCATCGTGGCTTGGGACTGGCGGAGTTAATCATATCGGTTAATCGATGGCTAATCGGTTTTCATGTGGCTATATGTATATCTATATGTATATCTATCTGTATATCTATCTATCTATCTATGTGTCTGTCTGTCTGTCTGTCTGTCTGTCTGTCTGTCTGTCTATCTATCTATCTATCTATCTATCTATCTATCTATCTATCTATCTATCTATCTATCTATCTATATATCTATCTATCTATCTATCTATCTATCTATCTATCTATCTATCTATCATCTACCTACCTACCTACCTACCTACCTACCTACCTACCTACCTACCTACCTACCTACCTACCTACCTACCTACCTACCTACATGTACCTACCTACCTACATGTACCTACCTACCTACATGTACCTACCTACCTACCTACCTATCTATCATCTTTCTAATCATCTACCTCTGTCTCTCCCCTGTCTGTCTGTCTGTCTGTCTGTCTGGCTCTCTCCCGGTGCTTCATCTTTCTGACTGGTATCCAATCTAGAGCTATGTCTGTTTGGCAGTCTGCTACTCCGACGTTTCTGTCCCTAGACCATAATTATTATATTATTTTAAACATCCAAAGACAACAGAAATCAGATAGCAAGATCCTATGCACAAAAAAGCAAAATCTCTTCTTACGAGTAGCGATCTGACTTTTCATGTAACCCTAACCTAGAATAACTATCAACGAAAATACCCATGCAACCTAATTGTCCGAGTTTAGTCATTGGTATTTATAACAAGATCACACAACTTAGAAGAGGTGTTTAGAAGCGGCAGAATAAATCGTAGGAAAATTATTAAGACGTACCATATAACACAATAATAATTGCACACCACTTTTCTAAGTTTTATCTCAGCCATATATAAACATCAAATGATAAAATTAATTATTAGTCGAGTACAAAATACCATTTGTGAGTAGAGAACTGCAAGGTTAACGAGAGCTGTGGCAACGGTTGGATGGCAAAGTCCGAAAGCTTTCTCCTTTGCCTCAACCATTCGTCGGTAGAATGGTTCGGCCTTTTCTAATTGACCCTGGACAACAAACACACGGACGGTTAGGGTATTCATGTATTCATTCATTCATTCATTCATTCATTCATTCATTCATTCATTCATTCATTCACTCACTCGTTCACTCACTCACTCGTTCATTCATTCATTCATTCATTCATTCATTCGGACATTTAAATAGCGCTCCTTCAAAAGAAGAGTTTTAGCTCCTTTCGTTCGACTGAACAAAGTCTGCTCTCAATCCATTTTAATCGTCAATTCTGACGTCAATTTATTTACTAAACATCGTTAGGCTTATAGTCATTTAAAATAGAAACGAGCAGTGTTGCCACTCCTAGGTTTTTCCACCTAGATCTAGGTTTTTTCGGTGTAATCTAGGTTTCTAGATTTTTTGGGTCAGGACCTAGCCTTTTTTTCTCACGTCGGTTTTCAGATTTTTTTACACATAAAAATGGACTTTTAAAGGTGAAAATGCACAAAAGACATGAAAAAAGTCGAATTTTTTTTAATATGGACCAAAATTTGTGAATTTTGGAGCGAAAAACTTTAAAAAAGTCTTCAACAATTTTATCGTGAAGGAAAAAGATATTAAATTTTAAGCGTCGGACCACTAAAAAAAACGGTCGTCAGAAATTTCAAGCCCGAAAAATGGAAAAAGTCATGCATTTTCCAGAGAAATTTTCAATCTAGCCTTTTCTAGCCTTTTTTCGACCGGATCTGACCTTTTTTCAAAATTCAGAGTGGCATCCCTGGAAATGTTGACCTAAAAGGAACAAGTGGACCAGCGTTTTCTGCAATAGGAAAGTTTTATATATAGGCAATGTATGCTCCGTTTAAAAGGTGTTTACGGGGGAAAACTCAATTGTAACTCGCTTTTGTTTGATAACGTCGAGCAAACAATTCATTCATTCATTCGGACAAGTAAAAAAAAACTACTCAGAGGCGATTCCGACTCTTGCGCGCCCCAAAAGAAGAGTTTTAGCTTTAGTAAGGAACGATCTTGGTAGAGTCCTTGGGTGTAGGCACAGCTCAAAGGAAGGCTATTCCAAACCACCGGACCAACCACAGAAAAGGCTCGATTCTTCATGGTAGCAGTACGAGCAAAAGGAACCAAGAGGACTCCCTTATCAGCAGAGCGTAGCTGACGACGTCCTTGGATACCCAATGTAAGGCTGCATAGCTCTCGGATGTAAATTGGGGCGAGGCCCTGACAACATTGCCATACCAGAGCTTTAACTATATCATGTTGTTTTACTTTGGATAGCATTTGCTGGTCCCTTCATCTGAAACTCGGAGCTCCTCATGTTCATTACTCCCTTAGCAAAACTGTCTTTCGCTCAGTTCGCTCTAAACTGAAAATTTTCCTATTTGAGTCTACCTATAGATAGTTTTAATGGCTTCCGAACTTCAATGTGCACTTCTGAGCTTTGTAAAGATGGCATTATCAAATTAAAGCTGTATTGTATTGTATTGCAGCCAGTAAAATAAACTCAATTTATTACTTTTACCTATTTATGAAGAGTCACTACATACGGTCGGGAGCGCTACTGAATCTGCGAGCGGCGCTTTATTGGTGTTCAATTACAATTACAATTAAAGTTACTCAGTATGAATCACTGCGAAATTGTGAGTGAAGGAATTCAGTCTTAGAGCATCAAGAGCATTGAACCCATACACTTCAAGTTGCGACTGACCATAACATCTATCGTAATTTCACGTATCGTGTCCCAACTGATATAGCATCGGTTGTCACAGTTTTAAAGGTGTCTACAGCTAACTCTTGAGTAACGTGCTCACAGAAAAGTTACCAGCTTTATATAACATAGCTCGACCCGGTTTCTAAAGGTGTGTAAGGCAACCAAGCTTACCATTCGCATAATAATGCCATACATTCATTCATTCATTCATTTCAAGAATTTATATAGCGCCTCTTCAGAAATCCACTCAGAAGCGCTCCCAGTCCAACCACTTCAATTTAACTCTTATGCAGAAGCATCGAATCTAGCAATTTATGGAGCGCCTCTCGCAGCAGAGACAATTCAGAGGCGCTTACAACACAGACACCAGAGGAAAAAAGAAAGCGAGAAGATGCAGAGAATAGCCCAGACATAATTAAGGTAGTGTGAAATTTTGTCTTTCTGCATTATGGTGCCCCACTACAGGCTCTGAAACACGACACTCTAGCATTCAATTCAAAAGATACAAAAGATGATTATCTATTTCATTATTATCTTTTTTCATTATTGTTATCTTTTAATCTGTTTAATTGAATTTTGAAACTTTAGCTGATTATCAATGTGAATATTATTCTCTTGTGATCCAATATAAGCCGGTATTGATAATAAAGAAGAAACGGTTAAAAAGGTGTTCTCTTAGTCAACTTACACTGCCTTACTTTCATTGATTCTAAACTACAAAAAGGTCATCACTATCACGCTTAACCACTAAATATAAATATATATTCATGTTCAGAAGACTGTATGAGAGACACAATTGCAAATTCAACAGCCCTGCTCTCTGAAAACAACAAACTAATATTTATTTGCGTTTTAGCATTTTAATAATTTATCAATTGTCTATTAAGATATATTTATTTATTTACTGCAAAACTACTTTTCTGGTACTAACCGTTTTCTTATAAAGAATTCCGAGATTCTTTGTGATTGAAGTTACACCAGGATGTTCGATAGGAAACAGCTGGAACATGATCACAACAAAATGAACTGATCAATCAATCAATCAATCAATCAATCAATCAATCAATCAAATTACGTTACGTAACGTCATCGAGCCTGGTCCCCACTAGATGGCGCACAACGCTATAAACAAATGCGTCCTTGGACACCTCTAAAACGCTAAACAATGATATTACTTAAACGGACGACGACAAAAATTTAATAGCTTCCTCCGTGGTCGAATCTGCTAAATAACGACACCTCTAAAATGTTTATCACTTTTGCTACTTAAAGTTATTAATTATAAATTATAAATTGCATCATTTCCATATCACCTTGACTTACTTGACTTATCGCCCTGGCGAAGCTTGCGCCCGCATCAGCCGCTCTTTTATAGATAGCCTCCATTCTACCCTGTCCTGTGCTGTCCGCGTCGCCTCTCCCACGGTTAATCCCATCGTCAGACAGTCCTCCTCCACCATATCCATCCAACGTTTCCTGGGCCTGCCTCGTCTCCTCTTTCCCTGCACATACATGTACCCCTGCAGTGCCACTTTTGGGTATCTCCCGCTCTGCATTCTGATGACATGTCCGAAGTATCGCATTCTTCTTATCTGTATCCTGTCCACAGTGTCTCGCTGTATTCTCAGTCTGCTGCGTATTTCCGTGTTCCTTGTCCTTTCCCTCCTTGTGACCCCTTCTATCCTTCGCAGACACGTCATTTCAAATAACTTCAATCGCTTTTTTGTGTCTCATTCAGCGTCCACGTCTCTGAGTTGCATAGCAATACGCTCAGCACCAACGTCTCATATATTCGCACCATGCTGGTCCTGTTGATTTCCTTTGATCTCCAGATCATATGCAATCTCTGTAATACTCCTCTAGCGGTTCTTCTTTCAACGTCCTTTTCCGCCCCCCCCCCCCCCAATCTCCAAAGTAGCGTAAATAACGTAACGTCAACGAAAATAGTCTCCACTAGATGTCGCACAACGCTATAATTACATGCTATCCTTAAACACCTCAAAAACGCCTTAACATTGAATCTACTTTAACGGAAGACGACGGAAAAAAAAATAATGAACCATCTCGATGCTGTCCATAGACACCTCAAAAACGCTGAACCTTGATCCTACTTTATTGCAAGACGACAAAAATAACAATTTTTACAAAATAAATGCTGTCCTAAGACACCTCTCAAAAGCTTAAGACTGATCCTACATAAAAAAATAATAATATCAGAATCGTTATGTTACATTTACTGTCTTAGCAGCGTTGCCACTCCTTGGGCTTTTTCGATCCGAACTTGGAATGGGGTTTTTTCGGGAAGAACTTGGGTTTTTTGCCAAGAAATTCAGGAAACTGCGGATATTTCGAAAAGATTTTGACTGATGACGTTCAAAAAAAGGTCATCAGAATTTTGGGGGGACGGAAAATTTAGGACATTTTCGGACGATATGGACAACTTGGGTTTTCTTGTTTATTTTGCTACTCCAACTTGTTTTTTTGGGGGGAGGAAGGTTGGCAACGCTGAGTCTTAGATAAGATGCATGTCGTACAACGCTAAAATAAATGCAGCTTTTAGACACCTCTAAAACGTTTAAAACTGATCTTATATCAACGGATGAAGACTATACAAATATAATTTTTAGACAATTTTGATTGTTACTTTACCTTTTGTCTTATCTCAAGCGCTCTTTCATAGAGTGGAGCTGCTTTCTCGAATTGTTTCCTATCGTTGTATAGAGCTGCAAGATTGTTAAGCGACTGTGCAAGGTCGGGATGGTGGTCGTCTTTTAGGATCGATTCACGTATTTCCAACGAACGAACGAGAAGAGCTTCTGATGCCCTGGTAAGGATTAACAGGGTGCATAAAACTTAAGGGCTATCCAAATTTCACTTAGGCCCTACGCAAAAAAATCGGTTTTCGACACCCCTGTCGGAACTTGTACATTGTTGAGCCCCACCTCTATGTGTATGTACAAATAAGCTTCCTTTACTCCCTGACAAAAGTAAAATAGCTATAGTCATACATTTATTCTGCCGTCAATTTTGTTGAACATCATATTTTCTAGCTAAAATTCGTTAACTGATATGGTTTTACTGTTTAGAAAAAAACAGAATTTAAGTATAATGCAATCGAATTCCATAGGACGACTATAATAGGATAATGCAGTGTTATAAATAGTCTAATTATTTTAAACATGGAATGCACCAATCCATTGCCACCTTTATAATAAAAGCAACGTTTGCCATATAAACTTAGCATTTCGAGCATCAAAATCATATTAATACAGAATTTAAATATAATGCAATCAAATTCCATAGGATGACTATTATAGTAAAGCAAAGCGTTATAAATAGTCTAAAATAGACAGCATAATAATAATTAAAAATTCAATTAGCATGAGTACATTTTGTCTTGACCCATTCCCTCCCGCTGTACATACCTAAATTCCACTCCATGTGTATATAATAATATGGACAGCCCGCAACCTGCCTTAACGAGGTACCCGGGTACTGACAATACTGATCACTGGTTGGTAGTTGCACTTTGTGCATGGTAACAAAGACCATTAGCGACGCCCTCCTTATTTTCCAGGCTTGGGACTGGCACTGGCAGAGTACAACAAGATTGATGAGATTTAACATCATTCTTGTCACGTATTTATATAAGATACCTTTATTGCGATTAAAAGGTGTTTAATACACACTCCAAGCTGCTTTTAACATCTTTTGTATTTCATATTTATAGTAAGATACTTATTGCGATTAAAAGGTGCCTAACAAAGGGGTTTAATACTCACTCGAAATTGCTTTCAACATCTTTCGTGTCACATATTTATAATACGATACTTATTACGATTAAAAGGTGCCTTAAGGAGTTTAATTTTAATACTCACTCAAAGTTGCTCTGTAGGTAGTGAAGGACTCCGACTTCGTTGATGGTTCTGGCGAGGTCAAGGGTCAGAGGACCAAGACTGAGGTCACCGAGTTCAAGCACCTTCTGACGTAGACCCTCACTCGTCTTGTTCGCCATCTATTGACAGATAGAGACAAACACCATAGCCTACTTAGCCTATCCTACTGCAGGTCCCATCAATCATGCATTAATTAATTAATTAATTAATTAATTAATTAATTAATTAATTAATTAATTATTCATTCATTCAATCAGTCAGTCATTCATTCATGCATTAAACAATCAACGAATTAATTAATCAATTCATGCATTCATTCATTCATACATGCCAAGAATTTATATAGCTCCCGTCCAGAGACCTACTCCTCAGAGCAGTAAGAAAATTGCATAAAATTAACTGAGGGGTTATGCATTTATACATGCGGACTTGGGTTGTGCACTAAAGACCTTACTATAGGGGTCCAACAAAAGACTAAGGAGGGTTGAACCCTTAAAACCCTGGCAATTAATTAATTATCAACATGATTCTAAGATGCTACGTTTTTAATTTACTATTGAAAAAGAACAGAAGAATCTGTTTAGGCCAAGATGAGCCGGTATTTATAATGATTGAATTAAACGTTAAAAAGGTGTTCAACGTCAAATAATTATCAATGCTATTATAATACATCTGCTATTATACTTACAGCTGTCATCATTGGTCCTCGGCATTTCTTTCGAATTGATATCGATCGTTTGTGTAATGGTTCGGCTAAGTTGTGTCTGAAGAAAGTTGGAAAAATTGCAATTTACTGGCTTTTGAGAACGCCACCCCCCCATATTTATATCATTTGCTTGCATTGGTCCCTCCCAATGGAATGGACTTCCTCCTTCCGTTCGCTCTGCCATCCTATATGGTAGTCTTTCTCTCGTCTCAAAAACTGCCTCTTCCATCGGGGTTGCACACACACTGGGAGCGCTTCCGAAAGGCTCCTACTGCAAGAGGCGCTTTAAAAGTTGTCAGATACAATACAATACAATACAATACAATACAATACAATACAATACAATACAATACAATACTGAAGGTTTGACTTATCGAAAAAGCACGCGTGCAGGTACAGAGAATACACAATTACCAAAGAAATAGCAGGTAGGAATATTGGACTAATGGCCTACCAAATGAATGAATCAGTCAGTCAACCAATCAATCAATCAATCAATCTATCAATCTATCATGGGGCGCTATATAAGTATTCGGAATGAATGAATCACTAACAAATTATGTGATGCCCATTCAATATTAGAGGCAAACCAGTAGGTAGACAAACTGGGCGGCAATCACGCAAATTTAAGCGTATGTAAGCATACTAATTAATCAACAGCAATTAAATAGCAAATAAACACAAATAAATGTAATAGCAAATAAATTAAATTTTTGTCTGCCTCAGATTCACATTTCGGTGTGACCTTGCGCGCGTTATAAATTTCTTTAATAATAATAATAATGAACAAGTTGAACATACTATCACTAATTCATTAGCAGCAATTTAGTCGTAAAAATATACTGAGCTAAACGTTCCCAAACATTTATATAAAACCAGTTGATTCCGTTAAAAGGGTGTGCTCCTTTTGTCACCATACATGTAGATGCATAAGCTTATATCCCTGGTGTAATGTAAATCTTCGAGAATTTCTCAGCGCCCACAACAGCCACGTCAGGGAGACCAACTAATTCACCGGCGCTATATCAAATAAAGTCCCCAAATTGTAGCCAGAGCTTCCGTTTTCGTTTCGGTGCCAGGTCAAAATCTGGAGAGCTCACGCCGAGGAGACAGCATGGTGCTACGGTGGTTGTCGGTGATGGTGGTAGTTGGGTGATGCAACATGATTGGAATCTGGGTAGAATAGCTTGAATAGTTCGGTTTTCAGTCGTGAATGGAAAGCGGCAGAGGAGAGTGCATGCGGAGGAGAGGTTGAATTTGGAGAGGAGATTGGGGAGATAGGAGGATGAGCGTTCTGGTTAGGGTTAGGGTGAACTACGACTCATACTATGCACAATGTCATCCCACCCCAACCATACTTTCCCAGCCCTCCACTTTACCCCAACCCGCCTCAACCCCAAACCGCCTCAGCCCCAAACCACCTCAACCCCACGCCGCCAGACTCAGGTTCCACCCAGGAAAAAGAAATTGGATCCAACCCTATCCCCCGCCCAGCCCTGCTACCACCGTGTGTGTATTTGCTGTTTAAACGTCACTGTGTGATAAGAAAGTTCATTAGCGACACCCTCCTCCTTTATCCAGGCTTGGGAGTGGCACTGGCAGAGTGCAACCAGTGGCGGAGTTCATCACAAAGCTGTCATCTCATTGAAAGGGGCCGCGTGAAAGCCAGATTTACGTATCGATTCAACATCGTCACATCTGGATTTATATAAATTCGGAAGATTCCGTTTAAAAGGTGTTTAAGGCGAGCACTCTCTATCGTTTTGAATACATTCGCTCCTCTGAATAACCTATACATATAGATAAGTTGATGCAATTTTAGGGCGTTTAGTATGACCGGGTGAAACGGGACGGGAGTGGAGGGTAAAGGTTCGGGAGAAGAGAGGAGTGGAGGGAAGCAGTGGGGGGGGGGAGGGTGGGTGAGGAGATGGGTAGGGTTGGGGGGGGGGGAAACACAGAAATTTCCTGAACATGCAACATCGTGAATCTGAGAGGGGTGAGTGCTGGGTAGAACGGGGTGTTGTGGGGCAGGGTAGGTATCTGAGGTGGTAGCGGGTTAGGCGGGAGATAGGGTTGAAAGAGGGGTGGGTCCAATATTTTGTCAAGGGTGGTACCTGAGTGTGGCGGGGTGGGGTTGAGGCGGGGTGGAGTTGAGGCGGTTTGGGGCGGAGTGGGGGGCTGGTGAAGCATGGTTGGGGAGGTTTGGACTAAACCCCGAAAATTACCGGACAACACCGGGATCCAAAGAGTGTGTGGGGGCTGGGTTGTGGAGGGAAAGTCTAAATTTCCAGCTAGTACATGATTTCAATTTGCTTCAAACTCATCGAACCTTAAGATAGTTTAGCAACCCAAGCTTTTGCTTTTCTCTCATTAGTCCTGGTTAGAAGCGCTTCTGAGCAGATATGATCACTTGCTATATTCATCGATCACTTGCTATAGCGCCCATTCAAAATTCTACACACAAGCGCTCCCGACTACAGCACGGACACCGAATTGGAATATCACGCCGAAGCACACAAGCAATTGCAAATAAATAAGGAATGGCTCAAGGTAACTACGCAGTGGCTTGAGGTGGATTCGAACCCGCAACCTTCCAAGTCACCAAACATACCCCCACACACCATCGTGCTCCACAATTAATGTATTAATGATTGAATGCATGAATGAATGAATGAATGAATGAATGAATGAATGAATGAATGAATGAATGAATGAATGAATGAACGAATGAATGAATTAATTAATTAATTAACAAATGAATTAATGAATGAATGAAAAAATGAATGGACAAACGAACAAATGAATGAATGAATGATCGAATGAAGAAACGAACAAACAAACCCTATACCACAATGAATGAATGAATGAATGAATGAATGAATGAATGAATGAATGAATGCATTAATGACTGAACGAATTAATTAATTAATCAATTAAATTAATCAAATATCGCAATAAATCCACCAACATACTTTCCCTGTTTCTGGAAGAGCACAACGAGCATATCAATCTCGCGAGCAACGAGCACATGCTCTCTTCCGAGCGAGTCTTCATATATCTCGACCGCTTGTCGATAGAGTTGCTCAGCAGTTGTGAGCTTTCCCTGCCGCTCATGGAGCAGAGCGAGGTAGTGGAGACTACGTGCGATCATTGGGTGATCGGGGTCGAGCGATGTTTCACGGAGCTCAAGCGAGCGCTGGAGCGGATTCAGAGCCTGTAGTTTAAAGGATGGTAATTTAATAATAAAAATAATAATAATAATAATAATATAAAAAATAAAATTTAAAACAATAATAATAATAAAATTTAAGAAAAAAAATAATAAATAAAAATAATAATAACATAATATTTGTTGCACATTACTATCATCGTTATAGCATTGCATGTGTTATCAATAAATAAATTATACGACAATTTATATGGCACCACAACACAGCCGTCACAATGTCGCCTTGCAGCGCAGCTAAGATAAGCTGGAGCCTGGATGTTTAATAATGGTAAGAATAATAATTATAGTAATCATTGTTATTCTGTCAAAATCATCTTGTATCGTTGTTATTTTTTATTAATATTTATTATTGTTATTGTTGTTAGCATTATCATCGTTATTATTATTATTATTATTATTATTATCTTTGTCTTTGAATGTTTTACCATTGTAACTATTGTAGTTCTGGTTATATCATCTTACATCGTTCTTGTTATTGTTATCATTATTTCCATTATTATTTTCATTAATATTGTTATCATTATTGTTATCGTTGCTATAATTTGTATCTTTGTCTTTGAATGTTTTACCATTGGAAACTTGTCAAGACAATGATGATAATAATTAATATGATAAATAGAAAATGATGATGATGATGATAATGATAATGAAACTAATAATTGCCATAAGCAAAATAAAGATGATGATATGATGGAAATAATTCTGAACAACAACAACAATAAATTACGAGGGTGAAAAAATATGACCCCCACAATTTGTTCAAATCTATTTAGTTTTTATTGGGATGGTGGGCAACAGCAAGACACTTAGTCATTCATAAAATTATAACTACTCCACTTTTTAAGAAGAGCTCTCTTGGTAACAGAACAGGAATTTTACGCAACACCTTTAAAATCTTGAAATCAAGGTGTATAAATGAATGTGACTAATTAAGTCACAATAACTGAGCTTCTGGTATTTCTATTGCCATCAATATATTATGACCATAATCATTATTATTGACATATTTACATAGTGCACCTTCAATATAATCTATTCAGAAGCGCTCCAAGTCCAACAACGGCTAAATAAGGCAGTTTTTAAGCGAGAAAGAAACATAGTGGTGAGATCTATAGGCACAAGGTGGAGTGCAACAGGGAGACCATTCCAGGTTCTAGGGCCAGCCACTGAGAAAGAGTGCCGCTGCATTATAGCAGTTTGAGAACTAGGGGTCAAGAGTTCAGCTTGATCAGCCGATCAATGACATTAAATATTCACAATCATATTTTCTTATAATTCAAAACAATTAGTAACACAACTATTGTAATTATTACGCAATTATTAAAATTGTCCATATCATACTGATCACTGATTGGCTAACCTCACTGACGTTGTTGCTATGGTTCATGATGAATCGTCCAATCGCTTCGTAGACGTCAGCCACAGACGTCAACGTCAGGTGACCTTCACAACGACCTTCAAAATGAATTAAAAAACATTAAACACTGTAGAACTATAATCTGCCAAACCGTAATTCAAAACTAATACCCATTATTCTAATTATCAAGAAAGTATTATTTAATACTATTATGTATGTTTAAACATTTTACTTAATGTGGAAAACGTTTTAGTAAGAATGCCTTATTCATTTGCTCTTTCATTCGTTCGTTCGTTCGTTCATTCATTCATTCATCAACTCACTCATACATTAATTAATTAATTCATTCATTCGTCCATTAAATCATTCATCCATTCACTAATTCATTAATTCATTCGTTCAATATATATATTTATGTGCTCATTCATTAATTGAGAGAATTTATATAATGCCCTTTCAAGAGACTCCAACTTAGCACTTCCAGTTCAACCACAGCAAAAATGTAAGATCTAAGCGACTTTATATCATTTGAACAAATAAAAAACACCATAATAACCGTTGCTAAATAGCAAATATATTAAAAAGTAATTTATTATAGCACTCACTATCCTCATTTGAAAAAAAGTGCAAATCTTTCAGTTGAACAAATGAAGAATAAACTTTGAACAAATAAAAAATACCCTTAAAGAGTTACTAATACCGTTGATAAATAGTATATTTAATAACAACAATATTTTATTAAAGCACTTACCATCCTCCAGTTTCTTGGCGGCTGTTAGACATGCCTGTGCCATTCTTGTCTTCTCCTCACCAAGGTATTGCCAGTAGGAGAGGATCTCAACACAGCGTCCTCTATCAATAAGAAACACAACACCACATATTAACGAATAATATAAATTATTTCATCAATTCATTTCTTACTAATGATGTGTACTTAACCAGTAGTTGAAACAACCTCTTAACTACTTAGCCAGTAAGAGTTGCAGGTTCGTGTGAAACTCCGATTCAGTGTACATGCTGCATTCAGAGTAGTAATCTTGAAGAGGCGCTATAACAAGTACACCTACATATGCGTACATACTTTTGAAGTAACTAGGGACACTATGAAGTACTTTCAGTCTCCATTGCTCATACTTCCATCATGCAAAGTCGTGCTTTTTCTGTGGTTGGCCCGGTGGTATGGAATGCCCTCCCACTTGAGCTGCACCTGTTCCCTAGATCACTCTCTGACACATTCTATAAGCACTTAAAAACTGTTCTGTTTGGCAGTGCTGGAGTCGGGAGCACCTCTTGGTAGTTTCCTTGAAGAGGCGCTACATAAATACTTGAATGAATGAATGAATGGATGAATGAATGAATGAATGGATGAATGAATGAATGAATGGATGAATGAATGAATGAATGAATGATAATAGTCTACAATGTCATTAGCAGTTACACAATCTTCTTATTTTTGCAACCTTCAGCTGTGTCTATACACTAAATGCAACTTTCTGACAGATTATGTTGAAAACTTTTCTTTTTGCTGAAGTTGTGAGTACAGTGACGGTGATAATGTACATAATTGGACAAATTTCACTTATAACAGGACACTGAGCTTGTTAAAACAGGTGTCGAAAATGTCCATAGAATAGAGACATTCCTGTTTCAATGCAGGGACACTGTATTATAACAAAACTCAATAGCGACGCCCTCCTCCTATGGGCATACATGGGACTGGCACTGTGGAAGTTCAAACATACGATGACTTATTTGCACAGAATAACTACATTATTTATTGATTTAATAATTGGTGAAAATAAATTATAAAAAGATGATATATAAAAGAGGTGTCCACAGCAGCATGGGTGATCATCAATTTTATATATAAGAGGTGAAAAATAAATGTTTGAATGATTGGATGAATGGACGGGTGAATGAATAAACGACTGAATGTATAAATGAATAAGTGAAAAACTGAATTATGATTGAATGAAAGAATAAATACTTGAATAACTGAATGAATGAATGAATGAATGAATAAACGGATGAATAAATGAATGGATGGAAGAATGAATAAACGGAAGAATGAATGAATGGATGGAAGAATGAATGAATAGATGAATGAATGAATGAATGAATGAATGAATGAATGAATGAATGGATGAATGGATGAATGGATGAATGAATGGATGAATGGATGAATGAATAAATAAATATTTGAATAACTGAATGGATGAATGATTGAATGAATGGATGAATGAATAAATATACTTGAGTAACTGAATTGAACGAACGAACGAACGAATGAATGAATGAATGAATGAATGAATGAATGAATAAACCAACCGGATGAATAGTTTGACAAAGATGGATAGATTGGATAGCCCAAGGTCAAGTTCTTTTCGATCGTCCAATTGTTGACTTAACCATAATCTCTCGTCCGCTGTTCGATACGTCACTTCGTCCGGCCTACGATCAGTTACACAAAACCAGTCAAAAATTCAGTCAAAACCAGTCACACAAAAATCAGTGAGACAAAACCAGTAAAAATCAGTCATACATAAAACTGTCAGACTAAAACCAGCCAGAAAAGCCAGTCAAATTTCAGTCCTAGATCGGTAAAACAATAACCAGCTAAATAAAAAAGGCATACAAATTGGCCAAAAACAAGTGAAACAAAATCAGTCAAACATAATAAAACTATCGGAAAAAAACAGTCAATGTGAAAACACAACCAAGAGTAACCCAGTAAATCAGTCTGCAAATTAGTAAATTAGTTGAAACCAGAAAATCAGTGAACTATTCAAGACAGTCAGCATTTTAGTCAACCAATAAAACACCAGCAAACTAGTTAATAAACCAATCAGCAACCAGCCAGGGCCAGTTAGATACAGCCAGCCAGGAAGAGTTAGTCAAGAGTGATCAAACCAGTTTTGACTGAACCTCGTGAATTGCGAATGGTAGTCGAGAAGAAGGTGACGAATTCTCTGCATCTTCTCAACACTGTCTTCTCCTGACAGGAACATTCTCGCAACGGCCTCACGAGCCTATCAATCAATCAATCAATCAATCAATCAATCAATCAATCAATAAAAAAACAATCAGAGATGAATGCATAAAATGAATGATTATCAATTCTAAACAGGAGAGATCTCTGACTAAAAGCAAAACAAATAACATTATTAATGAAGAGCATTTACAGAAGGTAAAAAAACAAAAAAACATGATTCTTTCTGACGACTTTTGAGACTTAATCTACACGAAAAAGGACAACTGTTTTATCAATTCAATATTAACAAAAAAAGACCAAATATAACTAATAACTAATATAACTATTCATGATTTACCATTTTACGTGTGCCATGACAATCCAAAACTTTCTTGGAAAACACTTTTTTTTAATTTCAAAGTTAAATTCCACGACATACCAGATTTTTCAGGATCTGCGGCAAATGAATTATAAACTGAATGAATAAATAAATAAATTAGTTGGTGAATGAATTTTTGACTGGATGAATGAGCGATTCAATGAATTAATCATAGAATTATTCAGTGAATAAATAACCACCTGTTCATGAGCAAAGACAATGAGACCAGATCGGAATCGAATGACGCAATAGTCGGATAGAATGGTGCAGAGTGGACACCAGAAAGTCCACGTGAGATCGTCAAAGATACCAAACAGTTCGCTCTCACTCACTCCATTGCGACTCGCGTAGACAGCAAGCAGAATCTAGAAGTATAAATATAAATTTATATCCAAAAATATAATAGAATAGAACAGGAAACTCATGTGTAATAAAAAATTTAATATTGATGCTGATGATGATGAGGGTGGTTGGACTCGGGAATAATAATAATAATTATTATAATTTAATAATTATGCAGCAAAATCAACAACAACAACAAAAACAACAGTAATGATAATTGAATAGAAAATGTGGATTTTGTCAATAAGAACACAGGACAATAAGGACACCTCTGAAACAAAGGAGTCCAAAATTATATACAATATACGAGCCAGCCATTTATTTAGTAAAACAGTACATGCAACTTCTGCCTAAAGAGGTGAACAGCCAATAACAATAAAGTCACTAATAAAAAAATAATTGAGAAATAATGAAAACAAACAATAACTTTTAAAAATAATTTTGTGGGGCGCGGTGGTGGTGTAGTGGTGGCGTCGCTGCCTTGGAGCCGGAAGGTCCGAGGTTCGAAACCAACTCGCCGCGTAAGGACCTTGAGCAAGTCCTTCACTCACAATTGCTCAGCGCCTAGGCGAGAAACTCCGATACAGTGTCCGCTCTGCATTCGGGAGCGCCTCTGCGTAGAGAGCTATAACAAGTGCACATACAAACAAATTATAAATTAATAATTATATAATAACTAGCTGAACCCGGCCACGCGTTGCTGTGGCTGAAAAGAGCCTCCCCTCTTCTCCCCTCCCCTCCCCTCCCCTCCCACTCCCCCTCGCCCTCCCCCTCCCCCTTCCCCCTCCCCCTCCCCCTCCTCCTCCCCCTCTCCCTCCCCTCCCACTCCCTCCCCCTCGGCCTCCGCCTCCGCCTCCCTGCATCCCCCATCTCTCTCCTCCCTGTTCGTCCCGCTCCCTCGCCTCCTTTCCTCCCTCACACCGTCCCTTTGCGATGGCGACGCGGATCGCGCCATAAAACGCTTGAGCAAGAAGGCCGGAATGAATTGCGAAGGCCGAAATGAAATGCGCTAAAGAAATTTACGGAACAAACATGCCCGAATTGGTATGCAAGGCTTATTGATGGGCGTAGGCTATGTGTTGAAAACGGTCGAATTTTAAAAGTTGTTTTTTTTGTTGAAAAGATTGCGCTTTTTGCGAAAAATCATTCTGAAAACCCGGCCGTGTTGGAACTAAACGTTTTGGTGAAGTTCTGAAAGCAATCGACGCAGAAAGTTTGGAGATAACTTGCAAGGAGCCAAACGCGGTTACATTTTTATTGATATAGATAATAATATTAATAATAATAATGATAATAATTCCAAAAAAATGTGGACAGTTAGACAGACACCTCTGAAACACAGGAGATCAAAATTATATACAATATTTTTTAAGCATTCATTTAGTACAAGAGTAGGTGGCAACTTCGGCCTAAACCATAAGTGAGTGACTAATACAGTCACTAATAAACTAATAACAAATAATAAACAAATAAATAACAAATAAAAAACAAACAATTAACAAATAATTAACAAGCAATTAACAAATAATTAACAAATAATTAACAAACAATTAACAAATAATTTACAAATGATTAACAAATAATAAACAAGAATTTAACAAACAATTAACAAAAAATTAACAAATAATAAACAAGTAATTAACAGATAATTGACAGACAATTAATAACTAATCAAACAAATAATAACTGGAACAATTAATTTGTGATGAATAAATACAAAAAACTGGAATAGGAAATGAAGAAATTGAAATCAATAACTAATTCAATTAATTATCAATTAATTATTAATTAATTATCAATTAATAGACTAACTGATTCGAGGAGTTGTGCTGAGTCTTGCGTTGCGTTTGATTGGTTGCTGATGATGATGCGATTGATGACGACTTCGTAAAGATGGATGGCATCTGATGTTGACAATAGCTCATCAAGATCTGCATCCATTGTTCGGTCACTGTAGCACCTGCAGTCGGGTAAAGAAAGGTAAGATAAAGAAGGTAAGACAGGGAAGGTAAGGTATGAAGGTTCGTTCTCTGTGGTTGGTCCAACAACCTGGGATGGACTTCCCTTGACTATGCGACACCTCCCAAGCTCTTCTCAATGTCACAAACTGTTAAAGACTGTTTTCCACTTGATCTCGGCCGGGAGCACCTCTGAGTAGGTAAATTTTGATTGATTGATTGATGGTAGGGTAAGAGTGTAAGGTAATGAAAGTAAAGCAGGTAAGCACCTGCAGCAGCAACATGTTAGTCAGGTATACAAAGGTAAGATAAGAACGGTAAAGAAGGCAAGGCAAAGAAGGTAAGTGAAAAAGGTAGGAAGGTACGGAAGGTAAGAAGATACAAAGATAAGGAATGTCATCTTAGAAGCTACAGAATGTAAGGAAGGTGAGGTAAGGAGGCAAGGGAAGGAAGGTAAGTAGATAAAGAAGATAGGTAGGAAGGTAATTTATATTAAATAAGGACACTGTTAATAAAATGAGAGAAATTAATGCAAGGTGCAAAATGGCAAAAACGTAAGGTTTACAGTAGAGTACCCAATAGAGTAGGCCTACCTAATAGAGTACCCAAAAATTGAACCAAGAAGCACCAGTCCAAAGTCTAGATAAACAAGGAGGGCAACACTAATCACCTATGTTATGTCCTCACCAAATTACCAACCCCAAATTGTGTGGTTTAACCCCCCATGGGTGGTTTAACCCCAAATTGGGTCTTTAACCCCAAATTGGGTGGTATAACCCCAAATTGGGTTTTTAACCCCAAATTGGGTGGTTTAACCCCAAATTGGGTCTTTAACCCCAAATTGGGTGGTTTAACCCCAAACTGGGTGGTTTAACCCCAAATTGGGTCTTTAACCCCAAATTGGGTGGTTTAACCCCAAATTGGGTCTTTAACCCCAAATTGGGTGGTTTAACCCCAAATTGGGTGGTTTAACCCCAAATTGGGTGGTTTAACCCCAAATTGGGTGGTTTAACCCTAAATTGGGTGGTTTAACCCTAAATTGGGTGGTTTAACCTCCAATGTGGTGAAAGACAAGACCAACCGTGCGATGAAGCTTGTGAGGAGGATGAGGTAGAGTGGTGCGCGTGTGGACGCGGTCAAGCAGTGAGTCAGTATCTGATTCTCGTGGTCAGCAGACAGAGATGAGCCGTACGTGGACAGCTCAGCACGTAACAGGTCCTTCACATTGCGTGGGTTCATTTCGTCGATAACTAGGGCAGGCCATGACCTACAATTCAGCCAATGATGGACCATAATAAAAACATGACCTATAATTCAACCAATGATGAAGCATTTATAAACATGACCTACAATTCAGCCAATGACAGAGCATTTATAAATATGACCTACAATTCAGCCAATGAAAGAGCATTTATAAACATGACCTACAATTCAGCCAATGAAAGAGCATTTATAAACATGACCTACAATTCAAGCCAATGACGGAGCATGATAAAAACATGACCTACAATTCAGCCAATGATGGAGCATTTAAAAATTTGACCTACAATTCAGCCAATCACAAAGCATTTATAAACATGACCTACAATTCAGCCAATGACGAAGCATAATAAAAAAAACATGACCTACAAGTCAGCCAATCACAAAGCAGCCATAAACATGACCTACAATTCAGCCAATCACAAATCAATTAGAACATTATCTACAATTCAGCCAATCACAAATCATATCATGCTCTCATTTGTAACTGTGTCGCAACGCAATATAAATTCTCATTGTTATTATTATCATAATTTAAATCAGATGCAAATTTACATACACATGACTTGACAAGAAAAGATAAGATGAGATAAGAAAGATAAGTTTAGACTCTAGGTAACACTAAATTAGAATAGATTAGATTAATTAGGTTAGGTTAGGCTATGTTGATTAGGTTTAATTATATAAGATTAGATTAGATTAGATTGGATAAGATTAGATCAGACTAGGTAAGATAATATTAGAATAGATTAGATTATATAAGATCATATTAGATTACATTAGGCTTAATCAGATTAGATTAGATTAGATTAAATTGTCGCATACTTCCAGGCGGCAGGACAGTGGTCTGGATGAGCGGATACGATGACCCTGAGGTCAACAGGAAGTGGATCCATCAACCACTTGAGATGAGTTTCAGCCTTCTGTCGAAATCCAGATAAAAAATATTTCATAATTATTGAAAAAAGTCACTTCGGAATAACACACCCTTGCAAAAGAGTCAATAGAAGTCATAAAATCAAAATCTCATAAAAAGCAACAGTTTATTAACACACCTTTTCAAGCCAATATTATTATGTCACAAAATCGAAAAAGATGACATGTCATAAAGTAGGCCTAAAAATGTCATAAGGTCAAACTGTCACAAAGTTGAAAGGTCACAAGGTCAAATATAAAATTAAAAATATCATAAATTCAAAATTTCATAATTTTTCATATCGTCAAGACGTGATAAAGTTGAACTGTTTGAATAACCGATTGATAGATTGATTGATTGATCGACTCATTGATTGAGTGACTGACTATTTGATTGATTGATTGACTGATTGACTAATTGATTGACTGATTGATTGATTTATCGACTCATTGATTGACTGACTAATTGATTGATTGGTTGACTGATTGATATATTGATTGATTGATCCGACTCATTGATTGATTGACTAATTGAAATGATTGATTGATTAATTAATTGACTCATTGATTGATTGATTGATTGAACTCAATCCAAACCCGGAATCGATCCATGGAGTCGATGACGAGGATGATTCCGCCCGGCATTCGCGACGAAACTTTCTCCAACCATTTCGAGAACTCTTCCATGACAAGCGAATCGTCGCACGTCAATGGAGTTGGACTGCTCACGTGATCCATCAGCTGTTCAATATAATTATATATGTATGCATATATTTAAGTAAGCATATATAGTATATAGATAAGTAATATATGTATATATATATATATATATATATATATATATATATATATATATGTATATATATATCTATATATTACTTATAAATGTATATATATATATATATATATATATATATATATATATATAATATATGTATATATATGTATGTATATATATAAGTAAGCATGTTCTTTAATACGACAAGTTGCAAAACAGCACTCTGGTGAACGAGTCTCACATATAAAAATTCACATATGACATCAAAAACTATCAGCAAAATAAAATAATAAGCATGTAAAAAGCATTCTAGTTACAAATGTTTTCCTCATCTTATTGTCTGCTCTAGGTAATACCCGGTCATGGTGTCTGGGGCGCAAATTATGACCCGTTTGCTTCGCTGGGGGAGGGGCAAGTGGTGGAGGACATACAGTTTTCCATTTTCATCAACTGCTTTCTGTGCACATGAATAGCCTATGAGTTTTGTTACCAATCAACAACTAACACTAATTAATTTCAAATTCATACAATTATCGAGGTGCTGATCAATTATGTGAGTGAAGAAGTGAATACATAATCCCTGAAACAATTCGGACATTGCTGCTGCGTCCAACGCTTATATAGTATGTAATAAAATCGTTTAAAAGGTCTCTAAGGTGAATAAGTTTAGTCTCAAGGTCCCTACTACACAGTAACAGAGTTGAAAGATTAACACTTTATTATTGACTTTTTCATAAAAAAAGCACCTTCAAGGGTCATCTACTCAGAATCGCTCCCAGTCCAACAACGTCTAAATAAGGCAGTTTTTAAGTGAGAAAGAAACATAGTGGTGTGACCTCTAGGCATAAGGCGGAGAGCAACAGGGAGCCCATTCCAGGTTCTATGACCAGCCACTGAGAAAGAGCGCCGCTGCATTATAGCAGTTTGAGAACGAGGGGTCAAGAGTTCAGCTTGATCAGCTGATCGGAGGTCAGATCGCCACTGGACACCAGAGGTGGGACAACAGAGTTCCTGTAAGTACTTGGGAGCAAGACCCTTCATGCAGCGCCAGACTAATGTAGAAACCCTATACCGCTGTGGAATTTGAAGCCAGTGGAAGACATTCCGCATGTACTCGTGACTTTGTCAAATCTAGAAATGCGACCTATAGGACGTGAGGCTGTGCGCAGAACCCGGTCAAGACACCCAATCCGGATCGCCGGGAGCCCAACGTATAGGGCACTATACAATAGAGGATATGAGAGACCACCAAGGCATGGACAAGAGTGGCAGCAGAAGTAGGGTCTGGTATTGAGATACTACCCTGCACCGTTATTACGATTCTAATTTTAACCAACTGTTTATTCAAATATCAACTACCTAATCAATATATCTCACCATGCTAATTTAATTTTATATAGCACTGCGTTCAACCGTTTTAAGGGTGTTCAATTCACTTCCAATAACTGATTGCTCCTCATACTCTAATTTTCTTTTACTCGAATTTCTCTTCGTCTTGCGGTTTTTCAACTCTTTTTTTGCTCATTAAATGTATATATATATATATATATATATATATATATATATATATAATCATTTTTAAAACTCAAAAATACATTTTAATCCGGAAATGTTATTATTAAACTCCATCCTTTACTGCCCAACAAACACCTATGAAGTTACATTCTTTTATAGGATAGGTTAGAAATATTATAAAGGTGCTTTATATTTATTTATTTACTTATATATACTATGTCCGGAAAATTCCAACCTCTACGATAAAGAAACTACAGTAGATAAAAATCAATTGCAAAATTTCAAAAAATTAAAAACCTTTGATCCTGACTTAATTACCAAGAAAATTCTTCGTAATTTATTAACAAGAGCCGTATTTTAATTAATATTTAATTAGTATTTTTGTAAAGAAGGTTTATTTGTTTGTTTGCACGCGCACTTGTTATTGATCCGCTTCAAGCTCTCTACTCAGAGGCACACCCGATTGCAGCGCAGACACTGCATCAGAATTCCACGCTGCAGCGCTGAGCAATTGAGAGTGAAAGAATTGCCCAAGGTCCCTACACGGTGGCTTGAAGTGGATTCGAACCTGCAACCCTCCGACTGCAAGGCAACGAACATACCCGCTACACCACCGCGCCCCAAAGTTGCAAGATAACGGCATTCAGCGAAGAAGATACAATTGTTATAAAAAAAATTACGCATAAACAACAATAACGGGGGACACTTTGAGGACCAAAGAAATAGTTCAATAATAACATTTCCGGATTAAAATGTACTTTTGAATTTTAAAAATTATTACCATTTACAACGGGAAGGGAGGTGGAATGGAGGTAGGGAGGGATTGTTGTGCCCGAACCGAATAAACGCCTATCAAGTTTCATCCTTTTGTATCATCGGCTGGATATGTTATAAAGGTGTCTTAAAACGCAACAGTGATTAGACTGTTATTTACTTTATTCTACGCTATAATTTTAAAGGTCTCCTTCGGGTTCGGATTGAGAAGTTGGAGAGGGTCCACCGGACTTATTAGCGGGTTCACCAAGTCCGACCGTATATCCCAGTACATACGCGAGGTCTTGTACTGGCTTCCTTTCCCGCATCTGTGTGAGCTTTGCCTCCCCCCCTTTCCACTTGCATATTGGCCGCCGCGCACTGCGCTCTGCTGCCCATGGTGACTTAATAGTTTCTTTCACTCGCTCTGCAACAATGCAGAGGCGCTCCTTCTCTGTGGACTTCCATTGGCTATGCGACACCTCCCAACTCTTCTCAATGTGTGCATGAATTTTCTGAAGACCTTTCTTGTCTCTCAATTTTGTAAAAATGTCAGAAACATTCAAGTGACGCTTTACCCATTGCTATAACAACACATGTATCAGGGCGAAAAACCTTCGTGAGAAAAAAAAACTGGATCGTGGGGCGCGGTGTTGCAGTGGTGGCATTATGTTCAATTTTAAAAGTTTCATTGTTCACTACGTTGTTCATTACGGAAACTATTGAAATGATGAGGTGGGTTTAAATATTAACCGGACATTATTCGAGTAACATTAATCAATAAATTAGTAGTCGTTAAAATCCTAATGAATAGGTATCAACTAGTCCCACATGGGAAATGAATAATTTTAAACACCATTATAAAGGTATTCTCTGACCTTATATATAGTAGTTTTATCAATGAGTTTTATGAATCCGTCCTCGATGCCGTTTAACGTCGAACAATGCTTCAAAAACTTTCAACGGAAAAAATAATAACACGTGTGAAATAATTTGATTCTGTTTAAGGCGTTTTTTGTCAGCTTTCCTGTTTTACCTTAAATACAACGTTTTTGCATGATTTTTACACTTGAAAATTTCACATTATTGTAGGCACGGTGGTGTATAATTCGTTGCCTTGCAGACGAGAGGGTTGCAGATTCGAATCCACCTCAAACCGACGTAGGGACCTTGGGCAAGTCCTTCACTCGCAATTGCTCCTGCGCTTCGGCGTGAAGCTGCGATTCAGTGTCTGGGATGTAGTCGGGAGCGCCTCGGGCAGAGAGTTTTAAGGGGTGCTATAGCAAATGTGAGAATTTTTTTTATAAATTATAAAACCAACAATTTACCAATTGCTCACAATGCACAAAAAACAATATAATCAACTAACTCTCAAATTTTATATGGTAACACCTCCTCCTTATTTTCTTTTCTCAATACCTACATGTATTTATTCTCTCTTGGCCTTGCACACTGGGAGCGCCTCTGAACGGTTCACGCTGGTAGAGGCACTCTATAAATGTCCTAACGCAATACACTAATTCAATATAAAGTAAATTTTACATCGAGGGCTTGGGTAAAAAATAAAATTCACGAAGACAAAAACTGTCAAGGCAAAACAAAGCAATTAGAATATAAACAGCATTCTAGTTATAAAATAATGGTTTCCTCATCTCATTTTCTGCTGGTTATATGGAATACCAGGATTTAATAAACGCCCATCAAGTTTCATCATTATATAGAGTTGTTTAACAATCGTTAAAAAGGTGTCTAAAAGCAACCACTAAAGTCAATCCTATAATAACATGATTAGATTGCAACAATTCACTTCATTATGAGAATTATAATAATTCAAGATGAAGACAATTGCTTATCGTCGTCGTCGAGTTTTCGAATGCCATTCTTTATAGAAACGAGCTGAATAAAATTAATAAATGCCCTTCAACTTTCACCCTTATATAGAATCGGTCGAAACCGTTTAAAAAGGTGTTTAAGGCGACCACCTCTCTAACCAGCCGTACATAGAGACGCTTACCTATGAGGTGAGCCTGCGTATCATAAGCAAAGGATAAAGTACCATAAGAAAATTAAATGCCTATCAACTTTCAGCCTTATATAGTATCAGCTAAAACCGTTTTAAAAGGTGTCTAAGACGACCAGCGCTCTGATCATTGAGACAGTTACCCGATTTTAAAGAGATATCATTAAATGCCAATCAACTTTCATCCTTATATAGTATCGGTTTAAACTGTTTAAAAAGGTGTCAAAGGCGACCACCACTCTAACTAGCCGTACAGAGATACGCTTACCTACGTAATATAAGCAAAGGATCCGTAACCATAAGAAAATTAAAATTCCTTCAACTTTCAGTATTTATATAGTTTCGGTTGAAACTGTTTAAAAAGGTGTCTAAGACGACCACCGCTCATATCATTGAGACAGTTGTCACCTGTGAGGTGATCCTAAGCAAAGAAAATAAATACACTTCAACTTTCATCCTTATATAGAATCGACTAAAACCATTTAAAAAGGTGTTTAAGGCTCTAATCAGCTGTACAATGAGATGATAATAATTACCTGTGATGTGAGACGGCGGATCATAAGCAAAGGATCTGCACTACATGAAGATGGAGAGTCAACGAAATGGTAGAGGAGGAGGAGACTGCCTGATGCCTTACACTGCTGTAGTTCAATCCTATACAATCAATAGTTCAATCAATGAAGTCTTTCAATCAACTTTTCAATAAGTTCTTCAAATATATAAACAGTCATTCTGTCAGTAATTTGATTGATCTTTCAATCAATCGTTCAATCAATACTATTATCAACAATTCAATCAATCAATTCAGTCAATCAGTAATTTAATTCATTTTTCAATCAATCGCACAATCAATTTTTCAATCAAAAGTTGAACTGCTCATTTGATTAGTCCTTTAATCAATCAACCATTCGTTCATTCAACTGTTGGTAAATCGCACACACACAAAATAAATAAATCAATCAATCAATCAATCAATTAACTAATCAATCAATCAATCAATTGGCTCAACAGTGGTCTATGGTTCCAGTATGAGTGATATTCCTCACTCTAGCAGTCAAATTACAGCAAATCAGTTGGTTTTATATGCACGGTGGTGTAGTGAGTATGATCGTCGCCTTGCAGCCACAGATTTGCAGATTCGAATCCACCTCGCCGTGTAAGGACCATGGGCAAGTCCTTCACACACAATTGCTCAGCGCTTCGGCGTGAAACTTCGATGCAGTGTCCGCTCTGCATTCGGGAGCACCTCTGAGTAGCGATAAATTGAAGGGGCCCTATAACAAGTGCACATACGAACAAACAAACACACAAACACACACATACACACATACATGAAAATAAAAATATTATGAAATACAGACCACTTGGCAAGAAGCAATGATTTTCCCGACCCAGACGAACCAGAGACAAGAAGAGGAGGAAGAGGACCAGCGGCAGAAACATGCGCACTCAACCGTTCGTAATACTGCAATTTACACAAACACAAACTTAGTCAACAAACTTAGTTAACAAATAGAAATTTAGTTTTTAAAAACCACAAAATCAGCTTGTCGTAATAAATGATTAAATTATTATTAATAATAATCCCTAAAGACATTAAGCCTTTAATTAGTTAATTAATTAATTAACAACTTAATAAAGATAACAATTGTCTAAAGAAATAAAAAAGATAAATAAATGACATCTGATCTTCACGTTTTAAAGGTGTTTTAAAGATTTTATCAATTGATGCCTCTTCCATGAAAAGACAAGCTTAATAAATACTGTAATAATAATAATATTAGTAGCAATAATAATTAAAATAATAATTTAATAATAACAACAGTATAATAATAATTTAATTATAATAGCAACAAAAATAATTTAAAAATAATAATAATTTAATAATAATAATTTAAATAAATTAATTTAATAATAATTTAATTTAAAAAAAATAACAATATAACAATACAATAATAATAAAATTACAATGATACTAAAATGACCCAAATAACAACACCAACAAAAACAATAATAATAATAAACATGTTATTATAAACATAATAATAAAAGAATTTATTATTATCATTATCACTAGCATTATTAATTATTATCGTTACCACCACTACCACATTGTAAATTCACTTTTTTCCACCATTTCCATTACACTGCTACTCATCCTAAAAAACATATTATACTGCAACTATCTAAGTTAAAGGATATCAATTTTAAAAAACTCAGACAAGAAAACGATAAAATTCCTCCACCTTTTCGAAGCCAAGCTCGCAGGTCGACTGGCAGGCAGTTCGGAACGACTCCATCTGTTCGTAGTCAAGGAGTGGATCAAGGACACTGGTTCCCCAGTTCAACAGCGGCTCATCCAGGTTCAACCCCAGGGGACCAGTCACTTTCAGCGCCTTTTTATCTTCAAGCTAAAGTTCAACAACGAAAAGACTGTGTTGTATATGAGACAAATTAATCAAGTCTTCATCAGCTCAGTTAGCATTGTATATTGTATTGTATTTGACCATTTATGAAGTGCTTCTCTCAGCAAAAGCCTTTCAGAAGCACTCCCAGTGTGATCGACCCCGAGAGAAAAGGGTTTGAGGCGAGAGAGAGAGAGACGAGGATGACATAGTGGACTGATGGGAGAAGTACATTGACATCTGGATTATTATTAAATATCTTTCTAACAAATCTTTTTATTGTAATTGTTATAATTTTTTGCATTACTCCGACTATTACTATTATTTTTTTACCGTTAAATATTATCAATATTATTTTCAATGCAATAATTATTATGTTATTATGATTATAGCTACTACAACATCGTTTCTTTCCACGGTATATTATTGAAATCACAATTATTTTTCGCTATCACTACCACCATCATAACGTCATCATCATCATCAATCATCATCATTTCTTCTTCATTAAATTGCAATCACAATTGCAGCTGTAATTTTACAATTAGTATTATTATCAAAATTATTATTATTTTATTATTATATCATTCTTATTATTATAATTATTATAATTATTATTATTATTAATATTTTCATAATTATTATTATTATAATCATTAATGTTATTATGACAACAGCAATAATATTTGTTGCTGACGTTTTCCAAATTCTGTACAAGTTCTTCGTATACGAGTTCGACTCCTTTGTTGATATCAGAACAGCTGAGAACCGATGCTTTTGTCCCATTGACAAGACGCGTCTTCAGATCTTGCAGCTCAGAACTAAAACATCGGATACAGTAAGAAGTGGCAATTGTAGGCTATATAAGTAAGAAGTGATAAGATTGTGGTGTTTCAAGATAAGATTTTAATAGGAGACCACATAGGCACATAGGTGTGGTAAGATTAGTGCTGTATAAGATTAGGTAAGGAGACCTCAGATTATTATTATTAAATTATTAAATAAACTTGTAACGCGCCACCGAGATGTGAATCTGAGGCGCAGATAGTCAGCCCCCAGAGGAAGATGCAGTCAGAGACATGGGCGTCCGCAGCGGGGCGCAAGGGGGCGCAAGTGCGCCCCCTGGATTTTCCGCATAGTCGCACAAAAATTTAGATTAATTTGGTTGTGGTTGTTACAATGCGATTTTCAATGTGATTATCGATTCGTTCTACAAGTTGAACCTATTTATTTTTCTTTGGGCGCATAACGTATAGTTAGGCTACAGAATTATCTCGTGGTTATATGGAAATTCAAACTGTCACCCATTAAATTTAGACCATGTGACAATTATTTAAAAGTTTGTGCCCCCCTAAAAAAAATTCTGCGGACGCCCATGGTCAGAGATCCATGTGCTTGAAAGCCACAGATCATTTATTCAATCAATTCTTACATCAATTTAATTATATAGCGCCCCTCCCAAGTTACTGCTCAGGAGTGCTCCCGACTCAACCACCCCGGCTGAAAAGGAAGGTTGTAAGGTTGGGATGAAAAGCATATGAGTAAAGCATAATAAGCCTACGTTAGGAGTCAATATGAAATTATTGTCAAATTGCGACTATTTCTAGTCGACGCATAATCCGTTAAAAAGGTGTCTAAATTTCCACTATCCACTGTGTTTTTGTTATTGCCCTAGATGTGGGACTACCCTCATGTGGTATATATCCCTAATGATCTGGGATGGTACAGAGGAGTATACAGAGCGAATTGATGGGTTGGAATCTACTTGGGGTGAATTGCATGGCAGAAACCCCACAAACAGAGAGAGTTATTTGAGTTCATTAGCACATAGATCCCAAACTAACCTCTCTTGACCATTGGTCATCTCAACGAAACAGAAGATTGCTTGTTTGCTCAATCGACATTTCAGTTGACCGTAGTTGATGTCCATCTCAACAAACCTTCACATGAACAGACAAGAAGATAAATTTGTGATTTTTGGCAAATTTTAATTTTCCTGTATGTGTAACCTTCAGATAATTGAAATCTTCAAACAATATTAATTTTTCTATAATTGTAAGTACAGATTATAAATGCAATTTTCCAACAATTATAATTTGTCTGATACATTTTTAATTTCCTGTAACTGCAATTTATTTAATTGTAATTTTCCCACATTTGTAATTTTCGTATAAAAGTCTCTTGAAGAAGAATTCCATCCAATGAACGTGACGAATTCATTCATTGAGTCTTTCCCTCATTAAGTCATTCATTCATTCATTTATTAAGTCATTCATTCATTCATTCGCTCTTTCATTGAGTCATTAATTTGTTAATTCATCCAGCACTCAGTCATTCATTTATTAAGTCTTTCATTCATTCATTCATTCACCAACTCACTCATTCACTCAACAAATACCCCCAACCACCCCCCCCCCCCCCCAACAAATCAGAATCCCCAACAAATCACCTCGACATTTGCGTTCCAACGAAAGCAACATATATCGTGCATTGATCAATGAATCGACATCTCGCATTGATCTGCTTTTCTCGTCCGAACGCAACGTCATCGTTGACAGTGCTAGACATCTTCACGAAACTCAACAATCGTCCGTCAGATGTACACAACCTCCGTAAAGGATCAATGGATCGCTTAATGACAAAACAAGAAATAGGGTCAATGAATGATTAAATTTAATGAATAAAAATGAATTATTTAATTTATGAAAAAAACAGGAAATAGAATGTTTGTTTGTTTGTTTGTTGAATGGAAACGTTAAAAAAGTGTCTAAGGTTAGGGACGTAAAGGATCTATTGATAGCTTAATGGTAAACAATAAATAGGTGTCAATGAATATTTTGTTTGTTTTAATGTGCACTTGTTATAGCGCCCCATGTTTATATAATATCAAATGGAAACGTTAAATAGGTGTCAATGGATGATTATAATGTGAACTTGATATATGGTCCCATGACAGTTTTCTTTGTATGTGCACTTGTTATAGATGGATCGCTTATTAAAGATAAACAAGAATGATTTAATAAAAATGAATGATTGAATGAATGACTTAGATGAGTGCATATAAACCATTAGGTTATTTTTGGCCGTGCTGGAGACGGGAGCACCTCTGAATAGTTTTATTTGTATGGGCGCTATATAAATTTCCAAATGAATGAATGAATGAACGAATATAAAAAAAATAATCAATGAGTGAATGAATAAACTTTAATGGTTCAATGGGTAAATAAGTGGATGAACGAGAAAAAGAAATCATGAAAAACTCAATGAATGAATGGATGAATGAATGGATGAATGAATGAATGAATGAATGAATGAATGAATGAATGAATGAATGAATGAATGAATGAATGAATGAATGAATGAATGAATGAATGACTCAGTAAGTTGACTTATGCATAAAAATGAATGAATCAAAAAAATGAGTGACTGAATGACTAGATGCAAAACGAACGAGTGAATGAGCAAATGAGCGAAAAAATTAATTTAATCAAACCTATTCATCAAATAATCAACTAATAAATAATGAATGATCAAAGAATCATTTAAGGTCAGTTCAACTGAATTAGGTCAACCTGACCCAATTCAACATGACCTGACCTATATCATTACCTCGCAGAAAGCGTCGACCTCTGACTCGACATCTGGCGTCGCAGTCACGTAGACGACGACTCGGTTGACGGGCAACGACTCCGGAATCATGTTGGCCAACGTTGCCGTGGCAGCAAGCCAATCATCTGTAAACCGTAAACAAAATAAAACAATTGTACACAAATTATTTTGATTTGTTTCTCCTTTCAAGCTTTCTTCTCAGAGGCTCTCCTGACTACAGTGCGGACACTGCATCAGACTTTCATGCCGAAGTGCCAGATCAAGGATTTTCCCGAAGTCCCTACGAGGCAGCTTCAGGTAGGTTTGAACCCTCAACCTTCCAGCTGCAAGGCAACGAACGTAACCACTACACCACCACGCCCCAGAAATGAACAAAGCAAGCAACTGTTCAAGTTGTGTATGCGTCAGCCTATGTCTTCACATAAACGAATTGATTTGATTGTTTCATTGATATCAAAACATGTAATCAGTCAAACAAACAAACAAATTTCAACAACAACAAAACTAAACCGGTTGACCTTTGTTGACGTTGACATAAAGTCCGTCTGGGTCAACGATGGAATGTTGGATGAACTCCGGTCCATGGTAGAGCGTCGACCGATGCAGATGACCCAGACTCGCAACCGACGGCTCGCTCTCGAGGGTGGCCCACCAGTCGCCATGGTTACCAAAACCTAGGCACATATGATATTGTATTGACAGGGTAACCACATAGAGGTAGCAAATAATAATTTTCCAGGAAAATAGATTTATTAACGAATGTATCAATATAATTATGCTGTTTGGAATCCCAACCTGTCAGCATTTCTCAGTTGTAACTTGTCTGAAATAGTGTCCCATTGGAGATATACTTGTCAACTGTTTATAATATAGTTATAGATAGATATAATTGTTACCACGTAGCTAGAGTTGACTCGTCCATGTCTTACAGGTTCTTTAACACTTTTTGCATAACCATGGTTGGACTGAGAGAGCCTCTGAGTAGGTTTTTCCTCAGAAGCGCTCCGGACTCTAGCACAGTTTTAAGTTGTATTTAAAAATGCTACATTAAGAGCCCCAGGAAGCAGACATAGCTCCTGTGGAGCCCATTCCAGACCTCCAGACACACCACAAAAAAGCTTGATGCTACACAATTGCAGTTCATGCAAATGGAACCAAGAGCATTCTTTCTGTGCAGAACAGAAGGGTGGTGGAAGGGCTTTTTTAATGTGCAGTTGTACACAAAATGTGCAGTTCTAAATGGATTTGTGCAGTTGTAGGAGCACTTCTGTACAATTAAAACTAGCAAAAATGGTCATTGTCCTCCGATTGGAAGTAATTTACCATGGTGGATGGGCAGTAAAAGGAGGAATTGTGCAGTTATAGAAATTCCTTGAAAACAGCCCTGGGATGTGGCCTTAGATAACCATGGAGCAACAGAGCTCTTGCAGGCCGACTGGGCAACACCAAGCTAATGATGCATAAAGGCACGAAAGGACAATGTAATATTTGATTAACTATGAGGAACTTTCAACAGAGCCCTCCACTCTTTCACTAAGATAGATGCAAGATTTCTATTTTGTTTAGGCACGCTAGAAATGACAGTTTAATAATAATAAACATGAGTTTTTCCACCACACCTCCGGAATTCTCCAGCCTTGACGCAGTCTCCGCATCTTCAAAAGCAGATCCACCGAGTCTGTTCAGTTTGATCTCGAGATCTTGTTTCGCCTTCAACAGATTACGAAGTTCACTCTCCTTCGTCTCTCGGAAAATCTGAAAACAATGGGCGATAAAAAATTTATTCAGTTTACCCAAAGTAGAAATAATTATCACCAAATAATTGGTTTTTATCAAGCTGACAAATGAAATATTAGTGAAAATTCGATATCATACGATATTTTAAACCAAATCAGTTGCAAAATTTGTTGCAAAATTAAATGACAAATTATGAATATAATTATTGTATCAACAATTCAACATGTGTATTGTCCATTTAATTCTCTGTTCCTGATCTCTACACCCTGGAATGGCCTCCCTGTTACACTGCGCTTAATTTCTAGGGGTCACTTCGCTCTGTTCCTGAAGAACCTAAAAACTGTTTCATTTAGCTGTGGTTGGCTAGCCTACCTTGTAGAGTCGCTATATAAATTTCAGAAATAAATAAATTACTAAAACGCTTCTTTCAGTAAAAGCCTTTCAGAAACGCTTCCAGTGCAATCGACCCCAATCGAAAAAGGCAGCTGATTTGAGATGAGAGAAAAAATGAGTTAAGACTACGAAAGAGAAAGTCGGAGTGAACTGAAGGAGGAAGTCCATTCCATTCAGAGGGAGCAAAGCATCTGTATTATATTATTATTGTTATTAACTATCATTGTAACCATCCTTTTTATTGCAACTGTTATCATTTCCACATTACGATAATCATTAAACTTATCAATGCATCTGGATCGAGCCGTTACTCATCTGACACAGGGAGCAGAACAATTGTAGAATGAATAGATTGAGGTTAGATATATGAATGGATGGATTAATCTTTGTACAAATGGAAGGATAGATGAATGGATGAATGAAACCTTGAACAGATGTTGTATCTTATCTCTGTCGCTCTCTATCGCCGCCGCTCGCATCAGCGCTCGGTGTTCCGCTTCAAGCGCCGCATCTCTCTCCTCCTTCTGCTTCTGACCTGTCTTCTCCTTCGCCTGCAGCTCGGCCCGCAACCTTCAAATTTGAATGTAATACCATGTAAACCAAAATGGTTGGTCATTAAAAGAACACAATTTGAAAATAAAATAATAAAATTATATTTGATGTATAAGTTTATCGTATTTGAATGTAATACCATATAAACCAAAGTGCAGCATAAATTGTTGGTCATTAAAAGAACACAATTATTATTTTTCAAAATAAAAATTATATTGGATGTATAAATTTATCATATTTGAATGTAATACCATATAAACCAAAGTGCAACGTAAATTGTTGGTCATTAAAAGAACACAATTATTATTTTTCAAAATAAAAATTATACTGGATGTATAAATTTATCATATTTGAATGTAATACCATATAAACCAAAGTGCGGCAAAATTGTTGGTCATTAAAAGAACACAATTATTATTTTCAAGAAAAATTTATATTGGATTTTGGTCCTAGGATTTTGTGTTATTTGAACACATTTTGACATTGATTGGATATAGAGATTATGTACCGGTCGTCGTCGGTGCCTTATTCGTGAGGTTGAACTTTGGCGGCACAAAGGACGATTTGTCTCCAAGAAGATCTCTGCTGCGGTACCGGTACGTTTGTTTATTATACCATGTCTGTACACCAAAATGTGGATAGCAATTAGCGCAGAGAGCGCCTCTGAGTGAATTTCTTGAAGAGGCGTTATATAAATACTCGGAATGAATGAATGAATGAATATTAAAGAATATTCTTATCCTATCCTGTCCTATCTTATCTTATCTTATCTCATCTTATCTCATCTTACCTCCGGTTCTCCGTCTCCAGCTTCTGCTCCTTCTTGCGCAAACTCGCGATCTCGTTCTCCTTGTTCAGTCGATACATCTCAAAATCCTTCCGGATCTTCTCCACCTCCGGGTTTTCCATGTCGACGGACAGCGCCGACCGGAGGCTCCCGTTCTTCTGCTTGCTGAGGGAACGCCCCGACCGTACCCCGCCCCCGATCTTCGGCCGGGGTTTCACCTCGTTGGGGATGCTCTTCACGACACCCTGACTGCTGTCGTATTCGGTTCCCAGGACGTCGTCGTCTTCGCGTTGGAGGAAGGAGCTGCGGGATCCCATTGCGTGGAGGAACTTACGAAGGCACATCTATAGGGGGTCGGTGGTCATTTCGATTATCATCCCCTGAAATATGAAAAATATAGTTGATTCATTGTTAGCTTAACAGAAAATAGAAAATATATCAGTAAATTAAAACAAATAATTTAAAACAAATAATTTAAAATAACCCATGAACGATGAACAGATTAATCCAAGTGCTGTATTTTTTCCTTTTTTTAAAGACTGCTTTCTCTTCATCTTGCAACCGTGTTGCAGCTTGTCAACTTGATCTTGATTAAGTGAATATATTAATATAATTGCAATCGTGTAATCTACAAATTTCTAAATCGCCACTTAAAAGCCAAACGAAGGGCACCAGCTTATTCACGAGCGCTGCGTCTATTCAGAAGGGCTGTCCAGAAGAATAGAACTTCAAAGGAAGTTGTAGTTCGGGTATTAGAGGATAAGAAGTGGCAGAAGAGCTGTTCAGGTGTTAAGGAGTCTAGGTCAAGAATGGAAAGGTGGAAGATCAGAGGAGTCGGGGTAAGAGTGGTAGATGTTACTGACGGCTCGGTAGAACGTGTGGCTGATTACGATCGCGATTACACACACTAATAAAACCAAAAACGCTAAGAAAACGCAGTGTATTGTAAGTCTTTGAACTGCTTAAGGTAGACTCGAACATGCAACCCTTCGGTCACAAGGTACATAAGCTACCGCAACGCAACCGATCCATTATAGAGCTAAATAAATAGGGCAATACTAATTATTATTGTAGCGCTTGATGACGATCGCGTACGCGTACACCCAAAGGTGGATAAAAAAAACTTTCTAAAAAATAAGACAGTACAAGTGGAGCAGGGCGATTGACATATTATTCTAATTTAATTTAATTTAGTCTTAAAACAGATTTTTAAAATAAAATCTTTGCCTGCTATGAAGTTTAATTACTTTAAAACAAGTGTTCGACAACATCTCATGTTTTCATTTTTTGCCATAACAAATCTTTTGTAGCGCATTTCTTTCAGGTTTGTGTTTTGTTTATAATAATATTATAGCCGCCCTCATTTTCTCGGCCTCGGTATATAAAGTGCCGTTGCCCTAATTTTTGATTCGTCCAGATATACTTTGATTTTTTAAAGTGATTATATGGTGTGCTGAATGGTGAAACGCGAGCTCGAAGAGCAGAAGGAAGCGGGTTGAAAAACAGCAGCTCGCTATTAATAGCCTGTGTTAACAGCAATGCTTTTGTGCAGTAAGTTGTAGAAGCTCTTCTGTACACAGTGTACAGTTAAAACCAGCAAAAAGGTCATTGTCCTCCGATTGGAAGTAATTATTTTACCATGGAAGATGGGAAAGGAAAGGAGTTGCGTAGGCCTACGCCTAGTTCTAAAAATTCCTTCAAAACAGCCCTATTGCATTGCGTTGTAGGCCTACACAAAATGTGCAGTTCAAAACGGATTTGTGCAGTCGTAGAAGCATTTATGTAGTTAAAACTAGCAAAAAGGTCATTGTCATCCGATTGGAAGCAATTTAGGATTTTGAAAGGAAATGATCTTGGAGTTGCGCAGTTCTAAAAATTCCTTTAAAACAGCACTGGTTAATTAACAAGTTCGACTTAAGTACTTAACCTTCTACTTCTGAGAGGGCTGCAGTAAAATGAACATCAGTTTCAATGAGCACGTGCATTCCACAGTGCACCTAAAGTCTGATGGCTATTAGGCCTAATTGACACTGCAGGGATGGAGATCAGCACCGTAGTGACCGGACAGTATAACAACAAGCGCGCTTACAAACAAACAATTAATAATTATTAGGCCTAATGCAGAAATAGCGTACACTGCAGGCGCCCTAGGCAATAGGCATGATAGCCTGTCAATAATTTTATAGCGAAGCCGATGCAATAATAATTAGGCTTATAAACAACTTTTGACGTCGAAATACAAATACATATTCGTAACGATATGTCAAAGCAAAATTTGCTCATGAGCGTAGGCTATAGGCCTATACCTGCAGGCTATTATAATTATGGGCCTCGTATTAAATTTTATACAGCAAGTCATCAAGTAGGCCTATAAAATTATAGGTTACAGTGCCGGACCATACATCATAATAAAAATATATTTTTTATTAGTGAAAGAGAAGCTCCACACGTTTCCGCAACAATGTGTGCAGAAACACAAGAAAAATAAACAGGCATCTAGACCACAGCCCTCATTTTCTCGGCCTCGGTATTTAAACCGCCGCCATTTTTCGGCCTTGGCATATGAACAAAGGAAGATAGAAGGGGAGAGGAAGATAATATCGAGGGCTTAAAGGCAAAGGTGCACATCTCTCTTAGCATTGGAGTCATAGATGTGCACCTTTGTATCTTCCTCTCCCAAATATTATTTGGAATGTGGTGGACGGTTCCGACGGAAGAGAAAGAAAATTAAGTAAGGTCCAGCAGTGGTTCAAAACACATGGCAATGAATGGCTCTCAACTTCTCAAGGAATTAAAAACAGTATAAAATGTTATGTAAAAATTGACAATTAGACTGATAGAATACGGAATTATTTTCTGTAGCATCAATTTTTGTTTAAATATAAGATTAATTTTAACCTTGCGGCCCTCGAAAAATGTTGGGAACCACTGATCTAGGCACTTCTTGGGAATGTTCGTAGGAACCAAAATGCTCTTTAGTCTTTGAGGCACAGTGGTGTAATGGCCTTAGTGGGTATGTTCGTTGTCTTGCAGCCGGAGGGTTGCAGGTTCGAATCCACCTCAAGTCTCCACATAGGAACCTTGAGCAAGTCATTCACTCGCAATTGCCAAGTGTTTCGGCCTGAAACTTCAATGGAGTGTCTGCGCTGCAGTCGGGAGCACCTACGAGTACAGAGCTTGAATGGAATTACAGGTCTATTAAAACAGTTCTTCAAATTTAGTCTACACAATCATTCAGAAAAGAAACAAACTATAAAAGTTCAGAATTACAGGTCTATTAAAAACAGTTTATCAAATTTAGTCTACGCAATTATTTAGAAGAGAAACAAACAATAAAAGTTCAGAATTACAGGTCTATTAAAAACAGTTCTTAAAATTTGTTTACAATTTACAGAATGTTCTTTATCTAGTCTACGCAATAATTTGAAACAGAAAAAAAGTTCATAACTACAGGTCCATCAACAATAACAGTTCTTCAAATTTGATTAGTTTTACACAATGTTCCTTGATGTTCTTCATCCAGTCTACGCACTGTACGCAGTAATTAAGAACAGATGAGCAGTTCCATAATAAAAGTTCTTCAGGATTGAACATCTATCAATAACAGCAGTCCTTCAAATTTGATTATTTAATAAATTATAATTTACAGAATGCTCCTTGATGTTCATCATCTAGTCTACGCAGTTCAAAACAGACGAGAGCAGTTCCATAAAACGTGTGGATAAAAGTTCTTCACGATTATTGCACTGCGACTTTCTTCTTTTGAAGTTTTTGTTCTTCTTCTTCACCGTTTTCTTTCGTCTGTAATAATCACAAATTAAACCAAGTTAACAAGAGAGTCAAGTTGTGGGGAGCAGTGCTTGCAGCCGGAGGAGGGTTGCATGTTCGAATGCACCTCAAGCCGCCACTTCGTAAGGACCTTGGGCAAGTCCTTCACGCACAACTACTCAGTGTTTCGGAGTGATAATTATTCCGATTCACTGTGTCCACTATGTTATCGAGAGTGCTTCTGAAAGGGTGCAATGACAAGTGCACGCACAAGGATCCTTCAAGAAGATCGCCTGCTAGTTGTTGCGTCAAGAATTCTAGACGTTTTAGAATATTTCAGCAGTGCCAAAGAAATGCTCAAAAAAGAATTTCAAAAAGGTTTACTTCACGAACAGAGCTAAAGAACACGCATGTATGTATGTATGTATGTATGTATGTATGCATGCATGGATGTATGTATATGAACATTTATATAGCGCCCTAACAAGAATCTCACGAAGGAGCTCAACGTAGCTACCCAACAGATCTAAACAGATGCGATCTAATAGAAGAGATGCGGCTGCCAATATTTTCATTTTATAATAAATCCGGCTGATCTCTGTTACCTGTGATGAGGATTCCAGGAAAGAAGAGGATCCAGAAGATCATGGCTGGCGACATCTCCACCCCGAGCAACTCCAGTTACCATGTCGACCAGAGTGCGAGTGAGCATCCCACTCGTCCAATCGCATCGTCTCGACTTTCTTTCGGTAGCCGATCCAACCCCGATCGCTCGATTGGTTTTCTGCGGACCTTCTTCTTCGGCTGGGCATCCTTTGTCCGCGCTGGCATACGTATTGGCATCGTCTGCGCTGGCATACGTCTTGGCAACGTCTGCGCTGGCATACGTATTGGCATCGTCTGCGCTGGCATACGTCTTGGCATCGTCTGCGCTGGCATACGTATTGGCATCGTCTGCGCTGGCATACGTCTTGGCATCGTCTGCGTTGGCATACGTATTGGCATCGTCTGCGCTGGCATACGTCTTGGCATCGTCTGCGCTGGCATACGTATTGGCATCGTCTGCGCTGGCATACGTCTTGGCATCGTCTGCGCTGGCATACGTATTGGCATCGTCTGCGCTGGCATACGTCTTGGCATCGTCCGCGCTGGCATACGTCTTGGCATCGTCTGCGCTGGCATGCGTCTTGGCATCGTCTGCGCTGGCATACGTCTTGGCATCGTCCGCGCTGGCATGCGTCTTGGCATCGTCTGCGCTGGCATACGTCTTGGCGTCGTCTCTGCTTATTGAGCTGCCGATCAACATTGATACCAAACATCCTCCGTGTGTAATCTGAAAAGACACAGGCATACACATCAGTTAATTACATTAAGACTACTTTGCATACACAATTATAGACCTTCCTCCTTTATCCGGGCTTAGGACCGGCGCAGAGGGCTGCTTTTCCCTCTGCAAAAAAGCAGCCCTCTGTGGCGGAGTTACCTACAAAAGAAAACCACAAACACATTCGAAATTAGCTAAAGTAAACAACATGAACCCAATCCGAAAGAACCTAAAACAACAAAAAAACACAGTTACGTTAACAATAAAGAAACTTAATGCAATCTACGTTAACAGTAAATTAATTAGAGACAATAAGAATGCAAGAATTATTTACAATAAAAGAACCTGAAACAACAAGAACACAGTTATGTTAACAGTAAAAGAACCTAAAGAACACAATTTATGCAGACAATAAAGAATCAGAAACTATAAGCATGCAATAATTATTTACAATAAAAGAACCTAAAACAACAAGAACAAAGTTACGTTAACAGTAAGAGAACCTAAAGAACACAATTTATGCAAGCAATAAAACAATCAGAAACAATAAGAATGCAATAATTATTTACAATAAAAGAACCTAAAACAACAAGAACAAAGTTACGTTAACAGTAAAAGAACCTAAAGAACACAATTTATGCAAGCAATAAAAGAATCAGAAACAATAAGAATGCAATAATTATTTACAATAAAAGAACCTAAAACAATAAGAACACAGCTACGTTAACAGTAAAAGAACCCAAAGAACACAATTTATGCAAGCAATAAAAGAATCAGAAACAATAAGAATGCAGTAATCACGTTAAAGAAACCTAAAATTATGCAATCTACGTAAAACAATAGAATAATCAGAAACAATAAGAATGCAATAATTATTTACAATAAAAGAACCTGAAACAACGAGAACAAAGTTACGTTAACAATAAAGGAAAGCTATGTTAATAGTAAAAGAACATAAACAACACAATCAATATATTTTAGCAATAAACGAATCAGAATGCCAACAATATCTATTTAAATAAAAATGTAACTCAGTTCCGTTCGGAATCAAGTATCTTAGAAAGGGAGGGGAAGGGGAGGGGAGAGGAAAGGGGAGGTAAGGGGGACGTTCTAATCAGCCACAGCAACGCGTGGCCGGGTACAACTAGTTTACAATAAAAGAACATAAAACAACAACACAATCGAAGTAAGCAATAAATGAATCAGAAGCAATAAGAAATGCAAACACACAATCAACACTGACAATAAAAGAACCTGAAAAACAAGAACCTGAAAAACAAGAACCTGAAAAACAAGAATGTGGTGGAAAAAATGAATGGGAGGTCAAAAGTGAACTGACGGGACGATTTTTTTATTTCTAATTTTAACATTTTATTTTTTACGTTGCACTTTTCTAAGATCCCCCACATTTCATTTTAATCATTTTTTACATTAATTTTTAATTTTACTTTTCACATTTTTTGCGTATTTACATTTTGCTTTTTTACTTTTTACATTTGTTTTAATTTTTAACGTTCATAGGGACTTTGGGGTTGGGGGGTGGGGAGGGCGGGAGAGGGGTTGGGGGAGCGGAGGGGAAGGGGGAGGGCGGGAGCGGGGAGGTAAGTAAGATGATCAGCAGCTCCGATGTGCTCCAGACTTTTCTTGCTTCATGCTCTTGATCACTACAACAAAACCTGAAAGAGAAACGACATGGCAAATGCTAGCTAGCATTGATGGCTAATCCTACGGCCACCATTTCTACTACTAGAAGACGGTGACAACAAAAGAGCGCATACAACAAACCATGACCCATCAAACCTCGCGACCTACAATGTCGAGACATGTCTTCCACGTCTTCCAAGTCTTCGGGATCCAGCGGTCGCGCTCCAGACTCTGCTGCTTGCTGGAGGATCTGAATCATGAGTCTGAAAGCACAAGAACGTATTGCGTTCTAGTGTAGCTAATCAATATTATCGAGATCACAAAAGATTTGATACATCATTACCCAAGACCCATCAAACCTTGACCCATCGCCCGCTGTTGTCCACGACCCATCAGACCACGAATCCAGACGATCGTTGTTGGAGATTCCACACGTCTTGCACTGTCTTCCAGTCCATCGTCAGATCCTCCGAGATCTGAAACAACAAGAACTCAGGGGCAGTACCTGCTGCAACTGCAAGAAACCAACTTAGGCATTGCCAAAATCATCTTAAGTACTATCAATGCATTATAATATATATGATATGCGAATAATTATATTGCATTTTTAATAATTTAATTATAATAATTTAATTATATTTCGATTTTAATAATTTAATTATAATTATTTAATAATTTAATTATATTGCATTTTAATTGCAATATAATTAATATGCAAGGACCTACAGTACTTCTATAAAATCTTACCTATCAGGCCTGCATCGGCGTTAATTAATTCGATTTTCATTCGCCCAGACAACCTACTGTTTCCGTTCTGCAGACTTGCATTCTCACTCGACCCTAACATCGTGCAGTGATGGAATATCGTCATTTTCTCGTCAAGACGTGTATGAAGTCACTTGTCCTACTGCCAAACCCTATCACAATCCCGTCGACAAATAGCTCAGTCTCTAAACAGTTCACCGTGCAATGGACAATACATCGTCCCACCAAGAGTCCATACATTATCATCGACTCGAAACTACAATTAGGACTGGACTACAATCAATTTCATGGACGGACAATAGTCGTAATATTTACGGACTGCATTGCATCATTACGTGTACAGTACTTAGTTACATTAGTGACCATCGCTCAGTCAAACCATGGATTGCTCTGCGATGATATCTGGCGTTGAATTCCGAATAATTATTTCGGCTGGAGTCGACCCACTCCATTGACCAACAACGTTCATCTGGTCTTTTATAGAGCAATGATTTTGCCAAAGTTTTATATCAGTTATCGGCTACATAGAGGCCACATTACATTTACAGAACTTTATATTATTAAATAGTTATTATAAGCAGACTCTGACTCCCTGTTTCTCGTCAATACAACAACATGCATGCAAAGTATATATTATAATTATATACTATAATTATTATGCTCTAATTTTTAAACTGCAATGTGCAATTTTCTAATTTTCAGTTGATAATTAATTATTTTCTAGTTTTTAATCGCTATGATCGAATTTTTAATTGCTATATATTTTTCTTAATTTTTAATTGCTATATATTTTAAAATTTTTAATTGCTATATATTTTATAATTTTTAATTGCTATATATTTTATAATTTTTAATTGCTAGATATTTTTTAAATTTTTAATTGCTATATATTTAAAAAAATTTAATTGCTATATATTTAAAAAAAAATTAATTGCTATATATTTTATACTTTTTAATTGCTACATATTTTCTAATTTTTAATTGCTATATATTTTTTTAAATTTTTAATTGCTATATATTTTAAAAAAAATTAATTGCTATATATTTTTTAAATTTTTAATTGCCATATATTTTTTAATTGCTATATGTTTACTAATTCTTATATCATCTCATTTTTTACCTCTTTTATTTTTACCCCTTTCATTTTTGCCCCTTTCATTTTTGCCCCTTTCATTTTTACCCCTTTCATTTTTACCCCTTTCATTTTTGCCCCTTTCATTTTTACCCCTTTCATTTTTGCCCCTTTCATTTTTGCCCCTTTCATTTTTACCCCTTTCATTTTTGCCCCTTTCATTTTTACCCCTTTCATTTTTGCCCCTTTCATTTTTGCCCCTTTCATTTTTGCCCCTTTCATTTTTACCCCTTTCATTTTTGCCCCTTTCATTTTTGCCCCTTTCATTTTTGCCCCTTTCATTTTTGCCCCTTTCATTTTTGCCCCTTCCAATTTCACCCCTTCCAATTTCACCCCTTCCAATTTCACCCATTCCTATTTTCACCCATTACCATTTTCCCCCATTCTATTTTCACCCATTCCAAATTTCCCAGTCACTATCCTACCAGTTCCAATTTTTCCAATTGCAATATTAATTTAATTTCCCCTACTTCCTTTCATATAATTTTTCAATTTCATTTTCCCTTGAAAAGTTGCATAGGCTACTATCTACCTAATTAAATTACTAACTATTTAGATACTTTTATTTATGTGCAAGACTTTTAATAGGCCTACCAGCATTACTTAAATAATGCATAATATTATCTATACAATAGAAAACATACAAGAGAAACAGAGAGACATTGACTGCATAGTGAATTTAGAATACAATATTATTATTATACCCCCTAAGCAATGTGCCTTATAACTGGCCGACAAATAATATAAAATTTGGAAAATCATTGCCTATATACGACCAGATGAACGTTGTTAGCGAATGCAGGAGGTCGTATCCAACTGAAATATTTTCGGAATTCAACTATCGATAGCATAGGGGAGAAATCTATCATTTAACTGTGCGATGAGCAGCAATATGACCAAGGACTGTACATGCAATAATGCAATGCACTCAGAGTAAATTACGACTATGGACCGTTCATGAAACAAGTATAGTGCAGTCGTAATCGTAATTTCGAGTCGATGATAGTCTAGGCACTGTTGGTGGAACAATAATATTGTCCATTACACGGTGAACTCCTTAGAGACTGAGCGATTGGTCGATGAGATTATGATAGAGTTTATTCGGGCAAGTGACTTCGTGTCTTGACAAGGAAATGACAATATTCCACCTCTACACGGTGTCAAGGTCAAATGAGAACACAAGCCTATAGAACTACAAAGGTCGGCTGTCTGGACTAATTAAAATAGAATTAGCTTTAACGCGAATGCCAATTACAATTTAGCCTACAAACAGGAGCTAGAAAAATTATTACAGGAATGAAAAATACGGCATAGGCTGCCACTAGAATACATTACATTAGTTCAATAATTATTTTTACGCAATAAATTTTGATAGGTGACTTATGGACTAATTAAAATAGAATTATGAAATTCAAATTCTAGCATAATAACAAAAAATGAACAAATTACAGCATAGGCTGCCACTGAATACATTACATAATTATCTCAATATTTTACTTCTACGCAATAAATTTTGATAGGCTTATGGCCACATATGGCTTAACTTAAAATACATTAAATTTTCTGGAAATCATATTCTAGCATAGCCTAATAACAATGAACGAATTTCGCATTCACCGTTTCGGTACTTTCGGCAGGTTGAATTTCGTCGTTCTTCTGCTGCGTTTGCGAACATCTTTCACGAGAAAAGTGACTTTTATCTTCTGCGTCCCAACTTCGACTGAATTGAAATTTCATTCAGTTGTTCGTCCACTCCTTTCTTTTTGCGCCACTCAACACGTGCAAACCAGACAGACGCAGCTGATTGGCCAGCGCTGTCACGTGCCATGTCTGGAGCCACACCTATCTTCGAACTTTTATATACCGCAGCCATTAGCACGGCTGCAAACGGACCTATTAATAATGGATGGATCCGATTTGACCAGGGCAGGGTGTGAATTGCCGGGGAGCTGGGGGGTTCAACCCACAGTCTTTCTTAGAGCCTCATAGTAAAGTCTGTTTTTCACACCCCAATTCCAAGTTCATAATGGTTCAAACCCCTCTATTATTTTTTCACAATTCTCACACTGGACCAGGGTAAATAGGCCTAACTGATACAGTGTCATAAAACTATTATTTATTTTTGGTCATACAGAGGAAGAGAATCCTCTCCCATAATAGCTAGCCCCAGTGACCTAAGGCATCCATGGACAATAATTTAGACATTCATCCGTGAAAAAGTTGACAGCGCTTGTGAATAAACCTACTGCGGATCGTGTCCTTCGTTCCGCTATTATTTGACTCATAGCGTCAGAAAAATTAGGCCTAACACGGAAACGAAACCTTGGGATTTACACTTGTCGAGATGTAAATAATTTTAATTGATATTCATAATTATTAAAACGATTATTTCAATTAGCTGCATTTGCTTCATTTAATTAATATGATTAATTTCATTCCGTTTACTGCAATTTTTGTGCATTTTAGTAATTAAAAATGTATAGTTTAAAAAAACTTGATAATGTAATAGCGCTACAGAAACAGTGTAGGGCTTTATCAGTTGGTTGAGAAACAATTGGACGAAAATATCAACACGGAAGATCATTTCAATCGCTTTTCATTTTAAATCGTAATTAAATCATAATAATTATAATCAGATCTGCGAAGAATTTAAAGCAGGGCGATTTCCTTCTTCTTCGAAATGGAGGGCTCGAACCAGGTATTCTTATCGATGCTATTACACGATGTTTGTGCAATAAATCTACAACATTCGCACAGACATAGGCCCTACATCTTTTGCGAGCTTTCTGTTTTGGGGGAAATTTTGCTGTTTCATCACCGTGATCATACCAATAAATTAAAAGTATTGTTTTGTTAGCATTGTAGATTATTGATGCGATTGTTATTAGCGCTTTGATGCACCACATTTGAAATGGTGTTTAATAACCATAACCATCATGTCATTTATTGTAAATTGTGAGTTATTGCCGCAGCATTGCCAAAATAGTTAGCCAATTCTACTTCTGATCGCCAACAACTCGTGAAATTAGACAAGAGAGAGAGAGAGTTTCAGATTTTAAGAACGCTTGTGCTTTCTAAATATCGATATAATAAAAATAAATTTTGTGAGAGAGTGAACTGTAACATGAGGAATGACCGCTCACCCTTATAAGCAGAGGCCGAGCAAGTTATGTCGTTAACATTTACTGCTCAGGAGCCCCTTTATGGATGTAAAGGATGCTTTCTCACCTATTCTTCCACTTCCTCATCCACATGAACATCTTCACCTCCTATTGTCTTGCTTCCTGTTTCACCTCCTCTTTCTCCCTTCACATTTTCCCTCTCTCCCTCTCCTATATGATCAATCAGTCATAATTTATATAGCACCCTTTCAAGATTGCTACTCAGAGGCAATCACGGCCAAATCAAGCGGAAAAAAACCCAGTCTTCAATAGTTTGTGAAACTGAGAACAGTTTGGGAGGTGTCATATAGTCAAGGGATCACTCCATTCTGTTCCTTAAGAACTCAAATGTCTTATTTAGCTGTGGTTGGGACGGGAGCACTTTTGAGTAGCCTACCTTGAAGTGGCGCTATATAAAATTCTCAAAATAAATAAATAGATATATAAGGGAAGCCTGTTCCAGGTTGTTTGACCAACCACAGAGTAGGAATGCCTCTGCATTATCCTAGCAGAAAAAAACATAATTAATAATTGTCTGTGTTTTTCTTCATGTTCTCTTTTCAGACAGTGGATGAGCTGATCATGGCTGTCATGCGGATGGGATTCGACCTTGAAGATTGCCAACAAGCGATCGAGAATGGAAAACTATCCGCAAACGATGTCGTAGAATGGCGAGCATTTATTTTTACTTATTTATTTCTCGCATTTGCTGTATAGCGCCCCTTCAAGCTCTTTACTCAGAGGCACTCCTGACTACAACGCGGACACTGAATCAGACCAACCACAGTATTGTGCTAACAAAAAACTTAATAACGACTGTCTGTGTGTTCTGATTTTCTCTTCAGACGGTCGTAGAATGGCAAGTATTTATTTATTTATGATATTTATTTCTCGCATTTGCTATATAAATCAAATCAAATCTAATCAAATCATTTATCTGGCAACCAAAAACAAGAACAAATCAAATCAAGCATCAAAGAAAATAGAGTTAAAAATATAACAAAGCAGTACTTAAATAAAGATGCTATAGTGTCCCTTCAAGCTCTCTACTCAGAGGCAATCCCGACTATAGAGCGGACACTGCATCAGAGTTTCACGCCGATGCGCTGAGCAATTGCGAGTGGAGGACTTGCAAAAGGTCCGCACGCGGCGACTTCAGGTGGATTCGAACCTGGAACCCTCCAGCTGCAAGGCCACGAACATACCCTCTACACCACCACGCCCCACAAATCATCACTGGAATACCGTCCTTATTTAATTCCCTTCCATTCAGTCTGTGTGGAACTCTTTTCTTTGAATCTGCACCTATACCTCTCTCTCTTCTCTTAAGACATATTTTTATCTCAAGGTTGTCGCACTGAATGGCTGTGAGCGGCGCAATAGAAATTACTAATTACATTACGTTACGCTACTATATGTTTTGCTGTGGTGTATCTTTTTTAGGATACTTGCAGGAAAGCCACCTGTGGCCAAATCGTCGCGACCTGTCCTCAAACTGAATCCGGTAAGTTTAACTGATACGCTGCAACATTACGTATGATAGCTGATGACTAATCACGTTGTTACCTTTTTCTCCGTGGCCATTTATTGCTACATCTTCAGACAAAGACAGCAATAAATCAATCAATCAGTCAATCACAATCAATCACCCTTCAGATCTCGGTTCAAAGGGATCTACTATTTTTTAAATGCCTAGAGGTATTTGGGATCCGTCAGGGACTTTATTACTAACTACTGGTAGTTTAAAATCCAGTCCAAAATGTCCATAAACGTTGATTTCCTGGCTGGTATAATGCTACTGCGTTAAACTGTTGTATTGTTAAAAAAATTATTACTATTGTTATTATTGTAATAACGCAATCATTTATTTAAAAACCAATCAAGCTTAAAGCCAGAGTGAAAACAGAAAAGTGTTAAAGCATAAAGTGAGTTGTTCTGGTCCCCAGGGTGTGGTGCAAAAGTACCTCTAAACACAACAGCATTAATGCGTTGTGAGCATATTAAAGCGTTGTGAGCATATTGAAATCCTCTGCAATAGGTAGACTACTTCCCTTGGATCACCGGAAACAGCAGCACAACGGCGGCCCAACTCCAACAAAACTTCCCACCCGCACGATTATTATTATTAAATATTATTATTTTTTTATATATATTTTTTATAAACAACTTCATTTATTGAGAAAACAGACAACTTCCTATTCTAACATCAACTCCGATGAGTGATAATTGCTACTATTGTTCTTGGTCCTCGTCACCGGTGTCGTGAATAAAAGTCCCTCTAATTATTATTATTTAAATTATATTATCAATTATTATTATTTTTTTTGCCCTGAGGTATCAATTATTATTATAATTATTATTATTACTATTATTATTATCATTACTTTTATTATTGTTTTTATTATTACGCTGATGATGATGATTATTATTATTATTATTATTTAAATAATGTTGCTCTGGAACGGCTCACTCGGTAGTGTCTGGTTGTTATTATTATTATTATTTTTTAATTATTATTTAATAAAATTTTAAAATTGTTTGCAGGCTGTCGACACATCAACTTCGAAGTCCAACCCCGATGTTGCCGCTGCTGTCGCCGCCCCCACAAACGGTCCAAGTTCCTCGGGTCTTTCATCAACCGCTCTCGGTCTCGAGAGGAACCCGTGGACGAGCGGGGAGGCTGAGATCGTGAGTCGGGTGAACCCGAACGAGGAGCAGCGGTTGGCGAAACTTCGATTTGAGGAGAAGCAGAGGCTGGAGGCGCGGAAGGAAGCACAGGCGGAAAAGGCTGCCAAGAAGAAGGTGTTTATTGAGTCGTGGGCTTTTTGATTGTGTTGTTACTCTGTGTGCTGAGAGTGTGTTTGGTGTGAATCGATTTTTTTAGGAGTGTGGGTGTTGCTATTGTTGATATTAATATTCTTATTGTCATTATCATTTTTTTATTTTTATATTATTAGTATTACTATCATCATCGTCGTCACCATCACCACCATCATCATCTGTTATCATTGTTATTGTTATTGCTCTTGTTTGTGCTTTTATATTATCATTAGTATGTATTATATAATTATGCAATATTATTATTGTTGTTGTTGTTTTTGCTGTTGTTGTTGGTGTTGTTTTTATTCTTATTATTTTTACAAAAACACAATCATTTATTAAAAGATCAATCAAGCTTTAAACCACACTGAAAACAGAAATGTGTTTGAGCATAAAGTGCGTTATTATTATTATTATTATTATTATTATTATTATTATTATTATTATTATTATTATTATTATTATTATAAAAAAGCGTTTATTATCAGTCGCCGGTATAGGTTCAAAGGCGTCAATTATTATTATTATTTTTACAAAAACACAACCCTTTATTAAAAGATCAATCAAGCTTTAAACTATTTTAAATTATTATTATTATTATTATTTAAAAAAATTATTATTATGACTTCATTTATTGCCAAAAAAATCATTTATTATTATTATTATTATTATACTCCACTTGGTTATTTCATCACAATGCAGACTTGTCACCGATTTCACACCCGCCAAGACATGGCCTCGTCGAGCCCAGGCATGCGATTTCGTTGAATCGCTGTACTGTGACAGATATCTTCTGGAACAGGACGAAGGTTTCTTGAGGGTCTGCTGTAACGCGAGACAATCGTCTGCCGAGTTCTGTGATGAAGGCCAGACCCTCCTGGTCCATCGGTCCCAGCGTTTCTATATTATTATTATTTTTATTATTATTATTATTGTTGTTATATTATTATCACTGTTATTATCATTTCCTTTACGCCTCGTCCTATATCATCATGTCTAGGCGCACGAAGACGTCCTACGACGTATTCAAGAGGATCGCGAAATGCAGAAATCAAGAACAGCCAATCCAACTAATGCTGCTGCTGCTGCTGCTAACCAACTCACAGATGGCGCTAGTGGTGCTGGCAATGGTACAGGTGGTCAGCAGTCGAAGCCAAAGAGAGATGACAGCAACTGTCTTCTTATGGTGAGCAATTAATTGTGGTTTGGGTTCGGTTACCGTTAGTGTTTGGGTTGAGGTTAGGGCAGTGATTCCCAACCTGTGTGCCGTGGCACACTAGTGTGCCGCGAGAACATTGCAGGTGTGCCGCGGGAAAAATTCCACTATGTTATTAATTTCTAATTAAGCTAAACATCCAGCTGTAAAGGACGAACCAAAAGAATAACAAACGAATATTTTGAGAATCATCTTGCGTCACAACAAAATAAGCAATCGAAAAACGCACGAACTACAGGATAGTGCCAGAAAAGAGACTGGTAATTGTGATAAAGTCGCTTAATTGTTGGCAAAACACAAGAAGGAACACACAGAATCCGAATCTGTCATCGCGCCAGATGAAATGCCAGTATGCTCATCTCTGGAACCTCGTTTCAATTTGATTTGCTCTCGAAAGCAGGCACAACCGTCACACTAATGATCATTAATGCTGTGAATTAGTGCAAACCAATATTGGATAATAATGATTAATTATTAGAATAGTCTAGGTCACTGGCGACTTCTATTCACTGTAGACTCTGGTCAATAGACCTTCATTGTAACCTTCAGAATTATCTTGCTCGCAACATTCTTCATGAACTGCATCATAATTTTTTTCATGATCTTTATCATATATACCAGGTAGAAAGAGAGAGAGACTCGAATTAACAATGTGGGTTTTGTTTCATTTGCGTTAAGATCCGATTGACAGATGGCAGCAGCGTACGTCAATCGTTTCCGTCCGATGATGCGTTGGTCAGCGTTCGAGATTTCGTCTGCAATCGATGTTCTATCGCGGCCGGAGAGATCGTCCTCATCCAGGTCGGTAGTGGGACACTTGCTTGAGGGTTAATGGGGGTGGGTTGTGATGGGGGAGTTGTGGTGGGGTGGATTGTGATGGGGGAGTTGTGATGGGGGAGTTTTGATGGGGGAGTTGTGATGGGGGAGTTGTGGTGGGGAAGTTGGGGTGGGGGAGTTGTGATGGGGGAGTTGTGGTGGGGAAGTTGGGGTAGGACACTGCTCGAGGGTTTGTGGGGTGGGTTGCGATGGGCGAGTTGTGGTGGGGTAGTTGTGGTGGGGAGTTGTGGTGGGGAAGTTGGGGTGGGGAAGTTTGGGTGGGGTGGGTGTGGCGGTGGGATGGGTTGGCAGTGGTTGTGGTTGAGTGTGGTGTTTTTTGGGTTGGGGTAGATGGGTGGTATTGGAGTTGGTGGGGGGATGCCTTCGTGCTGTTATTCAGATTTTGTGTGGAGGCTTTACTTTTTCTGCCCGATGTCTTAAGACTTCTTTTTCCAGGAGTTCTTCGCACTGGGAGCGCCTCTGATTAGATTGTACTGTGAGAAGCGCTTTATAAATCCAAAAATAGAATAGAATAGAATAGATTCATGCAAATCGATATACATGTACATGTACACGCACGCACGATGAAGATTATGAAGAAATGAATGAAGGTGTTGAAGACGTTTATGATTGCTTATGAAGAAGTACATGAGTATTGTGATGGTGATGATTTCGTTAAAGACTATGGGTTGGGTGTGGGAGGGCGGGGGTTGAGGAGGTGGTGGTGTGGGGATTGTCAGTGTAATGGGGTGGGTGTTTTTCGGGTGGTTGAACACATGAATAGATGTGGAAATGTGGGGTGCTAACTTGGACGAATAGAAAAGCTGTG
>OX243821.1:29131910-29211910 GCA_945859605.1 Lumbricus rubellus
GGTTTGTTGATATGTAGGAACGAATGTGTGAATGTATAGGTGGAGAGCTAATTTGGATAGATGGATGGATGGATGTGCAGATTCCAGAACCCAGACTGACCACACACACACAAACACATACAGACACGTAGACAGAAACACAGGGGCAGGGATAGACAAAGAAAGGCAAGACGATAGACTTATAACTGAAATGAGATTAGACACCCTTCAAAAGGTCGTTTATTAGAAGATAATATTTAATTTTATGTCTATTTTATTTGAATTTATCCAAGTCTCAGAATGTTTAGTGAGAATTAGCACCTTTTTAATGCCGTCAATTAAGAAATATAAATAGAACAAATTTTTGCTGTTTATTTCTGGAACATTCCAGTTTTTCTTTTCATTTTCAATTATGATAGTAGTCACGGGTCTAGTACCTTGCTCATAAGTGCTGTAATATATATATATATATGTTACTAGCTGAACCCGGCCACGCGTTGCTGTGGCTGAAAAGAGGCTCCCCTCCCCTCCCCTCCCCTCCCCCTCCCCCTCCCCCTTCCCCCTCCCTCCCCTCCCCCTCCCCCTCCCCCTCCCCTCTCCCCTTCCCCTCCCCTCCCCCTCCCCCTCCCCCCTCCCCCTCCCCCTCCCCCTCCCTCTCCCCCCTCCCCCTACCCCTCCCCTCCCCCCCCCCCCCTCCCCCCTCCCTCCCCCTCCCCTCCCCTCCCCCTCTCCTCCCCCCTCCCCACCGTCTTCGTCCCGCTTTCTCCGCTCCTTTCCTCCGTCACGCCGTGAAGGCCGCTTTGGGGAAAGGCCTCCCCTGCCCTTCCTCTCGACCTCCACCTCCCCTCCCCCTCCGCTCCCTCCCCACCGTCTTCGTCCCGCTCCTCCGCTCCTTTCCGCCGTCACGCCGTCAAGGCCGCTTTGGGGAAGGCCGCGAATCGCTTATGACGTCAGAGGACGCGACATCATTCATGTTCATTCATATTTCGTCTGCTGTGTTTAGAGACAGCGTTTAGCCGTGAGGGACGTGTTCAACTTGCAAATGGCGGACGAACGGATTGCAAAGTTCCCTTTTTGTGGAAAAGGTTGCGTTTTTTCGGGAAAAAAGCATAAGTTATCACTGTTCTATCGGAATGGAAGGTGTTGTAAAAGTTTCATAACAATCGGTGTGTCACTTTCGGCGTGATCATGTTCCGAACTATTGGAAAGTTTCATTTTTATTTATATAGATATATTCAGCGGAAACACCTTTTGTAATGGAAAAAACTCTACCATTGGTCATGATATTGTAGTGTCAGTCCAAAGCCTGGATAAAGTAGGAGGTCAGATGCTGATAACCTTTGCTAATGCACAGTATCATTAAACAGTGGCAAAGCATTCACGTTGGGTTTCTGTGGTTTTGCAGCCGTTTCCGCGAGTTGAGTTTGTCGAGTCGGACTTGAGTCGGAGTCTGAGGGAGTTGAGTCTCGTACCGAATGGATCGCTTGTCGTCAAGAAGTTAGAGTCGTCTGCGGCTCAACAGCCACCAGGTTTGAGTCTCAGAGATTACTTATTTTGTGTTATTTTATTGTAGTTAATTGTGGTCGAACATTTATATAGCGCCACTTCAAGAGAACCTTTCAGAGGCGCTCCCGACCTGACACCAAACCATAATCAAAGAGAATGGTTTTCAAATGCTTGCGGAAAAAGGGCAAAGAAAGACAAAGAAGTTCATTACGGAGACTAATTTATTCCAGAAAGACGGACCGGCCATAGCAAAGTTTCTATGCAGCACTGTGGAAGATCGAGCCATACATGTAGTTGTTTTTAGATCTGTGAATTTTAACGATTAATTGAATGAATTTTTGATTAATTTTTAACTTTTTTCCTGTGGATGATGGTAACTGATGCTGTGAAACTTTTGCGTGGCAGACACATGCACATTTGTACATACGTATACACGCTAACATACACACGCACACCATATACCAGATTACACATAAACACACGCAGTCATGCACAGAAAAAAAATCAAAAATAGATACTCATAACTCCAAACTGCATTAATTGTCTTTTGGCATTCGTCTCAAAAACACCTTTTAAAAAGCTGTAACAGAAAACGTTTATTAAGTTTTTGGCAAAGAATAATTTCAGTGAGCCGCAGACAATTCCAATTTCTTGACTTGTAAGGAACTAGACTAGCCAACCAATGATCCTAATAATTTTTTTTATAAAACAGTTTGAGACCGTTTAAAAGGTGTCTAAACTGCAGGGTCTAACCAATCTATATAAATAAAAATGAAACTTTCCAATAGTTTGACATTCCCAGTGTTCTCGAAAACTTACGCACAGATTGTTTCGAAAATTTAACAAAACCTTCCATTCCAAATGGACAGTGTCCAATTTGCTTTTTATCCGAAAAACGCAATCTTTTCCACAAAAAGTGAAGTTTGCATTCCGCTCGACCGCCATGTGCAAATTCAACAAAGCCGCATGGTTGCCAGATTTCCGAAACGCGTTGTCCCGGAATCACGTTGTAAAGTCGCCCAAAAGTCGCGAGATGACCAACTTACTGGAAGATTCGATCAGGGTTGCCTAAAAGTCGCCAAAAAATTGCGATAGCGCATATGTCGCTGTCGGGAAGGAACGGTGTGAGGGAGGAAAGAAGGAAGAGGGAGGGGGAGGGGAGGTGGAAGGGAGGGGAGTTGTTACTAATGTTATTACTAATTATTTTATTACTAATTATACTAAACTTTTCTGTGGTTGATTCTTTTGTCCTCAGTGGAGTCGGACAAGCGTCAGGCCGATCCAACGGAAGTGGCTGCGGAACCATCAAAGAAGAAGAAACCTCCTCCTGTGGTGGATTTTGCAGCGAGTGGAGGAGCAGATCACTCGTGGGGAGGAGGAGGACATCGTCTGGGAATGGATGCAGAAGAAGAGGATGAGGAGGAGGAAATAGTGGAGGAGAAGGTGCATGAGGAAGTGATGGGTGGGTGTAAGTTTTTCTAAATTGATTTTTATTGTAGTAATTTGTTGACGTGGATTTGTTCGTGTTGTTATAATTGTTTCACATTTCTTCACAATGCATTTATTAATATTATATTATTATTATTTTACATTTTTTCTTCACACTCTAATAATTACTTCATTTTTCACACTCTAATACGGGTAATTACTTCACATTTCTTCGCATTGTGATAATTACATAACTTTTCTTCACATTGTAATAGTTACTTCACATTTCCTTCACATTGTAATAATTACTTCACTTTTCTTCACATTTTAATAATTACTTCACTTTTCTTCACATTCTAATAATTACGTCACATTTCTTCACAATGCAATAAATTTCTTCACATTTCTTCACACTGTAATAATTACATCACATTTCTTCACATTGCAATAATTACTTCACATTTCTCACACTCTAATAACTACATCGCATTTCTTCACAATGTAATAATTACATCACTTTTCTTCACACTGTAATAATTACATCACATTTCTTCACATTGCAATAATTACTTCACATTTCTCACACTCTAATAACTACATCGCATTTCTTCACAATGTAATAATTACTTCACATTTCTTCACAATGTAATAACTACTTCACATTTCTTCACATTTAGATGACAATGATGATGACGATGATATGGATGACGATTCCGACATGCAACCTGCTCCACCTCAGATACCACCAGCACATCATCCACACAATTATCAACCTCAGCATCAGCCGCACCATGCACCTTTTCCGTTTCATAACAATGTCGTTGTCCCCATCGCTGGTGCCAATGACGACGACGATTATGGTAAGAAATTCAATGATTTTTGTTGAATTAATTTTAATTATTTAATTTAATGATTTTTGTTAAATTAATTTTAATTATTTCATTTAATCGTTGATATTTATTTTCTTCGGTTTCTGTAACGTGTAATGGTTAGAGATAGTGTTGGGTTTGGATTGGGGTTAGGTAAGAGTTAGGGTTAGGGTTGAAGTGAGAGTTAGGGTTTAAAGCTAGGTTAAGGATTTGGGGTTAGGGTAAAGGTTAGGGTTAATGTAAGGGTTAGGATTGGGGTTTAAAGTTAGGTTAAGGATTTGGGGTTAGGGTAAGGGTTAGGGTTAATGTAAGGGTTAGGATTGGGGTTTAAAGTTAGGTTAAGGATTTGGGGTTAGGGTAAGGGTTAGAGTATAGGGGTTTGTTAAGTTAATGGTTAGAGTAAGGATGTGTGGTTAGGGTTTGCTCTAGATCATATTCATTCAAATGCACATACAAACAAACAAGCTTGCTACAGTGCTCCTTCAATCTCCCCTCCCTTCTCAGAAGCGCTCCCGACTACAGCACGGACACTGAATCAGAGTTCCAAGTTGAAGCGCTCGAGCAATTGCGAGTGAATAATTTGAACCCGCAGCCTTCTTTCTCCAAGGCACCAAACGTACCCAAGGTTCGAATCCTTCTCAAGTCACCGAGTAGGGACCTTGGACAAGTCCTTCACTCACAATTGCTCAGCGCGTCGATGTGAAACTCTGATGCAGTGTCCGCGCTGTAGTCGGAAGCGCCTCTGAATAGGGAGCTTGAAGGGGCGCTATAACAAGTGCACAAACAAACGAACCGTATAAACAATAATATAATGCATTTCTGACCTTCTGGTTGACGTTTTTTGTAGATCCGCACAACTGGGGAGCGGGGAACATGCTGGTTGGTGAAGTCCTGCAGAATGTCTCTCTTCCCCATCACAGCAAGACTCCAAAGGAACTGGCGGGTACGTAATTATTTGTCGACTAATTCGTAGCTGTTGCTGCTTTCATGGTTTGAGGAAATTTATACGTTGTGTCTGTTGTTTAGCTATTTTTATAATTATTCTGTTTAATTTTTTCTTCTATTTTATTGTTATTGTTAATATTTTAGTTTTTATTGATGCTGTTATGTTGATTACCGTATTATTATTTTTTATTAATTGTTATTATGTTGATTATTAATTTTATTATCATTATAATTTTTTATATATATTATTATGCCTATTATCATCATCATCATCATCTTTATCATCATGTCTTATGATGATGACAACGACGATGATGACGATAGGTTTAGTAATAAAACAATTTTAAGGAATAGTATTTACAACAATAATAAATACAATGAATTCATTAATTATGAAGCATCTCTCGATGGCGCTTCAAAAATATTTTATTGTTGTGAGAGTTTTTAAAGCGCCTTTTGCAATTATTATTAAGTTATCATCGGTGAAGTCGCCAAGCTGCTGGTTTTTGTGCTTATGATGTATTTATAGTATCGGTTTGAATCATTGTAAAAGGTGTCTAAGCCGACCACTGTTATCAGTCATATAAATTGGATAAAATTAACAGCTAATGCGTCCAATTTTTTTATATAGCATCGGTTGATAATGTTTAAAAGGTTTTAATGTGACCGCTCTGTCCAATAATATTAATATTAATATTAATAATAATAATATTATTCTTTAATGATTCAATCTGATAGACCGCAGAATGATTACAGGTACAAGTTATATGAAATACGGCCCACTGTAGCACGACCACGCAGGTCGGCTTTACAGCAGTGGGTTCGGTAGCTTAAAACACTAATGGCCTAAATAGTAATAATTAAATGATAGTGATGATAATAATAACAACTAAACAACAATAATTAAACAATAATGATGATAATAATAACTAAACAACAATGATAAATAATAATGATGATAATAATAACTAAATAACAATAATTAAACAATAATGATGATAATAATAACTAAACAACAATAATTAAATAATAATGATGATAATAATAATAACTAAATAACAATAATTAAAGAATAATAACAATAATTAAAGAATAATAACAATAATTAAACAATAATAACAATAATTTAAGAATAATAACAATAGTTAAAGAATAATAACAATAGTTAAAGAATAATAACAATAATTAAACAATAATAACAATGATTAAACAATAATAACAATGATTAAACAATAATAACAATAATTAACAATAATCAAACAATAATGGTGATGGTTTTGTTTTTCCAGCTGAGGCAGCGTGTCGTCGCTACGTTAAGGACCCTCTTCCCAACAATCCCTCTCCATCTTCCTCCTCAGAAAATCCTCCGCTCGCCGCGTTCTGCGAACTTCCGATGTTGCGGGATCTTCTGCTGCACTACATCGCGTCACAGATCAACAATCCACAGAGTCCGATCTTTGGGCTTCACGGGATTCCCGAGAATCTGGCGTCACAGATCCTCGACTTTCTCGTTAAGGATAATCAACTGCGACCGGCGATGATGCAGAACTTCATCTCGTGGTAGTTGTTGTTTTTTTGGTTGTGAAGTCGTTTGTTGAGTCATTTACTGAGTCATCTGTTGAGTCATGCGGTCATTTGTTTAGTCATGCGGTCATTTGTTGAGTCGTGCAGTCATTTGTTGTGTCTTGCAGTCATTTGTTGAGTCATGCGGTCATTTATGGAGTTATTCAGTTATTTATTGAGTCATGCAGTCTTTTATTGAGCCTTGAAGTCATTTGTTAAGACATGCGCATTTATTAAGTCATGCAGTCATTCAGTAAGTCTTGCAGTCTTTTATTTATTTATTTATTTATTTATTTATTCATTTGTTTGTTCATTTGTACTGACATTTTTTAATTGAAAGTTATCCATGCGCTCTTTGTGCCAGAGTGTTACCATTGCCGTGAACGGAATTGCAAAGCTCACAATTGCACATTGACGTTAGACTGGTTTTCAGTTTCTATACGTAATGATGAATGCTCTAATGGGACGTTTTTAGCATGTGCAGTTCTAAATGGATCAATGCAGTTTTAATATTCCCCAAAAGATGCCTTGTAAATTACTATTGCATGGGATCATACAATAATTGTGATATTTTAAAGTATCCCTTTTTTCAGTTTTTTTTAGTATTTTTATGTTTTGTTTACTTTTCAGTCGACTCCAGAAAATTAACTTTGATTCATATCGGTCTTGTACAAACGCGTTGATTCACGCTCTGAGGTAAGATACTAAAATTTTAATATTGTTTTTATTTTGGTGCTCTTTCTGTTGCTGTTGTTGTTGCTGTGGATGCTGTTGCTTTTGGTTTGGTGTTGCTGTTGTTTCTACTGTTGTTGTAGCTGTTGCTGTTGTGTTCCTTTTGCTGTTGCTTTTCGCATTGCTGTACATGAAGTTGCTGTAGTTGTTGTTATTATTATTTATTTTTTTTTTTAATTGTTGAAACAACGACCACTTTAAAGAAAGTCTAAATGATTTTTTTTCTAAATTACTTCTGATTGAGCTTTAAAATGTCCTATTCCTTGAATTTGCATGTTTTGTTCAGCAGGTTTTTCAGCCAGGTTTCTTACTGTCGCCACAGTTATTCTTAGCGGCTTATGAAGAGAAAACACGTAGAAATTTATAATAATAGTTGAGTTGACGTTGTGTTTGTTTTCGAAAGGCATCACGCTCAGTTGAAGCAGATCAGCCTCAAGTCGTGTTCGCTCATCACAGAGAAGGGTCTTCAGTCGCTCACAGGTAACTTAATCTAATCTAATCTTATCTTATCTAATCTTGATCAAATCTATAATATCTTATATGTAATATGTCCCTATCTAACCAACTCAGCTGTATTGACGGTTGGTGGGAAGATAAGACACCAAGGAAGAGAACTGGCCACCACACTCCTAAATGCCAAGGCTGAGAAAATGAAGTCGCTAGCAATTATTTGTACCTATTGCTGCTTCAGACGTAGCTAATGGGATGGCTCATCTTTCTCTTCTGCTCCTAAGATTTTCCCCTTCACCTCCTCTTCCTCATTATTTTCTTCTCCCTCTTCCTACTCCTCTTGGGTGCTTTGGATAGCACACTGGCATGAAGATCAGTGGACCCAAGCTCGAACCCTGTAGGATAGATGTGCTTTGAAGGTTGTTATTAGCACCCTTCTATATTGCAGGCTGTCTGTTATGTTACTAGTTAGTACTTAAGATTAAATTTGATGTCTTCTGTAATTCGCTTTCTTGTGAATTGTTTTAATTGCATGAATGTAGGCCTACACTGTAACCGGTTGCAGTCTGTCAACCGGATTGTTTCAATGATGAAAATATTAAATAATAATAAATTATTATTAATCTATTTGGTCTCCTCCTCCTCCTGTTTTGATTTGCCTATGATACATGCATGTACACTGTTGCACTATTAACTATACCATTACTCAAGTCAAAAGGCACACGTGTATAAGACAGAGGGCATGGTGTCTTATTTAAGGTGTGTGTGGATTGTGGGATTCATTCATACGCTGCAGGATCTCACTTTACAAATTCAATGAAAAATGATCAGGGTTATTATATTTAAACATTTGCAAAGCGCCACTAGTAGGGAAAACCGTTCAGAGGCGCTCCCAGTGCGCACGACCTTTCAGGAGGAGAAGCAGCTTTTGAGAAGAGACGACTTAGACAAAGCAGAGGAGTGACTACCAGAAAGAAGTGTAGAGCGAACAGAAGGAGAAAAGGCATTCCAAAGAGAAGGACCAATTGAGACAAATGATCGAGACTGAGCCATAACAGTTCTAGACCGAGGAACCAAGAGGTCAAATCTGTTGGATGAACAAAATGGACGGGTAAGGTCGTTAGCTAATTATATGATAATATTAATTAGACCATTGTCAGGTTCCTTTGCATTTGTAATCATTTTTTCTGTTGTTGCATTTTTGTCAACAGGTCTGAAGCATCTGAAAGCTTTGAATTTGGCCGGTTGTCACCAGATCTGTGACTCCTGCATTTCCACTTTGATGGGTCAGTCGAGAGAAAATACTTATCCAAGATTTCGATGAATTTTTTATTGTCATTATTATCGTCATAACTATGTAGTTTCATGTTGCTATTCTTATGATTTTTTCATCATTGTTGCTTTTATGATTATTATTTTATTATTTCATTATGATTATAATTGTATTTTACATTTGTATTTTTATTCTAATTATTCTTTCCATAATTATTTTATTATTATTATTATTTTTAATATTATTGTTATTTAATTTTATGAAATACCATTACAATGTATTTCAATGTACCGGTAATGATAATTATGAATTATTTAATACTAATTATTATTGTTATAATTATTTTTATTCCAATTATTAATCACATTGCACGAAGCAATTAAATTGCAATATTTTATTTATTTTCTGTTTCTGTCTAAATTCCAGCTTTGCCGTCGTTGGCCAGCCTGAGTCTTGAAGGAACGTCGGTGACTGACGCAGGAATCAAGGAATACATGACCTCCAATCCTCCCAACCTCAAAGGCCTTGACCTTAGCAGGACCAAGGTCACTGAAGCCATATTCGTCCATCTGGCCAGTAAGTCCAGATTCTCTCGCTTGCATTATACTAATACAGTGCCGTGGCTGGGCTGGGAGCGCCTCTGAGTAGGCTTCTTGAAGGGGCGCTATAATATATAAGTTTTCTGAATGAATGATTGAATGAATACAGCGGTGCTCTTTCTCGGTGGCTGGCCATAGTGCTCCCTGTTGCACTCCACCTGCCTTATTTAGTCGTGGTTGGACTGGGAGCGCTTCTGTGTAGAGCACTATATAAGAAAACTCAATGGACTGAGGAAACTCTCTCATCAACATGAGCTGCGCGTGTTCCCTAGATCACTCTCTGACACATTCTATAAGCACTTAAAAACTGTTCTGTTTTTGGGGGCCGTGCTGGAGTCCGGAGCGCCTCTGAGTAGTTTCCTTGAAGAGGCGCTATATTAATACTTGAATGAATGAATTAACATGGTATTTTGTATTCAGCTTTAGTAATGGTAATAATGCTGATAGTATGCTTATTATTTTAAATAATAATGATGGTAATAATACTGATAGTATGCTTATTATTTTAAATAATAATGATGGTAATAATACTGATAGTATGCTTATTATTTTAAATAATAGCGATGATAATGGTAATAATGCTGATAGTATGCTTATTATTTTAAATAATAATAATGATAATGAAAAAAAAATTTAAAAAATGATAATGATAATAATAATGATAATAGTGACGATAATTATGACGTTACTTTCAATAAGATGTTTGTTTCTTCTTCAGATGCCCCTTTGCTGGTCTCCCTAAATATGGAACAAACTCAGGTCAGTTTTCTCTCAATATAATATATTTCTTTGTATGTGCACTTGTTATAGCACCCCGTCAAGCTCTCTTCCTACTCAGAGGCGCTCCCGAATGCAGAGCGGACACTGCATCTGAGTTTCACGCCAAAGGGTGTGCAAAAAAATATCTTAGCCATAAGAATTTTTAATTCAAGTTTTACAGGCTTGTAGGCAGTTTATATCTATGCGCTGTAATGCGCATGGTTTATATTGCCCACCCTGTATACATTTGTATGGCTCCTGTAGTCTGTAGTTATGTGGAGGCTTTCATGAAACTCCAGTTTCTCCAGAGCCACTGCTAATTAGGTTGCTTTATGCATTATTTAATCAACATTTGCCTATAATTATACTTATACAAGTGAAGAAAAAAAACATCATTTACTACATCTGACCAGTCAAACTTTTCTCATGAATCACTCAAGTATTTTTTTGCCGTGGTTGGGCTGGGAGCGCCTCTGATTAGCTTTCTCGAAGTGTCGCTATGTAAATTCATGAATGAACAGTGCTGGAATAAGGTCTAGACGCCGATGTTACTGTACTTGGCATACTTATAGTAAACATATTCTCCTAAGAAGAGGTGTTCTAGGTTTACTTATAAATGAAAATCTTTCCTAAAAAGAGGTGTTCAAGTGGCTCGCTTGTTTAGCAGCACCATTGTTTTCGCCATCTTTCATTGCAGATCGCCGGTCTGTCTGGGATTCAGAGGCTGGTGAAGCTCGTCGAGTTGAACATCTCAAACACCCGCATCATAACGGATGCTTTGCTCTGCCTCACGAGTCTCCCGTCTCTCGTCTGTCTCAAATGTTCCAACACTCCCAACGTCAATGGAGATGTGGCCGTCTCATACCTAGCCCGTAAGTCTCATTAGAACTTTTATTATGGCTAGTTTTTTTAATTTATTTATTTATTTGTCATAAGTTTAACGACATAATACAGCTGTAGAGTTTTCCATTCGTTCTTCTTTAACTTTCCAGCAGTTGCTTTTGCTCTGAAGGTTGTGGGTTCAAATAAGTAAGTAAGTAAGTATATTCTTTATTGATCCAACTGCATAACCGCACTTTGGTTTACATAAAAATTAGTAATCATAAAGCATTCTTATTAAAAACGTTTTTCTCACTGCGTATTTGAACCCTGAGCAAGTCCTTCACTCGCAATTGCTCATGCGCTTCGGCGTGAACTCCAATTCAGTGTCCCTGCTGTTGCAGTGGTTGAGAGCACCTCTGAGCAAGTACTCTTACACGCATTTCGTATAGTTGGACTATTGAATCTACTACAACATCGTGTGAGAGGAATTTAAAGCGGCTTAGGTGTCCAGTGTATCAAATAACAGTATGTAAACATAATGCAGTAGTGGTAAATCGACTAGATATGTAGTTGCAGTTTAACGTCACTGTGCGATAACAAAGTTCATTAACGTCGCCCTCCTTCTTTGTCCAGGCTTGGGACTGGCACTGGCAGAGTGCAACCAGTGGCGGAGTTAAATTTTTTCTGTTGCGTATCCGGTATTGCATGTAGATTAATTATTGTTTAAACGGTGCCTAATACCAGGTCTTCTATCTTGGAAAATGTTGCTATTGCAAATTATAATATTTGATGCAGCGCTTTAAAGGTGTTAAAGTTGGAGATGCAGTTTAATTTAATATTTATCAGATAATGAGTTTTTGAATTTATATAAAAATTAGCTAACGTTTAAAAGGTGTCTAAGGTGACCGTTCGAATTTGTTGATTGTGTTTTCCCCCCCATTCAGAACTGCCTCTACGGGCCTTTCATCTTCCCAATCGTCTGACTACAACGGATGAAGCGATAAGACATATAACAGGTAATGAGATAAGATAAGAATATTATTCTTTAATATTGTTTATTATTCATTGCCAATCGTATTTTGTTGTGTGGACATGTTGTTTAATTTGGTCCTATGATTATTATGTATAATAGGGTGACTGTAACACTAGAATTAATCATTGGTCCCTAACACACCTTTTTCAGTGTTAAAGTCACCGTATACATATTCCATAGAATTGATCCTTTGTCAATTCTTGATCATTTCTCTGAAATCCATAATCATATATAATTATAAATATCATGCTAATGAAAGTTTTCTCATAATATTATTATTTAATACCATCTGCCGGAGGGATTATGCGGACCCATGGTGGAAGGGAGGTTTTATTTACGTTGTTTGATTCAATGGATCATTGTTGAACTATGATTAAATAATAATATTATTAATAATAGTGATAATAATATTAATAATAATAATAACAATGATAATAATAATAACAATAATGCGGGCCATTCTGGACTGTTTTTATACCAGTGGTTAATATTTGAGTCCCCGAGAATACTTCAGGACATTTTTTTAAATTTGAAAGATATTAGCAAAATTAATTGTAATAATAATAGTAGTAATAATAGTACTTGTTTTGAAATAATAATGAATATAATCCATTTTTCTGTAGAATATCGAATCGAATAATTTTAATAATAATGATAATAATAATAATTATTGTTTAGCAATAATAATGAATTAGCTTATAATTGAATGTTCATTAATTTACTCCATTTTTCTCTCTTTGTTTTCTTAGGCATGAAGCTGACTGAGTTGGATCTCACAAATTACATTTACGTTACTGACGTCGCAATGCCATACATCGGGCAACTTACACAGTATGTACAAATTTGTTTATGATGATCAATGACAACAATAGTTTATAATCTCTGTAAAATAATCATCCTGTTAGGTATTGTGAGCTCCTGAATGAATTCATCCAACTCTATTCTGTCTGGCAAGCTCTCTTCTAAAAAATTTATGTAGTCTCTCCTCTTCCTTATCTTTTCTCAAAACCTGCTTCTTCTTGAAGGTCCTTACGAACTGGGAGCGCCTCTGAACGATTCATCCTACTAGCGTCGCTTTATAAATGTTCTAAACACAATACACTACAAATGCATTACAATAAAACACCTCAAATACATTAAAATGCTGCATTATAATTGTTAGAACTCGCCATTGACTAGAAATACCATTCGGAAATTTTTTTCAAAGTCTGGTTGTTTATAAAAAATTCTGGCACTAATAAAACATATATCATCAATAATTTTCCATTTTTCAAAGACTGAAGAAAATTGTGTCCTAAATTTTTTCCTATGATTTTTGGATACATTTAAGAAAATTCCAACCTGCCATTTTTAAAAACTCCACAAATTTAGAAATATTCTCTTCTAAACTTTTAGGGACTCTTTTTGCATAAAAAATTGTGTCCTAAAATTTGTAGCGACTAACTATTTAAGAAATAAATGTTTAAAAGACATTGGAGAAAATTGTGTGGTAAAAAAAATCTGTCCATTATTGTTGTCATCCTTATGAAACATCATAATAAAATACCATATTTTAGAGATTTTAATCTGTAAACATGATATATAAAAAAAATCAATGGATGATTATTTTTGTGTTTCACAGACTGGTTGTTCTTCGACTTAGCAACACGAAGATAACAGACAACGGATTGATGCATCTACAAGGTTGGTTGTTGTTGGGTGCTTGAGGGGATTAACGAACATGGGGTTACGATGATGATGATAATGATGATGATGATGATGATTGGTGGTGGTGGTGATAGTGGTGTTAGTGGTGGTGATAGTGGTGGTGATAGTGGTGATGCTGATAGTGGTGATAGTGGTGGTGATAGTGGTGGTGATAGTGGTGATGCTGATAGTGGTGATAGTGGTGGTGATAATGGTGGTGGTGATTGATGTATTTGGTGATTGCGGTGGTTGATGGTGCTGCTATCCAAGATGGCCCGGAGCAATTCCACTATCGGAGTCATGTTGTTTTCCAGGTCTGGCCAATCTGGAGGAACTGAACTTGGACCGGACGGCCATTGGCAACGCAGGAATGACTATCATCAGAGGTAAGACCGGCATTAACACTGGAATGAGGTCCAGAGTTCTAACCTCTTATTTTGCTGCCCTGTAATCGAATGATAAAATGCAATACTTAGCTACTTTTACTTTTTCTGACATTTACATAACGATCATAGTTATGTTGTTTTCTCTACTATATATAATTATAAATGATAAAGTACAATTATACAGTACAATAAAATACTTATGTTATCTCTGCAGGTTTGAGAGAGTTACGGGAGCTGAGCCTATCAAGCACAGGGTGGGTATTTGTCGGATTCGTATAGCAATTAAAAAACATAATATTATATTTATCTATATTCGATATTAACTCTGACGCAAGATATCTAGGTCAGTTGAAGCATATCTAGGTCAGGTTAAAGAAACACAGTGAAACATGAATTGGAACTGTTAAATGAAATGATTGATTGATTGATTCATTGGTTGATTGATTGATTGATTGATTGATTGAGTAATTCATTGTTTGATTGGAAGTTTTCATTGATAGATTGACTGACTGACTGTCTGACTGTCTTACTGATTGACTGGGCCGAATAAATTTATCATCTTTCCATTTGTGGGCTGCTAGTGGATTAGTCTGGCTTGAAACTGATGCTTGTGTCCAAGATAGATTGACTGACTGGCTGGCTGGCTGATTGATTTATTGATTGATTGACTGATTGATTTATTGATTGATTGACTGACTGACTGATTAATTTATTGGATGATTGATTGATTGATTGATTGATTGATTGATTGATTGATTGATATGTTGTAGTGTAACGAATGGCTTCCTTCGCAGTGGTCTGCTCAATTCTTGCTTGGAGCTGACGAAGCTTAACCTCAGCAGAAACACAATATCCAATCAAGGTATACGCTGACCTACTTACACATAACCTTACACACTTAATTTGACCTTCTCAAATTTCTAATTTGAGTTGCCATGATCAGTGAGTTTCAAAAGTTGGATAGGCAGGAACAGACACATGATTGAACTATGGCAACATATAACGTGATAGAACATGGTGAATTTTCTTTCGCTTATAGACCGAGTTGTAGCCTTAAAAGAGGTGTGTAATATAATCTTGTATTTGCATCTCATCAATTCATCTTCTGAAATTCTGATTTAAAATACTTATAAACCGAGTGGTAACCTTAAGAGAGGTGTGTAATAATAATATATCTTTTAGGCATAACTTACCTTCGTCTTCCGAGTCTGTCTCTGTTGAACATCGACGAAACCTTCGTCCGTCCTGATATCATCATAGAAGCGGTGAAGACGAACTGTCCATCGTTGGAGAAGTTCACCTACCAGACGCTGAACGCCCCCCCGAGAGACGAGTCGGACTTCGATTAACAACCCCCTCTTGCGTGCGACGGAGGAAGAAGGACTTATTAAGCGCTCGATAAAAGAAAAGATACTTTGAGACGAATTTATGAACTCTTTTATTGTTATATCATCCTCATTGTTCCAATCCTCATTGTTCCAATCCTCTGTTGTCCTCTTTTTTACTTCATCATAAATTGTCCTCGTTGACATTTATTTATCCACGTTTTCTCATATTCATCGTCTTTATTATCCTCCAATTTCTCCGTTATTCTCTTTATTCTCCACGAAATTCTCTGTTATTTTATTCTCCTCGAATTTCTCCGTTCTTTTTGTTCTCCACGAATTTCTCCATTGTTCTCTTTATTCTCCTGGTATTTCTCTGGATTTCTTTATATTCTCATCTAATTTCTCCATTATTTTTAAATTCGTTCGTTTCAAATTTCTCCATCATTCTATCTTTTTACTCTTGTCAATTTTCCCTGTTATTCTCTTCTTCTTGTCGTACTATTTATCTGTTTTTTAAATGTTTATTCTCCTATAATTTCTCTGTACTTACCTTTATTCTTCTATAATTGTTCCTTCTATTCATTCTCTACATCCACCGTATCCTCAATCCTCATATATTTTCTGTCACCTATTCCTCCCTGACTTCTATTCCTCTTCCTCATGCTCTTATCCAACTCTCCATATTCCTCCTCCTCATCCTTCATCATTATCCATATCCTTTTATTCATCTTTTTTTCATCATTATTTTTTTTTAAATCTCGCGCAAAAATGAGAGCGCATTGTTATTTAACAACAATCGGAAACGTCGATCATATTATGTTGATTACAATTTCTTCTCTCTGTTTTTTGGTCTTATTGTTGTCTTATTTTATAGTTGCGTTTTGCCAATTTTCAGTCAATGCAAACGTTGTCCTAACAGACCTTTAAGAAGAGGGAACCCAAGAGACAAAATGCCAAGTGACCGACACTTTAAGAATCGACTAGACTATAGATAGTATAGACAGCGTTGACACTCCTTGGGTTTATTCACAAGATGTTGGGTTTTTTCGATCCGAACTTGGGAAACGGGGTTTTTCGGGAAGAACTTGGTTTTTTTGCTTAGGTTTTTTTCGACACAAAATCTTGGGTTTTTTCAATTCTAACTTGGGAAAATGGGGTTTTTTCGGGAAGAACTTGGGTTTTTGCTTGGGTTTTCTGTTTCGACTAAGAAAATCTGGAAATTGTGGACATTTCGGAAAGATTTGGACTGGATGACTAAAAAAAGAAAGGGTCATCAGAATTTCCGGACTGGAAATTGAATGATTTATAGATTTATTTTGGTCCGGATGACAGATTTTTTGACGGGAAATTGTCAAAATTCATGAAGATTTGGGCAACTTGGGTTTTCGTGGGTTTATTCGACCCTCCAACTTGGGTTTTTCATTTTTTAGGGTGGCAACGCTGAGTATAGAGTATATCTATAGAGCGAATGTTTGAAGGAATGGAGAAGTGTAATAATTTTAAGCTGGATGGATCCGATTTGACCAGGGTCTATGACAACAGAGGCCGTTACCCTGGACAGAAATTTGCTCGGCATATTACAGCACTTAAAAGCAAAGAAGGAGAAATAAATAAATGAGTTAGCTGAAAGAGGGATTATAATAATTGTAGAAGGTTTAATTTTAAGAATACCCCTTAACTTTCTGAGTCAACGAAGACCATTAAAGTCGGCAGCGTTGCCACTCCTTGGGTTTTTTGACAAGATCTTGGGTTTTTTTATTCGAACTTGGGAAATGGGGGTTTTTTGCGAATAACTTGGGTTTTTTCTTGGGTTTTTTCGGCCACAAAAAATCTTTTTTTTTTCTCGAAACTTGGGAAATGGGGTTTTTTCGGGAAAAACTTGGGTTTTTCGGGGAAAAACTTTTTGGCTTTGTGAACCGGAAAGTTTTGGCCATTTTTTTAAGATTTGGTCCAAATGACAAAAAAAGGTCATCAACTTTTTTTGTTGGACGGCTAAATGGAAAAAAATTTCCGAAAAATTTGGCCGGATGATTAAAAAATTAAAACAAGTCATCAGAATTTTTTTTTACGAAAAATGTGAAAATTTCGGAAGATTTGGGCAACTTGGGTTTTCTTGGGTTTTTTGACAGGCCAACTTGTTTTTTTTATTTTATTTTTCAGATTGGCTGAAAGTCGGCAGTAATTATTCATGCACAATACGCTTTTTCGCACTGTTCGTATGACAATGTGGGGCGCGGTGGTGTAGTGGTGGCGTCGTTGCCTTGGAGCCGGAAGGTTCGAGGTTCGAATCCACCTCCCCACGTGAGGACCTTGGGCAAGTCCTTCACTCACAATTGCTCAGCGCTTCGGCGTGAAACTCCGATGCAGTGTCCGCTCTGCATCGGGAGCGCCTCTGAGTAGTGAGGGCTTGAAGGGGCGCTATAACAAGTGCAGTGTGCACATACACACCAAAAAAATGTTATTATGATGGTTTTTATGTGATGTGGGTGTATGACTAGTGAACTCCAATGTTACAAAAGACAGCTAAAAAATATCCGTTAAAAGAGTTTATAAGACTATGTTACGTCTTAGAAGAGGTGTATATTTGATTCACTTTACATTGTTTATGAAAGATTTTAACTGTAATAATATTGTAATCGTACATTCATATAGCGCACCTTCAAGAGAACTCCTCAGAGGCGCTCCCGACCTGACACCAAACCACAATCAAAGAGAATGGTTTAGGATGTTTAAGGGTCTGCTATTCACAAGCATTGTCGTCCCTTGCTAAAAGTGGCCACATCTTTAAACTGGTTTAAAGTAATGACTTACTTACATCGATCCATGGTTGATCCCATCCTCAGACAGTCCTCCTCCGCCCAGTGGCGTAACAAACATGTAACGAAGGTGGACAAAATCAACGGCCCTACGAGATCCAAAGGGCCACTAAGCTTATTAGGCCTAAGAAAAAAGTTGCATCTACTTTTTCGGAGTTTTTCCGTTTTATAGTTAGTTTCAGATTGAAGAGTCTGACCATATAATTATGTAAGCCTGCATGGATACGACGGATATGATAAATGATACGCATGTGTCGTGTCTGTCTGGACTGGAGTCGGGAGAGCCTCTGAGTAGTTTTTACCTGAAGAAGCGCTATAAAAATGTCAGAATGAATGAATGAATGAATGGTTTAATACAATCACACTAGAAAGACAATAAAATGAGACACCTCTTTTAAGAATCATAAATAAAGTTCAAGTACTAATAAGTGGGGAAAGTTTAACAAGTGATCTTTGTCTTAGGAAATTAAACGTATCTGCTCAACCTAGACAACTCAGTACATAATTGGCCGAGCATTATAGCCTATAGGGCTGTACTCAAGGGTACACGCGGGTATACAGCTAGCTGCTAGCGTATGCCCACCTCGGTAAGACTAAGTGGGTATACGCATGGGGTAAATCGCGATTAATAAAGGCGACGAAAAATCATGAAATTAGAGCGTTTTACGCCGTTTTGAAGGTTTTCCGGGCGAAAAATCTCGAAAAAGCTTTAGACGACTAAAAAAGGACTTAAGAAATTTCGGTTTAAAAAGTCGATTTTTTCGACAGCAGCGTCTGCTAACCTCAAAAGTTCCGGCCGTACACTGTCAGTGTGAAGATGATATGGCAAGGTATACATTGTATGATTGGTCACACGTCCTCATATGCCAAGGCTAAGAAAATTAAGTCGCTTACACTTCAGACATGCTTGTCGAATAAAGCAAAGCGTCAGTGTAGATCATTTGCTTCAATTCGTCTTTCTACACTGTGTCCCAATAAATCGGGGCCCCTTTTTATAATGTGAATAAAACAGGAAAATCTTAATCGATTTTCAAAATTTCGAAACTGTTTTTATCCTGAGATAATTATCTTCCACTGATTCAAATATGAAGTTTCTGGCATGAATGTTGACGTCAAAATTACGTCATTTGCATCAGAGAATTCAAATGTTAAGTACCGAACACAATGTGTTTTTTTTACATTTGGTTTCGATATGTAAATTAACGACGTCATTATGACGTAATTTTTTAGTGAGTGCCGTTCATAAATTACCAATTTGAAGATAATTATCTCAGGATAAAAACAGTTTTGAAATTTTGACAGTTGTAGTTGGAACGCTCTTTCACCTTCTATTGACCCTACATTTCTGTCTGGTAGTCTCTTCTCTTAAAAAACCCGATAAAGCATGCATGGCATCATTCTCGATCATTTGTCTCAATTGGTCCTTCTCTTTGGAATGCTCTTTCTCCTTCTGTTTGCTCTACACTTCTTTCTGGTAGTCTCTCCTCTGTTTTGTCTCTTCTCAAAACCTGTTTCTTCTCGCGGGGTCTTGCGCACTGGGAGCGCCTCTGAACGGTTCGCCCTACTAAAGGTGCTTTATAAATGTTTAAATACAATATAATACTTAGGCTTTAGGGGCACAACGTCTATTAACGGTCCAACTACATGCCTTTATAGGCTCAACGGCCTTTTGAGACCCGATAACCTTTAGGAACCCGGGGGCAATTAGAGGCCTAGCAACTGGGAAGTTACCCTACACAACGATTTGAAATATAATTTGAAAAAACTAACTCTAAATTCACAGTCGTGTGTGTGTAATTCTGATATCGTAAGAATCATTTTCTTACCTGCTCTTTAATTTACTATTTCAATTTCGTTTGTTTGGTTTAAATTTTCTCGTGAAGCATATAATAGCCTAATTGGCTAAATATTCCTCTCCTAATTATCGTTTCTTTTTTATTTAAAATACTTTTACCTTATTATATATTAAACGCTGAGCGTTTGCTTGCATTTATTATGGATAAACATTATAATTATCATGTTTTTATCAAACGTAACGATGATGTATGGAGCATTTGAATATACGACACCTTTTTAAAGCTTGTAATTAAATGTATATCAAAGTAGATCGCGCAATGTAATGTTGAAATAATCCTCTCCGTGTGTTGCCTAAAGAAACTGTGTCACAAGACAGACAATGAATAGGAGATTGAAATAGCATTGCCCTCCTTGATCGACCAGGTTTTGGACTGGCACTACGTTTGGAGATATCGAAACTTGATGCATATAGAACTATTTATTTTTTGTCTTTTTTAATGAAGGCTCATTGAAATAAACGCTACAAACAAAAGCTGCAGCTTAGAGTAATTGAAAATAATTGTCAACAACGAGGCTGAACAGTGCATTAAGGGTTAAGGTCTGTACGATAGGCTAATCATAGGATCATTAAAAAATTCGGTTAAGTATACCTACATGTACATCATAAAGCATCCGTGGGTTGAAATTTCTATCGATCTTGGTCGGCCAAAAAAAATTATGAAGGCGGGGTACGTCACAGGTTACAATGTGGAATGAGTTTATGTTCAGGTTGGTATCAATCTCACACACCAGTACTGTTGATCCACACACACCCCTGGTGAGTTAGGTGGAAGAGATCCAGCTTGTTTTTTTTCTTTCCAGGTTTCGGTCCAGTCTTTTCCAGTCCTCCGCCGTTGTGAGACCAAGCCTGCAGGCCGGAGAGACGACAGCGCAGCCCGGCAGAGAGCGCCTCCAGAAAGACTGTCTTCGACACCTTTAAAATGTTTTATACTTACATGTACGCTATTTATACTGAAAAATCCGCCAAACAATCGGTTTATCCAGATGCTCTCCTCCACTCCGAGATGGTTACCGTAAAAACGCTCATATTATTAGTTTCCCCACTCTAGCAGTGCCAGTCACAAGCCTAATTATTCTAGGAGGGTGACGTTGGTCATCTCCGCTATGACAGGTCGTCGTTAAACACCCATTCGACGCTTTCTGTTAATCGCAATTCGTGTTCCATGATAGTTTACAGCATTGAAAATATGGGATTGGCGGCTACATGAAGAAAGCCATGTTACTATTTTATTTATTTATTTCTCGCATTTGCAATGGCGCCACTTGAAGCGATCGCTTCTCAGAGGCGCTATCACGACTACAATGCGGACACTGCATCGGAGTTTCAATGTTTCACACCGAAGCGCATGAGCTATTGACTGGTCTTTATGAGTATGGAAGAAACACAAGTGGTTAAGTGGATTTTCAGTCTTTTCTTATTATGTACTTGTAGATCTAATATCTGACAAACCCCTAACTTAACCCTTTAATGCCGGAGGGTATAGGATTTTCCATACCGTTTACTACCATCTCGGCATTAAAGGGTTAAGGATCTATAATTGCAACAATAGTTAGCACTATCAATGACGTCTGCAAGAATTGATACACAGATCTACAAGGTGGGAGAAATACCTCCGATGGTTTCTTGCCAGTATAAAGGTCAGAAGAATTTTAAATCAAGTTATACAGGCTTGAAGGCAGTTCTTATCTACCCATATGCATGGTCTATTTCGTCCAATCTGTATTTTTTCATCCTATATGTATTTGTATAGCTCCTGTAGTCTGTGGTTATGTGAAAGCATTCGTTAAGCTCCAGCTTCTCGAGAGCGACGGCTAAGTAGGTTGCTTTATGTCATGTCAAGTCAATCACCGACGTCGCCGCGCGACGGTTGGTCGCATGCATGGACTAAAGCTCTCCTGTCGCGTGCAGCGGCGAGAAGATTGGATCCGGAAAGACGGGACCAAGCAAGAATGTTGTCAATCCAGCTAATACGCGGTCTACCCTTGCGTCGATATCCTTCCAATCCAACCAAATCATTGCTTTATGGAGCATTTTAATTCAGCGTTTACCTATCACTAGCTACGTGCAAAGACTCGTTATAGGCCCACGTAGTTCTGACACTAGACAACGTTAATGCTGCTTTTAACATTCTTATGGTGGAATTATTTCTTTAAAATAGGTGTGTACGACAGTACGAGACTTAATAGTCTGCCGTTGAATATTATAGACGCGTGTGAATAATAATTATATTATAATCAATGAATTTCTCCGCTCTTCTCTCTATCTCCATACTATTTCTCCGTTCTTAGCTTTAATCTCATACTGTATTTCTCTGTTTTTGTGTTTATTCTCCTATAATTTCTCTCTTCCTCTGATATCTCCTTGTATCCATTGGCAACGCATGAATGACGATCATCAGAGGTAATTAAGACCAGCATTAAACTGAACTGAGGTCCGGAATTCAAATCCTCTAACGAGTCACTGATAGTGATAAAGATGATTTTACCTCCGGCATGCAGTCATTAATGCGTCATGCTTTGATCTCCCTCCCTATACGATTCAATGCAATAAAGTAAAGTACAGTACTTAATTAACAGTGATGCAGTCGTCCACCTGGGGAGTTTGTCTGGGGGGGGGGGGATTGTTTGGGGTTCATGTCCGCAAACCCTCGCACACATAGGCCTACGTCAAACGCATATTTGCAGTAGCCTACAGCTGTATTACGCACTTCATAAGTAAGTAAGTAGGTAAGTAAGTAAGTAGGTAAGTAAGTAAGTAAGTAAGAATGCATATTCTTTATTATAACCAAAGGACATTTTGACGACTAAAAATATCAGTTAAGTATATCTACATCAGAATGCATCCGTGGGATGAAACGCATAATAAGCTTATATTATCGATCTTGGTCGGCAAGAAAAAAATCACGAAGGCTGGGTAGCAGGTTACAATGTGGAATGACTTCATGTTCAGGTTGGTATCAGCCTCATGACTCACCAGTTGATCCAACTTAAGTGAAAGGGATCCAGCTTGTTTTATTCTCTGCAGATGTTGGTCCAGTCTTTTCCAGTTCTCCGCCGTTGTGAGACCCATGGCAACCAGGCCGGAGAGACATAGGGCCTGCATCATTCGATAGACGACAGTGCAGCACTGCAGCCCGCCAGAGAGCGCCTCCAGAAAGACTGTAACTTAGACACCTTTAAAACCTTCTATCATAACTCTATTTAAAAGGAAAATCTGCCAAACGAACGTTCATAAGTAGCTACTGCGCAGGGAACTCGAGAGCAAGTTCTTCCCTCATAATATTATTGCTTAGCGTCTATGATTTATTCTTATTAGTTTCCTCAATCAAGCAGTGCCAGTCCCAAGCCTATTTATTACAGGAGGGCGACGTTCGGCAGAATGCTTTTTCATCACATGTCTGTTTAAGTTACTTGGATCCGAAAACGCTCGGTCACATACTCTGCATGCAAATGGTTTCTCCCCTGTGTGCTTTCTCATGTGCTTCAACAGGTTTGACGTGTTGTTAAATTTCATTCCACACGAACACGGCAGATCTGGAGCTGAATGAGTTTTTATATGTTGCTTTAAATTGCTCTTGTCTGCAAATTCTTTTGAACAGAAGGTGCATTTATGCGGCTTAAGACTGATGGTTTTTTCTGTAGATCCTGCACCTACAAAATCAAAGAGAAAAGTATTTTTGAGTAGAAAATTAAGGTTATTGATTCAAATTGTGATTTAAATCAATGATTCGCATCAAATGATTTAAATCATCTCCACCCTGATTTAATGTGCACAAACTACTACAACAGTCATAATGATCTCTGATTACCAAAAAAAGCAATATAGATTGGAAAATCTTATCACATGGGCAAAGATGCAACGATAATTAAGCAATGAGCATAGAAATAAGTCAATCAATCAGTCAAAATTTATATAGCGCCTTTTCAGGATATCTAATCACAGGCGAAAATTTTTTTATCGGGAATAAGTAATGTCCTTAGAATCCCATTTAAAAATAAACTCTCCACTTGCTTGTGTGATGTTCCATGAACAAGAGTTTCTTTGCACCAGATTTCACACATAGACTGTCTTAAAGATATTTCAAATGAAGAAACTTGGAGTAAAATTGTTTGTGACAGGATTAATCCGATTAAAAACTGGATATCACATCGTTTTTGAGAGTAATACAACGAAAACAAACCTTGGAGGACAGTCGCTTGCATCTTCAAACGTCGTACTCTAAGATGCCGTTTTTCAATCTGTTCGCTTTTTTTCTCCACCGTCTTGTGCAGCTCTTTGGTAGCTCGAGAGGGCCCAGCATGAGGAGAAAGCCTCATAGGTGGAATTTCTTTCGGTACCGATCCTGCACATATAAAATCCAAGATAAAAGCGCATTACTGTTGTGAGATTGGCCCGGATGCTGTTTAAGCAATAAAACGCCCTCCTCTGCTCCTGGCAAGGCCACCCAAAAGTATTTCGAACACTTAGGCCAGGAGGGCCAACTGTGAAGCAGACCTGGAAGCAAAGCTAATGGCAAATGAACGTTATGGCTCACAGAGGGCTAAAACCAATTGGCGTTTGAAATTATTATCAGACAAACGACGCTCAATAGTTTATTGTAATTATAAGGCGAGCCAGGCGGAGACAGTTTGCTGTTTTCGTTGGTCGTAATTATTAGGCGAGCTAGCTTAGCAAAATTGTCCTATTAATTCGGGTCGATGAGTTAGAAATTTTTTGAATTTACACACTGTGGGGCACGGTGGCTCCGAGGTAGCGTCGTTGATCGTGGATCGATAGGTCCCGAGTACGAACCCCGCCTCGAGCCTTTGCGTAGGGACCTTGAGTAAGTCCTTTACTCACAACTCACGCTCACTGCGCTTCGGCGTGAAACTCTGACACACCTGCTTGCGGGCTGTTGTCAGGACCGCCTCTAAGTAGTAGTGGACTAAAAGAGGCGGTATAGAAATACACACATACATACATACTGAAATAGTTGCATTTTATGCTGTCCTCTTAGCAAAATAACGCAGATACTTCAAGAGTCACAGCAGCCTTCGATGATGATTGACAATAACATTCACAAAAATAAGGGTAATTTCTCAAGCTAACATTCTGCAGATGGCAAAAGTTAATAGAAGAAGAGAAAATGAGTAACTAATTATACTAACTTACAGACTCAATAGAGCATCATATCTTTTAATGAAAATAGTTGAACAAAATTAAAAAACAAAGCTAACTATAAAATGATGAAAACAAGCCAAAGAAGAACATTTACCTAAACTCATAGGTGGGATTTCCTGCGGCGACCTGCTGCACGGAGTCACGTGTGGCATTCCAGGCAGTGTGACAATCATGGGTTGCACATCGGTTCTTGAGTTTTGCTACAATGCGGACAATATCACTGATTCGAAGGTATCACCAAGAAATGGACTGGTCGAACTGATTCTCCGCTACAACATGACATGGGTTCAATGGTTGTGCTCTACCTGGGTAGGCGTACCTAATCTTATCTGGTTGAGCATGCTGCATTTGGTATATACGAGCAACTTCCTACCCCCACCCCTTCAGAAATCAAGAAGGTCCAGTGGTTTCCACTGGTAGGCCTATGTTGTTGTCTTGCAACATCATTGGATAGAACAAGAATGCAGACAGTGGCAGTCACCATTCCCTTTGTTCTCATTGTGGTTTTGTGGGTCGTCTCGTTTGCTCAACTTCACCAACACCGCCTATTATGTTGTGCAATCTACCAAATTCATTTTGGCGGGAAATTTTCCAGACGGTACTGTCAATGCATCCAATGTTTTCAAGCAGTTTCACTGAACCAAACATTTGTCAAAACAAATACTTGGAAGAGTTGATGATAATTCAGACATGGAGTCAAGGTCAAATGAGCAGCACAATCAACATTGAGACCGGCTCACGTGGTCTAACCTTGACGCCATACGTGAATGTATACGAATGCATGGGCTATATGCTATCGTATCTCAAATTCTCAATGTCATCTGCACGGCATTATCCAAATTGAAGATACCCACAACAGTTCCTACCAATATAGGTATGAACAAGGACACACAACTAACATTTTCAGCCCAATTGCATGTCCACCTGATGGTTAGGAATATTCAATTTACACTGTTCACCATTGTTCAAAACCCTGTACCCATTCGCTACCATGCACCCTCCCAGGGTGCAGCAGCACAATCATCACAACTCTTCAATAAATAGCAATATTGTGATAATATCACTAATTATCATACAAGCAGATGTAATTCTATCATATTTGATGATTATAATAAAATGATTATAAAAACTAAAGATTTTACTCCATGCAGTTTCTCACAGTTACGTGGTGACGTCACTTTCTTCATAAATCAAAATAATTTGGGGGGTTAAAGAAATTAAAATTAGACAAACTCTACAGGGATTATTTAATCAACTCAATACAGATCAGAAAATTAAATAATATATTTGGTTCATGCAGGTTAAGAAATTTTTTGAGCTGATTTTTGAATGCACCCTCCCAGGGTGCGCTAGTAGAAAATGGGTTAAAGGTTTGCTTCAATTTAGAAAGAGGGGTGACTTGCAATAGACTCTTCAAAGTGATGCAATGAAGAGCGTCCATTGACATTTTAACCTTAAGTAACGGTAAAATCTCAGCAAAGAAGAAGTCCTGCAGAATGATACAAAAAGTCTGAACAAATACAACGAGTGAAAGAATTATTTTCTGCTTACTTCGCTTTTCAAAGCAACAATCTCATTCTCCGGAATCGTCTGCTTTTCCTGAAAACAGGAAAAACGAGTTACAAACGCAGTCATGCTTCAGTTTACAAACAAGAATTCAGTGACCAGAGATAGACGTAGAGTAGAGACAGAACAAAGACGGCAATGCATACACTGCAGACGGATTAAGAATGGAGAAAGAGACCAGAAAGTGACAAAACTCACATGACTCGAGAACTCGAAAACAACATTTTAAAGTAAATACGACAGCAACTTTCTTCCCATATGAGCCAGTGCTAAAGCATAGGCATGTGGACAGCAACTAAGCACTTCTCAGAAAGTACAGACACCTCTGATTAGATTCTCTTGAAGACACGCTTACACAAATTTCTGATTAAAATTCCACATACAAACAAGATGCGTTTATAAAATCAGTTGGTACGTAAGTCTAAATAAAGAAAAGTTGAGAGCCACACAGACCACTGAATGCCTTCACTGCAGTTTATTTACATAAAACAACTCAACTGCTCCTGCTCACTTTCTTTGAACTGTACTAAAAAAGGAAAATAGCTTATCAACCATTCAGCCGAGTCATTATAGTTCCAAGTCAACCTCTTCCTCCTGTAAACTAATCTTCTCTTGCCTTAAGTTCATCAGTCTAACTAGGAATTTTAGGCATATGCTTACTGACTAATAAATCAGCTTTGATGCAAATTACCAAAAAAAGCCGCATGACAGACTAGAAAATGCATAATTATAAAAGTGATTGCTACAAAAATAATTCTAATTACTGTCATAAACTAATCAAAAAGTTACAACGTCCTTCAACAGTTCAACACCACCTCACCTCAGTCACTTGTACAGTAGCATATAACTTGACTTACTGTACATCCTTGTGCATGAAAAATAATTAATGAAATACAAATGTGTTAAACACCTTTCACTATGCACTAACACAGAGCATACCTGCTTGCTAGGATAAAACAAAAGTATAAAGTTGCTGATCTTAACATACTCAAAGTCCTGGAGTAATAAACAAACCTAATAATAAGCTAACTGCAATAAAAACATTAGAGACAATGCTTACAGAGAGAGCAGAGTTTCGTTGGAGTTCACTGTTGAGCTGCGTGCCAAGGTTGTCGACCCGTGAGACAGCGCCCTGGTAATCCTCCTGCAGCATTTCATACTAAACAAAACATGAAAACAAACCAACTGAATCAGATCCTCTCAGATTTATTGGGCAATGATAAAGCATTAGTTGAATATGGCAAACCACAATGCATTAGACTCAAACAATTCCATCAGCCTCATCCACCAGCATCTTCATTTCACCGAATGTTGCCAATGTCTCTGTGATAGCTTACAATAACTCAATGTTGAAGTATAAAATTCTATGGCAAACAAGAACAGCATGTGGACAACATTCTTCGTTTTTCCAGAAGAACTAGAACAGAATTACAAATGGCTGCTACATTTGATGCGCACTAAACCAAGAAGCGTCAGAGCATTAGCAAGTTAAACAGTTGTTTGTGGATTCAGCATATCAGTGTTGACCATGGGCGACCAAAACACGTCGAGCAAACGAATGGCTGACAATGAGATGACATGTGGTATGATCAGTTGGTGATACTGTGTCAAGACTATTTACCTCCGCCTCCCTCGCACTAATCATCTGCTGCAGTTTATTCGTCGCATCTTGATTGGTCGCAGTTTGTTGCAGAAGTCGTTCTTCCATCTGTCGACAGGTGGCGCTCAACTCCTCGTTCCTCAACCGCAGCTCTTTGCGTTCTATCGTGACGTCCTCTAACACCATCTCTCTCTCCTGCAGCAGCGTCTTCAGCTCTGTCACACGACTTGTCATGGAAGACAACACCTCCTGAGATTTGCAGAGCAAATGTTCAATAGAATCAGTTTACAACTTAGGTTTAACTACGCCCTCAATATATTACAACATTGCTGTATTGTATTGTATCTATAAATTTATAAAGCGCCTCTCACAGTGCACACCAATCAGAGGCGCTCCCAGTACGTTAGACCAAGAGAAAAAAAGAAGCCTTGAGACACCGAAAAGAGGCATTTGGCCCACCAGTTAATATGGAGGAACGCGTTGAAGGGGGAAGCTGGTTCCACAATGCCGGGCCAATGAGAGCAAAGGCACGCATTTTAGCCAAGACAGTCCTAGCTCGCAGGACGAAGAGATCATATAGCATATAGGTAACATATGTTTATCACACATAAACAACTGTAGCATGTATACAATCAAAGTTAGAATAAGAAAGGATCATTTTTATGCTGTAGATTTAGGTATCTCATAGCTGCTTAACCCTTTACCGACCAAGGTGTAGTATGTGGTATGGGAATCTTATATCCTCAGTCGGTAGAGTTCAAAGCTAATTATCTTCCCACCATAGGTAAAACTTTAATCTCATCTGATTAATTATAGTCACACCATTGTGTTTTCTGGATTCAAATAACCCTGGACCAGAATTAACATTTGTAAGTCCAAATTTGCCAAGTACAAACTCACCTTAAACTCCCAGTTCAAATCCGAAGTTATAATAATGCATCTGGAGTCACAATAATTTGCAAGTACAGATCAAAGTTCTTGAAAATGAGATTCAACGACAATCAAGTCTCGTGTGAATGTAAATATCGGAAAATTTATGTGCTTTATCAATACAACTCCAAAAATGCTCTTACTCCAAGCACTCCACGTAGGCTCAGCAAATTCTCCAGAAAGTTGGGCATGTGTAGTGCTCAACTATAAAAATCCTGTTCATTGTTTACAATTTTTAAACCAGATTGTTAGATTCAAAAACAAATTGACATGAAAGCAGCTTCAATGTCAAGAGACAAAGTCATACGCTTTCACACAGTAAGACCGTTGAAGACTCCTCACCTCCTTCTTTAAGTCTGCTTTCAACAGTCGTTCACACTCCGCACGAAGGTCACCCACATTCTGCTCTAGACCAGCCATCTTTTCCCCATCTGCAGCCAACTGACTTTGGTGCATCTGCAACTCCTTTCGCAACATTTCAATTGTCTCCAACGCCTCCATTAGTCGCTGATCCTACATATAGCAGACAAAAGAAATCAGATAACACAGTACAGGAGAACAGGGAATAAGAAATTTCAAATGTCAATGTCAGTTGTCCTGAAGTTTTACAAGACGAAAATTAAGTCTGAAGACCATTCACATCTGTACGCAACACGCATCATTTTCACCTCCGCTGCCATCCTTTGATTCTCGTGCGTCAAGTGAACTCTTGTTACTTGCAATGTGACGTACACAGAAATGTGATGAACATACCTTAACTCCCGTCTCCTGCTGAAGCTGAACGAGAAGCTTTTCTTTGTCCTGCTCCAATTCTTCAACTTTTGAGATTGAATTCTAAAACCAAATGTTAACATCAATAAAGAGAATTATTCTTCACTTGGCCCAGATAGCAAGATTTTATCATTAAAAAACAATAAATTAAACAATGTTTTACTCTTATGTTTGTTCAGTTTCACACATAGAGATACAAAGTCAACGTCATACTTAAAATTTTATCTCCTCTTCACTCCAGTTCGATCGGATAAAGAGATTATCTCTAATTCATTTTAGTTGACGCCAGTTTGAAATGTTTTATTATACAACAACTTTTCAAACAAGTAAGATTATCATGCCATTTAATTTCTTGGCAGAAACTGATGAAGTCATAAAGTTTAACCTTTCAGAGATTCTTATTGAGGTCAAAGAGCTGCGAGTCGTCGGTGTAGAAATTGAATGTCAAGTCGACATCAAACAGTTGACATACAATATCTGAACTATCCGTTAATTAAGTATTTTACTCACTTTCAAGCTAAGCTCCAATCTTCTAATTTCCTCTCTTGTTGATTTCATGTCTTCTTCTGTGTCTTTCAGTTGTTCAGAAGTGAAATCAAGAGTTGCCTGCAATGTCTCTTCTCTCTCCTGAAGGAAAAAAATTGTTTTGTCATTTACAAAAAATGTTAAAACCTCCTAAGTTCTTTTTAGCAAAGCAGAATAATTCTTACATTTCTTACACACTATGTGCAACAAGATACAATGAATATAAATGCATAATAAATATATATGGACATATTTGTGCTCATCTAAAGCCAAAATATTTTATCAGGAAATATTATAACAATTACTTAATGTTTTAATTATCTATTTCGATCTCATTACTGCTTAATCTCACACCATAACAGTCTGCATGAATGTCATCAACTTAATCAAGTAATTAACACTAGAATTTAAAACAATTCACCTACAGAGCATTTTAATACCTGGAACGTCATCAGGCATCTGCTTTGTGAAGCTAGTGTAACATACTCTTGATTCACTGAGTATATTACATAATATAAGTCACCACAAAACAATGATTATATAATATTAATAGGTAGCACTGATTTGAAGTCATTAATAATTAAGAATGATTTTCATTTAAAAAATTTAAAAATGTTAATCGAATAAAGTTTCACCTGAAGTTGGTCTCTTTCCTCGGATGCCAGCTCCAGATCCTCTTTGACTTTACCAAGTTCAATGCTCAGTTTCATCAGCTGGTCAACCATAAAATCAAAATAAAGGAATCAGAAATAGACGTCAAATAAGAAACTGATGTCTTATTGTCATGTGTTCAGAAACTGATGTCTTATTGTCACGGTTTTGGATGATGCTTCTAAAAAAAATTTCACATATAATAATTATATTATGTCATATATGCAACTTCAAATTTCCACTTTGAATGTTCCTATATCATACAGAATTTGTTCAGCCAGCAAATAATGTGCAAAAGTTACTCTAATTTGGATATTGTGCAACATTTACAAACACCGCTTGGAAAATCATGGAAACTGCTTTTCAACATGCACTTTTCATAAAACTACGCAAGCATAACAACTATCAACACATAAACCACCAAGCAATACAACAAAAGCTATTAGAAAACCAACATTGAGACAATATGGTTGTAAAATTACTGAGATCTGACAACAAGCAAAATTATATCAATAAAATCTACTAGTTCAATTAAAATGTCTAAACAAACTTCACATTCTTACCATCACGGAAAGAAAATTTTGAAATATTTAACACTGCTAAAAAGAAAAAAGTCATAAATGAAGCCGTATTGAAAATATCAGCATAATTTTGAAAACCAGGACCTTTGTAACAGGTTTTGTGAGTAGGCATCCATATTATGCCCTAATTACCTACTAGAAGTGATAGCTAGAATGCCATTTTACTGAATTCTGGCACAGCACCTGTCATCTGGCCTTATGTTGTTCCAATTAAAAACCTAAAAATAAATTTTTTCCAACTGCAGCGGAGTAATATGTGCCACTTCAAAAATGAATGCACACATATCTTGAATGTTTTATTTGATAAGATGCAAAATATCAATAAATAAGCTTAAATCAAGTTTCATTAATTAGTTTTGGTAAGAGAAATAATTGCTGAAAAATACAGTCTCTAATCGAATCAAACAATACCTCAGTTTCAAACTGTGCGACTTCTTTATCTTTGATTGTTCGATATTCTTTTGCGTCGTTCCTCACTTCAGTCAACTTCTTGTCATTTGCCTCGCTCAGAATGCGCAAATCTTGCAATTCACTCGTCAAAACTAGGAAAATATCAAGTTAAATAGATTTTCTAAAATGCTTCATATATTCAACTTCTGCTAAAACCTAAATGTTAAGAGGGACATACAAACAGACACAAGCTAACAGTTTCAGAGGACAGTTCAAATTTAGCAACATAATTTGTTCCAGCCTTCTATAACAAGATTTCACGAACCAGCAATATAACAAGTCAACTTAATTTTATTAAAATGATTGTCAAAACTAGAGAAGATATGGAAAAACAATGGATGTAGCTTGAAGACTAAGATCCGGTTATATGAGGCTATAGTGTTGAGCACACTTCTGTATGGAGCTGAGACGTGGCCAATGACAGTGGCAAATGGAAAGCGATTGGAGGCGGCACATCATAGATGGCTGAGACGAGTACTACACATCTCATGGAGAGACAAAATAACAAATAAAAGCAAAAAGCATCAGAGAAAGAACTGGACAGGAAAAAATGGAGATTATCATCAGAAAGAAGCGACTAAAGTGGATGGGGCATGTAACAAGAATGGAGCAAGAGAGGAGAGCAAAACAAGCAACAATCTGGACACCGGAGAGAAGACGTGGCAGATGGAGACCAAGGAAGAACTGGATGGAGACTATACGGGAGGATTTGCAGGGTCTGGAGATGACGTGGAACAATGCTGTCGAGGTGGCAATGGATAGAGAGGAATGGAGAAGTTGCATTGCCCGATGTGCAGAGCTGCACGGAAAGGACTAAGGTTCTAAGGTAAGGATTGTCAACGAGTTATTAGTTTCAATATAGCAAAGAACAGGATTTAGCTCAGTGTAATAAAAAAAAAACGCAGCAGACAGCAAACAAGTTATTTGGATGAGTTTTGGACTTAGATGCAAATCATATGAACGAATACGATATCCGAGGAGAAGCATGCTTGTATTTTCGACAATGTTCATTGGATAAGACAATAGGAACAGAATTTTTTGTTGATAGTGGCAAAACATGATGGCTGTGGATAAAGCAAATAAAGTGTCACAGTGAACAGAACAAACAAACAAACAATGTTAGTCAAAGCAGTAACAACCGAGTGGAAAAAATTTACAGAAGCAATTATTCAAAGTGCATAAACACAATCCATCAGGAACAAAACCAAGCTCTGCTGCAATGAAGATCAGAAAAACAGTTAATCCCTTGAACCCAGAGCTCCCGTAACACTATGGATAACAGGCTGGAAAACCGGCCAGTAGGGTTAAGGCACAGTGCATCATGGTCTTTCCAGTACTTAAAAAAACATGTATTATTATTGTATATAGAGCAATAGACTACAAGTGAAAACAGCCATCTATCCATACTTACTTTTCTCCCTTGTAAGATAGTCGGAATTATCTTTTGCTAATCTCGTGACTTCCGTTGCAAGTTCAAAGACCTTGTCTTCCTGTGACTTTGTTTCTTTCGAATGTAACTGCACAACATACAATGAATCATTAACACAATACAACTAATATAGTCTGCCAACTTCTTCCAAAGTTCAGAAGTACACACAAAAGATCATGCAAAGTACCACTGATGGTGCAGAACACTTAGGAGTGAAAGACTTTTTCAAGGATCTTACACAGCAACTGCCTCATGGCGAAGTTCAATCATGCACTCTATCCAGTGCCAGATTTAATTTAACCCCTTAATAACGAGCATGTACTGAACTGTATGGAAAAACCTAAATAGCTTGTTATTAACCTCCTTAGCGTTACGTTACCATCATGAATAACGTGTAAAAAACGTGTCATTTATTTACAGTATACAAATTATTTATCTATGCATGTGTTTGTGTGATGAATGCATGTATGTATGCATGTATGCACGAAAATATGTATGTTTGTATGTATTTATGTATGTATGCATGTATGTAAATAATACATACATATATGTATATATATATGTATATATATATATATTATGTATATATTTACGAATATGTATGTATGTATGTATGTATGTATGTATGTATATGTATGTATGTGTATGTATGTATATGAATGTATGTATGCACATATACATACACACATACATACATGTACATATACATTCATGTATGTATGTATGTACTATGTATGTATGTATGTATGTATCTATATATATATATATATATATATATATATATGTATGTGCGTGAATGCATTTATGTATGTATGTATTGTATATAAGCATGTATGTATGAATGTATGTATGTTTGTATGTATATAATTATATATGCATACACACATACATATATGCATACATGTATGCGTGTATGTATGTATATATGTATGTATGTATATATGTATGCTTGTATGTATATGTATATATATATGTATGTATATATGTGTCAGCACGTATGTATTCATATATGTATGCATACATACATATATACATACATATATGTGTGCATGTATGCATGTATGGATGTATGTATGTATATATATATATATATTCATGCATATGTATATATGTATGTATATATGTATGTATTTATGCATATATATATATGTATAAAATATTATATGCATATATGTATATATGCATGTATGTATGTATGATGCATGTATGTATGCATGTATATATGTATGCATGTCTGTGTATATCTACCCCGAGTGTGACTCGGGCTTAACCGTTTTTGCAGCGAATTCCCGGCCCGAGTCACACTCGGGCTTAACGCTAAGGAGGTTAAAGGATTAAGCATAAACCAGCCAAGCCATGACTTGGGTCCTTATGAGACCTCAATTCTGAAAGAAAATAACTGTACATGGAAGGTGGACTGTAATCTGTAAGACTACAATCACCACGAAAACTTTCACAAAGTGACATTTTTTCATATGTCCCAAGACTCTCAATGATAAACCAGATAAAGTTTGGAACTATATATGCAAATTGCAATACATATGGGTTGTCAATAGTGAGGCAATTGTTACCAATACACTTATGCAAACACAAGAACTCACTCACAGACGCATTAACCCTTTAATGCCGGAAAGTGTAGGATTTCCCATACCATTTACTACCATCTCAGCATTAAAGGGTTAAGCAGAATAGTTCAGAATGACGATGCCAGCATGTCAAGTTTTCTGGGACAGACACATCACTAGCATCTATTTACTAATGGAAATCTGTGACAATTTTATGAATTAGAATTAAAAGCAATAGAAAGACAATCGAATGTGCAATAACAATGTTGCAAAAAAGACAAAGGATGAGCTGGAAATAAGTCAACAATAGCTACTGTTTTTTTTTTACAAATGCACAGCACTACAGAAAAACCAAACAAAACCTAACCAATCCTGATGTTTTTCTTGTTAATGATAAAGTTCGGCAATACCAAAAATTCAAACAAGTTACTTTTGACCTGGTGCTATATAAATCTGCAGTTACTGTAAGTGCACACACACACACACACAGACACACACACACACACACACACACACACACTCAGACACACACAAATACAAAAAGACGAATTTCACTTTTTCTCTAAGTTCCTTTTCAGCCTCCAGAAGCGACTTGTCCTGAACGAGGTTAACCATATTCCTATCAGCCTCTTCCAACTGGATCTTCAAAGCCCTCAACTCGTCCTAGTAACAACAACAGAACGAAACTGATAGGAGATGACAGAACCAAAATATGTTTAAAAAAACTTCCTAATAATTCATACTATATAATAACATGAATTCACATTGAATACAATCATCAAACAACATGGATCTTTAGAATGAATACAGACTATTCAGAATTCAACATCATTGTGGGCAAAGCATTTTAGTATTTTATAAATCATGCAGATAAGTAGTTTTGAAGTGGTACGTACAGGTGGTATCCACGCACACCTAATAACACCAGCATTCTTCAATAGTAGAACGAACAGAATGAAAAGCATTGTTTTAGTTGTATTATCATTCCATATCTCCACAATCCAGCTTTCACTAATATTTCTGAAATTTCATTAACCTCGTGATTTAATTTGCATCTTTTATTACCAATAATTACTTTGATGTAGTTCTATAACAATATTTTATATCACATTTTGTATTTGCAAGTGGAGTAATAATGAAGAATATACTTACTTACTTGCCCAGTTTCATACACGTTTACATAAATTTCATCATTTCACTCAGACTCAACTGGTCTCATCTCTTCCAGAAACAATTCTTTATATATATATATATATATATATATATATATATATTCAGAAATAGCAGAGAGCATAAAGACATGAACAATCAAACCATCGTCTAACTCTAACTCACAGCTCTACGTCTGATGTGACCACCTCACCTGCAGCTTTGAGATTTCTTCTCGCAGTCCATCAACCTGTTCCTCTGTCCATTCAACAGGTGGCGCTTCCTGTCCGATCATATCGCCGCCAGCATCATCGTTTGCAGCAGATGTCTTTGTCTCCTCGTCAGGAGACAAAGCCAGCGTTGGAATCGTGAAGCCAAGACCAAGGCTGTTACGTGTTTTGTGGCCACCTTTCTTTGGAGTGGTCATTATCTGATTGCACACATCAAAGGAACGTGTAGCTCTTCGTACAGATCATGCTCGAGTCATTATTTTATAGCAGTGCGTATGTGTGGTGTGTGTGTGTGTGTGTGTGCAGTGTGTGTGAGAAAGTGTGTGCTTGTTTATCTAGAAATGTGAACAATTCTTCTTTCACCAAGAAGAGTGATTTTTCCATCTAGCTAAATATTAATGTATCCGTGCATCTGGCTGACTATGCCACCAAAATAATGCATTGTGCCACATGCTGTATCAAAGCCAGAGTCAATTTCCGTCATTAACGCATCAGATTATGGTTTTATGTGATTGTCCACCAAATGATATTTTATAGTTTCTCAAGAAGTGCATAAAATTTTGGATCTAAGCGCTGACTTCATAAGCTGATGAAATATACTAATAAGTCTATTTCCAGCAAGTGGTCCCATGTCTTTGCTAAGGTCACAAATGTGAGACTGATAATGCAAAATTACAACTTTTAAAAATACATCTCATCAATATCGGCAATTGCAAAAGTTAAGAAGTACAAGCATCTGTACTGCAAGTACAAATAGAATAAGACGGTCAGAGGACAATATAATTATAATAATATATATTTAATCATTGTTTAATTTCAAACAGACACACTGCATTATGATCAAAATTCAACAGATAATCACAAGTTGTTACTAACACATCAAATTCTTTGAGAACTACAATAAAAGGAATTGCCAACAATATAATCAAACCTTGATTGTTTCTGCGTGTAGATCATCCCTTGTCTCACGTTCGATCTGAGATCGGATCTGATGAGCCTTGAACAATTTCTCCAGTTCTTCCTTCGCTTTTGTCATTCCAACCAACTCCGCCTCTTTGCCGATGAGCAATCGCTGCGTCTTCTGCAGCTTATCAGACATTTCACTACTCAACTGCAACAAAAGATTCAATCGCCAGACTTCAATGCTAAAGTCACCATTTCACTAGTTGGAAAGCAATGGAACATGAACAATCAAATCCATTTCCCAACAGCAATGCTACCAATGTAGAATATGGTCCTTGACTTAAATTCTCAAGATAATGCAATGACAAGATCAATGTTTTGCAAATGATTTCTATAAAATTGTCAGAACTTTGTCAGAGGCATGGCACATGGCAGCCGGTCAGTTTTCATGGATGTACTTCATACTTTTTTTGGCAAAAACCTGATTGATTGTCTGCATGCAATGCAAAACAGAACTGTGTATGTTTCCTACAAACCAACATCACTGGTTGCCTCCTGATTAAGATTTTAAGATATATATATTTGTCTTTTAGATCTAAATTGTTAGGTGTTGAACTCACTGTGTCTAGTTCTGCCTGAAGTTTCATCATCTGTGCTTTCTGTTTTTCAATAGTTGCAGAAGTCGAGTTGCTATTTGGCGCAGTCTGCTGATGCTGAAGAGTCTGAGACTTCCCCGTCTCTCCATCTACAACAGATGTCAAGAACAGAGACATCATAAAGCAAACCTAAAAGTCGTAAAGTCTCAACAGCAATACCAGACATTTGACTCACAGAGGTGCTCCTCATAACCATAAACAATATTGGAAATCATTGGCCAATGAGATTTTCTGGTTACAGATGCTGATATTTACGTAAGTCTCGGTTTTGACAATGTTGGAAGACAGCCTCGACAGCAATCAGTTAACTTGCCATATGTTTCAATTTCAAAGAGGCCATTACACATCAAAAGCCTGCAGCTATTTATGTGATCTGAAGAGTGAGGGGAAAACTGAAGAAATAACGGAAAAAATCACGAAAATATGAATGCAAAGACAATTAATTGACATCCTTTCTGTAACATATCACAAAACTTTTACACTGTAAGATTTAAAACCACACGACCTACTTTCCGATTGAAGTTCCATGAAAAGCTTTTCCAATTCCTCCGCCTTCTGCTGATCGAGCTGTCCATTCTTGGCGTCAGCGCGCAGACATCTTATCTCGGCTTTCAGCGATTCATTGTCCATCTGAAATCGGATGACTTCCGGATGATGGTCAACGACGGCCTGAAGCGTCTTCACCTCTGACCTCAGACTCTCCTACAATCACAAAACACCATCAACAACAACAATCAGAACAAACTTACATAACCATCCACATTCACTCTTTAAGTATCTTAACCCAATACCAACCAAACTGCAGTAAATGGTATGGGAAATCATATGCCGCAGGTTGGTAAAGGATTGATAGATATCACAATAGAAAGAAACAGCAATTTGAAATTCAGTAGACACTTTCAAACACAAATTTAAAAAAAAAAACAGAAATGCAGGTTTATAAAACAAAGAAATATATATCTTTAACCAGAATTTTGTCTATGATTGAAAGATCTGTAGGTAGTGTGAAGGTTGGCTCACAAAACACTTCGTAAGTCATGGCAAAGCATCAGAAATTATTAAACCTAAGTGGCAGGTTGTAACCAGTAGCAGTTTTGAGAAGCAATGGAACTTAATTTTTTTTATAAATAAATAATATTGCTTCTGCTTTACATTCTGAACTTCACAATAACCAATGTCGGATTGTAATATTCTAAAAATTCCAAACTGTAGAAACTAATTTCTAACACAACTTCCTTAAACGCTGGTGGCAACACATACACTACGGTTACTTATACACAAATAACCATTGCACATGGTATGAGCTGATGCCTATCTATTCACAGAAAATTATTAATAGCAGCAGAAGATCAGAAAAAAGTAAGACATACAATAATGTCATCCTTGTCGTCTTGACTAAGCTCAATCTTTTCCTTCTGCGCTTTCTCAATCTTGCGCAACGCATCTTCCCGAAACTTGAGCACCATCTTCATCTGGCGCAACGTTTGCTCTTTGCGATTGCACACCTCCTGTTGCTTCTTCAGGTTCTCCACTACCACCTGATGGAAACCAGAGAACCAGTGTCACACAGCAAAGTCCAGCATTATCATTCATTCATTGCATGGACTTAAATAGCGCCCATTCAAGATATCTATTCAAGGGTGCTTCCATCCCAGTCATGGCAAAAGAAAAAAGACTTTCAGAGAGATTTATGAAAAAAGTCTCATTGGTCAGATATAATAAATGCAGGGAGGTCATTTCAGATGGATGGCCCTACAACTGAAAAAGATTGGCACTGTCTGGTAGGTAAGCGAGCCCATAAAAGTAGGAGTTGCCCTTCCATAGCTAAGTAAAGAGCCTGACACGCTTCAACGTCAGAGACTGGGCGACAGAGATCGCGTTGGAAAAAGTCAGACAACTATGAAAGAAAAATTAAACATATACAAATTCTGTATCTTTAAACTACATTCTAGAATTATTACTAACAGTAAAGGTATAAAATTCAATATTTTAGAACTGTGCAATGTTTTACTTAACAAAGTATTTATCACAACAATAAGACAATCTGTATATCATCACACCTAAGCCAGGCCGAAGGAAATGGTGGTGTACACAAGGTCAAAAGCTCAATGACGAGTGCAGATATAATGTCAGACCTCCTCTCAAACTTCATTAACATGCAGCAAAATTGGTAGCAAGAGTGATAAACGCATCCAACTGTAACGCAGCGAAGAAGAATGCGTTGCAAGAAAGAGAGAGAACTGTTTAAAGACAACAAAGAACAGACTTTGTAAGATAGAAGAAGCATTATAAGTGTCTAACCCTCTTCTCTGTTTCTGATTTGTTGCGAAACAGCATTGCCTGCAAGAAGAAGAACCTGTATCGAACAGCTGAAGGACCGTTAGCGGATGCATCAGGAGACAGACAACCATCTCCACTCCCATTCACAACTGACAACAACCAAATCATATGAACTCAAAATCCAGGAATATAAAACATAAGCACAAAAGCTCACAACTATCTAAGACTAAGAATATTTAGTATCATTAATAACTACAAGACTTCCAACTGACGAACTAGAACCAAGACTTCAGTGAGGTAGACAGAATATGTGTCATAACCATCCAGTTCACAGGCTACACTTTCACGAACATAATGTTCTATCATGCAGGATCCTAAAACGAACTCCTATGCAACAGGGAGCATATCATGATTTTTAATGCTCTAACGCTGAATAGCATGCTACATTAAACACCCGGCAGTTGCTCAGGAAACATTCTGATCTCATACAACAGTTGCTAACTTATCATCCATTGCACCAAAACAAAAACTATAGACTGGCTTAACTGAAGTTAACTAACCAAAACAACCTACTTCTATACTCTAGCAACCGGCTATATTACCACACAACTGGTAATAATAACAGGTTACTTTATCCTATTGTCTAGTATTGTATCTGTGATGCTTTCTTGGTTTCTTGAGATTACAACACTTTAAAAATTCCTTCATGCTTCACTCTTAATTTAACTGCTTTTTTCACTTGACGTGGGATGGGAGCGCCTCTGAGTAGCGATTTTGAACGAGTGCAATACAAATTCTGATCGATTGATTGAAATAAATTTGACCTATCACTGAATAAACTTGGCGGAAAGCAACAAAATAAACTTCATGACAGAAACAAGTCATAATAGTAAAACAGACAAAGGCGTTCATAATAGTAAAACAGAAAAAGTCGTTCGAAGTGTAGCTTGTCATAACATATTTGTTAGTTAACTATGCATCAAATGTCAGCCAGTTGGTCTCAAGTCTTGAGAATTCACATATGGCTAACAACTTATGTCTTTCCTTTCTTTCTTTTTCGTTTTCAAAATAAGTAGACTTCTCATTGACAGTGGCCACAGTAGTTAAGATGAATAAAAATAGACCGCACAGCACTCACAAAAATGGTCTTTTCATGAAGCAGAATGCGCAACTAACCCTGACTAACTTACAACACATACTTTCACCCTAATGCCAAACACAGTTCTTCCAAACAACTACATACATACATACATCAAGCTGTTAAAAAGCGAAATCCTTAAAAAGGATAAATATTACATCTACCTGAATTTGGCGAACTAGCATTGGGATTTTTCATCAAAGAATTCTCTTGATACAGGAGAAGAGTTTCCTTGAGTCGTTTGATTTCTGCTTGCATGTGTGTAATGCTTCCGTGGGTATCTTCATTTACAACGGCCTGATACACAAAAAGCACACTACAGCCCATCATTTAAACTCTAAACCGGGAATAGTGGCACAGTTGGACAGACAAATCAATCAATAACACAATGCTTCCAATGTGGTGATCCTACTATAAGTCTCGAGATTTTAAAGCTTTTTTTAATACTTCTATGAGCACTTGCATTCGAGCCACGGTCTAACAGTTTCCACACACTAAAATGTATAGTTGTATACCTTATTTTTGATCATCTTTGCTCTTCGAGCGAAGTGTAGTGTTGACAGAGTCTCGCCAAAACATCTAAACAAACAAAATTTAACAGAAAAATACAAAAAAATTCTAAAATACTTTAACTATTCTCAAATTATAAAAAGACTCAAGCAATTAACAAAAAACTGTTCTGGAGAAACAATAGAAAACTGGAGAAAAGTAAAACTGTGACAAATTCAAATCCAAGCAATATATGCTGGTCATTTTTATGCTGACGACTAGAAGAGCAAACTTTGATCAAGAAATCATGAGACTGAAGAAGCTCTTTTGAAAAAAGCCATTGCTGATAAAATATAATGATCTGGGACAACAAAGAACACTTTAAGCGCCTTCTAATAAGCTTTATTGTAATATTAATTCTGACATATACTGATGATAAAAGGTACCTCGAATTAATTTAACCTTACGTCATCACCTATTCAAAAAGTAGCATCATCATATGGAATTATGTGTAAACAACAGCACTTATTGTAACAAGGTTTCAGTATGCATATATAGCTACAGCACTCTAATTATATCCAAAGTAATTATATAAACCTACTTTGAGCCAGGATGGACACAGGCCACAATGTAGGTCTTTGAATTGCCTCCCAGTGAATCCTGAAGAAATCATAAAAAAACGAATATTCTACAGGAAAATTTAAACGAATTACAATAAAAGAGAATTAAAGACAGAAGACAAATTTATAACAGAAACAAGTGTAACTTACATTTCACTTGAAACCAATTGATTGTGATTCCTAATATTATTGCTTACTTAATAATGATTCTGCAGAGAAGGTACAAGATTAGAGAATCATTTCCAATTCAAGAGCTGTGGATATGAGAAGTTTAATTACCTCATAGAAGGCATTGAGTTTTGAAAACTTGATAATCAGATATACCTGGAGTCAAATGTAGTTTCATTTGCTTCTTATTTTTAGTTATGATTCTCTTTTTAGCTACGGTATATGCTTGTTAGTTTTCAATAATTCAGGTTTAAATATCACAACGTCAAAGAAATATGAGAGCAGTTGCATATAAATTAAAATGAAAACCTCAAACGAAGGTTTACGGTACAGACTACTTCATCCAATGACTAGACAGAATGTATCATTATCTGCACAATTCATGGATCCTAAGATCCTATTAACCCTTTACCCATTCATTTTTCCTGTTAAGCCCGTGTTTTCAGCGGATATTCTCGGGGCAAACAGGTGAAGGGTTAACCACCATTTTAACACACAGAAGGTGTTCCACAGAAGGTTTCAGAAAACAATACCAACAAACTGATAGACAGTAATACAATAAACCATAGATAATACAACGAATACATACTCTGAGTAAAAAGCTGAGCTTGGAATCTCGATATGGAATGTGTCGAGTCTTTCCGTGCGCAACATCCACCAACGCCATAATCACATTTCCAAGAGCGGACAGAGATCGGTTTATACTGCCAGCCTCCTAAAGTTTCATCCAAAAACAATCAACTGTAAGCAACAACAGATGAGCAGTCATGTCTTAAAGTAGCCAAGAGCTAAAATGTCTACATGCATCATCATCTAAATATTACAAAATGATGACATGATATGGTACAAAACGCCGTTTCCAATTTATAAACCATGTCAAATGCCACATTACCCCAATGTTCGTAGCAAACTTCCTTTTGCAGTCAATCAATAGATGAATAGATCACGCAGAGGCTGACATGACATCACCTTAAAGCCCAGATTCCAGATCTGTCAACCAGCATTGAAAAATGAGCAGAGAAGAAAAGGTCAAGTTGCATGATCGCCTGTGACATCTGTCTCCCTCCAGATAAAAGTCAATGACGATATGCATATCCGATACGTCCTATAATTAGATACTGGAATTCTTGGAAGCTTTAAGAAAATGTTTTCATAGCAGAATACACCACTTGTATCGGCAGCTGAGAAATGAGTGTAAGCATGTCTTCTGAATACTACAATAACAATGTTTACTAGTTAGTTAGCTTGCCTTCAGTCTCTGTCCTGTTGTGTTGGTGTCCTTCTGTCGCTCACTTCCCGCCAGATCCACCAAATGCAACTGTGACATTTTTCTATTCCACACTCCATTCTGATTCACCTATCACACAACAACTTCACTTTAGAAACAATCGAGACAGACAAATGCGATGAGGTATAAACGGCAAATTACAGTCAACTCCATGGCAGAGCTGCAAACAACTACGGCCAGAAATACAAATCATGCTTAACTGCTTGTATCTTCCTTTCAAGACCAACTTTACCAGAATTTTATCAAATTTTAAGTTTTTTAGACATCCATCATCCGCTCTTTCTTTCGTTCTAATGTTGCTCCATTCACTTCTCCAATCTTCATTCTGTCTCTCTGTAAATAAATAATCTCTCTGAAAATCATGCTTAAAATGCGTATACTGAATATTAAATCAAATTTTATCTTCCAGTTCATCACCATGGAACTACCATGGCTGTCCCCAATGCTTCCCATCCTTTACCTCAATTGGTTTCTCCTTTGGAATACGCTGTCACCGTCAACTTGAACTCAAATTCTAGGAAATCCTCCTCCTTTTCTTTTCACAAAACTTACTTATTCTCTTGTTTTAATGCAAAACAATATATTGTTTATATTATAATGAAGATGCTTAGAACTAACAGTCAACAATATATTTAAATTTATTACACTATATTTACCCATACATGTTAGCAAAAAGCAACAACCACAGACAGTGAGTGACATGTGTTCAGTCACCTTCGACTCAATGCTGACAGTGAAGACAGCGTGGCTGCGAGAGCTCTCGCGATTCATCGTCGTTGACGCAACCGTTCGATTCATCCATCCGCGGTTGAGCACCTGGTACGCCTCGTGAGCGCTGGACACCACTTGCTCGTGCACTCCTTCGACGTACACGCCACGACGAATGTTCTCGCGCAGCTGTAGACTTGACGTTGAAGTGTCGAGTAAGTCAAAGATTTGCTCGCTGTAGATCTCCAGAAAAGAGCACTTACACAGGAAAACTAATTTGTCGCCATGCTGCAAGAAAAGAGCATCAATGCCTTTACTGCTACAACAAAGGCAATGAAAGTCACAGATTCTACTTAACTAAAAAAAAACCTATTACAGCACCTGATTTACAATGGCCAAGTACAAGGCACAGAAATTAATCCTAAGAATATCCTCCTGTTACATTTGTAATTTGTATGAATGCAGATTTCTATGGCATCTCTAAAGGAAAATTCATCCTAGATGCTTCCAACCTGGCAATACAAGACCATGATCAATGTGAAAGATCTTCACTTCAATAACTAATAATAATATATGTTTTCATTTAATTTCAAACTGACACTTACTAAGAAAGCTCATGTCGCAGTTCAATTTGCATGGAAGACTGTTCTAGAATTAAGGGCCGACCACAGCAAATCTTCACATGTCGCACTGTGGAAGCATTGAAAGGCACGTCTAATAGGAAAGTCTACCATCAGACACGCGTGACTTACAATTTCTTGTTCTTTCTTAATCAGCTTGAAGAGATACTCGAAACTTCTTGGAATGACACCTCGTAGTTCGTGCTGAAAGTTATCCGTGTCCTCGTGTGGTCCAAGCATCGTGAACGTCTTTCCTGACCCGGTCTGTCCGCTATACATTAAGAAAGAAAACAATAGCTTAGTTAATGAAATAAAGAAAGTAGGCCTACTATTGATGAATTCTTGGAAAGTCACACTGTAGAGAATATCATATCCAACTGCCAGTCATACCACAGCAATCCATACAATTCTACTGCTGGACAAATTATATAAAACTGAGGTTCAAATATTAGTCTATTAAATATTATCGTTTTGGGCTTTTCAACCAAATGCACCCTTGAAACATATGGTAAAATCTATGATGGCCAGCCAGGTGCGAGGTACAGCCTGAGAACCACATACGAGTGTAAATTATGCAATCTTATGCATACTTACTACGCAAATATTGTTCCGTTATATCCACCAACGCATCCATCAATGATCTTCTTTCCAACGCTACAGAAGACACTCTCCTGAAACAAATTTAACCAACAGTAGTCAGGCACACAGCCAGAAACAAATTCAACAGGAATTCAATACAGGACAAAAATCAGGCAGGAAAAGCATAATCTATTGGTTACACCAACATAATATTTCAGACCCTCTGCCCCATCGTCGACAGAATTACCACCAAACCATTTAGTCAATCTCTGACTCAAATGCCTCAACAACCTGAACATGTAATGTTAGTTATTTTCCAGTACAAAAAGTTCTGAGAATAACTTTAACCAACTGGGACAAAAGTTCTGGACAATAGGTGCACTGGTGACTGATATTGATAAAGCTAGATCAACTTAAGGTTAAACTAGTTGATCCAACAACAGTGTAACAGAAACTACTAAAAGGCACTTGCTTACATTCACAATCATTGCCATTCACAAGTGACACAGACTCTATTTTAATTGGACTACAATTCAGAGAGAAAAATTGGAAGAACTACACACATAAAATGTAAACATTTTTCTATAGTGACAGTATATGGGGCCTCAACCTCGCTCATTTTTAAGTGAATTGAACATGCGTGAGATAATTCACCACAGCTGGCCCTTTTGATAGATCAGAAGATACGAACACAACACTTAATAATTCTTTTCCCCGGGCTTCTGTGCTGAAAGCGCCCTTGTTAACAGCCCATGCTGCGAGAGGCATTCTATAAATTTTTAGATATGATACTTGCCTACCATTTGTGCCGTAATACAGAAAGTAAAAACGGAAAGCAGAAAAGCTCATTTACTTGTGTCACACTCTTATCAGCAACTTCGTCAAAAGTGAAGACTTTCGGATCTGACTTGGAGCGCATAACGACAGCATTCCTGTCCTTGTCGACTTCCAGACAAGTGCCGAGATCAACATCAGTCGGTTCCGTAACCAACGGTCGCACGCGAATGAACACTTTGATCGAATCGCCATCACTTTCCATACAACAGACAAGAATCTGAGATAAATCTGCCAGTTAATCTATTTAAATCAATCATTGTTTTGTATGGAATATAAAAATTTACTCAATACTCTATGTATAATTGTACATATGTAAACATCATTTAGCATTCGAAGCAAGATACTGGACGATCAACTTTCATGAAATCGTGTAATTATCATGTACAGCAGATTGCAAACCCCATTCAACTTGTTCCCTAGTGCGACACCAGATCCCACTATTAGAATAGATTCAACAAAATAATAATCTACAATACTGCAGTTAAAAAATAAATCAACTTTCCCATCTGTTTAACAAATTACAGAAAAACTGTGAAAAATCCCTTGCCAAAATTGATGTGTCACATTGCTACTTCCTCTGCAAACACGTGACACCAATATTATGCCACAATTTTCAGGTAACGGCCCGCTATTCCGAAGGTCCACTATTCCGAAGGTCCACTATTCCGAAGGTCCACTATTCCAAAGGTTCACTATTCCGAATACCCGCTATATTTTGTTCGTTATCCTTGGTGGTTAGGGTTAGGGTATGTTAGAGTTAGGGTTGGGGTTAGTGTGGGTTAGGTCTGAGATGGGGTGGGTTAGGGTTAGGGTTGGGGTTATGGTGGTTAGAGTTAAGGTTGGGTTGGGGTCAGGGTTAGGATTAGGTTTAGGGTTGCGCTTTTAGGGTTATGGTTGCGGTTAGGGTGGGTTAGAGTTCGGGTTAAGGTTGTGGTGGGTTAGGGTTAGGTTTAGGGTTAGATTTAGGGTTAGGTTTGGGGTTACAGTTAGGTGTAGGGTTCGGAATAGTGGACCTTCGGAATAGTGGACCCTCGGAATAGTGGACCCAAACCCAATTTTCAGTGGCATGCAAAGTATGCCAGTGCTGAACTGAACACAGATCTATCAGAACGAGACAAGAAAATGAAGACACTAGAATAGCAAAACAGATATTTCTTCTAAATAGTTTAGCACATATTGTTGCCATCATCATTATAATGTCTAGCAACTTTTAGAGCTCTGAAAATACTGGCTTCTACTACAGAGAAGTTATATAAAAGTCAACAGTAGTTCTAAGATAAATCAAAATGAAAAGGCATCGTTTAAGATGGATATTCAAGGAAAACAGAATGTTCAAGGTTGCCTCAAGGGACTTTTCAAGACAGAGGTTTCATTCTTGTCATTTGACTGATTTGTGTCTAGTTCAACTGAACAGCATACTGCATAAGTGCAACAACACTGCACACAGGTTACAGCACTGAATTTCAAACGGCAGAAAAACCTTCAACTATAAATGAGAAGCACTTCGAATGAGAACGTTTTATAACGTAAACAAAGTTCTGTGTGTCTGTTTTTCAATGGTTGAATGTCATAAACAACATTCTGCAACTGCTAAACAAAATAATAGGGCTGGTATTGATTACAGATTATTAATTGAATAACCTACAAACATACCTTCAATAAATCGATTAAATCGTTTCAAAACCTATAATGAATGTAGTCACGGGTGTCAGTTACCACTTTCTTTGTATAAAACACTTAAGTCATTCCACATGTTGAAGGTGATGAGACAGCGCTCGATCTCTTTGACTGTTTATTGTGAATGAAGAGTTAATTTTACCGCCAGCTTAAACTTTTCCATCAGCACTTACCTTCCAAATAATGCATAACTCTGTTTCATTCTTATTTAAGTTCGAACTTTTAAATATACCCCAAGGTTACAAACCTCAACCACATAATTGGGTTAAAAATTCTGTATGATTTAAATTATTATTATTATTATTATTATTATTCTTTATTGATTCAATCTGACAAACCGCAGAATGATTACAGGTACAGGTTATACAAAATACGCCCCACCATAGCACGAAACGCAGATGTCGGCTTTACAGCAGTGGCAAATTATGAAAAACAAGAACATTCATTTTGTCAAACTGCAAGCTACGGTAATCGACAATTCACTGACCTGGAGCTACCAGTGGAACACACAGAATCTGTAACAATAACGTCATAAACTCAATATTACACCATGTACCAGCATCACTCAAGATATCAATAACAATTAATATTAATATTTTTACTAATAGAAATAACGTACAAATGATGGACATGAGATGGATATTGAGCACGTCTCTTGATGTTTTGCTCATCTTATTGTTTGGATTGAATGTATTAAGCTTTGGTTTTTAGCACACCTTTCTGGTACACATGAGCCAGTGATTGTGCAGACAAAAACTCTTAAGCCCCTGAATGCCACAGAAACATCTGTGTCAGACATGATAAATTGCCATGGTTGCCGTACATGCATAGATCTGTGTAATATCATCAGCGCTCATAACTTTAAATATTGCTATTACACCAATACGGTTATATGAAGCGAACTTTATTTCTGTGTTTATGGTACTAATACGAGGCATCTAAGTAGCCCAGATGTTGGCAGATGAAGGTCACTCCTGCACCCAGCCATGTTGTAGTTTATAATAAACTCTGCAATTTTACATGTTTTGGTGAGCACTTTGTGTGCTATATTTCAGTGCAATACTCCACATTTGAACAAACTATAATGCTTACGAATACTAACTCGCCTTCGCAGAAATAACTTTATTCAGATATTTTTAACCAATGAACTTTCCGTGCAATGGCTAATTTAAGACGTCTGTAAATATTGAGCTCCTCTATGTCTGTTGTTCCTAATAAAGATATCATATTCTACTTTAATACATTTTTCATTTGTCTTACTCACTCACTTACTGCGAAAACTTTCGCATAAATGTCAGGCTGTTGTGGGTGCAGGTCGGACTCAGCACTCTATTCTGCTCCAATTGGGGCAACCGTATTGTTTAATTGATGCATCTAGGTGACCGAGCCGATGTACTCGTTTACCGATTAATTCATTACTCATCCATTTGAGTGTGTTTTACATTTCATATTGAACTGCTCTAGTCGACGCATTTGGAACTTACAAGTTTCGCGGAACACCGGCTTGAAACAGTTGGAGCACTCAAATCACACTCGTACACGATAGGGTCGTACAATATTATTAGACTACAAAGTTCACTTCTTACCGTTTTCACTCATGGAAATAGCTTGATGAAATTGCGCCAAGTATTTTTCTGCCTTTTAGATAATAAGTTATCCAAATCAGGCAGGTGTTAAATACATATTATTTTACAATAACTGCTCTAAATTCATTTCAAAATATAAAACAACTGAATTTTGGCGCCGTCCAAATCTCATGCAACGAACTGGAAACAAGAGCCAAATTTCGGAATTACTTGGAAGCCTTAGTGAAGGCTTAGTCCATAAATCACGCCAAAAAGTGGCCCAAAAGTCGCGAAGCTGCGCTCCTTCACTGCGGTCAATCTTCAAGCGTTAAAAATGTCCATGTTGTATGGCTATGGGTCAGATCGAGATATGGACAATGAGAAAGGGGGATTTGAGGAAACTTCAGGCCTTCGAAGTGTCGACATGGAGAAGAATGGAGAAAATCAGCTGGCTGGAATATATTACAAATGAAGAAGTGTTGGGAATGATTGGCGAAAATTGGCGGATGACAAACACAATAATGGAGAGACCAAAGAAGTGGGTAGGACTCGCATTGAAAGGAGATTCCCTATAAGAACGGCCACAGAAGGAAAAATTGAAGGGAAACGAACAAAATGAAAACCATGACAGATTAGGCTAATATGCTGGTCTTTGATTGGAAGTTTAAGGAAGAGGTCCAACATCCAGTAGCGGCGCAATCTATATTGCTTTTTTTTCTCTGCCACAGGGAACCAACAACGTGTCATGCGAAAAACTATCCGGCAACAAAGGGAAAGCTCATGCTCAACAAATTTTGGATCATAGGCCTATAATTATAATTATAGAGTTACTACTCGTTTTGACTTACATTTGCGCTAGTAGATTAGATTTGTCTAATTTATTCTCTGCAAATAAGCCATTAAAATTTAAGGTTGGGACAGAACTATACGATGCCATAAGTTAGTTTTCTGCTTACATAACCTCGTTTGAAAACACTTAAAAGGTGTTCATGGCTCTAGAGAATTGTGCGGAGGGACACTTTGTAATGTCTCCAGTATTATGTTGTTGTTTTTTTTATCTGATGTGGAGTTTGAACATTGAATACTTAATTTCTATAACGACTGCAAAAATGGCGTCAAAACTATATTTATAGAGCGAGGGTATCTTTTAGACGAGGTGTTTAAGATGATTAATTTTATACGGCAGTTACATACATGACGTAGTTCAAGAAAGACGTGTTAGGGTTTGCTACTCGATTAATTGTATTCACTCGCCACAGGTCCACAGTTTACTTTAGGCAAAAGTGATACTATAATACTAGTTGATATACTTTTTAGACAAAATGAACAAAACAAGTCCAATGAATTAATTAGGCTAATATTGATGAAATTTATTTGATTAAACTGTTGTCAGGAAGAGGAAAAATAAACAAACACCAAACAGCTGTTATACGTATTTTCCAAACAAGACTTGTCTGCAACCGTTATCTTGTTTGTGATATTGTCCAACGCGTTGTCGAATGCGATAATTAGGTTTCTCTTAGGCTCTATTTAACCCTTTAACGCCGAGATGGTAGTAAATGGTATGGGAAATCCTATACCTTCCGGCATTAAAGGGTTAAAATACACCTTTAAACAGTTGAATAGCATCATATTTAAGCGTTACATTCTCAACAGTATAATTCGCACAACTTGGAAGTGTTGTGCAATGTAAGATATAATATGTAAGAAATTGAATTTGACCGGGCTACGCTAAAAATTTTTTACCAACGACCTCTGTTGTCTAAAGCTGTCGTTAAACTATGGCTCCTCCTAGTACTCCTCCTCCTCCTCCTCCTCCTCCTCCTCCTTCTTCTCGTCCTCCTCCTCCTTATTCTCCTCTTCCTCCTCCTCCTTGGAAGTGTTAGACTACTCTACAGGCTGCGCACAGTCAATGAGGTATGGTTAGCGGTCACTGACCAGGATAGTAAATTGTTCAGATCCCCAGAAGGAGAGAAATTCTGCTACACCTAACTTCTCTTACCCAGCTGTGTAGACCAACGCCGTTGGTGGGAAGATGAGAAAATTGGCCACCCGTCCTTATGCGCCGCGACTAAGAAAACAGGGTTCTTGTTTTTTTAAAAATTCACCCCCAGGTTCAAAGTTGACGGGATTTATCGCGTGAGGGCCGGTTAGGGCTCAGGTTAGACGTCGTGAGGGTCGGTTATGGTTAGTTTTAACTTTTAGGGTTAGTGGAGTCATTCTGACAGGTGCACATACTCAACACATAGAAAGGGCGTGGAAAGCATGATTGGGGGTGAATATAAAAAAAAAACAAGTACCGAAAACAGGTATACCCGTGGGCTGTGGCTGCAACTACATGTATTATGTTTGCAGACATGTCAGACGTTTGCATCGTGCACAATACAAACGATGTTTCTCATGGTTTGTATGACAATAATATTATGCTGTGGGAGTAGCCTTATGACCAGTGAACGTATGAGCGGAAAAGAACAGCTAAAAATTAATGGCGTAAAACGTTACTTATACGGTGACGATAATCTTAGAAGAGGCGTTTAAGTTATCTGCTTTTAATTAATGGGCGGATACATACATGATTGTGCAATACATGAAATTGTACGTACGTGTAGTTTAAGAAAGACGTGTAATGCAATGTAATGTAATTAGTAATTTCTATAGCGCCGCTTACAGCCGAGGCCATTCAGTAGCGCTCCCGGTGCGATAACCTCTACAGAAAAAAGTCTTAAGAAGAAAGAGAGAGAGAGATGTAGATAGTGATCCTGAAAGTAGAGTTCCACGCAGAGTGGAGAGAAGAGAATTCCAATGATGGTAAAGGATTGAGTTTGAGCAATTATGGTCCTAGCTCGTGAAAGAAACAAGTCCACAGAATGGAAAGGTGATGAGAAGATGCAGAAAGAGGAGAACGAATGAGATATTTCGGTGCAAGACCCGTTTGGATTTGAGTAGCCTACCAGAGAAAGTACTTTTCATTGTATGCGGGCAGAGAGAGGAATCCAGTGTAGTTGGTTTGATCATAAACGATGATATAAAATTATGAGTATGTATTACTGACTGCGAATAGGCCTACTCCCATCGTTGCCTCATCTGCCACCAAACAATCAATGTGCAGACCAGGACTGTTTCTAACATTATCATCAGTAGATGAACGCGATTATAAAGCGCCTGTCTCAATAAGCGAAAGAGCGTCACAACTGGATAAAGCAAAACAGCTAATGCGTTTTCTATTTACATAACAGTGTTTGGAGACACTTAAAAGGTGTTCTGGTCTCTAGCCAATCGTACGCAGTGTCGATTCAAACGTGTTAATGAGCAGCTGTTGCGTCCAATTAATTTATATAACGTCGTATAATAATGTTTAAAAGGTGTTCAAGGCGATCGCTCTGTCCAATTATTACAATAGTACGCAGTGTCCAAATTTCAGACGAGATAAACTGCAGCTTATTATTAATATTAATGCGAAGTTTAACGTCATTCTTTGACAACAAAGGCCGTTGACAACAATATAATTAAGATAAGTGAAGAAGAAGACATGACCTCGAAATAATATATTTCTATATGGATCTTGGCCTGCAAGAAAAAAATTATGAAGTCGGGTTCGCAATTTACAGTGTGGAATGACTTTATGTTCAGATTAGTATCAGCCTCACTCATCAGCTGAGTTATGTGGAAGAGCTCCAACATGTTTTATTCTCTGCATGTGTCCTCCGCTGTTGTGAGACCCAACCAGGCCGGATAGACATATAGGGCCTGCTTTATTCGAGAGATGACAGTGCAGCCCGGCAGAGAGCGCCTCAAGAAAAACTGTCTTCGACACCTTTAAAATTTTGGAAGCTATTCTATTTATAAGGAAAAATCCACTAAACAATCGGTCATCCAAGATCGTTCATGCACTCCGAGTATAATGTATAGGAAACCCGAGAGCAAATCCTTCACTCATAATCGCTCGTATTATTAGTGTACGCACTCTAGCAGTGCCAGTCCTAAGACTATATATTCCAGGAGGGCAACTTTGATCATATCTGCTATGACAGGTCGTCGTTAAACATCCATTCGACACTTTTTAATTCTTAATATTACAGGAACATAAAAAAGTTAGTTAAGTATATCTACATCATAAAACATCCGTGGGATTAAACTTATATCGTCCAGTCTTTTCCAGTCTCCTGCCGTTGTGATACACAACCACCCACAACCAGGCCGGAGAGACATAGGGCCTGCATCAATAGAGAGACGTCTGTATCCTCAGCAGTCCGGCAGAAAGCGTCTCCAGAACAACTGTGACTTAGACACCTTTAAAACCTTGTATAATAACTCTATTTTTACTTAGTAGTGTCCGCACTCACTCTAGCAGTGCCAGTCCCAAGAAGAATTATTCCAGGAGGGCAACGTTGGTCGTCTCTGCTATGACAGGTCGTCGTTATACACCCACTCGACGCTTTCTGTTATTCGCAATTCGTGTCCCATCAGAGTTTACAGCATCAACAATAGGGTAATGTCGGCTACACAAAGGAAATCATGTTGCCATTTTATTGATTTATTTCTCGCATTTGCAATATGGCGCCTCTTCAAGCTCGCCCCATTTATTTAATTATTATTATTGTAATGATGAGACATATATTGAAGGCACTGAAAATTAGTGTATTGTATCGTATAATAGGATTGTAAGTTTAGTAGGCTATAATGAGGACTTACAAATTGCCTTATCAAGTTCTAGCCATTTATAATGTAAATGAAGATACACTCAACCGATGATGCGTTTACTGATTATAGCATTGTATGTGGCATTTGTGGGGTGCGGTGGTGTAGTGGTGGCGTCGTTGCCTTGGAGCCAGAAGGTCCGAGGTTCGAATCCACCTCCCCGCGTAAGGACCTTGGGCAAGTCCTTCACTCACAATTGCTCAGCGCTTCGGCGTGAAACTCCGATGTAGTGTCCCCTCTGCATCGGGAGCGCCTCTGAGTAGTGACTTGAAGGGGCGCTATAACAAGTGCACATACAAACATATGGAAATACCTAAAAGGTGTCGAAAGCTCTAACGTATACATGCGTATCTGGCACAGTTATAATTTGTACGAGATAATTGGTGTTCAATTTTATTATATAGGACCATTTTATACTGTTTAAAAGGTGTTCAAGGCGACCGCTCTGCTCAATCGGTGCTATAGGCGAATTTTCCTTGTCATGTGACCATAATATTATTAGCTTGATGCTAGACATCAGCCATCATACAGATTCATACTTTCTTTATCCATGAAGAAGCACGCGGGTATGTTTGTTTGCTCTGAATTCACGCCCACGCTTTCCCAGCCATTGACCTGGGACCTTCCACCTAGACATATTGACGTCAGGACCACTAAGTGAAGTGTTTGGAGGTATGGCGGACGAAAATCCCAAATTTCAATATTTCTCACTTTCGCCACATTTTTGCAGCAATTAATCTGAAATCTTGCAGCTAGGCAGAGTGCCACTGAGACCACCCCGCCCCCAACAAGCATCCACCCCGTCCAGGGGTAGATGGCGGGTTGGGCTGCAAAAAACCCTAGCTAAAACTTGCCAGGCAATATAATGCAGTGTAATGTTATGCGAATATCCGAGAAGTTCTCAGCGCCCACAAAAGCCACGTCAGGAAAATCAGCTTAATTAGTAGAGCGGCCTGGTAAAAAATTGTGCACTTTGTGATTCAAGCATGAAATTTGGTACATACCACGAAAATGTCATGAGAAAAAGATTTGGCTATAGGGCCATTGCCGATTTGGCCCCTGACCCCAATGGCAGCCATTTTTCAAAATGGCCGACCAGCTTACAGATTTTAAATTATCTCAGGTTCCAGTGCGCTTAGAATCGTCATCTTGGTGTCTAAACATACATAGTTAGGGACGAGGATTCCAACACAGCCATTACAAATGTTCCCCAGGGTCCCAATGGCGGCCATTTTCCAAAATGGCCGACCAAAATACGGATTTTTCAATATCTCAGCTTCCAGTGCACTTAGAATCGTCATCTTGGTGTCTAAACATACATAGTTAATAGCAGGCATTTCGCCAGAGCCATTGCAAATGTTCCCCAGGTCTTCAATGGCGGCCATTTTCCAACGCTATCTAGGCCCCTATATCAAATCAAGTCCGCAATAGCCAGAGCTGCCGTTTTCGTTCAGGTGCCAGGTCAGTATCCTGGGAGGTCAAACTCCAAGGAATCGGTGATAATGGTGGTCGTGTGATGTAATAGCATCAGTTGGACGTTACTAACCAAGCGTATAATAATCAGATCGAAAAGAGTGAGAACATATAGCGTGATTTTGCGTCCCATATCCTTATATTTTTGATACGATTCGTTTAAAAGGTGTTCAATGAGACCGCTCAGTCCAACCGGTGTTATTGGAGATGATGATTATAATATGGTGACCATCAATGTATACATGTCATGTAGTAATTGATTAATAACTGATGTAGATATAGGGCAGCCCCGTCTAGCGGGCCCATTCTATCAATTCTATGTTCCATTGGATTTCCCTTTGAGAACCTGCAATCGGTCTTTGAAGTAATTGGCTCATGCATGGAGTTCTAAGAATTCCTTAAACCGACCCTGGTGAAAGTAGGAGGTAGACTCTGATAGCTGGACCCACCACGGAATATGCTCTTTGCTGCATAGTAGCGGTACGACAAAAAAGGGACAAGATAGTCACCGCGGGCAGCTGGTCGCAGCGAGCGGCGGTCCAAAGAAACGGAGACAGGAGTAAAAAGTGCACATACATGTAGATATGATGGAGCTCGAGCCAGGATGCAGCGCCAAGCAATAAACGAAACTCTATAAGCAATGCGTTGCTGCAGTGGGAGCCAGTGGAGGTCGTCCCTCGATCATGAAGGCTGAACGTGATCAAACCGGGAGATGCCACCAACCAGGCGTCCTGCAGATCGAAGGACCCTAACCAAGGAGTTCAGACGGACCTGTTGAAGGCCAAAATAAAAAGAGGAACAGTAACATAAGCGGCTGCAAACAAAGGCATGGACAAGAGTAGAAGATGCAGTGAATGAGAGAGAGAGCGAGCAACAACGCGCAGCTGTCGAACTTGGTAATAGCAGGCACGTGCCAGGGAAGATTGTGCTTATAGAAGGAGAGTTTTGGACCAAGATGACTCCAAGGTCTCGAACCGAGGTAGAGAAGGTTGGTTACTAGGGGAAACTCATGGTCAACAAATTTTGAAACATAGTTAGAGTTAATACTCATTTTGGCATACATTTGCGCTAATAGATTAGATTTGTCTAAATTATTCTCTACAAGTAATCCATTAGAATTAAGGGTTGGGGCGGAACTATTATACGAAGCTATTATCATTCATCTGTCGAGCCATGTCCCATACTTCACCCAACTTAGTCACAAACAAAACAGTTTATGAGCTTCTGCTTAAATAGAAGCGTTTGGAAACACTTAAAAGGTGTTCAGGGCTCTAGGGAATTATTGTGCGCAGGGACTTTTTGAGACGAGAAAAGCAGCAGCTACTGGTCTCATTTCATTACAATTTATAAGATTGTGTAATGATTTTTAAAAGGTGTTCAAGGTGATGGCTCTATCCAATCGTATGTATACGCAGTATCCGAATTCAGAGGGTGATCCAGCACTTAGGCCTATAATTGTGTTAAGCTCCCGAGCACACTGCTGTAAAGCCGACCTGCGTGTCGTGCTATAATGGGCCTTATTTCGTATAACCTGTACAGGCTGTACCTGTAAAAGGCTGTAATCATTCTGCGGTTTCTCATGAAACCTAAGTTAAAGTTGACTTAATTTTCCTCTCCTAATAATTAATGTTCAGCGCTGAACATCACAGAAAATACATTATCGTAAAATAATGGTTTCAGTGCTTGCTTTAGATACCTCTGCAAGTAACTGGTTCAAAGCAAGACCAATTTCATATTATTTAGAACTAATAATAAGCCAATACCCGCTCATACTAATGATATAGTCATTGATGGCATAACTATTCCTCAAGTTACCACATCTAAATTTCTAGGCGTGCATATGGACCAACACCTAAAATGGAATATCCATATTGATGAAATCAATAAGAAAATCACCAAAAGCATTGGCATCATTAATCGAATTTCCTACTTACTACCTTCTCATATTCTGACCAGCTTGTACTATACTCTTGTTTATCCTTATCTTACCTATTGTAATATCATCTGGACTTCCACTTATGCTTCTCATTTAAGAAAATTGCAAATTGCACAAAAAAAGGCTCTACGAATCATAACTAAATCTCCCTTTAACTCTCACACTCAACCATTGTTCTTATCACTTAAACTACTAACCATCACACAAATCAACTTTATCCAAACTTGTGAATTTATGTACAAGTATCATAACAAACTCCTTCCACCTGCTTTCTTGTCTTACTTTTCCCCTACTGAATTTAATTATGGCCTTAGAAACAAGCCGGATTATAAATTAATACTCGTCAGAACTAACATCCGTAAACTTTCCATTAAGTTTCAGGGTCCACTGCTTTGGAACAACCTACCTATAAACATCCGTACCTCTAATAGCTTTTCGTGTTTTAAGCGTACTTTAAGAGCACACACACTGGAGCTTGTATTATAAATTGTTAGTTAAGTTAGTTAAGCTTGTTTTCAATTTTTTTGGTTTCCTACAGCATAGCTATTGCTGTTACTATATCTTGTGTTTCCTAGACCTATCGTCCTGTAAGCTGTCATCTTAAATCTTCTTATTTCTACCTAGCTAAATAGGCCCCCTCCTAGCGGGACTTTGTCCCTTTGGTGGGCCTGTTGTTCCTAAACACTTTGTGACATCCTCTGCTATGATTGCTTTTAGCTTGATATATTTGCTGGCTGACATTTGAATTTCTTATTAAATTCCTGCACTGCATTACTGTGTAAGCCATGCTGACATGCACTTTTTCTATCATATGTGACGGGGGGGATGATTTTCCGTCACATGACGGTTTTGGACCTTTTTATTTATTCATATTCTACAGATATTTTTCTTCAAAATACTTTTTACAGAATGAAAATATCTTATTTCTAACTGAAGTTATACTCATTTGAATCTGCAATTTGCTAAATCATTACAATTGAGAAAATCGAGCTTAAAGTTTCGGAACATTTGTGTCGGATAAGTCCTTAGTAACCATTAATTTATTCTTCTGCAAATTTGCTGGTCCATTCATGGCTATATCCTGTATCGAATACATCAAACGGCATGAAAATCGAACTACTACTTTCAAAACTGTGATAGAAATACAATCTACTGCTGAATTGAATTAATGAAACTAATGCAAACAACGCATCTAACGCGCAGGCGGACAGATCGTCGTTTCATTTTGACCGACCGACGATGTATGAGTCTTAAATAGCCTAACACAAACAAATAATTAACAAGGTCCTTCTAGGTGCGCTCGAATATGATAGCCTACTATACCCCATTCTTGATTTGATTAAATTTATGCAAACATTGTGACTGATGATACAATTGTTCGCGATTTGTTGACTCGGCTAGGAGGCTTATTAGGCTAATGAGCCGCTGGTCAAAGAAATAAGGCTTTGACATCGAAGCGTGAAGGGACCTACGATATAATTGTTCGCGATTTGTTTACTCGACCAGCAGACGTGAATGGAATACGTTGGATCCGATAAACAGAACTGACTTAAATACGAGACTCTTTCAAATCTTATAAAGAATTTTAATTATGTACCCACTTAGACAATAGACCATGCGCACATGTTTACCTATCGTCGGCGGAATCTTTATCGCTTCGCTGAATAAGACCCGTGTTCATCGGACAGTCTTAAGAATTCATTTTCTATGGTAACTCGACCCGGACCACTTTTGGACTACTCTTACGGACAACCCTTTTGACTTGACGCAGCGCTCGTGAATAAGCTGGTGCTCCACACTTGGCTTTCGAATGGCACTTTAGAAGCTTGGAGAAAAGGCTACGATTACGAATAGGGCCTGCCTAGGCTATCACTATTTGAACAGTTTAACAGCTTCAAATTTTCACTTTCTATTAGGCTAATATAAATTAAGCTTAGTGTGAATAATTTTCATACGAATTCTTTCCGAAACAAACGCAAAAATAACGTTTCTCTCCGAAAGTAACTAAAGAAAATGAGCAACATCAACAAGTTGAGAGACCAAGAATTGCTAGCTCGCATGCGCACGATCTAAGGTCAGTGTCGCGATATGTCTCGTAAGCCAATTAGACTCTAAGAAAACTGGGTCGGAGGCGTGGCTTGAATAATAATCATCCTTGTTGTCAGGCAAGCAATAATGAATGCTTAAAACTTTGACCAAAACCTGCTCATTTAAACGGGTGAAACAGCTTTTATGGACCATTCAGTACCATATTGAAGGGAAAAATTTTTACGTGGTAGACACGACTACAAGAAATAGTCCATATGGCGTATAATAGCTCTGTCGTTCGTAGCGAATTTTAACTTTGAAAATAGCTCATGGAGCGATTGATTCAAAGCAACTTTTGACACCACATGCGGTAAAAGTCATTTTTTCAACACTAAGCATTTGAATTCAAAATTTTTAATTGCAGATATTGAAAGTAGACATATTTTAAAATAATAATACACCATAAAACAATTTTCCATGTTTTTGAGAATTCTCGCCTGTTTTGCCTTATATCTCTTTATTTAGTACGCGGCATCCGACGGGAAAGGTCCGCGCTCGTCACATATTATGTGATCATAATATCGTGTTGTTGATGGATCAATAAAACTTGAAACTTGAACTTGAACTTGAAACTTGAAACTTTAAAATGGTGTTAATCGATTTTATATAATAACTGAACGCGCAAGTCGAAATTGAATAACATTGAAATATAGACACTCTGTTGAATCTAAAACTAAAAAGTACTCTTATATGAAAGGATTAGCGTAGCCCTCCTCGGTCAAATTGGGTTGGGACTGGCACTACGTTGTGCAGTGGCGCATGGGTTTTTCTAACGTGCAGTTGTTCACAAAATTTGCAGCTCTAAATGGATGTGTGCAGTTGTAGAAGCACTTCTGTACAGTTAAAACTAGCAAAAATGGTCATTGTCCTCCGAATGGAAGTAATTTACCATGGAGGATACGAACGAAAAGAACGGGTTGTGCACATTTTGTGTACAATTGCACGCTAGCAGTTTGCAGTCGGCCCCTCATTCCTCCCACTCATTCTTTCATTCGCACAGAGTTAATTGACTCTCAGGCCTTCATCAAAGATATTATCAGCTCTCTGTATCCTGTTTTTTTCCTCCCTCATCTATTGACGACCTTTTGCGGGTTTTTTTAAACATGCAATTCTACACAAAATGCTCCTGAGTGCTTATCGAAACTATGAGCTCCCTGTTATCCTTCGTCATATACCTTTTTTACTTCTATAGTTCATTTCTTTCTCTTCTCAAGGCTGTCTTATTCGACCGGGGTTGGACTGGGAGCGCTCCTGAGTAGTAACCTTGGGGCAGTCAATCTGGAATGACCTCCCCCAAACCTCCATCTCCTCCACCTGACAAGTCAATCTTTATTTCTCAAGTCTCTTAAATCGTTTTCTTTAGTCGTGGCTGGGCTGGGAGCGCCTCTGAGTAGTTTCTTGAAGAGGCGCTAAATAAATTATAATGATGAATGAATGAATGAATGAATGAACCTTGAAGGAGCGATAAATCAAATTCTCAGTAAATAAATAAATAACTACGAGGATAAGCGATCGCATCTTTGGTCAATCGTGCTGAAAGTGACGCATTCTCGTATAATCGAATATACGTTGAGCGATTGGGAGTTTAATGGTAATGGCGCAACTCGACCTTTTTTAGATCTGGTTTTGCGGTGCACGGGAGGATGACCTGTCGTCTTAGACACCTTTAGAACATTATCATACAATAATATATAATGGCAAAACGCCAATGAGCTACTATAATAGTACCTGGACGTTCAATCAGTTTAATAACTATTTATAATATAGCGTTTCTTTAAGTGGACTACTAAGATCCGCTCTCCACTTTGGCGCGGCAAAAAGACAGTTTTGAGTTTAATAATTTAAAAAAAACGTCTCAGCAAGAACCCCATTCCATGCAGACAACTGGGCCCGCCACTGAAGATGCTTTATACTGCATGGTTACAGTTCGTGCGAATGGGACGAATAGCATTCACTTCTGTGTAGAAAGGAGGGAACGGTGACCTTGGGTACTAGTGGAGAAACAAAGCTCTCCCAAGTATATAAGTATATAGTCTTGTGGTATTTTTTTTATTTATTTACTTACTGAAAATTTGATATAGCGTTCCTTCAATGTTGCTACTAAGGAGCGCTCCCAGTCCAACCCCGGTCGAATAAGACAGTCTTGAGAAGAGAAAGAAATGAAGCGGAAGTAGAAAGGCCAATAGGTATTTGACGAAGTAATTTCAAGCTGGCGTTGCCTAATTATTAGAGCAGCGATCCTAAATTCAGTGCGCTGCCGAGTAGGAAGCCAGTGTAATGTCTCCAGTATTATGTTTTTATGTGATGTGGAGTTTGGCCATTGAATACGTGATAAATATCTACAATGACTGCTATAATGGCGTCAAAAGTTTATTTATAGAGAGAGGATATCTTTTAGACGAGGTGTTTAAGATGATTATTTTTATAGGGCGGTAACATACGTAGTTCAAGAAAGATGTGTTATGGTTTGCTATTCGCTTGTATTCACTTGCCATACATGTACATGTAGGTGCACAGTATGCTTAAGCTGCTTACATGTAATACTATAATACTATTTGATATACTTTTTAGACAAAATGACCAAAACAAATCCATTGAATTAATTATTTGACGAAATTCATTTAATTAAACTGTTGTCAGGAAGAGGAAAATAAACAAACATCAAACAGTTAAACGTGTTGTCCAAACACTCATGCAACTGTTGTGTTGTTTGTGATGTTGTCAAACGCGTTGTCGATTGTGATAAGTTAGAAGTTTGTTACGTTATGTTGCTATGTCTATCATGTTGCTGGATGCAGTATGCTATGGCATGTTATACCTAATTGTAATGTTATTTTATGACAAGTAACCACCTTCACATATCAGTACATTAAAGTACCCCTTGTCACATATCATAATACATTTCTTTATTAATATCGATATGTGATGTTATATTACTTAAAATTACATCATGCCACACCAATGACACCATGCTATAAATTACTGTTACCCCAAGGTTATATGTTATGGTATACCGGTATGTCATTATCGCTAGTTTAAATTAAGTCATGTAATCGTTGTATAATTTTTTTAATCATGAGTTTGTCCAATAAAAGGTATCTGGTACTTTAGACGTGAATGGCAATCATCGGGTTCTCTCCATTCGGTACGGTAAACGTAGCAGTACCATCGGAGTTGACATTGATGGTAGCGCGACACGCCCCTCCGGAATTACCGCACGGCGGGTAGTTGTTGTCGCAGGAAATGACGTCACAGTATTCTCCTCCCGGAAGTCCAGTCTGCAAGGTCTGGGTGATGGAGAAAGCTTCGTTGTTGATGAAGATGAAACCTCGGTTCCCACGACCGAAGGCGATCGCCTGGAACCCGTTGTCCCACCAGTTCGATACAGGGTTCCCCATTGCCGTGTTGTGGAACTTGACCATGTTGTACATTTCCCTCCACCTAAAATCAAAATCAAATACCATTTTGTTATGGCAACAACCGAAGAACATTGATTAAAAAAACACAGAATAATAGCATTAACATTATGATTAATGATTAACATAGTTAACAGAAAGAATAAGCAGTAGGCCTATATCATGAGAACAAAGAGCAATCATAAAGCAAAATATCTTATACGGCTAAGCATTTACATGTAAATCTTTAACGACCAGCCTGCACCAAAATGTATGGAAAAGCATATGCAGCTGGCCGTTAAAGGGCTAAAGGGGAACCCCAAAGGGACAAGTCCCGCTATCAGGGTTTGAATGGCAAATCAGACCACGGGTTCTCAACCGGGGGTCCGCGAACATCTGCCCGGGGTCCGAGATCAAGTCGTGAAATTTATATGTTTCTGACTTCAAAACATAGAAACGGGAAAAAATTGTCAATTTTTCAAATTTTCTTCATTTCATTGGCTACATGAAACTAATAATACGCTGATTTATGGCAAAATTCTTCTGTTTCAGGAAGGTCAGTTGTTCCAATCGCTAGAATATATACTATTATACAGCATCTCACAGTAACGATAGTGCGCCAGCTGTACAAAATTTCACTGCATGGTGGTCCGTGACCGAGACTCAAAATCTGTGGTCAGACAATGTAAACAGATTGAATACCTATAGCTAATCATCTCAATGCAATCATATCTCTTCTTGTGGTCCATCCGGCTGGGTTCTATAAGTCCCTCAAGTCTTTTTTCTTTGTTCGTGGTTGGGCTGGGAGCGCCTCTGAGTAGTTTCTTGAATGGGTGCTATATAAATGCTCTGAATGAATGAATGGATATATGGATGGACGGATGGATGAATGAATGAATGAATGAATGAATGAACGAGCGAACGAACACACGAATGAATGAAAGAGTGAATAAATGAATGAGTGAATGAAAGAAAGAATGAATGAATGAATTAATTAATTAATTAACGAATGAATGAAAGAATGAAAGAATGAATGAATGAATGAACGAATGAATGAACGAATGAATGAACGAACGAACGAACGAACGAACAAACGAACGAACGAATGAATGAATGAATATGGGTACTGCTTTTCAGTCACCTGTGTTCGCAGATCCATTCTCCGTTGAAACATTCAACATCTTTTGTTGATCCTCCTCCGTTAGTTGGTGGTCCAACCCAGTCGTTCGTGTCTGCTCCGTTGACGATGTTACGCGGCCAGTTGTAGCTACTCATCAGACGCACGTGACCGTAGTCCCACGCCAACTCAAAGGCTGTTGCGATCTTGTACATGTTAGCCTCGAAGAAAGTCAGGATTGTACCGAAACCACCAGCACCGTGACCTAACGGAGTTCAATTATTCGATACAATACCCTTATACATTCACGTTTATTTACATGTTGCTCGCTATAAAACGGTGTGCAATTATGATTCAACACTAGACAATTATACTGTGCTAACAGTTGAATGACATGGCACGGAAATGAAAGAGAGAGAAAAGAATTGGACCTGGCTTTATTTATCACCTGTTACAGTATACTGCATACGCTATAGCTTCCACTACGGGACTTTGTTTTATTGAACAAAAAATTGCAATATTTGCAATACCGAGTACAGATGTATAGTCAACTGTCACTTTGAGCAATAAAAATTGTGGTTATGGTTATGGTTACTATTCAAAACCATGCGCTCAAAATAATTATTGCAAAATCCGACTATAAATGCTTTATATTAAAAACGTATGATGCATCTTTTCTTTTAAAGGGCGTGGAATTATTTTGAACAGTTCTCTCTGTTCCTGCGGCATGAAAAGGGACAATCTTAAGAAAACCAAGCGGGAACAAAAATTTGCTCTTCTGCTGTTACTTATAGCGCAAGTAACACAATTAATTAAGGTGTGCTACTGTTTCGGACAATTTCACCGTCTAAACTCTAAAGTCTAGACGACACAGCAGAGTCTTACCTTAATGCTGCCAATCATCCTACCAGACAATCAATCAATCAATCAATCAATCAAACAATCAATCAAACAATCAATCAATCATTCAGCCAATAAATCAAGATGAATTTGAAATGACGTCGCATATATTTCCTGCTGATACACGGAAAGTGATTATAAAAACTATTTTGCAACCCCATCGAAACTTGATATGGCTACGATTGCCACATAATGAAGGTGTACAAAAAGATCAACGTATGCTGTGATTAACGAGGCCTAGGCAATAACAGCGTATGAACAACACAAATCTTTTAAAAGGTGTGTAATTATGAACAAATCAATTTTAAACGTGTTCATTTAGAACACATGTAGTATACATAATACATGTATGTATAAACCGCAGGTGTTAACTCCTCCGCAGTCCATACATTTGTTGCGCCCGTCCGAAGCCTTGGTAAAGCAGGAGGCTGACTCAATAGTATTTGTTATAGTCGTCAAGCAGTAAGTATCAGATCAGCTCATAGCGCAAAAATGTGAATGCCATTTCAACAAAAATAATTGACTCTTTACGACACCTTTAAAACACTCTAAATCAATCCTATATTATTTATCAAACGTAGTTAAAGTTATATTCGATGTCTTTATAAGAATAATTACGACACCTTTAAAACGCTGTAAATCAATCCAACATAAGTAACTAAAGTTACAAGGTCTTCGCTGTTAGCTAAATACCAAAAAATATTCCTGAGAATAATATTATTGCAAAAAAAATCAAGAGGAAAAGAAAGAGATAAACAAAAAAGAACTGTACATATTAAACAGACCTCTTTGGTTGTCGTGGTTATCGATGAAGACAAGAGCGTCCAATCCCGGCAGCTGACCCCATCCCTCTCCAAAGTTCCTCAAACTCGACAACTGTTGTCCGTTATTCTTCCTGATCACATCCCCAAGATTCTTTCCATGCTTGAACTCCGTCACTCTACCCATGTACGTGTACTCCGTCGCCTTGACCGGCTCCCCTCCAAGGTCGATCACCTCCTGATAGATGTATGCTCTCGTTCCAGCCGGAAACCACTGGGTGTTCAGGTTGTTCAACCGACTGAGTGTGGCCTCAAGATCTCCTGGCCACATGTGCTTGCAGGCGTCCAAGCGGAACCCGGCCACTCCCCAACCGATGACACGGTTCATGTACTCTGCGGTCTCGTCTCGCACGTAGGTGGCTGATCCGTCAAGGTCTCTGAGACCGCTGAGGCGGCAGTTGCGGACCTCCGTCGGATTGTTATAGTCGTGGATCTCCTGGTCGGATGTGGAGCAGTCGTCTGTGCCGTGGAAGTCGTTGGGTCCAAATGGAACACCTGGGTACTGGAGTGAGTCTCCGTCGTAAGAGTTTCCGTCCGATCCCGTTCCGGATCCACCGCCTGTCATGTGGTTTAGGACGCCGTCCACGTAGACGCTGGAAAAGTCGTGGCCTTAAGTCATTAAGTAGTTGCGTCATTGAGTCATTAAGTCATAAAGTCATTGAGTGATTACTCATTAAGTCATTGAATCATGAAGTCAGTAAGTCATAAAGTCATTAAGTGATTGAGTAAGTGAGTCATAAAGTAATTGAAACATCATAGAATACATCATAGGCGTACGGGGGATTTCGGCAGTGGGGGTTGAGGGGTGGGTAAGCAAAGATTTGACTTCTGCCCGAAAATAAATCTCGTTTTGGGATTTTCCCAGAGACAAAAAGTTGACGACTTTTTTTAGTCATTGGGTTGAAATTTCGTGAAAAATACTATTTTTTCCAGACAAAGAAACTTATCGACCATTTTTGTCATCGGGCTTAAATATTGCGAATATACTACTTTTTCATATTTTCCCGGGTCTGCTTGTTCGAAAAATCAGACTTGCCCAAAATTGAGGGGTGGGGCGCATTTGCCCCTCTGGACCCCCGCCTCGTACGCCTATGGAATACGTCATTGAGTCGCTAAGTCCTTACGGTATCAAGTTATTAAGCCATAGCGCCATATGGACATTAGCCACTTCTTCTGTTCTGAAACGCATCTGAATAGCTTGTGCTGCGACAGGCGATACATGAATTTTTATGATTGTGAGGTCAGATCATTATGACATTGTGTCAATACTTCGTCAGAGCTTTTGTGTCTCTAAGTCACCAGGCCGTATGAAGTTTAGTAATCAAGTCACTAAAACTTTCATATGAGAATTGAAAACATCAAATCATTAAGTCATGTATAATCAATTATGGTACATTCATATTTCTCGCTGTCTTCTCGACTGTTTCTCCTACTTACTCTGTGTGAACCTCTGAATCCTTTCCTCTCTGCATTCCCATCTCCCCCTCTCTCTCTCCCTGTCTGCCTCCCTCCCTGCTTCCTTCCCTCGTCACACTCAATCTATCTATACTTTTCTATGTCACAGTGCCCCCCAAGTCCTCCCTGTCTACCATCGTGTCTTTCTCTCTCTCTGTCTCCCTTTCTCCATCTCTCTCTCTCTCTCCCCCATGGATCTGTGTCCTTCCCTCCGTACCTCCCTCTCTCCCTCACTCCCTCCCTCAATCACTCCCTCCCTCCATCCCTCCCTCGCTCCCTCCCTCTTTCCCTACCTCTCTCTCTCCTTTCCTACCTTTGTGTCTCCATCTCTCCTTATCTGTCTCCCTCCCCTCAGTATCCTATCCCTCTGTCTCACTTACTCTATGACACTCTCACTCCCCGTCTCCATCTCTGTCTCATTGTCTCCGTGTGTCTCCCTCTTTCACTGTCTCTCTCTTTGTCTTAATCCCTGTCCGCATCCCTCCCTGCTCCTTCTCTGCTTCCTTCGATGGTTGATGCTGGACTCACAAGACTCCGAGGTTGTTGCAGGTGGTGACCATGCTTCTGAACTGCGACTCGGATCCACTGCGACTACCCATCGTGTAGCTCACAGGTTGGTATCTCTGCCACCACGGGTAGGCAGGATCAGTCACGATGCGGTGCTCGTTAGGGGGAGACACCTACAAGACGGAGCACATATGAGTCCAACAGTACTATAGAAGCGTAGGCAATGAATAACAGAATGAGATGTTGTGTGTGGGACGCGGTGGTGTATTGAGTAATACTATGTTCGTCGCCATGCAGCCGAAGGGTTACAAGTTCGAATCCACCTCAAGTCGCCGCGTATATGGACCTTGGGAAAGTCCTTCACTCGCAATTGCTCAGCGCTTCAGCGTGAAATTCCGATGCAGTGTCCGCTCTGTAGTCGGGAGCGCCTCTTAGTAGAGTGCACATACATAAAGACGGTAAGAAACGATAAGGTCGGAAAGGGCGAAGAAAATTACATGTAAATAGTGATATGAAACGGTAGAACGCGATTAAATAAGAAATGACGGTTATGCGGCTTGGTCAATGGATTAAGAAGAGCAATGTTCAAAAATGAGGTTAGCAAGGAAACCGAATGGCAAATTTAATTTACGTTCAGGAAAGGTCAGATATCACCTGCAAGCTTGTTTCTGATGCTAAAGCAGGCAGAAGAAATGGCTTTTGACAAAAGCAAAAAACGAGGAAAAGTGAAAACTTGTTTTCCAGTAAGACTTTGTGAGCGAGTAAAGATGATAATTTGCTAACACTTTATTTTAAATCCATACGCTTGGATGAACTTGGATTCATACATGGGCAGAGTTTATCAAGGACTAGAGGGGCGGTTAAGCTCCCCAAGAAGGCCCAAATTCAGCTTTTTTACCATGAAATTGGCATCTTTTTCCGGGCCTAGGCCCCCCCCAAGAAGTCATTAGCCCCCCCCCCAAGAACGGAAACCAAACTCCGCCCATGGATTCCTACCTGGAGTGCGCAGTAGTTGTGGTCCGCCAGCCACTGGCATTCCCTCTCTATGTCCGTCCACTTCCACTCGAAAAGATGGACGACAACATCTCTTCCAGGTCGACAGTAGTAGCTTCCAAAGTATTGAGCATTGACCACCGTCGTCAGAGCCACCAAACACAAGGTCACGACAACACCAAACATCTCTCTTGCTCTCAGAGTAAGCAGAGATAGGAGATCTTGTGCGCGACATTCCGCCGACTTTTATAGACTTGCACCGTGTGAACATTTGTCAAGCTGAGCTTCTGTCACGTGCAGCTGTTCGGGTAGTAAATTAAATTATATCTGTTGCCAATCTAATCTACTGAATTATTTAGTGACGATCAAGAAAAATATGGCGAAGAAAACTGCGGAATAGCGGACCACCAGGAATAATGAACCCCCGGAATAGTGGACCCCGGAATAGTGGACCCCGGAATAGTGGACCCCTGGGATAGTGGACCCCCGGGATAGTGGACCCCCGGGATAGTGGACTCCGGAAAAGTGGATCCCGGAATAGTGGATCCCGGATTAGTGGACCCCGGAATAGTGGACCCCGGAATAGTGGACCCCGGAATAGTGGACCCCGGAATAGTGGACCCCGGAATAGTGGACCCCGGAATAGTGTTGCCAATCTTATCTGCTGACTTCTTTGGTGGCGAATAAGAAAAATGTGGCGAAGAAAACTGCGAAATATAATGCGGAAAGAATGTGTTCAATAAAAATATGAGTTAGATTGCGATAGGAATTTGGGAATAAGAATGAGAATGAAAAAAGTGTTGACATTCGACAATGCATGAAATCAGAAGAGAGAAATAGCGATGATGAGAATATTGATGATGAAACAGATGGCGAAGAAAACATAGAAGGGTAATAATAGAAGATTAGGGAGCTTTAACCCTCTGGTCCTGCCCAGGACTTCCACAGTTAAGTCTTTATGCACATATTGCACACCCCAACTAAAATAAAATAGCGGTCCCCGGAATAATGAACCCCCGAATAGTGGATCCCTGGAATAGTGGGCCAGTATACCCAGTTGAGTCTTCATTGCGCACTTCAACCCAAAGTTTCGCCCTCAATTACTTTTTTCACAATTATCGAAATGATTGCAACATTCTTTCTGACGGACCAGGGTGAGAATTGGCGGTGGATTGGGAGGGGATTCAACCCCCAGTCTTTTCTAGAGCCCACAGTAGCCTAAAGTCTGTTTTCACACCCCAATTTCATGTGGATCAATGATCACACTCCAACGGCAACCCCCTCCAGTTACTTTTACAAAATTCTCACACTACTATCGACCACAGCAATGTATATTGTAAACAACAATAATTATAATTAACCCTAATCCGAACAAGGGGGGGTCTGGCCAGACCCCCCTTCATATATTTCGTGTATAACTTTTTTAAATATGATAGTTTCTCAAATTGCTTTTATGACTTTGTTCCTATATGGATGAGCTACAATTAGCACATCTAAGCGACCAAATCGGTTGAGTGATAAGGAAATACTGAAGATAATACTGGCGGATACTGTATAATGTTGACAGTTTTGACAATAAGAGCAATAACAAAGAATACGAACGTGAAAGGATACCAATGCCTGAATATCAACCTTCAGGTGTTTCTTATGATAAAACAGTGTTGAAATTCATGATGATGATGAACATGATGATGAGACTGGGCTTTATAGTGAAGATGATGATGACGAAACTGTTGATACTGATGAAGCCGAGAGACCTGAATACAAGTAAAGATCCGGATATGTTTGGCAGACAAATGCATTGCCAAAAGGATGTGCTCTGTTGCACAATGTAGTAAAAGAAATTATGTGGAATACAAGAATACGGACACATTATATGAAAATATTCAAGATAGTATTGACGGTTTCCTAACCAATGAGATGAGAGACATCATCATTCGACATACAAACCCGACAGCAACAGCTATAACGGACTATGATACATGCTTACAATTCAGATGAAGGCATATTCCATTAATATTTTGATAGATATTTTGTATAAAACAGTCATACTGATTTGAATTTAACAGCATTTAATACTAATATTACTAGAATTATGATTTCTTTATTTGATTTTCCAAATTTTATAGATAGACAGTTATTGAGTCCATGAAACAGGTATGACAAACCGTCGCAATATTAATGTTACTAAACATGTAGTCTAAAATAAATCATAAAAATGATTTATGTTGCATAGAGAGACTAATGCATTGTTGTTTTTAGTCATTCTGACATCATCCTACAAAATTGGCATATAAAAAACACTATTATCTATGAAAAACCTATATTAAAACGGGGGGTCTGGCCAGACCCCCCTTTGTTCAAATTAAGTTGGATTTTCGCTTGTTCGGATGAGGGTTATTATCGATTTTCACCGTACTTTACTGAAACGACTCTGCCGTTAATTATCGTTGTGTAGCCTGTATACGCACTGATGTGAGAGGTTCATATCTTTGAACATCTGTGCTTTCGCTTTAGTTGTTGACATAGTAGGCTACGTTAGATTCTGATATGCCACACTTCTATTAATAACTCCAGAGCTTTTTAACGTGCAGTTTTACACAAAATGTGCAGTTGCAAATGAAAAGCAGTGACTTGCGACGTTTCTGGGGAAAATTTTCTAAAACGACGAGAAATTTTCGCCAAAGAAAGTCGCACTAGAAGAACAACTTCCTGGTTATGCAATTCTAAGAATTTATGTTTAAAGAGTCCTGAATAACTCCGCCACTTATCGCTATTTGTCAGTGCCAGTCCCGAGTCTGGATGAAGAAGGAGGTCGGCGCTAATTATCTTTGTTATCACACAGCCAAAGTCGCTAAACAGAAACAGCAACTAGGCCTACTTCTTCTCCGCATTATCTTCCTTCCCCACCCCTTCTCCTTTTCCTTCTCCTTCTCCGTCTTCTCCTTTTAATTCTCATTCACCTTCACTCGTCTTCACACCATTCTTACATCTCTCATTTTCACATTATTTTTTTCGCATCCTTATTTCCAACATTCTTTCTCGCATTTCCCTTCCTTTCCTCACATTGCTCCTCACGTTCCACATCACATTCGTCTTCGCATTCGTTACATTCACATTTCTCTTCTTCTCCACCACATTCAACTTCTTCTATCGCATTCTCCCTTCTTCTTTATCGCCACCACAGAAGTCAGCAGATAAGATAAGAAACACATATCACTAACTCCGTCAAGGCATTGAACAGCTGCACCTTCTTTACTATCAGCCAACAACAATTCCCACGGCTGGCCCTATAAAAGTCGCCGAAAAGTCGCGACGTCGCACTAAGGACGTCCAGTTTTTGTAGTGACACAGAGAGACACGGGTACATATTTAGAGCGACAAAGAGAGAGACAAACAAGAAAATGTTTGGTGTTGTTGTGGCCATTTGTTTGGTGGCTGTGACGACGGTGGTCAATGCCCAGTACTTTGGAAGCTACTACTGCAGACCTGGAAGAGATGTGATGGTCCATCTTTTCGAGTGGAAGTGGACGGATATCGAGAGGGAATGCCAGTGGCTGGCTGACCACAACTACTGTGGACTCCAGGTAGGACTCAAGATTCATCCAAACGTATGGATATAATTTATTTTTTGCTTATTCCGCAATACGGTTGACAGAACGCAACCGGTTACAGTAAGCTTTTACAGTTATGCAGTTATTTAAAATAACACCTTCTTTTCCTTCAGGCTTGAATTAATTCCTCAGCCACTCGGATCCTCCTCTTCCACTTTCCTCTGTCTTTGGTGTCTTCATTTTTCAGTTGGAGTTGTTTAATGTCCTCCCGTTCGCATCACCTCCCGTATCGCATTGTTATTTAAAACAGCACCAATCTTGACTAATAATTATTATTATCATTTGTATTAGTAAAAATTGATGTAGACTCACTATATCCATAGCTTAACTCATGCGTTAATACGTTTACTTATCTTGACTTATGTTATGTAATGTAATGTAATGTAAATCTTCGAGAATTTCTCAGCGCACACAAAAGCCACGTCAGGGAGACCAGATTATCCACCGGCGCTATATAAACTCAAGCCTGAAATAACCAGAGCTGCCTTTTTCGTTTCGGTGCCAGGTCAAAATGACTGGCGACTGAGTCAGGACTTATAATATCTACGTGCTCTATATATTTTTAACGGAGATGTATTATGGTACCACCAAGAGGAAGGCGCAGGACAGAGCGAGATGGCGGAGGTCGGAGGGGATCACGAGGTCGTCCATGCCACAAACCTGCTCAAAAACAGAAGACTAAAGAAGACGCTATTTTTATATTGTCACCTTACCTAACCTTGCAAACTTTAGCTTAACGTACCAACCTCCAGTTAATCGTCATTCTTACCTAGTGCTAAAAGTGTAAAAAAAGAAGTGCTACTTGACGCCCCTTACCTTTCCAAAAGAAGTGCCATGACGCCCCGTACATTTTCAGTGGCAGGACGGCATAGAGATTTGAAAATAAGTGCCAGGACGCCGTCCATGACCGTCCTGCCACACTTTAAGCCCTGTTCCTACCTCGATTCACCAAACCTCGTGTTACCTCATCAGAATTTGTTATCTGACGATTGCTTTCTGCTTTTTCATCACCCGTGCCTTGTCTTGTAGGTGTCTCCCCCTAACGAGCACCGCATCGTGACTGATCCACCTTACCCGTGGTGGCAGAGATACCAACCTGTGAGCTACACGATGGGTAGTCGCAGTGGATCTGAGTCGCAGTTCAGAAGCATGGTCACCACCTGCAACAACCTCGGAGTCTTGTGAGTCCATCATCATCATCATCATCATCATCATCATCATCATCATCATCATCATCATCATCATCATCATCATCATCATCATCATCATCATCATCATCATCATCATCATCATCATCATCATCATCATCATCATCATCATCATCATCATCATCATCATCATCATCATCATCATCATCATCTATCGAGACCGAGGGATTAAGGAAGCAGGAAGGGAGGCAAACAGCAATATAGAGACATAGAGAAAGAGAGAGAGATAGATAAGGGACACGAGTGGGAATAGAGGCAGAGAGAGAGTGTGACAGAGAGAGGGAGAGAGAGAGGGAGAGGGAGAGAAAGAGAGACAGAGAGAGAGGGAGAGAGACAGAGAGAGAAAGAGAGAGCGAGAGAGAGAGAGATAGAAAGAAAGAAAGAAAGAAAGAAAGAAAGAGAAGGAGAGAGACGGAGAGACAGAAATATTGAGATAGACAGAAAGAGGGAGAGAGACAGAGAGAGGGAGAGAGCCAGAAAGAGAGATACAGACAGAGAGTTGGAGGCACTGGGACAGATATATGTACAGATATACAAAGCACGACGATCAGAGGCAGGGAGAGAGACATAGAGGGTATTTCAGAAGAAGATACAGGTAGAAGAAGAGGTGAAAAAAGCGAGTAAGGGAGACAGAGAGATAGAAGGGAATGAAACACGAGGGCAGAGCACGAGGTAATATTATTTGTAATGCTACATTGTAATTCAGTACCAATTACTTTTAGGCAATTTCCAAAACTAATTCAGTTCCACTAGCTTTGTGGGGCGCGGTGGTCTAGTGATGGCGTCGTTGCCTTGGAGCCGGAAGGTCCGAGGTTCGAATCCACCCTCAAGCCGCGTAACTTAAGGACCTTGGGCAAGTCCTTCACTAACAATTGCTCAGCGCTTCGGCGTAAAACTCCGATGCAGTGTCCGCTCTGCATCGGGAGCGCCTCTGAGTAGAGAGAGCTTGAAGGGGCGCTATAACAAGTGCACATACATACATAGCTTATCACATTACTCTGATGGTTTTACCACTTTTCACTGCATTTTCCAGCGTCTACGTGGACGGCGTCCTGAATCACATGACAGGCGGTGGATCCGGAACAGGATCTGACGGAAACTCCTACAGCGGAGACTCACTCCAGTACCCAGGCGTTCCATACGGACCCAACGACTTCCACGGCACAGACGACTGTTCCACATCCGACCAGGAGATCCACGACTACAACAATCCGACGGAGGTCCGCAACTGCCGCCTCAGCGGCCTCAGAGACCTTGACGGATCAGCCACCTACGTGCGAGACATGACCGCCGAGTTCATGAACCGCCTGATCGGTTGGGGAGTGGCTGGGTTCCGCTTGGACGCCTGCAAGCACATGTGGCCAGGAGACCTCGAGGCAACACTCAGTCGCTTGAACAACCTGAACACCCAGTGGTTCCCCGCAGGAACGAGAGCCTATTTGTACCAGGAGGTGATCGACCTCGGAGGGGAGCCGATCAAGTCGACTGATTATACGTACTTGGGTCGAGTGACGGAGTTCAAGCACGGAAAGAATCTCGGTGATGTGATCAGGAAGAATAATGGACAGCGTCTGGCATATCTGAGCAACTTCGGAGAGGGATGGGGACAGCTGCCGGGGTTGGACGCCCTCGTCTTCATTGATAATCATGACAACCAAAGAGGTGGGTGTAGGCTAATGTGAACAGTTATTTTGTTATCTATCTCTATTGATGTTTCTTCAATACTCCTTGCTTTGAGTCTTTAAGGTTTCTGGACGAAATGATCATTATGATACATTTCTTTGCTATTCAATCGCTATTTGATTATTGATGGATTGATCGATCGATTGAAACGCTGAGTGTTAGCATTAAATGAATGATTGATGAATTTAAAAGATAGTAATTTTATGTCACTGAGAAGAAACTGCACGAAACAATAGCATACCTTTTTAAAATATGTTACTTGCCCTATAACTAAAAGCAGACAAGCAACGAGGTGTTCTGTCAGTTCTGATTCGTTATTTCCGGATTGTCCCATTTCATGCCACAAGAATGGTGAAAACCGCTCAAAATAATTTTCTTCACACCCTTTTTAAGACAAATCATGAGTTCTTAAGGCAAAGCATTTGCAGTCGAACCCCGCCCTGACTGTTACAGTACTCTACCAGTGCAAGTCCCAAGCCTGGATAAAGAAGGAGGGCGTCGCTGATAGTCTCCGCTATCACACAGTGACGTTAAACTGCAACTACATACTCGGATACGTTTTTTTCAGTGATAAAAAGAGCTGTATTATGGCAAACAAATTTCTTGCGAGGGCAACGGCCTCTGCAGGGTTGCCAGATTTCGGAAAAATTTTGTCGCGAGATTTCGAAAAAAGTCGCGAAAATCGCGAGATCATCGAGCTTTTCTATTTCGGTCGCGAAAATCTCTTCTGGCAACTAAAAAAAGGTCATCAAAATTTCTGACGACCGTTTTTTAGTCTTTCGATATCAAAATCTCGTGGAAAATTCTCCTTTTTTCGCTCAAAAAACAAAAAATCCGCCCCAAAAAGTCGCCGTCGCGACCGCGAGGCAAGTCAAAAGTAGCCCAAAAAAGCGCGAGTCTCGAGGACGAAATTTTCAGTCTCGAGTGATTTCAAAAGTCGCCCAATTCGCGCTTTTCGCGACGACCTGGCAACCCTGGGCTTCTGACTTCTGTTGTCCTAAGCCCTTGTCAAATCTGGATCCATCCATGCCGGATTTTACAATAATTTATAATCCACGTGATTGGATACTCAGGTGCTGTACTCGGTATTGCAATTCTCGCAACTTTTCTTAGGTAAACGGAGTGCCATAACGGAAGCCAGTATATACAGAATACCGACGCTAAATCAAGCCAAGTCCCATGCTGTTTTTTTCTTTTCCGTGCCAGACCGTTCTATTGTATTGCGCTGTATTGTGAATCATACGCATATCGTTTGCACCTTACTGCGGTGCCAGATCATTGTATCTAGCGCATCTAGTGCTAAAAGTGTAAAATAATAAGTGCCTGAAAGCCCCTTTCCTTTCCAAAAGAAGTGTCAGGACACCCATTACATTTTCAGGTGTGCTGGCCAAATAAGCGGCAGGACGGCATAGCGATTTGAAAATAAGTGCCAGGACGCCGTCCATTGCCATCCTGCCACATTTTAAGCCATGATCGTATCGTAAAGTAGTGTATCGTGTCGAATTGTATATTGATTTGTATTGTATGTAGTGCTGTACCATACAGACACCATTTACACGTCATTCCATGGTAAGATCAAAGTGTCGTATTGTATTGTAGCGTATTGTATTGTACTATATTGTATTGAATTTGTGTGTATTGGTCTGTATGATAAGTGAATATGAATGTATTGCATTGAACTCCGTTGCTTTTGATAAGGACATGGTGCTGGTGGCTTCTGAATTGAATCTAGTGTTGAATCATAATTACACACCTTTTTGATAATAGTGGCATATAAAAAAAATGTATATATAAGGTTATTGTATCGCATTAATCTCCGCTAAGGTCACGGTGCTGGTGGTTTCGGTACAATCCTGACTTTCTTCGAGGCTAACATGTACAAGATCGCGACAGCCTTTGAGTTGGCGTGGGACTACGGTCACGTGCGTCTGATGAGTAGCTACAACTGGCCGCGTAACATCGTCAACGGAGCGGACACGAACGACTGGGTTGGGCCACCAACTAACGGAGGAGGATCAACAAAAGATGTTGAATGCTTCAACGGAGAATGGATCTGCGAACATAGGTGACTGACTAGCAGTAGGCCCTATTCATAATAATTTTATGAGTCATAATATTATGTTTGCACTGAGATGATTAGTTATATGTATTCAATCTGTTTACATTGTCTGATCTGCCATTCCACCAACGACTGATATTTGGGTTTCCCTGATATCGGGGCTTATCCCTTTGGGGTTTTCTCCTTTAAGTTCTCAACCGTATAGGCCTATGATACTTTGCTTTACGATATATTTATTTGTTTATTCTCTTGATATACAGTTTATTCTTTCTGTAATGTTAATCATCGATGTTAATGTTAACGTTGTCTTTGTTTGTATGTGCACTTGTTATAGCGCCCCTTCAATCTCTCGCTACTCAGAGGCGCTCCCGAATGCAGAGCGGACGCTGCATCGGAGTTTCACGCCGAAGCGCTGAGCAATTGTGAGTGAAGGACTCTCCCAAGGTCCTTAAGCGGCGATGTGGATTCGAACCTCGAACCCTCCGGTTCCAAGGCAACGACGCCACCACTACACCACCGCGCCCAACATTCATTCTGGGTTTTTCTTATCAGTGTGGTTCTTGATTTTGATTTTAGGTGGCGTCAGATGTACAACATGGTTCGGTTCCACAACGTGGCAATGGGGAACGCTGTATCGAACTGGTGGGACAACGGGTTCCAGGCGATCGCCTTCGGTCGTGGGAACCGAGGTTTCATCTTCATCAACAACGAAGATTACTCCATCACCCAAACCCTCCAGACAGGACTTCCAGGAGGGGAATACTGTGACGTCATTTCCTGTGACAACAACTACCCGCCGTGTGGTAATTCCGGTGGTACGTGCCGTTCTACCATCAACGTCAATTCCGATGGTACTGCTACGTTCACCGTACCGAATGGAGAGGACCCGATGATCGCCATTCATGTCTAAAGTACCAGACATTGATGGGTGGATAAACTTGATTATAACGCAGCGTAATGTAAGGGTAAAATAGTAATGACATTGCGGTAATGATTACAACATGACATTATTAATTATGCTAACTGCCAATAAAGGATGACTTTATTAATTTATATCTCGAGTTCTCTTTAGAATTGTTCTCAGTGTTAACTCCACCGTCACAATAGAAAGTTACGCCTATGCATGCAACTCAAGCGCTCAAAGTGCAATAAGCCTGGGAAAAGATAAATGCCGTGTGCTCAAATGATTATATTTATATACTAAATTACTAAGAGAAGCGGCCCCCCATGCAGACATGAGTTTAAGCAGCAGCATAATTGCGAAGACCTTCCAAACAGAGGGGCATGAAATTACCATTTATAAACCACAAATGGGCGGCGAAGCCACCCCACAGAGCCGGGTGAACCTGGTTTTGGGACGAAAAATCTAAATTTCCCGAGCAACGCCGGGTACCCCCAGCTAGTAATATCATAGGTGAAGAGTAGTCTACCATTTCTAAAATGCATATTCGCACTAATTAATTTTGTGAACGAAACTAAAGCGAAAATGGAAACAAAATAGGCAATCGTTCAAGAGAACGAAGACGAGAACTAGAAAGAAATTGTGAACTGAAAACTGAATAAAAACGAAAAAGAATCATTGCGGAACGAAATGAAAACGAGAACGATATTGAAATCTCCAAAGAACACTATCGAAAATACAAACACAAATCTGATGGAATTTTCGAGCGCGAAGCAGTTCAACGACGCGCATTGGAAGACCATAGATTACTGTCACCCCACCCCTACTCGTATTTCTAAACCACAAAGAAGCTATTGCTAGAAGGTTGCTCTATCGCGCTTTTGTTCAAGACATGTTTGTTTGTTTGTATGCGCACTTGTTATAGCGCCTCTTCCAGCTCTCAACCGCTACTCAGAGGCGCTCCCGACTACAGCGCGGACACTGC
>OX243821.1:29216910-29257043 GCA_945859605.1 Lumbricus rubellus
CCCGATTCAAACGACGAGCCATGGAGAGAATGGACGAGGACGCAGTTTTCAACAATCACAACAACGTCGAAGGAAGGACTGGTAGTTCCTCTGGCCTGGATCAGCTGGTAGAAGAAGAGGTTCTTGGCTCGACGGAAGCACAATTCAGTCGCGAATCCACGGAGAACATGCCGACGAAGGAGGATCGACAGTTCCGGAAGGCGAAACGTATCCTGCGATCGGGTGTTCGTAGCAACAGTGAGTCGGGGGAAGCCAATGGGTTGCTGTCGACGAGCGCCCCTACTGGGGGCGTTGGTGGGTTCCTTGGACCCCAGCAGGTCAGGAGTCTGCTGGTTGGTGCGAAGAATAGCCGTAGATCCAGGAATGCCTACTTCAACAGTAGCCGTGGGATGCCGAAGAAGGGTACGTTCTAGATACAATGCAATGCAATACAACTGAAATTTTTATAATGCCCTCCTCACAAAGCTCAGAAGTGCACATTGAAGTTATGTAGTAGTTAAAACTATCTAAAGGTAGAATCGAAGAGGAAAGTTTTCAGTTTAGGAGCAAAAGAAATGGGGTACTCAAGAGGTTTATAGACTTAAATGGGGGTTGAGAGTTAAATATGACTCCATATTGTTTTTTATTCTAGAGAACTGCACTGTGCTTTATTTATTATTTGTTTTTGCATTTGTTATAGCGCCCCTTCAAGCGCTACTTAGAGGCGCTCCCGACTGCAGAGCGTACACTGCATCAGAGTTTCACGCCAAAGCGCTGAGCAATTACGGGTGAAGGATTTGCCCAAGGTCCATACGTGGCGACTTGAGGTGGATTTGAACCTGCAACCAATAAAAACGAATATACTCTGTGTCCCAATAAATCGGGACCCCTTTTTATATTGTGAATAAAACAGGCAATTGATTCTTAATCGATTTTTAAAATTTGAAAACTGTTTTTATCCTGAGATAATTATCTTACATTGATTCAAATATGAAGTTTCTGGCATGAATATTGACGTCAGAATTACGTCATTTGCATCAGAGGATTCATATGTTAAGTACCGAACACAACTTTTTCGGTACTTAACATATGAACAGACGACTGCGCTACTTTGGGCACATGGTCAGGATGGAGAACACCAGATATCCAAAGATAGCCTTCAATGGAGAAGAAGGGGAAGACCGAAGAAACGATGGAGGGACATGATCAAGGAGGACTGTCAGGAGATGGGGCTGTCGATGCAGGAGGCTATGCATCAGGCGGAGAACAGAGGGAGATGGAGAGCTTCCATAAATGAGCGGCTTCTGCGTGCTGGGGCATCGCCAAGGCCATAAGTCAAGTAAGTCAACATATGAATTCTCTGATGCAAATGACGTAATTCTGACGTCAATATTCATGCCAGAAACTTCATATTTGAATCAATGTAAGATAATTATCTCAGGATAAAAATAGTTTTGAAATTTTGAAAATCGATTAAGATTTGCCTGTTTTATTCACATTAAAAAGGGGTCTCGATTTATTGGAACATAGTGTATAATCAGTCATCTCCGGCTTCAAGACAGTGAACAAACCCACTATAATTATACACCACTGCACACAGCCTAAACTTTTCTGATTTTATTCCTGGCGATTTCCATTCTGCATCTCTACAAATATGTAAAAAATGAGCTATATATCTATGTAAATATATGCTTGTGATTTGGATCGGCCTAGGTTGAAACTTTTTGACATATGATTTTTATCAGTTCATCTGTGTTTATCAGTTCAGTAAGATGTCAAGTGTTTTGTGTGTGTGTGTGTGTGTGTTTGTGTAAGAGTACGTGTGTGTATTTGTGTGAGTTTAGTGTGTATAGTGTTGTGTTTGTGTGTGTATAAGTGGTTATGTGTGTGCATGTTTGCATATGTGTGTGTTTTGCACGTGTGCATGTGTGTGTGTGTGTGTGTGTTTGTGTGTGTTTGCATTTGTGCGTGTGTGTAAGTGTGCATGTAAGTCTGTGTACATGTGCATATGTGTGTGTGTGTGTGTGTGTATAAGTATGCGTGTAATGGTGTGTAGCTGTGTGTGTGTGCTTCTGAATATTTTTTTGCAATATAATCATCATGTGGTGTGCAAAGCAATCTATGAGAAGACATCTGTTTGATGAGAGAGAAAGATAGACTAAAATAATATTGAGGTCATTCAGGTGAGAGAGAGGTCACCATAGCAAAACTCGCCTTCACAACACATGTGCGCCTTTTTACAACAGGAAATAATACATAAATTCAAAGCGGTCATTAACCCGTAATACTGATAAGAGATATGATAATATATTACATTGTTCTTTACGTATGTTAACTATTAAAATTTTATAAAATCATGCACAAATAATAATCAAGTAAGAGCGTTCAGGCTAATATAAAGCACGTTTGTATGTGCAATTGTTATAACGCCCCTTCAGGCTATCCTTACTCAGAGGCGCTCCCGAATGCTGCATCGGAGTTTCACGTTGAAGCACTGAACAATATTATTGTGAGTGAAGGACTTGCCCAAGGTCCTTACGCTGCAAGGTGGATTCGAACCTTGAACCTTCCGGCTCCAAGGCAACAACGCCACCACTATACCACCGCGACCCACAATGTATAAAATTATATTGTATATATTCATAGCTATGATTAAATAATAAAAAATACATATTTGTTATAAAAAATGTCATAATTTTTGTAGGCGGGGCCGGTGGTAAGGGCGTCTGGGGACAACCGGGATCGGAGTTGAATGAGACTGGGTTGTGCCAGGATGCGAGGGACCCCAACTACGACTCCGACAACCAGGTGGGTTATTGTATTGTATTGTATGTATTGTATTGTATTGTATTGAATTGTATTGTATTGTATTTTATTGTATTGTGTTGTATTTTATTGTATTGTATTGTATTTTATTGTATTGTATTGCATTGCATTGTATTGTTTTGTATTGTATTGTATGTATTGTATTGTTTTGTATGTATTGTATTGTATTGTATTGTATGTATTGTATTGTTTTGTATTGTATGTATTGTATTGTATTGTATTGTATTGTATTGTATTGTATGTATTGTATTTATTGTATTGTATTGTATTGTATTAAAACATTTATAAAGCGCCTCTACTAGGGTGAACCGTTCAGTGCGCAAGGCCACGAGAGAAGAAATAAGTTTTGAGGAAAGAAAATGAGGAGGAGGGATTACCAGTTAGAAGTTGAGACTGAGTAGATGGAGACAGCAGAGTATTCCAAAGAGAGGGGCCAATTGATGCAAAGGATCGGGTTATGTTGGGTTGCTATTGTTAATGACACCGTGTCATAGAAACAAAGGTTATAATTATTAGTGTCGCCCTCCGATTTTATCCATTCTTAAGACTGGTAAGTGCTTTAGTAGGTAGGCTTGTGGCAGAGTTCATAATAATTTATTAAACGAGGATGATTAGTGTCACCCTCCTCCTCTGTCCAGGCTTTGGACTGGCACTGTTATAGGTGGGGTGGTTGCAGAGCATTAATTATGTACTATGGTTATGTGGTGCCCGGGTATTATTAAATTTTACTCTAGAGTATGTTGTGCCTATATGTATTATTTACTCTAGAATAATTTTTTATGCTGTGCTTAGGTAAATTATTTCTCCAGAGTATGTTGTGCCTGGGTATTATGTACATTAGAGTATGCTGTGCCTAGGTATTATTTACAATAGAGTATGCTGTCACTTTGCTGTGCCTTGGTAAATTATTTACTATAGAGTATGCTGTGCCTAGGTAAATTATTTACTCTGCAGTATGTTTTGCCTGGGTATTATTTACTATAGAGTATGCTGTGCTTGGGTATTATGTACTCTAGAGTATGTAATGCCTAGGTATTATTTGCTCTAGAGTATGTTGTGCCTGGGTATTATTTACTCTACAGTATGCTCTGCCTGGGTATTATGTATATACCTAGAGTATGTTGTGCCTCCAGGGTATTATTTACTATAGAGTATGCTGTGCATAGGTATTGTGTACTCTGGAATACTTTGCGCCTACTTACAATGTACTCTAGAGTACATTGTGCTTTGGTATTTTGCACTCTGCAATGTAGAGCAATGGTTCTCAAGCTTCTATGAGCTTCAAACCACTTGTAAATACGAAACCCACTTGTAAATATCTTGGCCATTTCAAGAGTCACTGATTAAAATCAAATATTGTTATAATAATTATATTGTATTAAAAATAGCTTCGTAAATCGGCATGCATATAATATTCTACTGATTTACGGACACCGTTCAAAAATTTCCACAAAGTATGACAACCAGTCATAACCCAATCATACTCAAATGCTGTGTGTGTTCCACTGTTTATAACATCAATTTTTAGAATTTACGAACAAATGACGAAATATAAAAAGATGAATATTTCTCTAAAAAATGTGGCTACCAACTTTTGAGTCGCGACCCAACGTTTGGGAATGCTGCTGTAGAGTGCACTCTGTCTAAGTAGGATGTCCTCTAGGGCAGCATTTCCCAAGGTGGGTCATGCGGAACCCAAGGGTTCCACGGGTTGGACGCAGGGGTTCTGCAAAAAGATGGTTACATACCATCTTGCTATGAACGATGATAATAATTGGACATGAAACTATTCAAAGTAAGCAAAAACCAGTCACCTCTTCTAATGAAGACTGCGAACATCTCATTTACATAACGCAAAATGAAGCAGAATTCCATTCAACCTTCACTGATCAGTGTCGGGTAGGCCTATGTGATAGCTAAAAGCTACTCCTGCATAAATTCATATGCGTAATAAACGGTGGCGCCAGTTATACAATCACTGTTTCAAACTAGGGTGAAACTTTGAGCCTTACTTTAAAAAATTTAATGAGATGAGAAATAAATAAATATAATGTTGTTAGATTTGTTAGGGATATGTTTTAAATATTAAAACAAATATCTAATTGTAAATAGCCCTAGATTATAGTGGTCAATGCTGTGGTATTTATTCAACATTCACGTTTCATGTGACAATGTCTATGCCATATTTTCATTTGTAGTTGAATTAGGTAGTAACAGTGATTGTTCCACCATTATGTCACAGCAGGTCATTTTACGCACTGTATATTTTACCCATAACCTGCCTTAAATGACCTGTAAAAAGTCTTTTAATATCTTTACATATAATTATTTGACCTGCCGAATAACTCCCATGACCCTGGCACAATCTGCTGAAATTGTATCACTGGCGCCGCCGTTTATTATGCATATAAAATAAAATAAAATAAAAATTACATTAAATTAAAAATAACCAATGAAACGGGCATTAAGCTTTTCTTTTTGACGCCTATTGCATGAAGTGGAGCTAGTGACACCTGGCGATTGAGTGACTAGTACAACGTCGTTCTACATGTACTCGATAGGCGGCGATAGCGCTCTACTTTGCGGTGCGGAATATAATTGCTCGAATAATCGATATATTTACCGATGATTTTTTAAATAAATTACATTTTAAAATGTAATAAAATAATTACGATTCGATTATTTATATTGGGTGCGAAAGGTTTAAGTAATTTGGAAATGCCGAGGTAAAATGTTAGGTCGATGTAAGACACCTTTTTATCGTGGTTGACTGAACTTATTATAGTGATGAGCACCGTTGGTTGGACTATACTTACTTACTTACTTACATAATTTTTGTAAGGGATTGGGTTCAACCAGTCCCGGATAAAGAAAAGAAAATTTAAAACTATGCAAATGGTGCAGATTGTTGCCAGTCTCAAGTGTAACTAAAGGAGAAGGGCAACACTAATCGTCCTTGTTATGCTGGACTCTGTTTAAATGCATCCAATCAAGACATTATTTTTATTTCCAAGTTTATTCATTATGCTAATTTATATAGCGCCCCAATCAGGTTACTACTCGGGAGTGCTCCAACTTCAACTGAGAATGACAGTTTTAAGGCTGCGATGGATGAGGCCTCTGAGCTTATGCATAAGGTGTATGGACAGTGTAAGTCCGTGGAGCCAATAACAGAATGGAATATTGCAGCTGAAATACACAGCAAATCAACTGAAAACCGTTTGGTTTAGTTTTCATGTAAGCTTCCTTAGTAATAGAATTTAATATTCTACGCATATTTCTTCATTATTGGAAACAGAATTTCTGCAACGTGTGCAACCTTCAGTCACTCAATCAGTCAGTCAACCAGGCAGTAAGTCAGTCAGTCAGTCAGTCAATCAATCAGTCAGTCAGTAAGTCAATCAGTCAGTCAATCAATCAGTCAGTCACTGAGTCAGTAAGTCAGTCAGACAGTCAATCAGTCAGTCAGTAAGTCAATCAGTCAGTCAGTCAATCAACCAGTCAATAAACCAGCCAATCAACCAGTCAATCAATCAACCAGTCAATCAACCAGTCAATCAACCAGTCAATCAACCAGTCAATCAACCAGTCAATCAATCAATCAACCAGTCAATCAACCAGTCAATCAACCAGTCAATCAATCAATCAGTCAATCAGCTAGTATTTTAGTCAGTCATTCAATCATCCAGTGTTTTAATCAATCAATGAGCCACTTTTCAGTCAATCAATCTGTCAATCATTATTTCAGTCAATATTCTCATTCTGTTCTCATTAAGATCAGATTTCTGACAAACATTCCTAAATAGCACTCAAATCTCTGAACATTTTCTTGACCACCGCTAAAACATCGCCTTCACATTCTCGGCCTTGGCTTACAGCCAACACCTCCAAACTGTTCTCAATTGTTGAAGACTGTTTTTTCCCGCTTGATCTCGCCCGGGAACGCCTCTGAGTAAGTACCTTGAAGGGGCGCTATATAAATCTTGATTGATTGATTGATTGATTGATTGAATATGCTTGCCTTATTTCAGGAGGAGTATAAGCTGGAGGAGGTGGACCCTGTGTTGACCGAAGAGCAATTGGAAAAGGTTGTCCAACCAATCATCCTGGAATACTTCGAGCACGGAAACTCCGACGAAGTGGAGGTCAGTGTTCCATGCTAATCTCTAGAATCTTTCTATTAATCTAATCTAATCTTATGTAATTTAATTTAATTTAATCTAATCTTATCAAATATAATTTATGAGATGGAAGTCAGTGTGCCTTCTCTTAGTCGCTATCTGAAAGCACAAGGTAAATGATGTCATATAGTCTAACCTAAACTAATGCCATTTTATACTAGTTTCCCAATAATATAATTATCATTTATTGCAGTATAATGCCATTTAGTCTAATCGAATGTCATTTAATTGAAACTGATGTCATTTATTCCAGTCTTTCATAATTTAATCCGGTATAATGGTATAATATCATTTAATTGAAACAAATTTAATTTATTCCAGTCTTTTATCATTTAATCCGGTATAATGGTATAATATCATTTAATTGAAACTGATGTCATTTATTTAAGTATTTTATAATTTAATCCGGTATAATGGTATAATGTCATTTATTTGAAGCTAATGTCATTAGTCCAATCATATGTCATTTAGTCTAATGTCATTTTATCCACTTAATTCCCGTTGTTTAATTTCATTTTATCACAATAATTATCATGACAACTTTTATTATTGTTGCTGTTGTTGTTGTTGATGTTGTTGTTGATGTCGTTGTTAACTGACCCTTATGATTATTATTATTATTATTATTATTATTATTATTATTATTATTATTATTATTATTATTATTATTATTATTATTATTATTATTATTTATTATTATTATTATTATTATTATTATTATTATTATTATTATTCTTATTATTATTATTATTATCATTATCATTATCATTATTTTATTATTATTTAATTTTTAATCACTTAGTAAGACAGTTTTTAAATAAAATATGAACGACATGGTATAAAGAGCGTATAATATAAGACGAATTTCTCATTAAAAATCATCGAAAAACGCCTCAGAGATAAATAAAACGTAAGAAATGAAAATAAATAGTGTTACATGATTCCGTCGGTAGTACCCGTGTACCATTGATACTCTGACCATTAAAGATCAGATGTAAACAGTCGTCTCTGCCCGGCTTCAGGCTCCCGTATACCGCCAACGTTTCTATCGCTATACTGGTTTGGATCAGCGAATTAATTGTAGTCACAGACCGGTCAGGGCTTCTATTAATTATAAGTTCGCAGCGGGCATATACGGTAGTGTCAGCCTGCCCTCCCAGTGCCCGCGTTTCCGGCTTGCAAACACCAGTTGGCTATAACACTTAGTTCGATCTGGTCATTTACCGCTTCTGTGTAGCTATAGATGACATTTTTTTATTGTTGCCGTCATCTGCGAGGCCCTTCCGGTTAACCAATTAATTAATTAGGTAGTTAATTAGATAATTAGTTATTAATTGGATTAATAATTAATAAGTAATTAGCTAGATAATTAATAGGTAGGTTATTTGAATATCTATCTAATTATCGAGACGTGTAGGTTTTGAGTTGTATGAACAGAAATTGTCTGGCCATTGAGAAAATGGTTTTAGTTGTATTAGATAACAAGTGGAGCTCTCTCACTGAACGATTAACGTCAGAGTCTGAAGTGAATCTTACTTGGTTTTATGCGTTTTTCCCATGTTCGCTACGTCCTGATTGGCTGTTCAGCAATAATGGGCGTGTGACGTCGTGAATTTTAATGCGGAGAGAGTTTATCTATCGCAAGAGCTGTCCAAGATGACGTCACGTGATTTCGTTTTAAACAGCGTGCATGGGGGGTTATCAGAATTATGTAGTATAGTAACTTCCGTTAAACGACGCTCTGTGACAAAGAGCGTGTGTGTGTCTCACCCTCCTTATCTTATGGGCTTGGGACTGGCACATAATTCTGTCATCTACACTCTACAGAATGTTTTTAACTTTAACTTTTAAGTTGTTTATAAACTGGTGGAAGATTTTGAATCGCGGTTGTTAAGAAGTTAGGCCCAACTTCGGAATTTGGCCGGCTACTAGTATTTTGAAATGGAGTAAAATACTTAATTAAAAGCGGTGTGGACACGTTTTGTTATTGTTCCAAAGTTTTACGTTTCCTGTGACAACAAAGGTTGTTGGTGAAATTGACAAGATGCATTATTGTGAAGTAGTAAAACGGAACTTATAACATCCGAACAACGCCATAAAAAGGTGTCTACACGAAAATGTACTATCTCGCTAGTTTACATGCAAGTTTTAAATAAATATAAAGTAGTCTATTTGACACTCTATGACAGAGGTTCTCAACCGGTGTGTCGCGACACACTGGTGTGTCGCGAATAGACCGGTGGTGTGTCGCGTGAAACTGGTGTGTCGCTGGTGTGTCGCGAAGAATTGGTGTGTCGCGAATTCTCACAGCATAGCCTATCGTTCTTGCATTACATGTACTGACTTGATTGCTTCAGCAGTTTGACGGGTGTGGACTATGAAAATTCTTAGCACTCTAATTTTAATCTAGTGATTCTGTTCCATTTCATCGCAATCTTAAGCGTCCTACAATCCTTAAAATACACAGGCCTACATGAAATATTTTGCGGATGACGCGGAAATGTCCCCTCTTAGCTTACAATATAACACTTTAGCGAAAGCACCGTATAAACTTTGCCCAATGCTGTAGGCTAATATTCGGCAATGGATGAAAATTTGCATAAGAAAGAAACATTTTGCGTAGGCCCTATGACGCGAAATTGTGACCTCTCAGCCTGTTTGCGTATTCAAAGTCAAATAATTTACGTATAGGGCCTAGGCTACATGTACATGTAGGCTACGAAGTCGAGGTCCATCTGACTCGCAAACTTTTTAACTTATTTTAAATTTATTAGAAACTAGAAAGTATTAAGTGTCAACATTTTCATTCATTAGAATTTTTAACAATTTAAAATATACTGCAAAAGCTATTTTAACTTTGACATTTTAGGCCTAATTTAATTTCAGCCAAAAGAGATTCGCATGGTGTGTCGCGAAATTTTATTGCATGTTTTGGTGTGTCGCGAGCTGAAAAAGGTTGAGAACCTCTGCTCTATGACTCACACATTGTGACAAAAGGATCCTATGGTAATAAAAATTAAACAATATAATAATATTCTCCATCAATTGTCCCACATAATTAATTCCAATAGGCTTACACAAGCATGCAGTCTTGGTGTGTAGGTTATGGGTAGCGCATTTTTTCTTCCTATAAGAAGTTTAAAAGCTCGTTTTGCAGAGTAATTCTTTTTGTGCCTATACTAATATTATTTATAGTTGGAATAGAACATTTAAAAGCGGTGTGTGTACCTCTTGATATTTTTTTCAACGTTTAAAATCATACTATAGCAATGACATTGAATGGAAGCGTGTAAAAACGCAGTCGGGCGATATTTATAGCATCAGCACAATGCCATCCAGAGGTGTTGACAGGGAGATTTTCGATCTCATATTTATATTCGAGTTTAAATAATGTAATAGTGACAAAATAATCTTATGCAAAGTTAAACAACATTATGTCTGCATCAATTGTCGCACACAATTAATTTCAACACTTACACAGGCAGTCTTGTTGTGTAAGTTTGCGCATATATTCTTTTTCCCTAGAAGTTTTAAAAGCTTATTTTTCAGAAAATATTTTTTTGTTCCAATATTTAACGTCGTCATATTATGCTATCAATGGTCGTTGACGACAAATTAAATTATATACAATACATTGAAAACATAAATCATACACAGTTTCCTGAATCCATGTGAAAACATCATTTACAAAGTCACCAATGTTGTATTATAATTTATATTACGTAATCGCGAAGTTAATAATTATTTGTGCCTACTAATGTTATTTATAGTTGGAAATGGAACAGTTAAAAGTGGTGTGTAAGGACGTGCTCCTTTTATCTTGTATAGGCATTGCTAGGCGTGCTGAACATAGGTCCGAACAAGCATAAGGTCATCAAGTTGGCCGTTTTGTTGGCCTTGGATCGACACAACCCTCAGCGGGAGCTCATCTCTCGGCTCATCTCTGATCTTTACAGCTGCATCTTCAGTCTTGATGACATTGGAAGAGCATTCAGTGAAGTCCTGGCCATCCTTGATGACCTCATTCTTGACATACCTGAGGCCAATGTGGTGAGTGCCGAGTCCAGATTCATTTTCATTGTTTAGTTTTGTATGTGTGTATGAGTGCTATGTATGTGGGGCGCAGTGGTCTAGTGGTGGCGTCGTTGCCTTGAAGCCGGAAGGTCCGAGGTTCGAATCCACCCTCAAGCCGCGTAAGGACCTTGGGCAAGTCCTTCACTTACAATTGCTCAGCGCTTCGGCGTGAAACTCCGATGCAGTGTCCGCTCTGCATTCGGGAGCGCCCCTGAGTAGAGAGAGCTTGAAGGAGCGCTATAGCAAGTGCACATACGTACATACATGAGCAGTTGTTGTAGCGTCCTGTCAGAAATTGTCCCGAGACTTGTTAGTTAGTGGAATGGTTACGCTTCATCATGCATCCATTTATAATTATTATTATTGTTGTCATTGTCATTATTTAAGTTTCTATGTGTGTGTGTGTATGAGCAAGGTTTTGCTACTCAGAAGCGCTCCTGAGTATAGCATGCACACACACTGAATCGGAGTTTCACGCCGAAGCACGTGAGCAACTGCGAGTGAAGGACTTGCTCAGGGCCCTTATGCGGCAGCGGCCTGTAGTGGATTCGAACCCGTAACCTTCCGGTTCCAAGGCACCGGACATAGCCCTACACCACTGCATCCCAGGGCCCCATACGTCATAAGTGTTATTGCTATCATTGTTTTTATATTAGCTATTATTGTTCTGATTATTATACTATTATTAATTATTATTATGTTTTTTGTCCTTTTCTTCCTTCCAATACCTTCCATCCTTTCATCTGCTTTGCCGTCTCGTCTTTCCATTTGCTTGTGCTCCATTTAACTTCCAATGCCCTTCCGTAACCTTCCCATACCTAACCCTCCTCAATCTGCATTGCCTTTGTTCCCTCTTAAAAGTCATTTTCCACTTCCTTGCGTTGTCATAACCTCAAATAATTCAAATATATTCAGCAGCGTCCTACGGTTATATAGCATCAGATGAACACGTTTAAAAGGTGTTCTAGACCACCACGTAGTTGGCTACGAAACATATACGCCAAACTGGGTTCCACGTTTATATACCATCAGTTTTGAAGGTTTAAAAGGTGTTCAAGACGACAGCCACATGATGTCAGAAGATGATTGTATGTGTTGTGTGTTGTTGATATTTAGTTGGTTGGTCAATTCATTGCTCGCTGTGTGGCTGATGATTGTCTCCCTCCGAAATTCATCACCAGCTACAAGGGACACGTTGACAACGAATGCGTCAAGTTAGTCTATTTTTTATATTAATGATTGTACTATATTGTATTGTATTGTTTTTTTAATTCTATTGTACTGTATTTTATTATAGTTTACTGTATTGTATTGTATTGTACTGCATTGCACTGCAGTGTATTGTATCATGATGTACTATATTGTTCCGTATTGTATTATTGTATCGTGTCATATCGTATTGTATTGTAGTGTGTTGTATCATACTCTATTGTTCTGTTCTGTATTGTACTATTGTATCATGTCATATCGTATTGTATTGTAGTGTGTTGTATCATACTGTATTGTTCTGTTCTGTATTGTACTATTGTATCATACTGTATTGTATTCTATTGTGGTGTGTTGTATATATGACCTTTTATGATTTGATTCTTTCAGCAACAACCTTTCAGAGGAGCTCCCAGAGTGATTGACAGTGAGAGGCGATGGAAGGATGAGAACAGATTACCAGAGAGAATGGTATTCAGGGGTATAGGGTAATCTAATGGTTAGCATGCTGGATTGCCATGCAGTAGGTCAATGGTTCAAATCCCGCTACAAAATTTCATAAGAGAGGGCGTGAAGACCAATCATCAAATCAATGAGGGTGGGGGGTATTTAGGCTTTAAGCAGGGACTTAGTAACTTGAACCTTGTATCTGATTCGTGCCAACATCGGGGCCAGCGAGGACCCTGAGGCAAATGATATAAAATATAAAAAATTGCTATTTTTTCGATTAATTTTTCATGTGCTTTTTTATGGGTGTACAGCAGAATGTGATTGAATCTTTTTGCATTTCTTTATAGACATATTAAACGTCTTAAAAGAGGTGTCGAAAACTGCTGTATAGGGATACTTTCCCAATAGCAATAAAATAATATTGATAAATGAAATAAAAATAAAAATAATTGTAATAATAATGATGCTGATAATTGTTTAAATATTATTATTATTATTGTTATTTGTTATTATTGTAACTGGACTGTTAGGTTTAGTTTTCGATTTAGCTTTAACATATAAATTTTAGTTTGCTTAGGGTGGCCGATCCATGGCCCCTGCAGGTAATCTGGACAAGGTGCCCTGGTATTATTATAATTTTAATGATTATTATTATTAGAAAAATATTATTATTTATTAATTATTTAAACTGGTGGGTGCGTTTTAGGAGCGCCCTTGAGAAGGCGGACATTCTGTTATCGATGCACCACGGCATCGCCCACCTCGACAACATCTGGGGAGTCGGAGGTGGCAGTCGCCCCGTCAAGTCACTCACCAACAAGGCAAGACAATGGACAGATTCGCTTACATACTTAATAACCTGTGGCTGTGTTTTAATTTGTGTTTTTTAATGCTATTTGCTCCATTGTACTTTGCTCCATTGTACTTCTCCCTGTACTCATCTTATCTATGTTACGTTACCTTATACTATTATTATAAAAATGTTATCATCTGTTTTTGTTTACCTTACAACAAGCTTCCCTTATTTGCCTTACCTTCAATTTTCTTTCTCTTTCCATACCTTCTATTTTACCTTCATTCATCCCGGCTTCATTTCTGTCACCTTCTCTGACCGTTCCGTAATTTATCTTACCTTCAATTACCATACCTTTATAGTTATATCTTGCCTTCACTTACCATACCTTCATAGGTTTATCTTACCTTCACTTGTTTTATCTTGTCTTACATTAATTTCACTTTCTAGCCCATACCTGTGTATGTTCTAGCTGTATTTTTAACTTTCATTGATCTTGTCTTTACACCACCTTCAATTTCTTTGAATTATCTTATATTGACTTTCACTTACATCCATTTTCCTATCTTCAATTACCTCTCCGTCACTAATCTAACTTTCACTTCAATTGCCTTCACTTGTTTTACTTTCACTTCAATTACCTTCATTTCACTTACCTTCATTTCACTTACCTTCATTTCACTTACCGTACCTTCATTTCACTTACCTTCATTTCACTTACCGTACCTTCATTTCACTTACCTTCATTGCACTTACCTTCACTTGTTTTACCTTAATTTCACTTGACTTCAATTCAATTACCTTCAATTACCTTTACCATCCATACCGTTGTTACGTTTACAGATGATTGAGCTGCTGAAAGAGTACATCAACTCAGGTGATGTCAACGAAGCGATGAGATGCCTTCTCGAACTCGAAGTGCCGCACTTCCATCATGAACTCGTCTACCAGGCAATAATGCGAATTAAATTGAAATTAAAGATCAATTTATAGATTAAATATAGAAAATTAGTGGAAATCTTATTTTATTAATTTTCAACTTTTTTAGAATTTCTTCACCTAGCCCACAGTTTACAATTTATATTGTAAGTTCCAGTTACATATAAATTTCCGATTTATTTGTAAAGTTACAATTAGAGCTACACGTGAAGTTAAATATCTGTTCATGGTTGTGAAATTGCGATTACAAATGCTTGTGATATTGCATTTAAAATTGCGTCTAAAAATTGCGATTATAATTACATGTGAAAATTACGATTACAATTGCATGTAAAATTGCAAATGTAATTACATGTGAAATTGTGATTATAATTGCATATAAAATTGTGATTACTATTGCATGTAAAAATTGCAATAACAATTACATGCAAACCTGCGATTTTAATTGCTTTTAAAATTACGATTACGATTGCATGTAATATTATGATTACAATTGCATGTAAAATTGTGAGTACTATTGCTTGTAAAAATTGCAATGACTATTACATATAAACCTGCGATTGCTTTTACATGTTAAATTGCGATTACCATGTAATGCAAACATTACGGTACTATTGCTTTGTTATTGTTGCGTTGCGTAGGCCGGTGACTTGGCGATAGAGAATTCGACGGAGCGTGTGCTTGAGATGATGGTTAAACTTCTCAAGTTCTTCTCTTCCTCTCTTGTCATCACCACCGATCAACTGGAAAAGGTCCATCACACTATTTACCATTGTTGTTATTGTTATTGGTAATAATTCATTGTTGTTGTGAATTTTTTCTGTTATTGTTATTTTTTATTTTTTTATTATTATTATTATTACTGTTGTTGTTTTGTTGTTGTTCCTGATTATTATCATTATTATTGTTATAATTACACGTTATTAGTATCTGAAAGTTTCTGACCTGGTTTTATTCCCTCAAACTATTAATTTTGAAGATCATTTGGTTTGGGCAATTTATACAACAATTATTGTTGTTGCTGTTGTTGTTGCTGTTGTTGCTGCTGTTGTTGTTGCTGTTGTTGTTGTTGCTGTTGTTATTGTTGCTGTTGTTATTGCTTTTCTTGTGTAATTCAATTTGTTTTTTTTTGATGATCCAGTTTTGTTTAATGTTGATCCAAAGCGGTTCTTGTATTCCTGCAGATTTATTGTTTTGATTTTAACACTGGTTCTCCATATGTGTTTGTAGGGTCTGAAGCGTTTGTTCTGTGAGATCAATGACCTCAGTCTGGATGTCCCTGCTGCTCCCATCCTATTGGAACAGCTCGTCATGAGGCTGCACTCTGAGGGAGTCGTTGGCATTGAACTGGTTAAGGCACTCCCATCAAGGTTTGCATCGTTCATTCATTCATTATAAGAATTTATATAGCGCCTTTTCAAGAAACTACTCAGAGGCGCTCCCAGCACAATCATGGCGAAAGAAAAAAAGACTTGAGAGATTTATGAAACTAAGTCAGATGTAAGTATCGTTCGTGCTTCTGTGTACCTTTGATTATGGATGGGCTGCCGAATTTAGCGTGCAGCGGAATCAGAAGAAATAGAGCTGCAGATGTTGACGATAAAATAATAGATTTTGTAAAATTTTAAATAAAATTTATTGTTCGAGGTAAAAATTATCCGGTTCAACGAAACCAAATTCTTCCTCATCATTGGTCAATTGCATGAAAGTACCTCGAAATACAACAACTTGTATGGGCATATTGAATAATCCCAAAAATTTTCTTTCGGGTCCCCAGAAGCATTGGTCAAATGCCGACCTAGTTCTGACAAGAAATATGTTTTTTTGTAAAGTTTCTATTCATCATCTGACTTTCAAATAGAGTTCAATCTTAGCGCCTTCATTCATTCAAGAATTCATTTAAGAATTTCTATTTTGCCTCTTCAAGGGGAACTACTCAGAAGCGCTCCTGACTCTAGCATGGCAAAAAGCTCAGTTTTCAATTTTACAAATCTGCTTCAGTAACAGCCCAAGGAAGCAGATTCATTCCAGCTTTAAAATTCAATTTGAACTCTTTTTAATGTATTCTAATGGTGATCCATTTTAATATATGCACTGTTCACTATTATTATTATTATTGTTATTATTATTATTATTATTATTATTATTATTATTATTATTATTATTATTATTATTATTATTATTATTATTATTATAAAGCGCAGTGAGTTTGCAGGCATTTGATTAAAGAAAAATTATTATTATTATCAACATCGTCATCATCATCATTATTATTATTTACTGCTTGTTCTTTGCAGAGGCCGCAAGCGCTTCGTGTCGGAGGGCGACGGAGGCCGACTGAAGCCAATGACCTTCTAGGTTCTTCCGTCCAACGATGATGCAACGAGCAACGTTTGTTCCGTTCAATTGCAACAGTCACAACTGTTGTCTGGCTATGTGGACTTCTTGACAACCGTTGTCTGATCGTCACAATTTCTAGACCAGTGGTTCCCAAACTCAGTAGGCCACGGACCGTCAATAATTTTTTGTGAAGCTCACGGACCGCTAACTTAGGCCGAAATGGCGATGGGAAACAAGCGACCTAGATTATCAAAAGACTAAAATATAAATCTGGCAAGTTAAAATAAAGCTCGTTGGTTTATTTCAATTTTTTAAATATTAAGATAGAAATTTGAATAAATTTTGGACAACAATTCGAATAATTTCACAAAATTTTTCAAAGAAAAAAACTAATTACAGTTTATTGTTTTTTTAAAAACTCTTATCCACGGACCGGCGATCACACCTCCGCGGACCGGTGCCGGTCCGCGGACCACCACTTTGGGAACCACTGTTCTAGACAACCGTTGCCTGGTTGTCTGTACTACATAACAGCCGTTGCTTGGTTTTTCTGGACTATATGACAACCGTTGCTTGGTTATCCTGTCTTCTTGACAACTGTTGCCTGGTTGTCTTGACAATGACAATGCTATTGTCTTGCGGCTTTGTGTTGAACCCGTTGTTTTTCTTTCTTTTTTTGTTTTTACCGACGAACTAACTAACTGTGATGCTTTTACGGACAGTGGCAATTACTTCAATGGAAGATGTATAAATAATAATGCTTATCTCTCTCATCACTTGATTTAAGATAAGATGCTATTATAGTGATTCTGTGTGTAGACACAGCTGTGTCCTTAGACACCTTTTAAATGCTTTTCATCCGTTACTATATAAGCATGGCACTCTGCTTATTATTGTATTTCTTGAGTTTTTAGAGCGGTCGTCTTGAACACCTTTTAAACGTTCTTATCCAATGCTATATAAGCGTGTAATTCTGCCTGACTTGAGTCATATTGTATCTTCAGTTTTGAGAGGTCGTCTTGAACACCTTTTAAACGTTCTCATCCAGTGCTATATAAGGGTGGGACGCTGCTTGGCCTTAGGTTTATGGGTTTACTTTATTTTAGAGCGTTTATCCTGAACACCTAAACTGTCTTAAACAACATTATATAAGCATGGGAAATGCCATTTCATTAGTTTTGTTTTGTATCAGTTGTATTGGACACCTTTTAAATCATCTCAGGCAATGCTATATAAGCATGGGATCGGCTATTTCAATAGTTTTTGTGACGGATTTTTTTTACACATTTTAAACGTTTTCAACCGATGTTATTACAAGGATGGGACACAGTGAGTTTATTTCAGAGTGCTTCTGTGTAGCTCAAGTCCTTCACTCACAGTTACTCAGCACCATAGATTCATGCTTGGTGGCTGGAGAGTGGTACTATATAGATGTGTGGTGGTGATGATGACGACGACGATGATGATGATGATGATAATAAAGATTGATAACTAATTAATTGCATTAATGAATGGTAATGAATACGATCATTAGAATTAGTAATAAATTTTGGAATAACAGATGTTAATGATTATAATATTATGTTGATGAATATTATTCAGTTCTTGGATTAATAGATGTTAATGAATATTAATAAATACGAACACAGGAAATGACTTCAATAAATACTCAGATGAAGTGGATAATTAAAAGGTCACTGAAATTCATTTATCAAAAATCATATTTCAGATTGTTGTACTCAGGAATACAGTAGTGGCAGTGAAACTTTAAAAAAACTATTACTACCATGTTGACGGTATCTGTTGTGAACCAAAATATTATTTTTGTTTTCTTCTTCAATCCGCTGTACTCTCCACTCTTATCCCAAGTCATATCGCCATTTGCCTGGGAGTGAATGTTCATAGTGTTTACCCCTCGTAGTGTTTGTCCAATATCTGGAAAGAATTACTGTATTTCCAACTCTCTTCCTCTCTGAGCATGGCGAATAGGCACTGTACAGCGAACAAGAAGGAACACTTACCTACCCTTGGAAATTTACATCTATTTTTGTAACAACCACTTTTCATTTTTAGCAATTTCTCCACATTAAAGCAATAATAATACACAAAGTGAAACTGAGAATTTAACTCTTAGAAACCTTCATGTTCTTAATTCCGCGATTTGCAATTTTCTTGACCCTTTTTTGGCATGACATGGCCGTTGTGTTTCTTCCCTTCCGTGAATAATTTTGTGGTGCCCATGTCTCTGAACCTGGCTGTCTTTCGCTCTAAGCTTGCCTCTTCTTGTGGTGCTTAATGTTTACCCGGCTTTGGTGTGCACCTCTGAAATTGTCTGAGAGTTTCAGTTGTATCTTGCAATGCTAAATTTTTATTCATATCAAGTACAATTTTGTTACAATGGAATTGGTTTTTGTCAATCACTTTGGTTTTGTGTTTTGATGTCTCCGTTGTATTAGAATTCTTCCTTGCTAAATAAATATTAAATACACGAATAAGAATTAATTTTGAAACAAATTTGATTAGGTATATTATGTGTAGCTGGTAGACTCGTGACAGCCTGATACTGTCAGCTTGGTAAGCGTTCCATATTTATATAGCATTGGCTGACAACGTTTAAAAGGTGTCTTTGTCCACGTACCTAATTCCTTCTCCTTAGCGCCATCTCTGTTCTGTACGTAAGTACTTGGACGAAGCTTTGTTGTCAATGTAAACACCTTTAAAATATTCTCAACCAATTCTACAGTATATAATGATGGACCGCGTACCAAACAGCAGTTTATTCCAACAGTATGCTTAGCAGTAACGTCAATGTTACGAGGGTGTGGGGTATAAACGACCTTTAGCGTCGCCCTCCTCCTTTATCCACGCTTGGGACTGGCACTGGTAGAGATCAAACAGTGACGGAGTTCTTTCAGTTGCGTATTTCACTCAATTGTTCATATGGAACATCGTCAAGGATTCAACTGAGTCAACGGTACTGACAGTAAACCAGTTGTCTGTAGACCAGTTGTTGTGACACCCATACATACATACATGCATGCATGCATACATACATACATACATATATACATACACACACATAAATACATACACACACATAAATACATACATACATACATACATACATACATACATACACACGTACACACATACACATCTGAGTAGCCTACCTTGAAGAGGCGCTATATAAATTTCCGAACTATATAAATTTTCGAAATAAATACATTGTGGAGCGCGGTGGTGTAGTGGCTATGTTCGTTGCTTTGTAGCCGAGAAGGTTGCAGGTTCGAATCCACCTCAAGTCGCCTCGTAGGGACCCTGTGCAAGTCCTTTATCTGCAATTGCTCAGCGCTTTGGAGTGAAACTCCGATGCAGTGTCCGCGCTGTAGTCGGGAGCGCCTCTGGGATAGAGCTATAACAAGTGCATGCATATAAAAACAAACAAAAGAAACAAACATAGGCTATATATACATGCATAATTTATGAATATCTAAGAATCGAACTCGTCTGTTTTCAATTTGAAATTCATGAAGTCTGACGAAACTACGGTAGTCCTATGTACTCCGCTATGTTTAGGCCTATAATTATAGAAGGGCTTCAGAGATAGCAAACCATGCATATATGGTAGTGTTATTACATCGCATAAGCGAATCGACTAGACCTACACTAAGTGCAATTCAGATTTCTGAATTTCCAATGTCTTTAATTTGCAATTTCTGAATAGTCAATCAAATCCCCAAACTTTGCTTAAATTCTGTAAAAACCAAAGAAAGAAAACAAGTTATTTCCTGTCTTTGATTTGCAATTTCTGAGTAGTCGCTTTTCTATTATAATAGGAACGATAGAAATAAAACAAGTTATTTCCTAGGACCGGTAAATCAATTAATTCTCGATAAGAAAAGAGCGGCATTTAAGTTCACAGGGGCGGATCCAGGGGGCCAATACGGCCATGCCTCCCATTGAAAACTGCCATGGGTTGTGCCCCCCCCGTTTGGTCTGAAATTAGCAATATGAATATGGGTGTAATGGATATTGCCCCCCCCCCCTATTCGGAAAATTGTATGGAACGTGCCCCCCCCCATTCGGTTTTGAAGTAGAGGACTAAAAAAAGGGTCATCAACTTTTTTGGCGGATGAAATGGCATGATTTTCCCGAAAAAATTGTCAGATGACTAAAAAAAGGTCATCAACTTTTTTGGCGGATGAAAAGTAGGCTACTTTTTTGCTCAACGACCGATCACTATTTTTAGAACTTTCGATTTTTAAAAAAAATTCCCGTCCAAGATCTAAGATTTTGCCCCCCCCCTTTTGAAACAGTTCTGGATCCGCCACTGTAAGTTCAATTTATAATCTTTCACCTGTTCTTCAATGCAAGTTATAAGGACTTAGTTAGAAAGAAAACAAGTTATTTCCTAGGACCGGTAGGCTAAATTAATTATTCTCGATAAGAAAGGAGCGGCATTTAAGTTCAGATCATAATCGTTCACCTGTTCTTCAATGCAAAATAGCAATCGCTCGACGACGTTATATAAGGACGCGCTCAGTCAGTGCAGAACATTCGTCTGCTTGGGCGGAAGAGAAAGAACCGAAGAACGGAAGAACGGAAGAAAGATGATGTCGCCATCGCTGTCGCTTCTTATGATGCTCGTAGCAGCAGCTGCATTCCGTAAGTCAATTTGATGCGTTTAGAGCATAGATGTAAAAAACGATGAAAATAAAATAAAAAAGGTAAAAAGCCGACGTTTTTTTCAAAAAAATAAAAAAAAACGACAAAAAACGACCAAAAAAACATAAAAAAAAACGGAAACGGAAAATAATTTGCCGTTGTTACAAGTGAAACTTCATTTTAAGCTCAAAAACCTTCCTTATGCAAGTCTATCTTAATCTGCAAATATGCATTACTTAAAATGATGACTTAAATACTTACATAATGACACTATAGTTAGCTGAATCTTTGAGAGTACGGTGAAAACTTATGGAATATCAGACAAAAATTAAATAAGAAAAATAATTGTAGACGGCAAATAAATAAATATAGTTACATAAAAAAAATTAAAAAAAACGATAAAAACGATGGAAAAAATAAAAAACAAAAAAGCGACTATTTTTGAGAGGGAATAAAAAACGGAAAAAAAGTTTTTTACAACTATGGTTTAGAGATCTTAGACCAACCTAAACATTAGGGTGGATCCAGTGTTGTACAGCAACGAAGTAAAAGTAACGCGTTACTGTACCTAAGTAAAAGTTTGAATACTTTCACATGTAACGAAGTAGCTTAAAACCAAAATACTTTTACTTTCAACGAATTAAATTTTTATCCATATTTCAGTACTTTTACTTCGTTACAATTTATGTGACACTCGTTACAATATTCGTTACTTCAATGCGCTACGGGATACTTTTTACTTTTACTTAGGTAATATTTGTGATGAGTACTTTTACTTAAGTAATTAAAATCTATTTTACTTTTACTTTTACTTAAGTATATTTTCCGATACTTTCAATAACACTGGGTGGGTCGGAAGTATTGGGGAAAATTTGTTCTTAAATAACCAGGCTTTACTCTAAGAAATTTTCTCGACTGCACATAAACGACGTGTTATTGGCACATGGAAGTTCTTGGTGGGGGATTTGTCTCCAAACTTCTTCTTCTTTCTGTTCTCTGCCCATGGGCGGAAACCTAGGAGGGACAGGGGGGACGGTCCCCCCAATAAAAGTGTTGCGGACGGCCCATGCATTGGTTCCCCCCAATCATTGAGCGTGATGACTAAAAAAAGGCTGAAAATATACAACATTCTTGACTTATTACGGCATTCAATTGATTTCAAAGAGTGAATTCGCTTCATTTTTCTCATTTAAAATGGCTTAATAGGCTTGCTTATTTCAAAATCAGATTTTAGTGAGTGCTCATGGATATGCCGGTGCCCTGTGCTTAGCGCTTAACCCGCGAGTGGCTCTTTCATTAAGATTTTCCGGCTTTTAAAAACTTTCATGAAATATAATACAGATCAAAATCAGTTGTTACGACAATGTTTGACTCAGGAGCCGTCCATAAAATACGTCACGCTATTTTTGACAATTTTTACCCCCTCGCCCTGTCACAAACTGTCACAAATCTCGGACACAGGGCCGTAGCAACAATGAACGTGGCCCTCTCCGAGCATAATGTCCTGGCCGACGGACCCCTTACAATGCAGACACCGGGATGCGGTATTTTTTGGGCCCGGAATTTCTGACGACATTTTTTTTAGTCATCCGGCAAAAATCTCGGGAAAATTTAATCAATTCGTCTTCCGAAAAAGTGTATGACCTTTTTTCAGTCATTTCCTTCATTTTTGGCACTTTTGGTGGCCCCTTCCTTGCGGGGGGGCCCTTCGGTCGGAGGGTACGGAGGGCGGTCGCTACGCTACTGATCTGATCTCTCATTACTAGAGGTACCATTGATTGCCAGCACGACGTACGCCTAAAGTCCATGTATATCTGAAGTACGAGTTAACTCGTACCTCGCGTCAAAGGCGATCAACTGGAGTACGAGTCAAGTCGTACCTCGCGGTCAAAGTGTTAATATTATATTATGATAATTAATTAAGTTTAATTGTTATCCGAGAAAAAATCTTACAGCGCTCTCTGTCCACATAATAGGCTAATCATTATTATTCAGCAAGTTCGTTCATAAACACAGATTTTTTCCAAAAAATTAATAGAACTAGAAATTATCTACATCGACAGCTTTCCTAATACTTATTTAGCGCCATTGTTAAAACCTGTAGGCTATAAAAGAATTATGCAATTTCTATTGTTTCTGAATTTGTATTAAAACAGAATTGGTTGATGCAGCAAAGCCACCGAAGACAGCCGTGAAGGGTATGTTTAATTAACATTTTGTTCTTTTCCTTACGCTACAGTGACTAGTCGGTCACGATCCCGTACACAACGACACGGTAGCAGGTTTGCCAGATTTAGGAAAAAAGAGATTACGAAAAAAAGTCGCGAAAATCGCGAGATCATCGAGCTTTTCTATTTTCGGTCGCGAAAATTTCTTCTGATGACTAAAAATGGTCGTCTCAAAATTTCTCACGACCATTTTTTAGTCTTTCAATCGAAATCTCGTGGAAAATTCCCCCCTTTTCGCTAAAAAACCCCCCAATAAAGTCGTCCAAAAAAAGTCGCTGTCGCGACCGCGAGACAATTCAAAAGTAGCCCAAAAAGCGCAAGGACGAAATATCAGTCGCGAGCGCTTTCAAAAGTCGCCCAATTCGCGCTTTTCGCGACGACCTGGCAACCCTGGGCCCTGCGACGATTTAAAATTCGCTCTCGACAAGCTTCTCGCGTAAGGTCGGCATAAAATTTATTGTGCGCCATTCAGTATCTTGTAATTTAGTTCGTCACTTTAAATTAAATAACATTTGCCCAATTAGGTAGAAGTAGCCTGTCCAACTCTATCGGTTATAATAGGACACTGGAGAATATTAATTTTATCAGACTTTTCGCATGACGATTAGGCTACTATTATAGACCAAAAACATTTTTTTCTCTATCTTTGTGGTGCTCTCGATACTCTGATTTTTAAAATTTGTTTAATTATTACATTCTTATAATCTAGATGCATAGGCAGGCCTCAGTTGATTCCTGGGCTGTGCAGTCTCAGTTGACTATTTAGACTACTTTCAATACTGTTGCAACCTACCCCAAGGGTTGTTGCAACCAACAGCGGTGTAAAGGTTTGTAATTACCTGCTTCTAAACATTATCTCCCGGTAATTTCAGTTTCAAATTACCCCCCCCCCCCCCCACCGGACACTAGATTTGCATCAGTCATCGCATTTATTGCACTAACAAATCAAAAAATTTTCCGCTTCTTGTTTTGGTCTGAAGATTTTCATCCGTCATCCCACTTCGTAGTTTATTATCAATATTTTAATCGGGAAAAAAGTATTGCATCGAAGCCATTTCTCCATATAACTTCAGCGGCGATTTAGTATGTTAGTTACAGATAAAAATATTGATAACAAACCACGAAGTGGGATGACGGATGAAAATCTTCAGACCAGAACAAGAAGCGGGATCATTTTGCTGATATTTGTGGTGTAAAAAATGCGATGATTGATGCGATTACAGTTTGCAGAGGGGTAATGTTTAGGGGGAAGGGAATTTGAAACCTTTACACCAACCCGGGCTGGTTGCAACATTTTGGAGCCCTCTGTTCAGTTAGTTATTGCGGGTACATTCTTGCTCACTGAGATCGCAACTATAACCTGTTTTGATGCTGAGATGCAAAGAATTTATATGGGATAAACAGTTTGCAGAGAGTTCTAAAGAAAAAAATGTTACACACAAAAATGTGAAAAATGTTGCAACCAACCCCGGTCTCCCTTACTCAGAAATAACTTTCCGAACTTTAGTAATTTCATAAAATCAGGCGCCCTTGTAAAGGCTGTGTTACGGCGCCATTGAAATTGTCATTGTTATTATTATTATTATTATTATTTATTATTAAATCAATTAATTGCCTTGTTAGTCCTTTTAAATTTGAATGCCAGGTATAAACTGACTTCACCTAAATCCTTGATTTCAAATTGCTGACTTAAGATGTTTGCTCTTTTCTTGATCACTTCTGCACTTCCACAGATGGCCGGAGCAGATCGTCAGCATTTAATAGCATGTAAACAATCACGTTGTTGCACTTCTTTGTATACAGACACAGATCAGCTTCACTCTGCTGGAATCCATCTGATTTCAGAATAGAGTCTATTTTCTGATTCCAACTTCTGGCTGATTGCTTAAGTCCGTAAATGACTTTCTTTATTTTGCAAACTTTTGCTCTTGACCGGTTTCTGTAAAACCTTTTGGTTGATTCGTGTGGTTTGGGTCCACTATTCCGAGGGTCCACTATTCCGAGGTCCACTAATCCGAAGGTCCACTATTCCGAAGGTGCACTATTCCGAACCCTTACCCTAAGCCTAACCCTAAACCTATTCCTAACCCTAACTCTAACCATTCCCTAACCCATCCAGCCCTAACCCCAACCTTAGTCCACACTAACCCTAACCCTAACCCACCCTAACCCTAACCCCAACTCACCCTAACCATAGCCCCAACCCTAACCCACATCAACTCAGCTCTAAACTTAACCCACCCTAGCCCTAACCATAACCCTAACCATCCCTAACCTTAACCGACCCTAACTCCAACTCTAACCCCAACCTAACCCTAACCCACCCTAACCCTAACCACCAAGGATAACGAACACATTATAGCAGATATTCGGAATAGTGGACCCTCGGAATAGTGGACCTTCGGAATAGTGGACCCTCGGAATAGTGGACCTTCGGAATAGTGGACCCTCGGAATAGTGTACCCTCGGAATAGTGGACCTTCGGACTAGTGGACCCTCGGAATAGTGGACCCTCGGAATAGTGGACCTTCGGAATAGTGGACCCTCAGAATAGTGGACCTTCGGAATAGTGGACCCTCGGAATAGTGGACCCTCGGAATAGTGGACCTTCGGAATAGTGGACCCTCGGAATAGTGGAACTTCGGAATAGTGGACCTTCGGAATAGTGGACCCTCGGAATAGTGGGCCGTTACCGATTCGTGTTCTTCTTTGATTTCTCCATTAAGAAAAGCGGTTTTGACATCAAAATGATTCACTTTCAAATTCTTTGATGCAGCAACAGACTGTCAATAACGTTCTCAATGTTGTATGTCTGGTTACTGATGCGAACGTATCTTCATAACCTCTCCAAATTTCTGAGAGAAACCTTTAGCTACAAGGCGTGCTTTATGTCTTACATTTCCTTCGGCATCGTGTTTCAACTTAACACTTGAGTGCCCAAGGTATTTTTTGGTACACGAAGGCCCAAGCGTTTTCATGCTAATTTCTTCAGAAGGGATTGGAATATCGTAACAGAAGTTGGTTCTATGTAATCCCAAATGAATTTGCAATCGATTGATGTATCTTATATTACAATTGGACCACCTGGTGTAAAATAATAGTGTATTAATCTCGTGACACATTTTATGCTTGCTTGCGTTATTTACCGAAGGAATCCTATACGTAATAATTTATAAGATACATCAATCGATTTCAAATTCATTTGGAATTACATAGAACCAACATCTATTACGATATTCCAATCCCTTGGACCACCTGGTGTAAAATAATAGTGTATTAATCTCGTGACACATTTTATGCTTGCTTGCGTTATTTACCGAAGGAATCCTATACGTAATAATTTATAAGATACATCAATCGATTTCAAATTCATTTGGAATTACATAGAACCAACATCTATTACGATATTCCAATCCCTTCTCAAGAAATTAGCATGAAAACGCTGGGGTCCGCGCGGACCCCCCTTGGGCCTTCGTGTACCAAAAAATACATTGGGCACTCAAGTGTTAAAGATGAAATATTCTTTTGAGATTTTCTAACCTGTTCATCATCGTTTGAATCCGGAGTTGAAAGATTGCACCCCATTTTCCAAAACGTTCTTCTTCTTGTACATGGGTAGCAATCAAAGACGTTGAAGCTGTCTCGGGACGTTCGCTAGCGCCAGCGGACGGTTGGATCATCATGATGCATCGAATTAACCCTTTCACCGTCGACTTCAACAGAAGCTGGTCCGACTACAAGTATGGATTCGGAGAGTTGGGATCAGAGAAGGAGTTCTGGCTCGGAAACGAGGTGCTCTATATGTTAACCAACGGACGCAATCATAAACTTCGCGTAGAGGTAATTATTAGCTTATTTAAATGCCAACTTCTAAATGTGTCCCATCATATGGAAAGGTACCATAAGTCGGCGTACGGTTTCACGAGAAATCGCGCATAATGACGTGGGGAAAAATTTTTTATTATCAAATTTGAGTTTTTGGTATTTTTAGCATCAGGTGAAAAGGACTTTTAAGTTAATAACACTGATAATATTACATAATAGACAACACTGAGAATTGGTTGTGAACCTCTTGTAGGATAAATCGCTCAGAAGCGCTCCCAGTGTGCAAGACCCCACGATACTCATCGATGGAAATAAAGTGGCAATTTCTCATGTTCATCATTTACAAGTCGGTCATTTATCATCCAATTTTTATCTGGTTTTCAGCAAAATGTTCAGCTCACTTAGCTGGTTTGTGAAGGCATAATAACTCCAAACCCGACTTATGGTACCTTTTCATGTGGCGGGACACAAATATTGACCACAGAGTTTCAAAAAGTGAATTTACTTAGTCATCGACTCATCGCTGTTTCTTTAAGCAGATAAACTAGGTCATTTATGGTTGGTTCTCCTTGATGGCTTATTTTGACTTTGTACGTTTTTATTCATCCATTCATTCATTATATGCACTTTAATAGCTCCTCTTCAAGGGGGCTACTCAGAGCCACTCCCAACCTCAGCGCGGCCAAATAATTATTAATAATAATAATTTTATTAATATTACTAATACTTTTATTATCATTGTTACTATCCGTTGTGTGGGAGACGATAATCAATTTACGAAAGGACGATGAAATTGAAATCGCCATACGAAAACTATACACTGTGTCCCAATAAATCGAGACCCATTTTTATAATGTTAATACAACTGGAAAATATTCATCGATTTTCCAAATTTCAAAACTGTTTTTATCCTGAGATAATTATCTACAAATTCATAATTTATGAACGGCCATCACTAAAAAATTACGTCATAATGACGTCGTTAATTTTCATATCGAAACAAAATGTCAACAAAAATCGTTGTGTTCGGTACTTAACATTTGAATTCTCTGATGCAAATGACGTAATTGTGACGTCAATATTCATGCCAGAAACTTCATATTTGAACCAGTGGAAGATAATTATCCGAGGATAAAACAGTTTTGAAATTTTGAAAATCGATTAAGATTTGCCTGTTTTATTTACATTATAAAAAGGGGTCCCGATTTATTGGGACACAGTGTAGAGTAGGCATTGTAGTTATTGAGTAAGTCGATTCCGAGATTCGAACCAGCTGCATCTGTTAAATGATCTCCATTTTTTGGATGAGTTGAAATGCGTTAGGGGCCGTCCATAAAGTACGTCACGCTCCAGGGGGGGGTGTAAGAAAGTGTGACAGTTTGTGACAGGGGAGGGGGGTCAGGCCATGTGTGACGTCACATATTTATTTTTTTAATGATGTGTATTATATAATTGTCTAGTGACTCTAGTCTAATTTTTGCAATTTTTGTTTTCAAATTCAATCTACATTGAGTTACTGCTTCAATGAATAACTGTGACAACTGGTGACAATTACATGTAACTATTCTATTATTAAAGTCGTTTTAATAATGTGATAGTTCTTTTAAGTGGAAACTTCACAGTTTAATAGTGAAGTGTGTTTTAGATTAAATTTGAATAAGGTGGTAATTTTACAAAAATTCGAAAGTGTGACGTACTTTAGGGGGGGGGGGTCCGAGGAAGTGTGACGTACTTTAACCCTCAGGCTACCAAGCTTTTTTTGTAACAATGACTACCAACGGGGGGGGGGGGGGCGTGGTTACCACCCCTCCTGGATTTTGGGTTTGGTTTGAGATATCATAACTTGTAATACACCTATGGATTCAGCATTAATTTCTGCACAAAATGGTATATTTAGGTTTAAAATATATGAAAGCACCCCGAAGTTATGAATTTTTTTACCGTAGGCACCCGTCGATTCCACAAAATGTATACTTTCGCATAAGCAAAATAATAGATTCTGTTATTTTTTAACCTAATTTTTTTAATTAAAAATAGTTTACATATAATAAAGTCCAATATTCAACTATAAAAACTAGTAATAAGTTAGTTTTAGTTACAATAAAAAGAGAAAAAGCATGTAAAACATGCTGAAAAACGTTTACGCAGACTTATCGGTTTGCGTTGTAAAAAAAACAAACATTTTCACACATTTAAATTTATTTTGAGCACTTCCTGTCATCAAATGTCAAATTAATTAGTATCCACAAATAGCCCTAAATGCCCTCTATAGAATGAAATAACTTATTTCTCTTAAAAAATAAATTATGAATAATATTTAATAGGATAAACATGAAAATTTTATGAAAATAAAACACCTTTATTTATATTTTAATTTATTTTGAGCACTTCCGGTTGTCCAAAGATAACTCACTGAGCATGGAAATGTAGCCCCACATTCCCTCTAAAGAATGGTGTAATTGGTGTCTCTTCATGTCAAAGGACGGATAAGATACAGCCGATAATCCATATGGGATGGTATCCACCCTCTGGTGCCTTGGGTATATCGGGTATAACTTTTGAATGGTATGGTATATCATCACACATTTTAGCTCAAAATGTGTGCAAATGAATCCTCTACAGCTACCTAAAACGCCAAAATTTTATTCCTAACGAAAAAAGTTTGATTTGGGAAAAACCTAGGGGGTGGATACCACTCCCCCTGGTAGCCTGAGGGTTAAGAGGGGTCCGAGAAAGTGTGACAGTTTGTGACAGGGGGAGGGGGTTAAAAATGGTCAAAAATAGCGTGACGTACTTTATGGACGGCCCCTTAGGCCTATGTAGTTGAAGAAATTGACGGATCATGGAGAATAGTCTCAGCTTCTCAGAAATTAACTTAAACTTCACATTGTTGCAGTCAGGGCCGTCTTAATTATGATCATCGTAGGCCCTAGGCACTTTTGCATATTAATCAATTCGTAGGCCCCTTGGGCCTATCCAACTCAACCCTGTATTGATTCAAATTGCAACACATTTAGGCTACATTATTTCTTAAATGCATTCAGGTTTGATTTTAAATCTCAATCTACTTTTTGTAATATTTATTTTCGATATCCGCTAAATGTAATATTTCCGATTTTCGACTTTCGGTTAGCGGCGTTTTGGTCTAAATTCTAATAAAAAAAATCGCCATCGCTTTTTAAATTTTAATTTGTTAAACAATTAATACACTATTCTTTAAAAAAATCATGTCTGATGGTTATAAGAGGAAACACGAATCTGGATTTGAGAAACGAAAGAAATAGGAACAGAAAGATGAAGCACTAAAAAAGATCAAGGGTGCGTTAAACAAATAAATCTATAAATACACTGGAAACAAAGGCATGTCAGTGACATCACTTGCTTTTTCTATCACAACCCATCTCTCAGTACCGGAAATAATCCCGACTGACACTGGCCATCCACAATAAAGTGAAATAGACCTAGGTGATATAATTTTATATGAACAGATATGCCACGGTAGCGTCGGTAGGGCTATGTTGCGTATGCAGCAGTCTGATGATAGAAGATGTGAAAATTATAACAACAATAACTTTAAATCCAGTGACCCAGGTTAATGGGAGATAAATGTTGCATTTATTTTTTAATATATTTTTTCAGGATTTCGTAGGCCCCTGGTAAGTTCGTAGGCCCTAGGCACAGTGCCTACTGTGCCTACTGGATAAGATGGCCCTGGTTGCAGTTGGTTACAGACGGAGGAGATTATTTTATTGCACTGTAACCGGTTGTTGCGGTCTGTCAACCGAGATTGTTTCAATAAAAAGAATAATTATTATTATTAGTGACATCAGTTTCTGGCATAGGCGCAACCACCCTATGGGACCCACGGGACGCGTCCCCCCAACTTTTGAGTGGTCCCCTAACTTTATTATTATGGTCCCTCAACTTTTAGGACGTGATTCATTATGGTCCCCCAACTGATTGCACCTATGGTTTCTGCGGGTGCGGCAGCGGAAGTAAGGCCTACTACCAGGAAGGTTATTTATTACGAAGTGACTAGCGGACCTCCAAGCGGCCGTCGAATCTCAAATACTAGCGGACCGCCAGTCACGTGTAACCTGTCACATGACGAGTCTTGATTCTTGAATATTGTTACAATGGCGGCAGTTACCGATAGTTGGTTTTATGTCGGACAAAAGTTTTCTTGTTTTAATGACTTATAAAATTACTAGAAACAGAGTAAGCAACCAATTTTTTTCGTGAGTGTTGGTTAGATCAGGTTAGGCGTCGTGAGGGTCGGTTAGGGTTAGTTTTAGGGTTTGTTTAGCCATTAGAAACTCTTGTGGATTGGTGTAAATAGAAAGCCTGGCGGCTTGCTAGTATTCCGTATTGGACGGCCGCCAGTCATGTGACAGGTTACACGTGACTTGGCGGTCCGCTAGTATTTGAGATTCGACGGCCGCTTGGAGGTCCGCTAGTCACAGCCTATCAGTTATTTATATTTTACTTTGTTGCAGATGATAACCGAGAAAAGGGAGACTTTTTACGCCGAATATGAGACCTTTTCTATTGGCTCAGAGGAAGAGAAATACGTCCTTCAGGCATCGGGATACGATGGAGACGCTGGCGATTCGCTGACGAATGTAACAATGGGGAGCCATGCTGGAATGAACTTCTCAACCCCAGATGCAGATAACGGTATCGTACGCCTACCTAACTACAGCTGCTCCAGTGTCTTCGGAGCTGGATGGTGGTTCAACTCTTGTTTGGTCGCCTGTCTTACTTGCCAGAAGGGAGGCAACTTCTATTGGGAAAGCTTGCCAGCGGATAGCACACTTCGCGAAGTGCGCATGATGATCAGGCCCAACTATGATGCACTGAAATGAGTTATAATTATTGCACATTTTCATTTACATTTGGAAAATTTCCTTTTGTTAATGAAAAGATGCACGGATCCATTCATAGTTTCGAGCTAGCATGCATTGCATACTCTACTATAATCTCTATAATCTCCTTGTGGTTCCTCGCATGCGTGGTACCACTGCCCAATCCAGAAGCTTTGCCTTTGTTGGCCCATCTTGCTGGAACGTTTCCAACAACAATGAACAAAGACAATAAAGAAATATACACAACAGTCTTTGTAATCGCCCATTTAGGCATTAAAATTTTCCCGGGATCCCCTTGTTAATGCAACTGCTAGCATTGGTTCTGCTGTCATGTATAAGTACAAATTTTATGTTTGCAAGCAATGTGACGCTTTAAGAAACTGAATTTCCTGACTACAAATAAACTTTTCGGCATTCACTTGAACGTTTTGTTTTTCTCTGTCAGACAATTGAGGGTAACGGCCCGCTATTCCGAGGGTCCGCTATTCCAAAGGTCCGCTTTTCCGAGAGACAGCTATTCCGAAGGTTCACTATTCCGACTATCCGCTATATTTTGTTCGTTATCCTTGGTGGTTAGGGTTAGGGTGGGTTAGGGTTGGGTTAGGGTGGGTTTGGGTTAGGGTTGGGGTTAGGTTTAGGGTTAGAGTTAGGTGTAGGGTTCGGATTAGTGGACCTTCGGATTAGTGGACCCTCGGAATAGTGGACCCAAACCGTCTTCTAATACCCGCATATTAGTCGTTACTAATGTTCCCAAATGGCTTTGAAAAATGCTTTATTCAGAAAATTTATGTGCAAAATGCAAATGCATAATTATGTGCGGGTAATTTCCTAAAAATTAATATACAAGGTGAATGGAAAAAAACCTTTTTAATTGCTACGATAATTTATGAAATAATTTTTAAGCTTACATTTCAATAATGGTAGGCTAATAATTATCTATAACGAAGACAATTCTTACGGCGCCGTAACACAAGTGGCTACATGCCGTTAGGCCACAAGGTAGCCGCCACAAACAAGCACAAGAACGCAATGGATCAGAAGTGCGCCTTACAGAAGAGGTAATAACGTCTTGAATCAAATTTCGAAAGCCTCATCTGAACAGTGGCAGGCAGACTGTTCCAGCAGTGGCGGCTAGCACTGCCTGAAAGAGGGCATTTTCGAAGCGCATAATACTACTGCCGTGCCATGCAAAAAGACAGTAACTAAATTTTTCCCGTTTTTGAGTTAGCACTTGTTTCCACATCCTGACAACATAATTATCCTTTCTAGTTTCTTTTGTAGAAACGATCTCATCCAAGAGACACATTATTTTCAAAATCCGCCAGTCCACAGCTTGGATAACTATAAAGAGGAGGGCAACGCTAATGATCTTTAAAAATAATAAGTTTTAAATAATTTATATTTTTTTTATTTTTAAAATTTAATTAATTTAGTTCTTTATTTCTTATTATTACACTATTAATTTATTTTGTTATCGCACAGTGTCGTTAAACTAAAGCCACTACTACTCTATTGTACAATTCCTCTGCTACTCGTAGACATATATTATACTTGGGCAGTGCCCGTCCCAATCATAGATAAATGAGGAGGGCGACACTCTGATATGACAGTGTCGTTTACACAGAAACAAGATTTTTGATTATGGTTTGGTGTCAGGTCAGGAGCGCCTCTGATCTTTTGAAGTGGTGCTATATAAATGTTCGATTACAATTACAATTGCAGCAAGCCAATGACAGCTCTGTAAGCATAATTATTTGCATCTAAATGCCGATCAAGTGCTAAATTAAATGCGTAGAGCAGCTGATAAAGCTTTAGACAGGTATGCGTTAAAACACCCTTTCAACGTTCTTAACTGGTACTGTATAAACATGGGACGGAGTAAACCGAATAGTATAGCTTCCAATTTACGTTTAGCATAGACAATCTAGAAGTCTCCGGGGGAGATCCTCAGGAATGGATTCCCAGAAGAAGTCACGAGATGTTGCATACGCACCATTCCGAGAAAAGTCAATGTTGTGTAGGAAATTCCCACTGCAGAATGATCTGAGTGGCCTTGTGTGCCACGTGTGTGGCCTTGTGTGGTGTCCATGACTCCATGTTTACATTCATTCATTCATTCATTCATTCATTCATTCATTCATTCATTCATTCATTCATTCATTCATTTATTCATTCATTCATTCATTCATTCATTCATTCATTCATTCATTCATTCATTCATTCATTCATTCATTTATTCATTTATTCATTCATTCATTCATTCATTCATTCATTCATTCATTCATTCATTCATTCATTCATTCAAGAATTTATATAGCGCTTCTTCTGTCTTCAATGGTAATACTCAGAAGCGTTACCTACACTAGCACGGTCAAACAAAGCAGGGTTGAGTTTAACCCTCGAGTGCCCAAGGGGGGGGTCCGACCGGACCCCAGGCCTGTTTTTCCCGGATAACTTTTTAAAGGCTAGGGATCTGCATAAATGCTTTTAGGTATTCCTAGAGCAACCATTTGGGCATAGAATGTTATATTTTGCGTGAGTATTGTCCAACCCTGCACCCCACAACCACAGCATATACTAAGGGTACCCCATGATATGCGGCTGATATTCATACAAGCGCATGGTTACTGGTCAATAACTATTATTTTATACCAGGTGGTGCTATTGTGATATAATATATATCAATCGATTGCAAAATTAGTTGGGATTACTGACAACTAAATTATATAACGATATTCCAATCCCTTCTCAAGATATAAACATGAACACGCTGGGTTCCGCGCCGGACGTATAGGCTTTCCTTCGATGAATAACGCAAGCATGCAAGCATAACATTATGTATTACGAGATTTTTACACTATTAGTTTACACCAGGTGGTGTTATTGTGCTATGAGATACATCAATCGATTGCAAATTCATTTGGGATTACACTTAAACAGGGCTGAAAGTGGTTTGGAAAAGTTGCCGGGTCTCACTTTGTGAAGCGCCGAAGGCGCGAAGCTGCGAGTGCCGAAGGCACGAAGCCCATACCGACTAGGGGGTCTGTGGGAGCGTCGTAAGCTCCCCCAGCGGGGTCTGGGGCGGAGCCCCAGCCACCAACGCATTTTTAGCTCTGTTGACCTCAACTGGAGCCATTTTTAGGCTCTTTTTTGGCCAGTTATTTATGAACGATAAAATCATGAAAACTTAAATAAGAAGTCGTTTTACAGAGTCGCAGACTAACTAGTAGCCTAACTACCAGTATAAGAATGTCAAAATTTTATTGTATAAGAAATGGGCTTAGTCTTTACTATAACCACAAAAGTTAAAAGTTTAGGCCTATAGCCTAACAAGTTTGTAAGTATATTGTCATATGGGTAGGTCTATAGGCCTACTATATAGAAAAATCATAGGGGCATGTCATATGTAGGGAGTTTTACGAGTACAACCAGTGGCGGCGCCAGGATTTCAGTTTTTGGGGGCTGAAACCCAAGCCCTTACTCTCAGGGACGCAAGTAGAACATGTTCCTTAAGGACGGTACGGTAGATCTGCATGCGCTGGAGACGCGAAGCTGTTAGTTCCGAGTGCAGGAAGCTCGTATCGACTATAAGGGGTCTGGGGCGGAGCCCCAGAAACCAGCGCGTTTTTCGCTGTTGACATCGACAGGAGCACGTTTCATGCTCTTGTTTGCTAACTGTTATGAACGATTTTCATGAAATTTTTTTGAATTTCCACATTGCAATAATAGCATTAATTTTGGGCTGTCATTTTTACTAAATAGCTCATCATTTCAATGCTGAAAGTCGTGGATTATGACTTCAAAAGTTTCCCCTTGTATAATAGGTCATTGTTTAAATTTTTGGATATCAGCACTTTAATGGTAACATTTTAAGCTATCGTCTTAACAAATTTCTCATAATTATTTCATTGCTGAAAGAAATGGTTTATGAGTTCAATCTTGTTCCTCCATGTTGTATAAATTATCAAATTCCACACTGCAAGGGTATACCAGTTTTGCTGTCGTCCTAGCAAAATTGTTCATGATGGATAAACAGTAGATAACACTCTAGAAACTTTCAATGACATTTTCGAGATATTTTTTAAATATTGGGGTAACAGCATCTCCGTCCACAATCACAAACTTCGGGGTCTCGTGGATCGTCCCCTGGCCCCCAAGTCTCCACCCATGACTGATGTTGCTAAATGAACACCCCATTTCCCAATGTATAGTTGTGTAGAACTACCGGCGTAGCCCCTCAGCAGGCCGGCGGGCCGGACATGATGCACATAACCTCATCACGGTCTGCGGCACATTCTATTAGCATAAGCATCGGCACGCTATTGTAGAGAAATTCAAAATTGCTGTCCTTGTGAATCTCATCATTTTCTTCCGCCAACCCGGGCTCAACACCCTTCTCCCGGCAGCTCGGACTCACACCGGGCCAAACCTCAGCCCCCCTTCCTCCGCCAGCTCGGACTAACACCGGGCCAAACCTCAGCCCCCCCTTCCTCCGCCAGCCCGGACTCACACCGGTCCGGACCTCAGTCCCCTTGACCCCCGCGCAGACCTCAGCCCCTTTCCCTCCGCCGCCTCGGACCTGCAGCCCCTTCCTCCCGCTAGCCCGGGCTCAGACTGGTCCGGATCTCAGCCCCTTCTCCCGCCAGTTCGAAACCTTCAGTCCTCTTCCCTCTTCCAGACCGGTTCGGACCTCAGACCGGCCGGTACCATTAGAGTATAAATAAGAGGACTGTATGCATGCATTGCTAGTGTTGAGTCGCAGAGAGAGTCGATGTACGGGAGTCGAGCCCACTATAAACAACTTACATCGACTCACATGTGAGACATCAATTATTGATGTCTCACATGTGAGTCGATGTATGACTGTCCGCCACAGTTGAGGACTTGAGGTCCGACAATAAGATAATAATAACTTTTAAGCCGATACATGGACATTCATTGCTTTTTGCTTTGGGATGAGGCTGAGTCACATTTAAGTGCTTAGCCCCTAACCCCTCCCCTGGTGCCGCCAATGGCATAAGCATCTACACTATGATAATATAGTTGATTTTGTTGCCCAGTTGGTTATTGTCTAGTTTCCTTATTAGCCTACGAAGTAAGCCGTTTTAGACATTTTCAGCCTTTTGCTTTGAAGGGGCTGAGCCACGTTGCGACCCGGCTGAGACCCGGCAACAGGAGGTCTCCAAAATCGATGCCGGGTCTCAGACCCGGACAGACCCGGCTCACTTTCAGCCCCGCACTTAAATAAATTATATAACGATATTCCAATCCCTTCTCAAGATATTGGCATGAAAACGCTGGGCTTCCTTTGGTCAATAACGCAAGCAAGCGTAAAATGTGTATCACGAGATTTTACACTATTATTTAACACCAGGTGGTGTTATTGTCATATAAGATACACCAATCGATTGGAAATTCATTTGGGATCACACAGAACTAAATTCTGTGACGATATTCCAATCCCTTCTCAAGATATCAACCTAAAACGCTGGGGTCCGCGCGGACCCCCCCCCCCTTGGGCCTTCGTGTACCAAAAAAAACCTTGGGCACTCGAGTGTTAATATAAAAAAGGCAACAATAAGCCCAGAAAGTAGACGTATCTTGCGTGGAGCCCATTCCAGACAACTGGACCGATCACAGAAAATACTTTATTCTGCATCGTTGCAGTTCGTGCAAATTGGACCAAGAGCAATCCTTTTAGTGCAGAACGGAGAGGGCGGTTGCCTTGGGTATGTATGTATGTGCACTTGTTATAGCGCCCCTTCAAGCTCTCTACTCAGAGGCGCTCCCGAATGCAGAGCGGACACTGCATCGGAGTTTCACGCCGAAGCGCTGAGCAATTGTGAGTGAAGGACTTGCCCAAGGTCCCTACGCGGTTGAGGGTGGATTCGAACCTCGAACCTTCTGGCTTCAAGGCAATGACGCCACCACTACACCACCGCGCCCCGTGGAGCAACAAAGCTCTCGCAAGTAATCAGAGGCAATTCCAAACTGGCATTGCCTAATTAGAGCAGCGATCCTAAATTCAATGCGCTTCTGAGTAGGAAGCCACTGTAGTGTCTCCACTCTCCAGCATATGTTGCATAATTATGTTGATGTGGATGAATTTTTCTAGCTTTGTTAAAAGGGCGATAGCAAATTGAAATTGTGTTGTAGGCTTGTCTGTCAAGTAATGATTGTAGGACTTTTCGAGGTAGACGTAGTTTTATTGTGTATTCGACATGTAAGTTTCGACAAAGCAAACACGCAACTATGTTACTACAACAGCGATTGGAAACAGTTCCACATAAGACACCTCTTTTAAGATGTTCTTTGATCTATAAGAACTTAACTCAAAAAAAAAAATTATTTCGCGTGGTAGGTCCATCAAATAATAGTCAATGAGATACGGCTGCTCAACAAATAATTAATCCTTGAAATAATTTATCTTCGTTCTAAACTTAGCACATAGGCTACATACTTATGTTGTTTAACGCATTGAAGTTGTCGAAAAATGTTCGATTTTGCCGGAGCGAAAAATCATCTGTAGGTCTGGCGAAACCGAGAAATTGACGGCGTTGTGTTGAATCCGTTCAAGGATCTGACCATTGATGAAGGTTGTTAAGCTGAGAAGACATCGTCAAATGACTCTCCGTCATCACTCGTTATTCTGAAAATAAATCTGCACTTTTTAGACACCTCAATAAAGCGTTTAAAGACAACATTATATGTAGTGTAGCAGTCACAAATTCAATTCAGTTTACAGGACTGCAATTATCTTTTGCGAACCCAGATTTGACGATTTTCATAGGTTAGGGAACAACAATTATAATTATCACGATAAAATAAGTCATACCATTTATAATTACAGTAACAGTAATATTAAAAGCAATTATAATAGTGACAATTCATATTGATTTACAAACGTAATTATAAATTAAGAATATCGTATAAAAATGACATAGATTATAACACATGCATAATTCTATTGATAAATATTATAAGCGTTGAGGGTATACTTAATAATTATACACTAACCGGAAGCACCGGTAGTTCTGATGCGCCGCCTGGCGAATGCACAGAGCACCAGCGACATCTATCGAGTGTTCGGTAGAAAGAGGTTTCTTGTAGACGGACAGTTTACTATGCAGCTGCCTCAAACTCATCGTCGGTAGGAGCTCTGCAAAAGTGCATCACCATCAGCACCAGTAATAGTATTAGTATATAGTAGGAGCTCTGCAATGGCAACAGTCGTATTAGTAGCAAAGGCAGTAGCAGTTTTGTAGGTGATAGTAGTGGTAGTAGTAGTGGTATTGGTAGTTGCAGTTGTAGTGGTAGTGGTAGTAGTAGTAGTAGTAGTGGTAGTAGTAGTAGTAGTAGTAGTAGTAGTAGTGGTAGTGGTGGTGGTGGTGGTGGTGGTGGTGGTGGTAGTGGTAGTGGTAGTGGTAGTCGTAGTAGCAGTAGCAGCAGCAGCAGCAGCAGTAGCAGTAGTAGTAGTAGTAGTAGTAGTAGTAGTAGTAGTAGTAGTAGTAGTAGTAGTAGTAGTAGTAGTAGTAGTAGTAGTAGTAGTAGTAGCAGTAGTAGTAGTAGTAGTAGTAGTAGTAGTAGTAGTAGTAGTAGTAGTAGTAGTAGTAGTAGTAGTAGTAGTAGTAGTAGTAGTAGTAGTAGTAGTAGTAGTAGTAGTAGTAGTAGTAGTAGTAGTAATACATGTAGTTGTAGTAGTAGTTGTAGTAGTATCAGCAGCAGCAGCAGTAGCAACAGCAACAGCAGTAGTAATGGCAGC
>OX243821.1:29259743-29659743 GCA_945859605.1 Lumbricus rubellus
TACTACTACTACTACTACTACTACTACTAACTACTACTACTACTCAGAAGGAACTATTCACCCGCAATCTCTCATACGCTTCGGCGTGAAACTCCGATTCAGTGGCGGCGCGGCACAGTAGTCTGGAGCGCCTCTGAGTAGTTAATTGAAAGAGCGTTGTAACAAATTCTCATCGTACAAACTTACTGTCACGCCAAAACCTTTAGCAACAGCAATTTGGTGTTGTTGCTGATGGTATGTCGCTGCATCTTGTATTGCATTCAATCTATTGTTATGCAATTGTGTAATGCTATTAGCTGACCTCTGAGCAGGTTCTTTCCAAGAAACCTATATTCACTTCTCCTCTTCAAGTCTCTCGCAGTTTAAATTCACATCAGTGCTACAGTTTAATAAGAAGTGCATAAAGTTGAATTTGATCAACGTATAGTTGGGATGCGCAAGAAAACTTTACTATGGGGTCTAAAGAAAAAAACTAATGAACCCCCCCCCCCACGCAATTATCACCCTTGTGCACTGCGCCTTCTGACTCCTATCGTGTTTCTTGAATATTGGAAGTAGGCTACACTCTTAAAACTGAAGTGCTGAAACTTGGTTTATGAGTGCTTATATAACATAAATTTAATCCTTTAAAAAGGTGTCCTGATTATGTCACTGGTTTCAGTGCTTGTAAAGTTTTAGAGATTGCAATTACACGCTGATGTAAGATTTAATTCAGAGGACCCGATTACCTTCTTGGAGTGCAGCAAGAAATGGAGGGTCCGTCCTTTCCGATCTCTTCCCAAATCTTCCCTGTGGTCTCCAGTAGTCCTGCTCCACGGAATCTCGTGGAAGGATGGAAAGAAGGAGGAGGAAAAAGGCGGAAGACACGCAGACGGATTGGGAATACATGTCTTTTGCGATTCCTGAAACGAACGCAAATAATTATCTAGCGCAATGAAAACAGTTTTTATATTTAATGTTTAATGACAACCTGAAACAGTATCGCTTCAACTACTTTGCGATCAAACGCCTGATATTTATTTAAAGGACATTTTGATTTGAGTTATTATGGCTTTATACCACCTAACAGAGGTGTGTAATTTGTTAGTATTTGTTTGTTTGTTTGTATGTGCCCGTGCTTTAGCGCCCATTCAAACTCTCTACTCAGAGCCGCTCCCGAATAAAGAGCGGACACTGCATCGCAGTTTCACGTCGAAGTGCTGAGCAATTGTAAGTGAAGGACTTGCCCAAGGTTCCTTCGCGGCGACTTGAGGTGGATTGGAACCTCGGAACTTCCGGCTCCAAGGCAACGACGCCACCACTACACCACCGCGCCCCTTTTGTCATAATACAATTAATCAGTTCCGTAGCAGGCTAATTAAACGCATATTGACGATACCGAAGGAATCCCGAAGGGATACAGACTTTATCCTCTGCTCAAGCCATTGCGCCAATTGTCAAGGTACAACCAGGGTGAGGATTTCTAGAGGGGCCTGGGTTTCAACTTCTATTCTTTCTCAGAGCCCATAGTAAAGTCTGTTTTTCACAACCCACACCAAAGTGGATTATGATCCAATCCACCAGTTATTTTTCCACAATTCTCACACTTGAAATAATGGCAATACATTTTGCAAGTGGTTTGAAATCTAAATTGTATCTTGAAAATGAATGAACGAGTTGAATGATTGCATGTGTTACCTCCCTATTAATTCCCTTCTACACAGAAGTTAAAAATCCTTAAAAGTGGTGTCTTATATTCATAACTTGACAAAGACTTATAAACGAATACTCACGATATAATTTTTGAACACGAGATAACGTTGAGGTTAGGTGCGACAACTATAATAGCTTTTGGCCTTTGCACAGCGCGCAGATACTTTTATATACCAGCTACGACGTCCACCTTTTACTCATACTCCCACTTCGGAACCATGTCTATAGGGATCAGACACAATATAACACATCTACTTTTTTGGATACCGCACACGATCTTTATCACTCATGAGTCCGCTCCCACCGGCCAAATTTGGGCCAATTCATTATCAATCTGAGTGGTAAGAGGTTAAAATAGGGTATACGCGAAAACAGCGCTGTTGGGTCATACTATAATTATGTGCTTTTGGACGGTTAAATATAAATATTAAGTAACTGAGATGGGGATTTTTAAAAACCTCTTTTACTATGGCTAACTGCCTTATATATAATCAAAAATTCGACCAGATTTCGAATTACTGGGTATTTGTCGTAAACGCTGTAAACGCTATAAACAAACTAACTATAGCTTGGAAACCCGATATTCAGTGTTGCCACTGAGGTTTCAGAAACAAACCCAGATTTTCTTTAGAAAAAGCCCAGAAACACCCAGACTATTCATATGAGCTATTTTAGACCCCCTTTATTCTAATTAAGTTGGTTTTTCGCTTGTTCTTATGAGGGTTAACAAAATTTACGTCAAAAGAGTCGAATAAAATGTAATACAACTTAAAAAATATAAATTGTTAAAGTTGTCAGAGTCTTGTCTTCCATTCTGACAATAAGCCTAACAAGGAGAGAGGCGTGACCTGAACTATTTTGAGACGTCAAAATGGTTTATTTCTGTGCAAATCTATTTTTCAGGTTATAAATTATTTGTGAATTGACAATGTGAGATCTTGATTGTGGAGTTTAAAATTAAAATTAGTGGAAAAATTTCGTATCACAACCATTTTACGTTGAATTTCACAGAATATTCAAGTGTTTTAATGCAAAATGGTCAGCTCACCAAAATAAACCCAGATACCCAGAAACCCAGACGAAGGCCAAAAAACCCAGATCTAGTGGAAAAAACCCAGCTGTGGCATCACTGCCGATATTGCCCTGAAAAATTTGGATTGTCGACCAACCCCCTGCGAAGCGGGGTGATCCTCGCGGTTCACTGTCGAGCTGGTAAGTTTGAGGTGATTAAGAGCTAACCTGTGACCGTTTGGAAATGTTTGCATTTGCCCCACCCCACCCCAGTCCCATCCTTCACTGCGGGATTGAATGGGGTAGGGTAGACCTGGTGGCGCGGTGGTGTAGTGGTGGCGTCGTTGCCTTGGAGCCGGAAGTTTCGAGGTTCGAATCCATCTCGCCGCGTAAGGACCTTGGGCAAGTCCTTCACTCACAATTGCTCAGCGCTTCGGCGTGAAACTCCGATGCTGTGTCCGCTCTGCATCGGGAGCGCCTCTGAGTAGAGAGAGAGCTTGAAGGGGCGCTATAACAAGTGCACATACAAACAAACTCTGAGTAACCGGCGTTGCAGGGACAAATTTTTGGCCTCACCTCGGGGGGTGGTCAAGTCGCCGCTATCACCATGCACCACCATCATCACAATGATCGTCATCATCGTCTACGACTAAAAACTACGACAAATACAACAATAAACCAGACACTAATAGACTTCAGATCATGAAGATCATGGGGCGCGGTGGTCTAGTGGTGGCGTCGTTGCCTTGGAGCCGGAAGGTCCGAGGTTCGAATCCACCCTCAAGCCGCGTAAGGACCTGGGGCAAGTCCTTCACTCACAATTGCTCAGCGCTTCGGCGTGAAACTCCGATGCAGTGTCCGCTCTGCATCGGGAGCGCCTCTGAGTAGAAGAGCTTGAAGGGGCGCTATAACAAGTGCACATACAAACAAACAAATACAAACAATGAACACTCTGGTGTCTAAAGTGTCCAGCCATGCATGCAGTTACTTGATGCCTTGCGTTTGATACGTTCGGAACGCAAAAGTAAACAAATAAATAAAAAGAAATCATGGTGTTTAATTGCTTTTGGGTGGACATGATTTGTAGGCTGCTATTAGCGCCGATTATTGCAGGCTGTCTGTTCAGTCAGTTTGTATGTGCACTTGTTATAATGCCACATTCAAGCTCACTACTCAGAGGCGCTCCCGACTACAGCGCGGACATTGCATCGTAGCAATTGCGAGTGAAGGACTTGCCCAAGGTCTCTACGCGGCGACTTCAGGACTTCCGGTTGAAAAGCAATGAACAACACAGCGATGCAGCGCCCCACATAGTTGGTATATTTAAGATTTGTGTACAGGGTGCGCCAAAAAAGTAATCCCCTACGGTTTTTAGCCCATATCTTGGCCAAAAATACGAATTTTTAAATGAAACTTTACAGTCGTAAAGGCAATTCATATTTACGTACAATCGTCAAATTTCATCAAAATATTTCAAACAGAACAAAAGTTATTTCACTTTTAATGAGGCCACCCACCGTTGTACGTAAATATGAATTGCCTTTAAGACTGTAAAGTTTCATTTAAAAATTCGTTTGTTTGGCCAAGATATGGGCTAAAAACCGTAGGGGATTACTTTTTTTGGCGGACCCTGTATATTCTATGGTCTCATTGGTTTGTCAACTGGATTGTTGAATAAAAATATATAGATTATAATTATAAATCAATCATTGTGCTTCCCATTTTTAGACACCTCTTTTACTTAAATATATTGCTTTATATAAATATGGAAATTCCAACTTACGTCCGAGTTTGGTCCATGATTTGAGAACCAAAATATATTATTTATCGTACCAACGTTGAAACTGAACGATATTCAGTCTTATCAAAACATCACTTGCTGGGATTACATTATTGTTGTCAGAAAAATTTTGGTTGATAACCCCACCCTGCGGGGCGGGTGATACTGGCGTTTCACTGTCGAGCTGGAAGGGGTCAGGTGAATTATAGGCGCGAAACTGTGACCGTCCAGTAAGTGATGACTTTTCTGGATTGAGTAGGCCTTTAACTGGATGCCGTGAACAGGGTGGGGGTCGGATCTGGTGGCACATTGTTGTCTAACTAGAATGTTTGGATGGAGCTGGGTGGTGCAAAAAGTTGCTTTCGCAATCGCCACCACCACCACCACCACCACCACCACCACCACCACCACCACCACCACCACCACCACCACCACCACCACCACCACCACCACCACCACCACCACCACCACCACCACCACCACCACCACCACCACCACCACCACCACCACCACCACCACCACCACCACCGTAACCGTCAGCATCATCTAAAACACAGAAATGTACTAGACAATAGTATAGACACGCTGATGCCTGAATCATCCAGCCATGCATCTATGGTTGATGCGTTGCGTATGTTACGTAAATCACGTCGTATACGATAAAGATAAACGACATCTTTGCTTAGAATGCGTCATCTGAAATGTTGTTGGTGCTGCCAGCTGGTGGCGGCTTTTGAAAGCAGAGAACAGGATGGATATAGAAAACAATGGGACGAGGAGAGAGAGAGAGAGAGGGTAAACAGCATCTAACTGAGATTATGGGGTTGATGTGGTATGATGCTTAATTGCGACCTATGTTGTTTTTGGCTGGATGGCTGGTAAACAGAATCACGGAGATTTAGGGTTTCGTGAGGACAAATAAGTGAGAAGGGATGGAGAGAAAGGGGTGGGAGTAAGGATACTATGTGCATGTCACTCACTATCTGTATGACTGTCTCTCTTTGTATGTGTTTGTGTGTCTGTCTCCGCGTCTGTATATATCTGTCTATATCTGCTTCTGTTTGTCCATATGTCTCTGTTGTTCTTGGCTGGAAAGCGGATAAACAGAACCAGGGAAATTTAGGGTCTCCATGAGGGATAGTGAGAAGGAAAAAGGAGAGAAAGGAGCGAAAGAGATGGAGTAAGTATAGCGTGTGTCGCTCTCTGTCTTTCTCTGACTCTGTCTGCCCGTCTATCTATTTGTCTGTCTCTATGTGTGTCTCTCTATCTCCGTGTCTGTCTCTTTGTTCCTGTCTATCGTTCTGTCTGTTCGTTTCTCTGACTGTCTGTCTTTCTCTCTGTTTGGTCGTGTCTGTCTTTTTATGGCTTTGTGTTCTTCCTCGTCTGTTTCTCTGTCTGTCTTTCTGTCTTTCTGTCTGTTTGTTGTCCTTCTCTCTGTATGTGTGTCTGTCTGTCTTTCTGTCTTTCTGTCTGTTTGTTGTCCTTCTCTCTGTATGTGTGTCTGTCTGTCTTTCTGTCTTTCTGTCTGTTTGTTGTCCTTCTCTCTGTATGTGTGTCTGTCTGTCTTTCTGTCTGTTTGTTGTCCTTCTCTCTGTATGTGTGTCTGTCTGTCTTTCTGTCTTTCTGTCTGTTTGTTGTCCTTCTCTCTGTATGTGTGTCTGTCTGTCTTTCTGTCTTTCTGTCTGTTTTTGTCCTTCTCTCTGTATGTGTGTCTGTCTGTCTTTCTGTCTTTCTGTCTGTTTTTTGTCATTCTCTCTGTATGTGTGTCTGTCTGTCTTTCTGTCTGTCTGTCTTTCTCTCTGTCTGTATATATGTCTGTAAGTCTGACTGTCTGTCTGTCTGTCTGTCTATTTGCCTCACTGTGTATTTCTATAGCGATGCGCTTGCGTTGTCAGTAACAACAGTGGCTCGTTTGTTCTACGGGTTTGCGGGTCAACAATATAGAAACCTAGACCAGTCTGCAATAAGCTATATCGATGGCAACCTTTGTCGCCTCTGATTTAATCCAATATTTATCGCTCTGTATATTTGCTGTTTCCGATAAGGATGGCTAAACTAGTCGTTGACAATAGACACCTTTATTTTGTTCTAAAATTGTACTTTATATTCAACTTACTCACAAGTAGAGTCTGACATTACACGACTTTCAAACTAACAGCCGTTGTACCATGCGACCGAAATAGGCTATCATTCGTCTCCATGTCACTGAGATGAAACTTTTTCTGATTATACTTTTTACTTGAAGGAGCGATATATAAATGTCCGAATGAATGAGCATTGAACAAAGAAGTGCTGTAATATGGCCAAAAATATGTTGTCATAGGCCCTAGTCAAATATGGATCAATCTATGTTTCCGAAGGTAGTACTAGATTAGTTTGCATTCATGCCACGATCTTAAGTAACTTTCATTAATAGAGTTTCAGAGGTGTATAAAATTGCGCACCATGATCAGGAGTTGTAGCAATGATGGCTGTATTAGCAGCAGCAGCAGTAGAAGAAAAAAAAGTAGTATACGTAAGTAATTATAATTTTATATTACCCGGTATGCACCCTGTATTATAGGCTGTATGGAACATTATTATGCACGCCTTGTAACCAAATGATAAGATTGACACCTTTAGAAAGATAATACATTTTTCATATAAGACTTTGGCACGAAAATAAATTGTTTGTTCCATTCCACTTCGTGTATTCGATCTTCCTTCTCACCTATTATAATAAGGCAGTTACAGTGTAAAGACAGTCAAGTCACTCACGCTTGAGAATCTTTTCCATGTACATGTATCTCCGGACACACGATAATACAATGACACCGTCGACACCTTTAAAAAGAGATTTTACTCAGCTATATAAGACTGGGCATGAAAATGTTATTGCTTTAGTACTCAACAAATTCCAGTGTAGAGTTGGATCTTCCTTATCACCTAAGACAGTCACAGACTTACAGCGTAGAGATCTTGTAGCTCAAGGTGATCAACTTATTCACTCACGCTTGCAAACCTTTGTCCTTTCGCGGTTTCATAACTATAGCTTGTGATCCACGCTGCAGTTAAATTGATTATTATCATTATTATTGTTGTTGACGATTTAAAATTTCTTGATTTCAGATTACGGATGGCAAAACTTTTACGACTTACCACTATTTTTTAGACGTAGAAATTACACACCTTTAAAATGAGTACTAATAGGCCTATATTTATATATCGGTGCTTTGAAGCCTCATACTCATCCTAATCTTCGTCATCCACGTATTTATCTTAATTAACTAAAAACACCTTTAAAATAGTTGGAAGTTATAACTTATATTCAACGTGCCACGACTAGAGCTAATTGAACAGATCATTACGGATATAACTGCAGATAATTAGTTGAAACTATTCATCAATCCAATCCAGCGCCAGTCTCATGCCTGGATGAAGGAGGAGGTCAACAGAGCGTCGTTACAATGAAATGGTAACGGCCCGCTATTCCGAGGGTACATTATTCCGAAGGTCCTTTATTCCGAATATCCCCTATATTTTGTTCGTTATTCTTGGTGGTTAGGGTTTGGGTGGGTTAGGTTAGTTAGAGTTAGGGTTGGGGTTATGGTGAGTTAGGGTTAGGGTTGGTGTAAGTTAGGGTTAGGTTTAGGGTTAGGTTTGGAGCTAGGGTAGGGTGGGTTAGGGTTTGGGTTATGGTTAGAGTTGGGGTGGATTAGGGTTAGAGTTGGGGTGGGTTAGGGTTAAGGTTAGAGGTGGGTTAGGTTAGGTTTACGGTTAAGTTTATGGTTATGTTTATGGTGAGAGTTAGGTGTAAGGTTCGGAATAGCGGACCTTCAGAATAGTGGACCCTGAAATAGTGGACCCAAACCCAATGAAATTACCCATATGACGAAACAATTAGGTCTATGGTTAAGCTGCGTCAATGGAACGACTTGGACAAGCAGTGATTCCACGGATGAATGGACGAATGGACAATTCCGGTCTCTTCAGCTTTGGTCGAATAACGGGAAAATATGAATGATAGGCCTCTTCAGCGTTTGTTTGTTTATTTATTTATTTTAAAAAAAAAATTTATTTATTTATTTTCTGAGAATTTTATATAGCGGCCCTTTAAGAGTTCTACTCAGGAGCGCCTCCATCCAGCCCCGGTCGAATAAGACAGTCTTGAGAAGAGAAAGAAATGAAGTAGAAAGGCCAAAAGGTATTTGACGCAGGATAGGCCTAACAGATCGCAGAGAAAGCGTTGGTCGAATAATGGGGAAAATCTGATCGATAACACTTCGGAGCGAACGAGAGGTGCAATGGGTGGCTAGGGTGGGTGGGGTTGGTTTCTGATGCATATATAATTATTGCTATTAATAATAATGTAAACAAATAGAAATGTCGCGAGATCATGAAGTGATTTTTCTATTACGCTATGTTTCGCTATGCACTATAATGACGCTGACTAATTTTGGATAGATCATGAAGTGATCTTTCTATTACGCTGCGTTTCGCACTACGCTATGACCCTGACTCATTTGGGATGCATACAGATTTGACGAGGGCATATGACAACAGAGGCCGTTGTCCTCGACAAAAGTTGTTTGGCATATTACAGCACTTCCGTTGCTATAGGTGGTATATACACAAACGCTTCCTTTAAACACCCTAAAAACGTGGTACTTCGACATTTTATACACCATAACATTGGATTGATTAAATAGATGAGATGATATTTGAAAAAAAACCAGTCAGAATCTACGGGTAAGATGGCCACTTATACATGTCATGTACAATAAAAAGTTACTTGCAATTGCTCATGCGCTTCGGCGTGCAACTCCGATGCAGTGTCCGAGCTGTAGTCGGGAGCGCCTCTGAGTAGGGAGCTTGAAGGGCCCTATAACAAGTGCACTGCACATACAAACGAAATCGGCATATGTGTCTTCCTTTCTCTCTGTCTTAGTGTTTGTCTGTCGTTCTGTCTGGCTGTTTGTCATTCTGTCACCGTCTCACCGTCTCTGTCTGCTTCTCTGTATGGTCGTGTCTGTCTTTTTATGGCTTTGTGTCCTTCCTCGTCTATCTGTCTGTTTGCCGCACCTGTGTTTTTCTACAGCGATGCGCATGGGTTGCCAGTAACAACAATATTGTTAATCGTTTGTTCTACGGGTTTGCGGGTGTCAACATTAGAGGTGCCGCACGCATCTCCAGTCTGTAATCAGTGTAATGAGTTTAATCGGAGCGCTCCTGAGTAGGAAACTGTATCAAATTCTAAATAAAATAAATAAAAAGTAACATTTTCAACCTAAAATCTAGGTACTTTCGGTTGTGTCTAGGACTCTAGTTTACTATTTTTTCGCATGATCTAGCTTTTTATCACGAAGGTTTTACAGAGTTACAAAAATGATCCATCAGAAAGAGACGAAACACTAAAGTCTTGCTGCATTAATTCCTAGGTGAGAAAGTGTTCATAGGACACCGTGTAATCAGACGCGATTGCAGTTCAACTGAACCGGCTTATTACTTCGCCAAACCGTGGTTTCGTTGACATTTTCACGATTTATTTATTTGATTTTCAGTATTTATTTCTTTAATTCTATATATAGCCTATGTTTGTATGTATGTGCACTTGTCACAGTGCCCCTTCAAGCTCTCTACTCAGAAGCGCTCCCTTTTGCAGCGCGGAAATTGCATAGGAATTTCACGCCTAAGCGCTGAACAATTTCGAGTGAAAGACTTGCTCAAGGTCCCTAAGCAGTGGATTCGAACCTGCAACCCTTCGGTTGCAAGGCCACGAACATACCCACCACACCACCCCGCTTTATAGTAAGTAAGTAGCTAAGTGAGTGAGTAAGTATGGAACGTTTGCACACCTTGTAAAGCAGAGAATGATCCATCCCACGGTAACTAAATTATACACCTTAAAAATGATATTTTAATCTTCTATATAAGACTGTTGCGCGAAATTGTTTCAGTTTATCCACTTCTTTGAAGGGTTCCATCTTTCTTCTCACCTACTGTAACAGTCATCTAATTCACTCACTCTTGAGAAACTCTGTCTTTTCGCGATTTCATAGCTATAATAGGTCTGTGATCCACGCCCCTCTGGCATGTTTTGGCGCTATATAAATCTCCAGTTAAATTTATTATTATTATGATTGTTGTTGTCGACTATTTAAAATGTATCGATTTCAGATTACGGATGGCAAAACTTTGCTACTATTTTAGACGTTGAAATTACACACCTTTAAAATGAATGCTAATATATATATATATATTGGTGAGTTAAAGTCACATCCTCATCTCCATCGTCAACTCAGTCTAATAATAATTCACACGACACACGTCGCCGCCTGAGATGTATAATGCTCTATCATGATTCCATCGAAAATTGTTATGAATTTCGTCAGTGGAGCGTTTGTTCTATCATAACACAAAAAGCTAGCTGATTGAAGCAGTCGCTTCTTAGTTATAAGTCAGTAGGCCTATTTAAATGATATATGATTCAGCAACGTTCTTTCTCAGTGGTTGGCCCTAGAACTTGGAATGGACTCCCTGTTGCTTTCCGCCTGGTGCCTAGAGGTCACACCACCATGTTTCATTCTCACTTAAAAACTACTTTAGGCTATTTAGCCGTTGTTGAACTCAGAGCGCTTCTGAGTAGTTTCCTTGAAGGCGCACTATGTAAAAGTCAATAACAATAATATAACACTGTTCACAAACATCTTCATTAATTTTACAAACAACATGCACAAATGCAAACTATTTACATGAATTATTACAGCTTGAAATTACATGCAACATTGAAAATCTCCACAATAAACAGTTCACATAAATTAACACAATACTAAGTGTAAATTTACATTAACACCATAATAATAATTAAAGTCTGTGCAAATCCAATACTCAACCTACACACACACCAACTTACACATTTATCAAACAAAACGAGACTTAATGTATAAACTGCAAAAAATGTTAAAACGATAAATACAACACAAGAGTCTCTCAAATGCTCGCAACAATGTCTGTCCGAGAAATTGTAACGTAATAACTGAAATAGTCGTAATTGTAAATCCTTTCCGTAAGCAATAGAAACGAGAAAGTTTCGGCGATAGATGTAGAGATGGAAAAGGTTTTTTGTCGGTGGAAACAGAGAGAGAAAGAAATAATGGAGAAAACATTGAATTTTAAGATGACTTTGTTGATCTTCTGGAAGCGTTTGATTCAATTGAGTCCATAGTCAACTGAACTCTCCTTCTTTCTATAACACAGAACGGAATAGTAGACTTGTTGATCACAATCCCGTGTAATGGCGAAGTTATAAATAAATGTTTACATTGTTAAAAAAGGTATCCAAAAGACATTGTATAATTAAATTGTTATAATAATTATAACACGCAAATGAAGCGTTTGATTCAATTGAGTCCATATCATTATAGTCAACAGAACTTCCAAATACAGAACATCTTAAATGTGTAATGACGAACTTATAAATAAGTACACACATCGTTACAAAAGGTAGCCAAAAATACATTGAATAATTATTGAATAATTAAATTAATATAATATAACACGAAAAGAAAGCGTTTGATTCAATTGAGTCCATAGTCAACATTATACCACTATCTCATTAATTTACGTATGCACTTTGTTTGGATATAAATTGACAGAAAAGAGGGTTTTCACAGACATTTCATCTTTATATATTTGACATGTATTTCTTAATGAATTCGAAATATTTTCTTTTTTACACTCAATTAAAATGTGATGAATTGTCTCTTTGACGTGACAAGCATCACACAAACCGCTGGAATGTCTTTTTATAATGAATAATCTTTGATTTGTGTTTGCCGTTCCTAGACGCAATCTAGAAATCTGGACTTCCTTATGCCTATAAGGTTCGAAATATTTTATATCAGTACCAACAGTTGAACAGATATATTTATAAAAATGACCCTGTTCATCACTATCATATTCTGTCTGCCATCTGTCTAATATGTATCGTTTAACTAAAGTAAAATTTTCTTGAAATTCCAGAACATTAGTAGAACTAATGTAGTTAATACTTAGGGCTTCTTTAGCCAAAGAATCTGCTCTGTCATTGCCGCTCAAGTCAATGTGACTTGGTATCCAAATAAATCTTATTTTACCAGAATTTAGTTTGTTAATGTGATATAGTAAATCATTCAACATTAAATCAACAAAGTGCACCGATCATAAATAAATTTAACTATAATGACAAACTTATAAATAAGCTAAATAATTAAAAAAGGTATCTAAAAGACATTGTTTAAATAAATAAAAATAATAAAGCAGGAAAATAATTCAATTGAGTCCATAGTCTACTTCTTACTAAGACATAAATAATGGAAGAAGATCAAACTGTATTTTATTGACAATAATTATTATTATTATCGGATGAAAAACATTGCATTGTATATATAAATTTAAATTTAAATTTAAATGTGATGTGGACCACTAACTATACAGAACAAAGAACATTTCTGCTGTTTCTTGTAAGAACGTTGTGTTTAATAAAATTTAATGATGCTGTTTATGATTAAAATAATATAACATGAACATAACATGAATAGGAAAGGTTCGATTCAATTTAGTCCAAAGACAGAAACAATGTTCATGTGATAAAATAAAACATTCACGAAAAGATCACATATAAATTACCTTCAATGACAAACTTATAAATAAGCTAAATGATTTAAAAAGGTATCTAAAAGACATTGTATAAATAAATTAAATTAATATAACAGGAAAAGGTCAATAGTCAAAAGAACTCTCCTTCTTACTAAGATAGAAACGAAGGAAGAAGATCAAAATGTATTTTATTGGCAATAATTATTATTATTATCATTGATTAGTAGTAGTTATTTGGATAACCTCGGCCAGGCGCTATAGGAGTCATCTACCACAGGGTTAGTAGAAGGCCAGACCTGACAGAGGGTTATAATAATGTGAAAATAGGAATGCGTTATCATAAGCCGTTTTCAAATGAGAGCACTTTTTCGTTACTGACCACGCTCTTTGTGCGATATAACATGGACATAAATCGACAGTAGTTATTTAGACAAGCTGGACCCAAACACTGAGACCCCCAAACACTAGGACCCCAAACACTGGGACCCCAAGCACTAGGACCCAAGCACTAGAACCAGGCGCTATAGGAGTGGAATATGGGTGGCTAGACCAGAGCGTTAAGTAGGCCTACTGGAACCCGGTGATGGTGATGCGGCTAGCATATTTTCTATTTCAGCTGTAAGTCGGTTAAATTTTTCTTGATCAGCAAGGAAACATTTTTACGCATATGAGATTTTTACCCGTAGTTTTAGTGGGCTTCTAGCATATTTTCTATTTGAGCTAATAAACAAATTAAATAGGGTTAAAAGCAGTTAAATTCTTTTGGATAAGCTTTGGTTAAACGGCGAGCAATGAGCGTTTTAGATAGCCCATCACCTAGGATTATAATTATATCGGCGCAGGTGCAAACAACAGCAGAATACGGTAGGCCTATCGACCGCAGTTCCACGCGATGTCGCGTATAGTCGATAATTACTGCAAACATCGCGGCCGGTTATATCGACCACTCATTCTGCGCCGTAGCAGAGTAGTCTCCGTGGCGATTTGTAAACAAAGGTCTGCAGTACTGCACGGAGTTGCTAGGGTGTTACAAAAGCGTATGCGTTGGGCTACTTTTCAAAGACGAAATCGACAGTAGGCCTAATTTTCAACTATACCACTTCGCGATATTTGGGCTACTTTTGAATTGACTCGCGATTTTGGGCTACTTTTTAGATTATCTCGAGACTCAGAAATCTGGCAACCCTGTGTTGCATAAAGTTGTTGCCACCGTTGTCATGGCAGTAACAAAACAGTTGTCTGTTGGAGGTAGGCCTAGCTGCTGGCGTCAGTTTAACGTTCGGCATTCTGATCTTATGCGTGTTAGCCTACATCAGAAATGGCTTCTTTAATTCGAGATATAGCGAAATATTCGGATGATGCCATACATCTTGCGTTAAATTCAGTTTTTCAAGATGATGTCCTTTCCAGGCAAATTTTCGAAAATAAATTGCGTGAGATAAACCAAATTCTTGAAAAGCCGCCGAAAAAGAGAACTACAGAAAGACGTATCGCTCAATCACATGACACGCACATATTCAATGAAGCGATAATTCCACAAATAAGACAAAAAATCGATGAATACGAGCAACATTTAATAGACAATGTCGAAGGATTTGACTGGCATCTTAATACGGATTTCGTTGAACTGGACTTAACTGATCTACACCTATTAAAAGCTGCACATGAACGAGTACTACTAGAAGGACGAACGACGAATAACCTACATCTTGTCGTAGCCTATCATAGAGGACAGATTTACACAACTGCTCGCAATTTCTTGCCTGAAGGTAACAACATTACAGAATTTTACCAGCAGGAATTTCGTATGAATTACGCAACAGTCCAGCGCTATATTCTTTTCTATATGCTAATCCGAATATATCCTAGATTAATTTTTTGCGAGTTAAGTTTTAAACAATTTTCAAAACACCACAATCGGATTCTTAAGCATCTTGGAACAGATATTCAACTGGCAGAACGGCTAAAATTACCCGGCGTCGCTTCTGCTCAATCCAGAGTTTTTGACATCCTTCCTATACAAATTCAACAAGCCCCAACAACTTTGAACCTCCTTCCAATTACAGCTGACCCAGACCATGATTACGAAGATTTTATTAACCCACAAAGAATTATACTGGATGAAAGAGACATTGAACAGTTTCTCTGAATCTTTACACATTTTTCTGGAGATGGAAGGTATGAACAATTTGCAGCAGAGTCTCCGACCACAATGCAATCGATTAAAACATTTTGCGGCGACGGATGGAACGATCAATTTGAAGCTTGTGTCTCCGACCACAATGCAATCGATTAAAACATTTTGCGGCGACGGATGGAACGATCAATTTGCAGCCTGTGTATCCGACCACGCATCGACAAAGCAATTGTTAACACCAAACAAACACCCATCGTGTTTGTCATCTCCATGGAAACATCACATTCCATACTCGCGCCGGGGACGAGAAAGGAATGTGAACTCTACCACAGCTAGAATTATTGATCCATCGACAGACATTCCAACATATTGATCGACACAAGTCTAACACGTTGTGTCTAGTTTTAACGTAGACTTGTCAAATCATTGTTATCAACCCAGCTATTAAATGAGTCTGGGTAACCCATCCACCTAACCAACGATTTGTTTCCACGTTTTCTTAGTATCTTTTCGATTCTAAATATTTCTTGAGTTGTCTTCAACAATTCAGGTTCATAGAAAGAGCCTTTAATTTCTTCGTTATTATAATCGGTTATTTTATAAGTAGGAGGGTCAGTATATAGAATTTTTGACACAGTAAATATTTCTTCAGTCCACCTAGCGAGATATCCTTTATCAAATGTATCTTTTCTTTTAGATATCCTTACTCTGTCGCCAATAGAAAATTTAGGTTGCACGCGATCTGGATATAGACCACCATACAGATTTAACCAAACAGCTTTTTCGTTCGCTTTGATACTCGCTTTAACCGGAGTCATTTTTATGGAAGTATGTCTTGTGTTGTTGTATAAACTAACCATATCATCCAAAACATCGATATATTTTCGTGTCGAATTAGCAGTAAAATATTTAAACATCTTCTCCTTCATACTTCTATTCCAACGCTCGATAATACAAGATTTCTCTAAATTCTCGGTAGAATACAACTCTACACCTAATGATTTTACATCTTTATTGTAAAACTCTTTTCCCTTATCGATCCAGGCCTTATCAGGTTTACGCCCGCTACTAGTAAATATTTTAACGAAAGCATCTGCCACAGATTTTCCAGTTTTATCTTTTATCGGAACAATCCATCCATACTTAGAGAAAATATCGATAACGCTTAACAAATATTTCACACCAGAATTATATTTAGCAAAAGCCTGCATATCTATCAAGTCAGCAGCCCAAATTTTGTCAATTCCCTGAACATAAACAACTCGCTTCCTAAACTTCCTGACTATAGGTTTATGCAATTCGTCAGCAAGCTGGTCTGTCCATTTCAGACCTTTTTTTTCAACCCCATTCCAAAATGGGTTTTCGTCGATAATATAGGTTTAACTATAGATCTTTCAATTCGTTCGCGGAAAGAAGGATTAGGTATATTATTTAATTCATCTATCATAGCTCTGTCAGCGACGTTTCTCTCTGCTGTATCAGTATGTTTAGCGTAAGCTAGGTCGTGACGGTAGGCTGCTGCATCAACCCTATCTACTGGTTTACTCCAGTCTTTAGGCGTTAAGTCCTGGTTTAATCGCAAATCCAATCGAGTACCTGGACCTGTGAAAGAATGCCCTGGAAGATGTAGTTCACCAGGGTACTTTGCCCATGGAAGTTTAATATTAGAAGTAGCAGAATTGAGAGCTGATACCAAATCACCTCCTTGTACAGTAGTAGACATTTTAATAAACTGAGTTTTTCTAGCGCCACACTCAACGCATACACATCTAAGCATAGGTCTGCCATTTTTACTGACGACTCGTTGACTATCTTTAGATTCAGTTTTTCGTTTACACCTGACACAATACTCCATTTTAATATAATATAATTAAAATGGAAGTCCAAGACCTATCGTGGAATGAAGAATCCTCTAAACGCTTTAACAGTCCTCTCCTACCAAGAAGCATCAGAGGTTTGATCGTGGGTAAGTCTCAATGCGGTAAGACAACTTTACTACTTAATTTATTACTGAGACCTGGTTGGCTAGACTATGATAACTTACAGATCTTCGGTAAATCCCTTTTCCAACCAGAATACAAAATACTTAAAAAAGCATTCGAAGAGAAATTACCAAAGGAAGCAATTATAAGACTTTTTGATAATCGCGAAGAGATAATGAAATTAAATGTATCTCCATCATCCGTTGTAGAGGAGATGTCTAAAAACATGGATAAGAAATCCGATATAGACTGCAAGTTCTTTGAAACTTCGGAAGATGTTCCAGATCCTCGAGACTTAAGTCGAGATAAAAAGAATCTCATGATTTTCGATGACTTACAATTAGAGAAGCAGAATAAATGCGAATCGTATTATATAAGAGGTAGGCACAGTAATGTAGACTGCTTTTACCTAGCACAAAATTATTTCAAACTGCCTAGACAAACTATAAGAGAGAATGCTAACTTTATATGTCTATTCCCTCAAGACCTCAAAAATATTAATCATATATACAGCGATCATATAGGTGTAGATGATATGACTATAGAAGCATTTCGAAAACTATGCAAAACTGCGTCGGATGATCCGCATGGTTTTGTGGTTATAGACCTTACTAGCAAAACAGATAAGGGCAGGTATAGAAGTGGATTAGATACATTTTACATTAAATAAAAGCAATAATAAAATGATAACAAAATTTAAGATTTATATTCTAGGTTTAAAAATAACTATCTAAAATGGAAACCCTACTGGAAAAGATTTTGGCTAACACTGAAACGATTGCACGTAACACAGAGGCTAAAGAATCATTTTGCATTTTGCTGAACGAAAGGAGCACACGAATTCGAACGAAATTTAATCCACTAATCGAACTGGACAAAAGTAAAAAGTACGAAATGGCTCTTGTTAATCTTGAAACTTACTACAGTTTTCCCAATATAGACGAAACAAATAATAAATTCGTATATTCGCCAGATAACGGTGAAACGTGGGAAAATTTAGACATTCCAACGGGTTGCTATGAAATCGATGACTTAAATGATTACATACAAAGAATTTTAAAAGAAGAAGGCCATGCGAACTGTATAAAGTTGCAACCAAATAACAATACGTTGAAGGCGGTTTTGGAAATTGATGCTAACTATAAAGTTGATTTTACAGTAGCAAATTCAATTAGTACCGTTCTAGGATTTCAGAGTCGTGTATACTCCGAAGGATATAACGAATCTGAGCACATAGTCGACATAAACAGCGTGAATAGTTTACGAATTACGAGTGATGTAATAGGATCCTCGTATGCCAACGGAACTACGGAGAACATAATTTATTCTTTCTTTCCGTCAGTCGGGCCCGGTTATAAGATAATCGAATCTCCTCATAATCTGGTATATCTTCCAATAACGCTATACTCTATTTCATCGATGGAAACAAAACTAACAGACCAAAATGGAAAATTAATTAATTTAAGAGGTGAAGAATTGTCGATACGATTTCATATAAGAGAGGTTTAATTTAAAGTTTATATTTAATATAAAATGAGCACTTACGCGAAGGTTAAAGTTAATATTTCTGAAGGGCAAAAAGAGAAGATTAAGCGAGCTGTTCAAGCAGGAACTGGAGTGAGTATAAGACTTTCTCATGGAGATATAACTGGTGAGCATGTATTAGCTCTAAACCAGAGGCAAATTAACAAGATAACGAAAGCGTATCAGAATGGAACTGGTGTAACAATTAAAATGAGTAAAACGCAATTAGAGGACAATGCGAGAGTCGAAGGCGGATTTATTGGGGCAATTCTACCGTTTCTAGCTACGGCGGGGAAATTTCTTCTGTCTAGTGTTCTTCCGAGTTTAGCCACAGGAGCCTTAACAGGATTGGGTTCTGCAGCTGGTTCCAAAATTGTTGATAAAATAAGTGGATCTTCGATCTCACATCAAAGTGGATCTTCGATCTCACAAAGTGGATCAGGCGTGCTCTACGTTAAGAAAGGAGGAATTTGCTGTAAGATAATACCTGCTGGGGAAGGTCTTATTCTATCTCCGTGGAAAAAGGGCAGTTCGATAACGGGATCCGGTCTATTTATGAAAAGAGGAGCAGGATATGTCAGCGGTGAAGGTCTTATACTTGGTCCCAATTCACCATTTAAAAATATTCCTATTCTTGGAATGTTACTTTAAAAAACCACTTATATAAATGTCTGGATACGGTCACCCAATACACAAATTTATCACCAAGCGAAAGCCTCAGATTACTCGTAGGAGTTCTATAATTTGGATGCCTAAAGAGGTTACTCACGCTCCTGCAAGACAACGAGCAGGCGAAAGATATGAGATTTTTGCTCAGCAAGCTATAACGATTGAACCAAAGACAAATATTACGGTAGAATTAGGCCTTGGTGTTCGAATGACCAGGGGAATGTGTCTAGTCTCTCTCAGACAGAAACTCAAACAATTGAGGCTTAGCCTTCAAGATGGTACCGTTGTCGAAGACGCAGAGGATATAATAATTACAATTCAAAACAACTCAGATTCACCAGTTACTATAAATGAAAAAGAATCCATATGTTACGTTAATTACTACGATGCATAATTTTATGTTTTATGTTTACGTTTTATGTTACGTTTTAAACATTATACTTATAATAAAAAAATGTCGCTACTGAAAATTAGCGATCCTGCAAAAAGAGATTTTATTATCGAAGAGTTTTTAAAAACGAAAAAAAATATTAAACAAAACTTTCTTTCGGAGAGAATAGACGATCTCGGGCTACAACGAGAGTTAACTAAAATCTACAAGCCATTAGTCGACTCTCAGTCGGCAATATCGAAAGAGCAAAACGCATTGTTGTCGACTATAAAAGATAACTCGGAAGCAACATCGCTCGCTCTGAAAGCACTTCCAGAATCGTTGAAAGCCATTAAGTTTCCTCAGTATCCATCCATAGAGGCGTATGACGATGATCCGGTTCAAGACGTTAGAACCTTAGAATTAGGGGATATAGCAACTAAATACCTATCACAATACGCTTCCAATAAAAAACTCGCAGACACAACATTTGGAATAAGGTCCAATGATGGAAAATTTTATATCGGCGACACCGAAATCTCAATCGAAGTAGATGATATTACAGTTGGAAACAAGACTTACAACGGAACTCCGGGTCTTTGGGAATTAGTAACCATGACTAATCCAAACAGATCAATTTTTGATGGTCATGATCTCGGAGCTTACGAAGAGATTCTAATTAATACGAATGCCATGCGTCAACCGAACAATCCAAACAAACCTAAGTCGTCTAGAAGCGCGAAATACAACGAGATAATACGACCGATATGGAGTAAACAAACGCAGAAGAAAGGAAGCGGAGTAATTACTATTCCTTCAGATCCAAATGAATTAGTAAAACAACTCGAGTTACGAATGTATAGCTACAAAGCGGGAAATACAGGTGTAAGAAATGAAATTGTAGGTATGACGGACGAGTTACTAAGACAAGGAGTGATAACCAAAGATGAATATAAAAAGTTAATCATCTAATTAAAAATTAATGATATAGAAATGCTGGTCGTTGCGAAAAGAAGTTATAAAAAAGTACACGTTGTCGGTGGAGCAGGAATATTCGATTCCATTGCAGGATTTCTCAAAAGACTAGTGACATCGAATGCAGCCAAACAAATTGCGAGCACAGCTGTCAAAGAGATTGGGGGTGTTGCTAAGGATAAGGCGATCGACGTTGGAAAACGATTACTCAATAAGATACTCCCTACAGCTCCAGCTCAGCAGCCGATAACTCAGGAAACTAAAGTCATTCTAGCTAGATTACTCGGATCGACGGGTGGAGCTATTAGAATTCAAGATCTAGTAAAACGCTTAAACGGAGGTGGTTTGAAAATTGCTTAAATCTATTTTCTTATTTAAAAATATATGTATAATAAAATGCAATCCGATATTCTAAGATTCACAGAGCAACCATTGATCGATGAAGGTATCGAGCGATACGAATGGCACGAGTACGAACCTGTAGCGAGAACTAATCTTAACAGTTCTGGGGAAATAAGAATAAATATTGAATTACAAGACTTATACAGTCACCCAGCAGAGTCGTATCTGCAATTCGAAGGAAGACTAATTAAAACAGATGACACCGCATACGTTAATGCCGATGCAATCGCTCTTACGAATAATGGGCTTATGCATCTATTCAGTCAAATATCCTATCAGTTATCTAATCAAGAAATCGAAACGCTATTTCATCCGGGTCAAGCCACAACGATGCTCGGTTTACTTACGTATCCAAACGATTTTCAGCTTACTCAAGGCTTAAATCAGCTGTGGTATAAAGACACTGGGGCGACTGCTGTTATTGCAGACAACCACGGATTTGCCACTAGACAAAGTTTTCTCATTCGCAAGCCAATCACTAAAGGAATGTTCAGCTTTATTGTTCCGTTGAAGCATATTTTCGGGTTTTGCGATGATTACGACAAGATTATTTACGGCTTTAAACAGACGCTGACTTTAGTTCGTAAAGCTGACGATGATGCCATATTCCGAGACAACGCTGCAGCTGCTGGAAAAGTTGCGATAAACAAAATTTCATGGTTTATTCCACACGTTATTCCTTCCGATATGGAACGAATGCAGTTATATAAGACGATTGAATCGAAATTAACGTTGCCAGTTGCGTATAGAGCTCGTCAATGCGACACAATAACAGTTCCCCAGTCGACAAGTTTCAGTTGGAGATTAAGCGTAAAAACATCACCGGAGAAACCTAGATATATCATCGTTGGATTTCAGACGGACCGTAGCGGTAATCAGGAAAGTAATCCGTCGCTATTTAATCACTGCGATCTTAAGAACATTTATGTGATGATGAACCAGGAAAGATATCCAGCTGTCGATCATAACCTGTCGTTTCCTAATCAACAATTCTCCAGAGCGTACAGAGACGCGTCCTCCTTTAGTCAAAAATTCTATGGTATGGATAAGTTGATTACCCAAAGCAATATAACACCTGTAGATTATAAAGAATTATACCCGTTGTTCGTGTTCGATGTAAGCAAACAATCCGAGCGTTTGAAATCTTCAGTCGTTGATATTCAGATTAAGGCTCTTTTCAATGCAGCAGTGCCAGCGGACACAGAAGCGTATGCTGTCGTAATTTCAGATAGGTTGCTGCAGTTCCAATCGGATGGGCAGAAAATGAGTGTAGTGTATGGAAAATTGATTTAAAGAATACTTATATATTATGAAGCTACCAGAGCTTAGAATGTTAGCCAATCAGAACAATGTTACAGGCACTTCACATCTCAACAAACCTCAACTTATAGCTGTATTGATCGAAAAGAATATTCTTCCGACGGACTACACGGCTATGCCATATCGACATGACACGTTGAGTAGTATCAGGAAACAACCGAGAAGAGTAGATATTATAGATCGAGAGACTGGCGTTGTTACCGCGTATCCATCGATGTATAAAGCCGCTAAGGCGTATGGTCAGAGTGCTGGCGTTATAGCTTATCATAACGGTAATGTCTGGAGAGATAGATACGAAATTAAAGTGTATGAGAGATATTAATATTTTTGCGTGGTAAGATAAAATGGATTTAAAGAAAAGTAGTTTAAGAAATATGGACCATGTTGAACACTTGCTTGACTCGTCGGTTCCTGACATTAAGGTTCCTACGCTTACGCCGAGAAAGTACAAGCCAGTAGTGCCTACGAGAACATACACCAATAAGGTTAGATCCAAAATTAATGATTTTGCGGATTGGTTACTTAGTTACGTGCCTGAACGAGACAATAAAGTCGTTAATGAAAAACTGGAATCGTTGAAATCAACTGTTTCCAGGATATTTGATAAAAATAAAATTCGAGAAACGGCGACGGCTATTAAAGGATTCACCAAGCAGTATAGAATAGATGGAATTAATGGAATGGATGCCTCGTCGTTTCTTGATTTCGTCAAACCGCAGGTAGTAAATCTGTTGTCGAACAATCGCCAGACAAAGACTAATTTAGTTCTTACTTGTACTATGGAACGAGTAGATATGAAATCTGGAGTAGTTAATTCAGAGGATATACCATTCGTTTCCAGGGCAGAAGTTATTTTAGATGCTACCGACTTGAATGAAATATACAGCAGAAAAAAGGATAAAATCATGGAGTCTATTGCTAGTTTTCAGATGCAAGGAAGTAATTGGAGATTTAAAGCTGTTGTGAAATTAGATATAAATACGGTAAAATATACACCCTTAAGAGGTAGTTCTTACATTCCGCTTCCCAACTTCTTAGCTAATAAAAAGGCTATTATAAATATGAAAAACGACGACGAAGAATGCTTCAAATGGTGTATTACTAGAGCGTTGAACCCGACGGATAGCCATCCGGAGAGAATAACGAAAGTTTTGAAAGAACAATCTAAGAAACTTAATTGGAGTGGTATTGAGTTTCCAGTTGCTGCGGATGCTAATGTGATAGGTAAATTTGAGAGAAATAATAATCTTAGTGTTAATGTATTTGGTTACGACAAATTTGTCTACCCGCTTTATCTATCTAAGTGTGAAAGCGATATTTGTGTTGATCTACTTATCATATCTGATGGAGATAGGAAGCATTATTGTTGGATTAAGAACTTTAATAAATTGATGACATTGGGGACTCATTCGATGCACTACTGTAGAAGATGTATGAGTGGTTACACAACTATAGATGCACTTAGCAGGCATAATGAGTACTGCTCACAACATAACGCACAAAAAATCGAAATGCCAGAGCCAGGGATTATGTTAAGTTTTAAAAATTATAACAGATCTATGAGGGTTCCGTTTATAGTATATGCTGACTTTGAGTCTTTCATCAAACCGATCGATACATGCCAACCAAATCCAGAGTTGTCGTACACTAATAAATATCAAAAGCATATTCCTAGCTCCTTTTGTTATTACATCAAATGTTTCGACGATAGTGTATATTCTCAAGATCCTGTGACGTTTACGGCTGAAAGCGAAGATGATGATGTTGGTCAAATATTTGTAGATAAACTCGAAGAGAATATAAAACGAATCTATAATCAATTCAAATTCCCTAAGAAGATGATATTTACAGAAGAGGACAAGAAGTGTTTTGATGGAGCTACTATATGTCATATCTGCGAAGGAACGTTGGGTGAAGACCGAGTGAGAGATCACTGTCATCTTAGCGGTAAATTTAGAGGTGCTGCTCATAACAGTTGTAATATAAACTATAAATGTCCAAAGTTCTTTCCCATTGTGTTTCATAATCTTTCCGGGTACGATTGCCATCTGTTCATTAAGAAACTGAGAGGTGACAATGGAGAGAAAATTAACTGCATACCTAATAACGAGGAAAAGTATATATCTTTTAGCAGAGAAGTTGTAGTCGATAAGTTTGTAAATAAAGAGGGAAAAGAGATTACCGTCAAGCGCGAATTACGCTTTATCGATAGTTTTAAATTTATGGCTTCTAGTCTCGATGCCTTATCGAAGAATCTTCACAAAGACCAATGTAGAAATATTGGGAAACGATATACAGGAAAGAAGCTCGATCTTTTGCTAAGAAAAGGCATATATCCTTATGACTACGTCGATTCATTTACTACCTTTAATGAAACCGAACTACCACCAAAATCTGTTTTCTATTCTAAGCTAAATGATTCGAATATTAGCGATGAAGACTACGAGCATGCAAAAACAGTATGGACAGAATTTGGATGTAAAACATTCAGAGAATATCACGATTTATACAACGTTTCGGATGTTCTTCTACTTGCTGATGTTTTCGAAAACTTTAGAGATGTGTGTATGAAGAACTATACGCTTGACCCTGCATGGTATTTTACATCTCCTGGTTTAGCTTGGGATGCCGCTTTAAAATTGACAGACGTGAAATTGGAGTTATTGAGTGATTACGATATGATTCTGATGATTAAGCAAGGAATGAGAGGAGGAGTGAGCACAATATCAAATCGTTACGGGAAAGCGAATAATAAATATATGAGCGATTTCAATAGTAACGAAAATTCTACATTTATCACTTACCTGGACGCGAATAATCTATATGGATGGGCTATGATCAAACCTTTACCTACTCACGGATTCAAATGGATGAGTGAAGCTGATATAAAAAATTGGAGAACTATTCCATGCATATTGGAAGTTGATTTGGAATACCCTAAAGAGTTACACGACCTGCATAACGATTATCCGTTAGCTCCTGAAAGCATTGAGATTGATAAAGTCATAAAGTTAATACCAAACTTAAACGATAAAAAGAAATATGTGCTACACTACGATAATCTGAAGCTGTATGAGAGCTTAGGTTTGAAAATAACAAAAGTGCATAGAGGTATACAATTCGAAGAAAGTGATTGGTTGAAAAAGTATATCGATTTAAATACGGCTCTTAGAACGAAAGCTACTAATGACTTCGAGAAAGACTTTTTCAAGTTAATGAATAACAGTGTTTTTGGAAAAACTTGTGAGAACATTGAAAATCGTGTTGATGTAAGATTAGTTTGTCAAGAGAAGGAGGCTATCAAACTAGCTGCAAAACCTAATTACGAGAGTTGTACCATTTTCGATGAAAATCTAATAGCCGTTCACATGAAAAGAACTAAATTATTCTATAATAAACCTATCTATCTTGGCATGTGTATTTTAGACTTGAGTAAAACTTTAATGTATGATTTCAATTATAACTACATCAAGACCAAGTACGGAGATAGGGCCAAGCTTTTATTCACCGACACAGATTCTTTGGCATACGAAATTAAAACTGAAGACTTTTACTCAGATATCGCAGAAGATATTAAAGCTCGATTCGACACGAGTGAATACCCGAGAGATCATCCATCTGGTATTGAGGTTGGAGTAAATAAAAAAGTTATTGGGATGTTCAAGGATGAAGCTGGAGGTAAACAGATAAAAGAATTTATCGGACTACGCGCAAAGTTGTATTCTTATAAGATGGCTGCTGGAGAAGAGCATAAAAAATGTAAAGGAGTGAAGAAGAATGTTGTCCAGAAAACTATTACTCACGAAGATTATAGAAACTGCTTATTTACTAAAAAAGAACAACAACGAACGATGAATGTTATTAGATCTTATCATCACGATATTTATACGGAAGAAATTAATAAAGTTGCATTATCTGCAGACGACGATAAACGGGTAATAATGCAAGATGGTATTCATACTTTAGCTTATGGTCACTATTTGTTGAAAACTTTTAATTAATGTTTATATTTAATAAATGAGCGTCAAACAAATCGATATTTGTGGAGTAGTGCTACCGAATATTGCTTTATCGAATGTGGATCTAATCGAAGCGGCTAAGAAACTAAACATCAATAATTTCAGAGGAGTATTTCTCAGAGACGAGCTGCCGAAGAAACCTGGACGGATTGAGTGTGGGATATTGAATCTAGATTGTTCTAGTGGGGGCGGCAGTCACTGGTGCGCTTTCTTAAAAAGCGGTAATGAGAAAATATATTTCGATAGTTACGGCCTTCCTCCCCCTCTGGAACTGATAAAGTATTTACGCCGTCCAGTGTTATACAACAGCGAGCGAATACAACCCGAAAACGAAGTATTTTGTGGTCATTTGTGTCTGTATGTGACGAAGATGGTGGGTGATGGAATGAATTTCCAAGAAGTTATAAACGGCTTGCATTAAAAACTATTATATATAAAATGCCCGTCGATAAATTTGGTCACACCGATGTTGGTTCATCACAAAGAGTAATCGCTGGAGGTGTCACTCTTAGTCAAGTAAATGCTAGTTTCCTTCGATTGGATGGAGCAAACCCCGCGACTGGAAATTTAAATATGAATGGCCGCGTCATTAAAGGTCTGCCAACAACGAATATTTCGTCGGCGGGAATGGACGAGGCGCTAAGTCGGGGACAAGTCATAGATTTGATAACGAATCACGATGATTTACCATCCAACGATAATCATTTGACCAATAAGAAATTCGTTGATCAACGAACTGCTTCGAAAGTGTCTAAAACTGGTGATACCATGACTGGCAATCTATTCTTAAACGTTGGCTCAGATCGTCTGCGTTCAATGGGTTGTAAGGACTTGAGAGGAGGAAATAAAGAATTCGCTATTATCTTAGGTAGTATATCAAATAAACTACAATGTTGGTTAAACAATCCTATTACATTACAAACGGCTGAAGGATTCTTGTGCAAAATGGGCGCAGAAAGTATAATGAGAATCGGTAGAGCACCTAACGATCGTAAAATCGACGTTTACCAAAATATCCTAATGAATAATAATTATATCACCGATTTAGGTGATCCTCTTCTAGCTCAAGATGCTGCTACAAAGAATTACGTCGATAAATCTCTGAAAAAGTGTCACGTTGGGTACATTCCTCCTTTGGAAGATGATGTAAGTGTGACAGGATTCGTTGCTAGTGCAAGTGCTTGTCAGAACGAAAGCAAAGCCTACTACGCTTTTACTAATCTCACCGACGCAGCTTGGATTTCTGGTGATGGTATAACTGTTTGGATACAAATTAAATGTCCTGAGCCAGTTAAAATTTGGAGAATTGCGTTGAAAACCGGATATGTAACTCATTGGAATCTATCCGCTAGCAATGATGGATCAGTGTTTGCACCAATACATAATTCTTCAGCTCCTTCAGGGGCTGTTCCGACATTTTTTAATATTTCAACTACGGATGCGTATCAATATTATAGAGTTACAGTACCGGAAAGGGATGATGATCTTCTACGAGGGATTCAGGTAATGCAATTATACGTATACGATGACTAGATCATCCCTACGGATTCGCAAGACGACTTGCGTTAAAAATTATTATATATAAAATGCCCGTCGATAAATTCGGTCACACCGATGTTGGTTCATCACAAAGAGTAATCGCTGGAGGTGTTACTCTTAGTCAAGTAAATGCTAATTTCTTCCGATTGGATGGAGCAAACCCCGCGACAGGAAATTTAAAAATGGGTGGTCATGCGATAAAAGGTTTGCCTACAACGAACACTTCGACAGCAGGAATGGATGAGGCTCTAAGTTGGGGTCAAGCCATTGATTTGATAACGAATCACGATGATTTCCCGTCCAACGATAATCATTTGACGAATAAGAAATACGTTGATGAACGAACTGCAGTCGGTCCCGCGCTTAGCATTTACACTTTAACTCGTCAAGCCATAAACGCTGGAACTTTCACAAGAGTTTCTTTCGATAGAGTAAGATTCAAAACCAATAGTGATATCAGTACGAGACTGACTCGTTTTACTCCTGGTAAAGCCGGATACTATATCGTTTCGACGTATATAGAATTTTGTGACGGAAATAATACCGCTCATGGTAACGTCTTCCTGTATAAAAATGGGGTGTCGTACATGCAAATAGCGGGCGGAGGGGGTACGGGAGGTTCGCATAACAATTCAACCGGTAGTAGCATAGTTTTTGTAAACGATACCGATTACCTCGAGATATTTGTTCATTCGTCCATCCCTATAAATATATTAGGTAGAGACTTTTCAGCGGCATTCTTACGACCTTAGTTTCCTTGCTGATCAAGAAGAATATAACCGATTTTTCTAGCTTCTAAACGCGATGCGCCAACTAGCTCAAATAGAAAATATGCTAGCATCATCACCATCACCGGGTTCCAGTAGGCCTACTTAACGCTCTGGTCTAGCCACCCATATTCCACTCCTATAGCGCCTGGTTCTAGTGCTTGGGTCCTAGTGCTTGGGGTCCCAGTGTTTGGGGGTCTCAGTGTTTGGGTCCAGCTTGTCTAAATAACTACTGTCGATTTATGTCCATGTTATATCGCACAAAGAGCGTGGTCAGTAACGAAAAAGTGCTCTCATTTGAAAACGGCTTATGATAACGCATTCCTATTTTCACATTATTATAACCCTCTGTCAGGTCTGGCCTTCTACTAACCCTGTGGTAGATGACTCCTATAGCGCCTGGCCGAGGTTATCCAAATAACTACTACTTTGATTGATGGAGGAGTATTGAAACAACTCTATCAAACAGCTCTTTTTGTTTTTTGCACTAAAATAACTCTCACTAATATTATTATCACTGTACTTATTTGCAATCATTGCATCATTATCACCATTATCTATCACTATCATTTCAACATTTGTGTGTGTGTATTTGCTGTTTCACGACACTGTGTGGTAACAAAGATCATCAGCGACGCCCTCCTCCTTTATCCAGGCATGGCACTGGCACTGGCAGAGTGCAACCAGTGTCAGAGTTATTTAAACATTTATTATTTGTTTCCTATTCATGATCTATGGGTCTTTAAAACTATATCTGATGTTTAACTACAATTTATCATATATTGCATTATATCTACATAATCAAAAATCCGGCTAAAAAATCTCGCCAACACTCCACGTATGGCAGTGCTCACCAGTCCCAAGGCAGAAGAATAGAGGAGGGTAACACTTCTCGTCTTTGACAGACCATTCAAAATAACAATCAATAGAACGTGAAAACTATATAATAGTGTATAAAACGCAGCCACTTATCAGAAGACGAGACAAAAACGCGCCCTACCTTTTAGCGATCTTGCTCTTGTTTGACGTCGCCACTCCTGTCTTCGGACGCCCTCCTCCTCCTCCTCCTCCTCCTCCCATCTTGTTCTTACCCCCCGATGACCTCTGACCCTCGGCTGCACCCGATGCAGTGTAGGCGAGATACTTGGGCGAAAGGTCAGGCTCCTGAGACTGCAGACAAAAAGACACATCATCGCAATTATAATGAAAAGACGCTCAAGAGAAAAATCATTCACTTGAACACCTTTTATAGTACTGCATGCGCATATATAAAGGTCGTAAGAAATTGATTACACACGTTTTATTAGGTTACAAATGTAATCATGAAACGAGGTCCAATATAAAAAGCAGTCCCTTGAACACCTTTTCTAGCATTAAACACGATTATATAAATAAAATAAGAAAAATATTACACACGTCTTATTACGTCATAAACGTCTTACATCAACAGAAGAACTCACATTCCTTAATCAAAGAACCAATATAATATTCGTTTAATCAGAAATCAGGTTGACAAGCCGCAACACAGTTACAAGATGAAGAGAAAATAGTATAAACATTTTTAGTTTGATCATTGTTCACGGGTTACATTTATTTAATAATTTTAAAGTAATCATTTATTTCGACATTTGCTTTAAGCTATTGTAAAGTAGGTATGAAGTTCTTATCATCCCTAATCCAAAGTTATGAGATCTGTGGCGAAGACCACAGAGACGCTTAATTGCAGGAGGAAACAAACTCCACAGGACATGGTATGAATTGCTGCAGACTTACGCCAGCAGTGCCAGTCCCAAGACCGGAAAATAAGGAGGACGACGCTGACCATCTTTGATATGAAAGTGTCATTAAACAGTAACAACCTTCTAAAGGGGGGGAGAGGCAATTCAATTATTTCTGCTTCATTTCTCACTGTTCTTATTCGAACGGGATTGGACTGGGAGCGTTGCTGAGTAGTTACGTTGAAGGAGTGTTATGTCAAAGTATTAGTAAATAAATAAATAAATAAGGTCAGACTCCTGAGACAATTAAGATAATTATATCAATGGCATAATTGCCATAATTAAAATATGATTAAAACAAAGAAGAATTAAGAACAATCCATTGAACACCTTTTATAGCATAGTATAAAGTTACATAAAAGAAAGTGAGAAATGACTACTGCAATTTTTAACGATTCTTACAATCCAAAAGGAACCAACTTGTCCAATGTCGCTATAACCAGTGGCTTGAGGTGGAGTCGAACCTGCGACCATTCAGTCACAAGACTTTGCGCTTAACCGCTAAGCCCAATCTAAGTCCAATCTAGCTAAGCCTAATTGTGTATAAATTATGGGAATATCCATTGTTAATTACTTAAACGCCACTCTTAAATTAGCTTGCTTACAAATACACATTAGACAATTGAAAGAAAGAGACAGACAGCCAAAGAGACAGACAGTCATAGACAGACAGACAGACCTTTGTCTTGTTATCATCTGCTGACGGTGTCTGTTTTCTCATATTGTTTCCAGTGTAAGCGACACATTTCAATTGCCATTCACCAATGTCTTCGTTCCAATTCACATATTGTTCGATCATTTCCTGAGAATAACACCAAAGAACTTTGCATATTGCTTGGGATTTAAGATGCAAACGAAAGATAAAATTGATAGCATAAAAGAATACAACTAGATACAGTGTCCTGTTCAACAATTTCCTTAGAACGCAGAGAACTTTGCAAATTGGTTTCACTTAACTGCAAGATCTTTATGAAGTCAGAATACAGCTTTAGATACGTAAAAACAGCATATAAGTATCTTCAGTAAAACACGTTTTAAAGGTGTCTAGTGTTGAAAATTTTAATTTTTTGACCAAAGTCAATCTTCCAGATTACGTCCTCTTTAAGAATTTCCTTAGAACACAGATAACTATGCAAATTGATTGGGATTTTAAAGAAGACTAAATACAACTATAGATACGTATAAGTATCATCAGTTAAAAACGTTTTAAAGGTGTCAAAGTATTGTAAAAAATTACCAAAGTCAATCATTCCCTAAATTTCCCTAGATGTTGGCAACACTTCTTCGTTCCGTCTTCTATAAATAACTCAAAAGTTAAAGTATTTAATTCATCATTCATTCCGATAATTTTTATAGCGCCCCTTTAAGAAGTCTACTTTACATATTGGTCGACGTTTTAGATGGATAGAACAGAGATTAAGCAGTAGGCCTATAACTAAATACGTAATTTTTAAAAAATTATTGTCAATTAAAAAGCGTTTTAAAAATGTCCAATTATCTTAAATTTAATTTTTTTTAGCCAAGGACAATCCCTAAATTTACAAAGAATCTAGATATCAACTATAAACGACGACGAAAGATGCACATAACACACAATTATATAGATCGTATATTAAACTCGTTCTAAAGGTGTCTTAATTTCGCAATTTTTTACATTTTACCAATTTCACCCAGTCTCTAAATTTTCCACGATTCTGGAAAAACTTTATAATCCTCTCTAAAATTCTTTGTCCATTCAAACTACTGCTACGACTACCATCACCACCACTACAGCAAGAAGAACAAAAGAACAAGAAGAACACCAAAAGCAACAATAGCAAAAACTACAGCAACAACTACAACAACAACAATAACTACAACCATTACAACAACAAATACAACAACTACAGCAACATCAGTAACAACAACGAAAAACAACAACTACAACAACCACTACAACTACTACTACAACAACTACAACTACAACTACTACAACTACTACAACCATACCATTTTCCTCGCCAAAACAGCTGATGACCTTTTATTTACTCTTCTCTATCACCTTTACCCACTATATTGTTGAAAGCCTCTACAGACCTCATAGGGAGGGGACTACGAGACTGTTGGGAGGACGTCCACTTTCCCCGCCAGAATAGCTTGTGAAAACAAGGAAATTTATAACCGGGGGCCATGACCGGATTTGCCCCCATGGTTCCGCCCCTGTCTTTAATACAATCAAGAAATAAAATACACAGATACAAAGTTTGTTTTGTGGTATTTTCGCTGCGTAAAACCCGCGTGGTGCCAGACCCAAAGCCGTCATTTTAATTAATGAGGAGGGCATCGATAATCAGCATCTTAAACAGTAACTATCCAAATTTATTAAGTGGAAAAATGGTTAATCAACGTTAAACATTCAGGATCAATTTAGACACCATTAAAACGAATTCCATTTAATCTATAATTACTACTTTCCAACTCTGCAATGCGTCTTCGTTCTCATGGTGCAAAACTAATTTACAATATAATCAATGTTAAAAGCTATAATGCAAAGTGAACTGATGGATGATGGATATAGAGAATAATGACAAACCTTTAAACATATTGTACTTGTCTGATCTTTGTTAGCGCTCATCATAACATAGCCGCCTAAGTTGAAATGGAAACCTTAAATGAAATTGTGATTTAAAACTCGTGACCTCAAAACCTGGTGTACTCATCATATCAGAGCTGCCCAGGGTGAAACAGAAGCATCCTGACACCTACACCAATGCGCAAATGCATATGAGATTGGAAGTAAGAATTCGAAGACACCAAATTGGGATTTTAACGATGACCCAATACACCAATGCACAAGATACACATGTGAGACTGGGGGGGGGGGTGGGAGGGGGGGGTAAGAGTGCGACTTCGTATAATGTAAGAATGCGTATACCTGGAATTCTGGTGGAATGAATTGATCGATGATGAGGATCTGAAGTCTGAGCTCCTGACTGTGTTGACGAACGTTTTCCAACAATCCCTCCATCTCTCTCTGATGCTCCTGCTGCAGATAAGCGATCTATTGTCATAGGAAAAGCCGTTGTTTTAATAGACGATCAATGTAACAACTTATATAGGAGGAGGAGGATTCCAATTTGACCAGGGTCTATGACAACAGAGGCCGTTACCCTGGACAGAAATTTGCTCGGCATATTACAGCACTTTGAGCAAGGTACTAGACCAGTATATAGCAATGCGTTCCATGCTTATATAGCATTGGTTAAAATTGTTTAAAAGGTGTTCAAAGACTGTTGACAAAAATGAAGAATTTGATCGTATTGGTGGATGGATGGATTGGCATAAATATTACAGCACCTAATAAAAGCATTTTTTTAAATAATAAATTGACCGTCTCGCGCATTCCACCCTTACATACAGACTCTATATAGGTGTTTAACCCTCGGGCTACCAGGGGGGGGTGGTATCCACCCCTCCTAGGTTTTTCCAAATCAAACTTTTTCGTTTGGAATAAAATTTTGACGTTTTAGGTAGCTGTAGAGGATTCATTTGCACACATTTTGAGCTAAATTGTGTGATGATATACCATACCATTCAAAAGTTATACCCGATATACCCGAGGCACCAGGAGGGGGGTGGATACCACCTCGCCCTTAGATTATTGGCTGTATCTTATCCGTCCTTTGACATGAAGAGACACACATTACACCATTCTGTAGAGGGAATGTGGGGCTACATTTCCATGCTCAGTGAGTTGTCCTTGGACAACCGGAAGTGCTCAAAATAAATTAAAATATAAATAAAGGTGTTTTATTTTCATAAAATGTTCATGTTTTTCCTATTAAAAATTATTCATAATTAATTGTTTAAGAGAAATAAATTATGTCATTCTATAAAGGGAAGTTAGGGCTATTTTTTGCATACCAACTAATTTGACATTTGATGACCGGAAATGCTCAAAATAAATTTAAATGTGTGAAAATGTTGGGTTTTTTTTACAACGCAAACCGATAAGTCTGGGTAAACGTTTTTCAGCAGCTAATACATGTTTTTTTCTTGTCATTATAATTAAAACTAACTTTTTACTAGTTTTTATAGTTGAATATTGGACTTTATTATATGTAAACTATTTTTAATTAAATAAATTATGTTAAAAACACTCAGAATCTTATATTTTGCTTATGCGAAAGTATACATTTTGTGGAATCGACGGGTGCCTACGGTAACAAATTCATAACTTCGGGGTGCTTTCATATATTTTAAACCTAAATATAACATTTTGTGCAGAAATGAATGCCGAATCCATTGGTGTATTACAAGTTATGATATCTTAACCCTCATCCGAACAAGCGAAAATCCAACTTAATTTGAACAAGGGGGGGTCTGGCCAGACCCCCCGTTTTAATGTAGGCTTTTCATAGGTGATAGTGTTTTTTATATGCCAATTTTGTAGTATGATGTCAGAATGACTAAAAACAACAATGTACGTATTAGTCTCTCTTTGCAATATAAATCACTTTTATGCTGAATTTTAGACTAGACCCCTCTAAATGTCTAGTAACATTAATTGCGACGGTTTGTCAGACCTGTTTCATGGACTCAATAACTGTCTATCTATAAAATTTGGAAAATCAAATAAAGAAATCATAATTCTAGTAATATTAGTATTAAATGCTGTTAAATTCAAAGTCATTACGACTGTTTTATATAAAATATCTATAAAAAAGGGAATAATTATGCCTTCACCTAAAATTAATTGTAAGCATGTATCATAGTCCGGGTTTGTATGTCGAATGATGATGTCTCTCATCTCATTGGTTAGGAAACTGTCAAAACTATCTTGAATATCCTCATATAAATTGTCCGTATTCTTTTATTCCACATTTTGTGCTTACTACATTGTGCAACAGAGCACATCCTTTTGGCAATGCATTTGTCTGCCAAACATATCTGGATCTTTACTTGTATTCAGGCCTCTCGGCTTCATCCGTATCAACAGTTTCGTCATCATCATCATCTTTATTAAGTCCAGTCTCATCGTCATGTTCATCATCATCGTATTCAATTTCAACACTGTTTTTATCATAAGAAACACCTGAAGGTTGTTATTCAGGCATTGGTATCTTTTCACGTTCACATTCTCTGTTATTGCTCTTATTGTAGAAACTGTCAACATTATACAGTATCCGTCAGTATTATCTTCAGTATCTCCTTATCACTCAACCGATTTGGTCGCTTAGATGTGCTAATTGTAGCTCATCCATATAGGAACAAAGTCATAAAAGCATTTTGAGAAACTATCACTTTAAAAAAAGTTATGAACCAAATATATGAAGGGGGGTCTGGCCAGACCCCCCCTTGTTCGGATTAGGGTTAAACCAAACCCAAAATCCAGGGGGGTGGTAACCACCCCTTCCCCTTGGTAGTCAGTGTTACAAAAAAGTTTGGTAGCCTGAGGGTTAATCGGGGTGGGTTCGTAGCTCAGTTGAGACTCAACTTGAGATAGGCGCTGGTCGATAAACTGAGAGTCATGCACGCGACCCGGGTTCAAGCCTCGCACAGGGCAAACTTTTACTTGAATTTTCTGTTAGCTGCCATTGGCGCTTTGCTGTTGCGTTGCTTGACTCGGGTTCTGCTGAAAATAAGATAGCCCCTCCCACTTCTGGCTTGGCCGAACCAGGAGTGATCCAGTACGTAGGCCATTAGTGTTAAGCCGAAACCAATGTTGTAAAGCCGACCTGCGTGTCGTGCTCAGTGGCGGCGCCAGGAATTCAGGTTTGGGGGGGCTGAAGCCCCAAGGCAGGAATTTTTTTTTTACCAAACGCCGAAGACGCGAAGCTTTGAGTGCCGAAGGCACGAAGCCCATACCGACTAGGGGGTCTGGGGGAGCGTCGCAAGCTCCCCCAGCGGGGTCTGGGGCGGAGCCCCAGCCGCCAACGCATTTTTTAGGTTTGTTGACCTCAACTGGAGCCATTTAGGCTCTTTTTTGCCAGCTATTTACGAACGATAAAATCATGAAACCTTCAACAAGAACTCGTTCTGAAGTGTCGCCGACTACCAGTATAAGAATGCACGGGTTTTTAAAGAAATTTATTGAACTGCACAACTTCCTCCAGCCTCCAAGGCCGTAGCCAGGATTTGAATTCATTAGTGCTTCTTCGGCGGAAAATTTCTGACGACTTTTTAGTCGTCAAGATGTCTGAAAACACCTTTTTTAGTCGTAAAAATGTATGAAGACACCTTTGATTAGGTGTAAAAAATTTTGAAGAAATCTTTTTTTATTTGTAAAAATTTTTGATGGCACCTTACTTTAGTTTTTAAAATATTTGAAGACGTTTTTTTGTTGTCAAAATTTCTGCAGACACCATTTTTAGATGTTAAAATTTCTGAAGACATAATTTTAGTCGTCCAATTTTGTTTAAAACACCTTTTCGGGCGTTTATCAACGATTTTTGTGTGTCTAAGGATATCATTTTGATTCCAGTATTACCAACGAGTTTCGGGTGTCTAAGAACATCGTTTTGATTCTAGTGCAAACAACAATATTAGGGTGTCTAAGAATATCATTTCAACTTAAGTGTTACCAACGATTTTCGGGTGTCTAAGGACATCATTTTGATTGTAATTTTTATCAACGATTTTAGAGTGTCTAGGAACATCACTTTGATTATAGTGTTATCAACGATTTTCGGGTGTCTAAGGACATTATTTTTATTCCAATGTTATCAACGATTTTTGGGTGTCTAAGGATATCATTTTGATTCCAGTATTGCCAATGAATTTCGGGTGTCTAAGAACATCATTTTGATTCCAGTGTTATCAACGATTTTTGGGTGTCTAAGGATATCAATTTGATTTCAGTGCTACCAACGATTTTCGGGTGTCTAAGGACTTTATTTTGATCCCAGTGTTATCAACGATTTTCGGGTGTTTATTGTTTACGGATATCATTTTGATTCTAGTGTTGCAAACGATTGTCGGGTGTCTAAGGACTTTTTATTTGATTCTAGTGTTATCTACAATTTTCGGGTGTCTAAGGATATTATTTTGATTTAGTGTTCCCAACGATTCTCCGGTGGGTAAGGTCATAATTTTGATCAACGACCTGCTGTTTTGAAGTTGACTTGACTATTATTATAATGGAGATCCGCGGAACATTGATTTAGCCCCCACCCCCCCCTCCAGAGCTGAGACCAAACTCCACACATGAGTCTGCAAATAAAGCGAGTCACAACTACAGTGTACAAGTATAGGCTGTAGGTCAGAGCTGAAAGTGAGCCGGGTCTGTCAGGGTCTGCGACCCGGCATTGATTTTCTTGACCTGCTGGGGCCGGGTATCAGCCGAGAAGCAAGTATTAACAATTTGTGGGCAAACAACTAAAAACAACAGGTCATCGAACAAAAGAAATAGGTAAAAATGGTATGATTTAAAAATTTCATGGGCAAAAATTAATGACTTAAAAAGGTCGTCAGCTACCAAAAATGGGAGAAATTTCTACCATTCTGGGCGAATGAACAAAACAAGATTTCTGAAAATTTTCGGCTCAAAGTCAGACCAGGAAACTTTCCAAACCACTTTCAGCCCCGGGCTAGGCCTACTGGTAGAATTCAGGTTTTCTAGAATATCAAAGCCTATGATATACAGTACTGTAGGCCTACTTACCATATTGGCAGGAAATCAACTTCGTAAATGTTCTGCTTCAGAACCCTTTTCAGAGAATCTCTTGCTGCCTTGGGCCCCGCACACCCTAGGGCCGGGTTTGACCACAAACTTGGGGACCGTTACCAAGCCCCAAAAGTCTCACCATGAGTGCTGCTGCTAATTGAAAACCCCATTTCGCATGTGATTGTTTAAGACTACAGGTTTAGCCCCTCAGCCGGCCGGCGGGCTACATAATATATTATGGTATACAGTCATAACCTCATGACGGGTCGGGGGGATATTTGGCAAAATATGCGGTGGATTCTATTAGGATAAGCCCTCTACGCTATGATTAGTGAATTCATTGCCGTTGGTCACTGTCTAGCTTTCTTATTCGAAGTTAGCAGTTGTAGAGATTTTCCTCGTTTTGTTTTGGGGGGGCTGAGCCGCCGATAGGGGGGGGCTTAGCCCCCCCTAGCCCCCCCCTGGCGCCGCCACTGGTCGTGCTATAGTGGGCCGTATTTCGTATAACAGATACCTGTAATCATTCTTCGGTGTGTCAGATTGATCCATTAAACGAAGATTATTATTACAATCTATCACTAATACAATATCAGCTAAAGTCTGCACACAGGGGCATAGCCGTTGAAAGAAAAATCTTTATAACAATAATTGTAGGGTCTTTATTTCGTCATAATGTATTGCAGTGTTCGAGCGGTCGCTTTAAACACCTTTTAAACGTTTTCAACCGGTGCTATATATAGGTGGAACGCGGCAGGATTATTAACTTATGAATGTGGGTTCGAAATAATTCGATCAGGACTGGTTCAGAAATCAAAGACAATGGTTTTCAAATGCATGTGATGAAAAATGAACGAGTTCATTACGGATCCTGCAATAAGCAACTCATTACAGAGAGAATGACTGACTCTTGCAAAGAAATTATAGTCAGATCAATCTCAGAGAACCAGTTAAATCATTACAATCCATTACTAATACAATACCATCTGAACTCCGCACACAGAGGCATAGCAGCATAGCCAGAAACGAAATTTCTGGGAACGAATATCTATTTTCGTCATAGTGTATAACTGCAGTTTTAAGCGGTCGCCTTGAACACCCTTCAAACGTTTGCAACTGATATTAAATAAAAGTACATTAGTTCTGAAGCTTTTGATTTCTACTTTCTATATACTGCACAGTGTTGCCACTCCTTGGGTTTTCCCAAGATCTTGGGTTTCTCGATCCGAACTTGTGAAATGGGGTTTATTCCCACAAATTTGTCAATTGTTTGCATAATTTGCTGAAAATTGTCATTTTACGTTAAAAAAATCATGCTTTGCAACCCACTAAAAAAAAGGTCGTACAAATTTTCGGACGAGAAATTGTCGATATTTTCCAAAGATTTGGGCCGGATGACTAAAAAAGCTGAACTTGGGTGTGTTTTCTTGGGTTTTTCGCCCCTTTGCAAACATTTAATATTGTGCTCAACAAAATTAGGCAATATTATTATTATTTTATAATAAATAAAATGGCCATTATATAAATTATAGGCGTTGCATAATTATTATGCAAAGAAAACGCTATAACATATCAGCCACTGAGTCTTAAGCAAATAAAAGACAAGTTGTTTCGGTTTTTTAGAGGTTTCTAACATGAACGCGAAACGACATAATTAAACTGCAACTTGAATTTTGGAAAAAAAGGTCAGATCTGGTCGAAAAAAGGCTAGAGAAAGCTAGATTGAGAAATTTCTCAGAAAGACATGCAATTTTCAGACTTGAAATTTCGGACGACCTTTTTTTACTTTATTCTTTCGTTTCATAAATAATTTCAGATTTGCTTCCTCTCAAAAATTATTGGTGACCTCTTTTTCTAGTCTTTTCAGCCAAATTCTGAAATGTGACGACTTTTTGCTCGTCTTTCCTACGTTTTTGCGTAAAAGTAAAAAGTTTTACCTTAAAAAGACGGAAGAACCCCCCGCGTGAGTTAAAAAGCCAAATACGGAAAAACACTAGAAACCTAGACAAGACAGAAAAACCTAGATCTATGTGGATAAAGCTATGAGAGGTTCAAGTGAAATTTATTAATTGGTGCGAACATCATGAATATAATTTTCGATTCTTTTGTTTCAGAGGTGTTTAGCTAACCGCACAACTATATACATGTATTTGAATTCTAATCAATATCAATAATAGTATTTCATAATATTTACTCGTTCCAGAATTTATATAAAATTTCGGCTCTAGTAAACTATAACTTAATCCAATCTTTACTCCGTTACTGCGTGCAGTCTGCAAGTGCCAGTCCCAATTAGCCTGGAGCCATAATTATTGCATGCCCAGTCATGCAGTTCGCCGCATGTGAATTAAGCTATCATAATGCTGATGACGAAGATGAAGATGATGGATGGATGAATCCGATTTGACCACGGTCTATGACAACAGAGGCCGTTACCCTGGACAGAAATCTGATCAGCATATTACAGCACTTATGAGCAAGGTGTGAGGCAAGTTTATTTAAGATGAAGATGAGACTTTAATACACCAATATATAAATCTAGAAGCAAATATTTTAAAGGTGTCTAAAATAGTAGTAAAGTGTAAAGTTTTGCCATCCGTAATCTGAAATCGAGAAATTTTAAATCGTCAACAACAAAAATAATGATAATCACTTGAACTGCATATTTATATAGCACCACTAGACGACGAGCTTTTATCAGACAGTTTTCGATATGAAACCGGGAAAAGACAAAGGTCTTCAAGGGTGTGTGAATAAGTTGAGTGACTTAATTGAGCTACAAGGTCTCTGCACTGCGACTCTCTTAGGTGCGAAGGAAGATTGAGCTCTCTAACAGTGAAGCACAAAATAACATTATAAAAAATGTTCATGCCCAAATTTATATGAATAAATTAAATTTCTTTATAAAGGTGTCGTTGGTGTCATTGGGTTATCGTGTGCTCAGAGATGCATGGACAAGCTTTTCAAGCGTCAGTGAATTACTTGAGGTCTCTGCAAGCGGAAATGAGTTGAAACAATTAAATTGTATTACTATTATTCTACAGTTTAACGTCGTCCTACAACATCATTGGCAGTTGACGAAGGGCAACGCCAAATATCACTTGATCACACACAGCGTTGCTAAATTGGCACATAATTATATAACTTATTGTCGCAAGATGTCGTTAAACTATCGATGCAACGAATAAACAGTTTGGTATTAAACACCTTTAAATGTTGAAAAATGTTCTTTATAAGCTCAAAAAGACAATACTACTTTAGGTTCAACGGTGTTCCGATTTAATCTGTGCAAATGCTTAGATAGACTTTTGGCAAATGACACAAGCTAATCTATTTGTGGACCTTACACCGACATAGCTGGCTCTGACACAGCCCTTGGAAGTTGGCCACATGCATGGACATAGAATTATAGCGAGTCATAGTTAATCTGGACATTCCTTGCACCCGACAATGCATAACGCTGGCCCTTCCTCCCCATTCAATTTGTTTTAGCTGAGCGCGAATGCGTGAAAGATATTTATAATATTACGCGGTCGTTGCCAGCGTGGGGTAAACAGATTCGTACCTTTGTTGTCGCAAGATGTCATTGAACTCTCGATGAAATGAATAAGTAGTTTTGTATTAGACACCTTAAAAGTTTGAAAATAGCTCTTTGTAAGCTCAAAAAATAGAGAATTAGGCCTATTGTTACTGAGGTTCCGCGTTTTCTAACCAGTGCAAATGCTTAATATTTACCTATCGTGAAAAAGCCCGATTATGCGCGAAATTGTTGAAATATCATTGATAATTAATTAGTAAAAAGATAATTCCTGTCGATGTAAAATGGCCTTTGATTAGAAAGCCCGATTATGCGCGAAATTGTTGAAATATCATTGATAATTAATTAGTAAAAAGATAATTCCTGTCGATGTAAAATGGCCTTTGATTAGAAAGCCCGATTATGCGCGAAATTGTTGAAATATCAATGATAATTAATTAGTAAAAAGATAATTCCTGTCGATGTAAAATGGCCTTTGATTAGAAAGCCCGATTATGCGCGAAATTGTTGAAATATCATTGATAACTAATTAGTAAAAAGATAATTCCTGTCGATGTAAAATGGCCTTTGATTAGAAAGCCCGATTATGCGCGAAATTGTTGAAATATCATTGATAATTAATTAGTAAAAAGATAATTCCTGTCGATGTAAAATGGCCTTTGATTAGAAAGCCCGATTATGCGCGAAATTGTTGAAATATCATTGATAATTAATTAGTAAAAAGATAATTCCTGTCGATGTAAAATGGCCTTTGATTAGAAAGCCCGATTATGCGCGAAATTGTTGAAATATCATTGATAATTAATTAGTAAAAAGATAATTCCTGTCGATGTAAAATGGCCTTTGATTAGAAAGCCCGATTATGCGCGAAATTGTTGAAATATCATTGATAATTAATTAGTAAAAAGATAATTCCTGTCGATGTAAAATGGCCTTTGATTAGAAAGCCCGATTATGCGCGAAATTGTTGAAATATCATTGATAATTAATTAGTAAAAAGATAATTCCTGTCGATGTAAAATGGCCTTTGATTAGAAAGCCCGATTATGCGCGAAATTGTTGAAATATCATTGATAATTAATTAGTAAAAAGATAATTCCTGTCGATGTAAAATGGCCTTTGATTAGAAAGCCCGATTATGCGCGAAATTGTTGAAATATCATTGATAATTAATTAGTAAAAAGATAATTCCTGTCGATGTAAAATGGCCTTTGATTAGAAAGCCCGATTATGCGCGAAATTGTTGAAATATCATTGATAATTAATTAGTAAAAAGATAATTCCTGTCGATGTAAAATGGCCTTCGATTAGAAAGCCCGATTATGCGCGAAATTGTTGAAATATCATTGATAATTAATTAGTAAAAAGATAATTCCTGTCGATGTAAAATGGCCTTTGATTAGAAAGCCCGATTATGCGCGAAATTGTTGAAATATCATTGATAATTAATTAGTAAAAAGATAATTCCTGTCGATGTAAAATGGCCTTTGATTAGAAAGCCCGATTATGCGCGAAATTGTTGAAATATCATTGATAATTAATTAGTAAAAAGATAATTCCTGTCGATGTAAAATGGCCTTTGATTAGAAAGCCCGATTATGCGCGAAATTGTTGAAATATCATTGATAATTAATTAGTAAAAAGATAATTCCTGTCGATGTAAAATGGCCTTTGATTAGAAAGCCCGATTATGCGCGAAATTGTTGAAATATCATTGATAATTAATTAGTAAAAAGATAATTCCTGTCGATGTAAAATGGCCTTTGATTAGAAAGCCCGATTATGCGCGAAATTGTTGAAATATCATTGATAATTAATTAGTAAAAAGATAATTCCTGTCGATGTAAAATGGCCTTTGATTAGAAAGCCCGATTATGCGCGAAATTGTTGAAATATCATTGATAACTAATTAGTAAAAAGATAATTCCTGTCGATGTAAAATGGCCTTTGATTAGTCCGGCGATAGCGACGTTCCAAGTATCTGGTACGACGACGGAGTTGATGACAGTCTGCGTCAAGCCATACTGCGAGTGGTCGCTGGCGTGTCCTAAGCTTACGACGATGTAGCATCGCATCAAGTATGTTCGTTACTGTAGAAATAATATATTAGGCTTAGGCTAAATGTTCGACTGAGAAAACTTTCGTAAAGGACCATATATATAGCAAAGTAGATAAGCATTTAAAAGGTGTTTGAATTTATCGCTTATTAAAGTTATCATTTAGCAATTGAATAATTATAAGCTAGTCGATCATCAGGCATTTTAGTCCGGCGATAGCGACGTTCCAAGTATCTGGTACGACGACGGAGTTGATGACAGTCAGCGTCAAACCATAATAGCCTACTGCGAGTGGTCGCTGGCGTGTCCTAACCTTACGACGAGGTAGCATGGCATCAAGACTATTTGTAACTGTAGAAGTATATAGGTCAAATAATTGTTCGACGGAGAAGACGTCCAGATCAGGACCCAGTGAAGAGAGGAGAGTATCTTGTAGAGCAGCGCTGAAGGCACATCGATCAAACGACTTCCATCCACGTATCATGCGTATGGAGTGAATCGGTTGAAGATGAATGGAAGGAAGAGTAAACTGAATGACGAAATGATCCGAGATAGTTGGAGGAAGGATTGTGAGATCGTCAACTTGATCATCATCGCTGGTAATTATCATTACCATAATACTATTACACAATTACAGTACCTTATTACACTATTGCAGTACCTTATGACACTATTACAGTACCTTATTACACTATTGCAGTACCTTATGACACTATTACAGTACCTTATTACACTATTGCAGTACCTTATTACTCTATTGCAGTACCTTATCAACCTGGAATGAGTTCCAAACTAAACAAAGGAAACGATCTTACTTGGAGAGAGTGGTCTGTATAAAAATTATAGGCCTTTAATAAAGGAGTACACTTGAGCCTTGAAGTGCCCACAGTACGCACTTTCAAATCTTTGGGTTTAGCTTTTTCTTCACTTTCGCAGATAAAGAGCACATCGTACTTTTGTGATGAGTTTGCACGTGCACTTGTTATAACCACCCTTCAAGCTCTTTCTACTCAGAGGCGCTCCAGAATGCAGAACGAACACTGCATCGGAGTTTCACGCCGAAGCGCTGAGCAATTGCGAGTGAAGGACTTGCACAAGGATTACGCGGCGAGGTGGATTCGAACCTTGATTCGAACTTTGAACCTTTCGGCTCCAAGGCAACCACGCCGCTACTACACTACCGCGCCTTGCATGACTGCAACTTTGTGATTTAGGCCTATTATCGTCTGTGATTTGCGTCCGTGCGAATTGTTCGAATTCAATAACTCGTACATCGCGATTCATTAAAGAAAAAAACATAATAAAATATAATTGACTGAATTTTGAAACTGTTCAAATTGGTTTTCGTAAGAGACCAGCACTAACAGTCAAATTCAAGGTCTAGGTTAAATATAGTTGAGGAAAGCCAAAAAACGGTGTCTAAAGGCGGCGAAAAATATATGGTTTATAAGACGATCGAAATGTGCACCAGACAATGCCAATTGTAAGTGGGATGAATGTATTATTGTTCACACTGTTGCAGTGATTATTCGATAATTATCTTATCTGATGACAGACTGATCAACAACACTGTGCAAGTCCTTCACTCGCAATTGCTCAGCGCTTCGCTTTAAAAGGATTTCTCAAATACAAACCTTTAAAAAGATATTTCAATTTGTTATATAAGACAGGTGCGCGAAATTGTTTCAGTTTATTCAATATCCACTCGTACGGAGGGTTCAATCTTTCTTCTCACCTAACGTGACAGTCACAGTGCAGATACGTCAAGCTGTAATCCACTCACGCTTGAGAAACTTTGTCTTTTCGTGGTTTTATAGCTATAGCTCTGTGATCCACGCCCCGCTGGCATGCTTTGGCGCTATATAAATCTCCAGTTAAATTGATTATTATCATGATTATTGTTGTTTATGATTTAAAATTGTAATTTCGACGTCTCGATTTCAGATTACGGATGGCAAAACTATTGCATCTTACCATTATTTTAGACGTTGAAATTACACACCTTTAAAATAATCACAAATATATTTATATATAATTGCATTGAAGCCTCGTAATCATCTACGTCGTGAACACAGCATTGTTACAATAACTGTCTTATTGCTACTTTAAAAAAGTGGTTCCGTTGGCATTGTCAATAATTATTTATTTTCGCGACACACGTGGCGAACTGACTGGCAAGCAATATGATTGGCTGGACATGGAGTGGAGGGGGGGGGGGTTCTGAATAGTTTCCTTGAAGATGCGCTATATAAAAAGTCAATAACAATAATGTAACAATTAATGTTCACAAACTTCTTCATTTACAAACTACATGCTCACAATTTACATGAATTATAACAGTCTGCGTGAAATGACATGCAACAATGAAGATCTACCGAATAAACAGCTTACATTGATGCAAATTTAAACATAACTCCAAGTGAAAATATTACTTACATTAACAGAATAATAGTTTGTTGAAATCCAACACTCAACCTAAACACACACAAACTTACACATTTACCAAAAATCACGAGACTTAATGTAAAAGCTGCAAAAAATGTGAAAACGATAAATACAACTCAAATGCTCACAACAATGTTTTCCGAGCGATTGTAACGTAATAACTGAAATAGTCGTAATTGTAAATCCTTTGCGTATTCAAGAGAAACGAGAAAGTTTCGGCGATAGATGTAGAGATGGAAAACGTTTTTTGTCAGTGGAAAAAGAGAGAAAGAAATATCGGAGGAAACATGAAATTTGTAGATGACTTTGCTGATCTTCAGGAAGCGTTTGATTCAATTGAGTCCATAGTCAACAGAACTCTCCTTCTTTCTATAACACATAAAACAGACATCCAATCACATTCGTCTATAATGACGAATTTATAAATGAGTGTATACATGACTAAAAAAGGTAGCCAAAATACATTGAGTAATTAAATTAAATTAAATTTCGAGGTACTTTAGCTAAGCCAGATCCAGAGAAGATCTATTAATGGCACTTTTATCATCTTTAGAACAATGACTACCGCTTCTCTTGTTTACCGTACTTCATGTATCTGATGTTGTTTGTTGAAGATATTAATTTTTTTAAATTAATATTATGTAACACGAAAAGGAAGCGTTTGATTCAATTGAGTCCATAGTCAACAGAACTCTCCTTTTAACACAGATCTGAATGGACGTCACTAATCACATTCGCCTATAAATATGCGGTTGCATCGTTTAAAAAGGTAGCCAAAAGACATTGTACTATTAATGTAATATAACACGAAAAGGAAAGCGTTTGATTCAATCGAGTCCATAGTCAACATTATACCACTATCTCATTTACGTATACATGTACTCTATTTTGAAATAAATTGAGGGTTTTCACAGACATTTCATCTTTATATATATATACATATATATATATTATATATAAATAAATATATATATATATATATATATATATATATATATATATATATATATATATATATATATATATTTCAATGTATTTCTTAATGACTTTGAATTTTTTCCTTTTTTACACTCAATTAAATTGTGATGAATTGTCTCTTTGACGTAACAAGCGTCACACAAACCGCAACAAATATTTTTATAATGAATAATCTTTGATTGGTGTTTGCCGCTCCTAAACGCAATCTAGAAATCTGGACTTCCTTATGCCTATAAGGTTCGAAATATTTTATATGAGTACCAAAAGTTGAATAGATAGATTTATAAAATGACCTTTTTTAATCACTATCTTATTCTGTCTGCCATCTGTCTGATATGTATCGTTTAATTAAATAACAATTTCTTGAAATTCAAGAATATTAGTAGAATTAATGTGGTCAATGCTTAGGGCTTCTTTAGCCAAGGAATCTGCTCTGTCATCGTCGCTCAAGTCAATGTGACTTGGTATCCAAATAAATCTTATTTTGTTAATGTGATATAGTAAATCATTCAGACAGATCAGAAATAAATGTACCTAAAAAACTTATAAAAAGCGGATAAATGATATTAAAAGGTATATAAAAGACATTGTATAAATAAATTAAAATAAAATGAGTCAATAGTCTACTTCTTAGTTCTCACTATGGAAGAAGATTAAACTGTATTTTATTGGCAATAATTATTATCAATATCGGATATGATGAACAACTCTATCAAACAGCTCTTATTTTAATTGCATGATAATAATTATCACCATCACTAATATTATTATTTATGTATTTATTTGATATCATTGCATCATTATCACCATCATCTATTACTATCATTTCAATATTAATTATTTGTTTCCTATTTATGGGTCTTTAAAACTATATCTGATGTTTAACTACAATTTATCATATATTGCATTATATCTAAATATCAAAGAACAGACTAAAAAATCTTGCCACCACTACACTGCTCACCAGTCCCAAGGCAGAAGAATAGAGGAGGGCCACACTTCTAATCTTTGCTATGACACAGCACTCAACATAGCAATCAATAGAACGTGTAGACTATATTATAGTGAATAAAACGCATCCACTAATCAGAAGATGAGACAAAAACGCGTCCTACCTTTTAGCGATCTTGCTCTTGTTTGATGTGGCCACTCCTGTCTTCGGACGCCCTCCTCCTCCTCCTCCTCCTCCTCCCGTCTTGTTCTTACCAGATGACCTCTGACCCTCGGCTGCACCCGATGCAGTGTAGGCGAGATACTTAGGCGACAGGTCAGGCTCCTGAGACTGAAGACAATTACAAACATCATTGCCATAACAATAATTCAGAATCAAAAGAAGTAGATTAAGACAAATAGAAAGAGAAGTCGCTTAAACACCTTTTATACCAATACATCTCCATCATATAAATAGCAGAGAACCATCCATCGACATTCACAAAAGCCTTATTTCAAACTCCTGAGACTGCAGACAATAAGAAACAATCATGTAATCATGAAACGAGGTTCAATACAAAGAGCAGTCATTTTGAACACCTTTTTTAGCATTGCAAACACATTTATAAAAGAGATTGATTACACACGTTTCATTAGGTTATAAATGTCTAACGTCGTCAACAGACAAACTCAACATTCGTTAAAGAACCCCGCCACTGTTTCTGGAAGTGCCAGTCCAAAAACAGAAGAATAAGAAGGACGACACTATCATCTTTGATATGAAAGTGTCATTAAACAGCAACAACCCTCTAAAGGGGAGGAGAGGCAATTCAATTATTTCTGCTTCATTTCTCACTGTTCTTAAGACTGTCTTATTCGACCGGGATTGGACTGAGAGCAGTGCTGAGTAGTTACATTGAAGGGGTGCAATGTCAAATTGCTATTAAATAAATAAATAAATAAATAAGGTCAGGTTCCAGAAACTGGCAACAATTAGATACATCAATGGCACAATTGTCAGAATTAAAAGATGATTAAGACAAAGAAGAATTAAGAACATTCCATTGAACACCTTTTATAGCATTGTATAAAGTTATATAAAAGAAAGTGTGAAACTACTACTGCACTTTTAGCGATTCTTACAATCTTCAGTCAGAGACAGACAGACACAATCATACACAGACCTTTGTCTTGTTATCATCCGCAGACGGTGTTTGTTTCCTCATATTGTTTCCAGTGTAAGCGACACATTTCAGTTGCCATTCACCGATGTCTTCGTTCCAATTCACATATTGTTCAATCATTTCCTTAAAATAACACCAAAGAACTTTAGATACTGTTCCACGCAGAAGACATGCAAAAATTGCATTTAAGTATCGTAAATAAAAAACGTTTTAAAGGTGTCCATAAATCTTAATTTTTCATTGAATAAACTTTTAAAATATCTCCTGGTAGACGTTGATTGCGACTATGTTACATGAATAACAAACATGTACCGTATATTAAACGCATTTTAAAGGTATCCTAATTTTGTAACTTTTAAATTTTACCAAAGTTAATTTCACGAAGTCCCTAAATTTCCCAAGATTCTGGCAACACTTTATATTCCTCTGTAAAATGCTTTGGTCCATTCAAACTACTGCCACAACTGCAATAACTAACACTACAAACAACAAAAGAGCAAGAACAACACCAAAAGCAACAATAACTACAACAACTACAACAACAACCACGATAACAATTACAAATACAACAACAGCGACAGCAGCAACAACAGTGAAAAACAATTGCAACAACTACCACTACAAATACACAGATACCAAGTGCACTGGAACTGAGCCTTGTAAGGAGGGCCTTATCAAATTTCAGTTGTATGGTATTATTGTATAACTACTACTACAAAAAATACTACAACTACCTCAACCAGACCATTTTCCCCCGCTAAATAGCTGATAACATTTTTTACTCTCTGTCTTCTCTGTCATCTTTACCCATCACTATATTGTTGAAAGACTCTACGAGCCTCATGGGGAGGGACCTACGAAACTGATGGTGAAGGGGACGTCCACTTTCCCCCACCAGACTAGCTGGTGAAAAATAAGGAAATTTAAAAATGGGAGCAGCATGGCCGGATTTGCCCCCATGGATCCGCCCCTGTTTTTAATACAAACAAGAATTAAAATATACAGATACAAAGTTTTTTGTTGTATCTTTGTTGCGTAAAACCCGCGTGGTGCCAGACCCAAAGCCGCATTTTTAATTAAGGAGGGGGGCAACGATAATCAGCATCTTGAACAGTAACCATCCAAAAATTAATAAACTTGTGTGAAATTGGTTAATCAACGTTAAACATTCATGGTAAATTTAGACACCTTTAAAACGTATTTGATTTAATCTATAATAGCTACTTTCCAACTTAGAAACAAAAAGAAGGACTCTCCTAACATTATGTCATCCCTATCATTAAGATTAATTGATAAATATGTTGATCGCACATCAATCTATACAGGTGGTTCTAAAATTGAAAATGTCGTTTCTGCAGCTTTCTATGTACCCTCCATGAATTCTCACAACGTTTATAGGATAGCAGATAACTCCTCAATTTATTCTGCTGAATTAACGGCCATTATTGAAGCGATAAAATGGATTATCCTAAATGAAAATGTGAATGAAACTGCAATTGCAAATAAGTATATTATATATACTGATTCATTAAGTGTGGCCACATCTATAAAAGAAAACAAGTCTTCTTCACGGCCTAATTTATTTCTGGAATTTATAGATAATGTTAATAAACTTAAAAGCAGCAGTTTAATCATAGCATGGATCCCTAGTCATATTGGATTATCTGGAAATGAAATGGCAGACACCCTTGCAAAGAAAGGACAAGAGCTATAATTGGAGATTAATTCAACAAATTATCTAGAATTAATGGAAATCTATTCTTTAATAAGGAAATATGTTATTAATACATGGCAAATTGAATACGATACTGAAGGAAAAGGGAGATTTTATAAATCTATCCAGCCTTTGGTATCCACTGATATAAAATTTATGGACTCTATAAGGAAACGAGAAGTTCAAATTACCAGACTTAGAATGGGGCATGTCCTTAATAACAGCTGGTTGAAAGTGATAGGTAAAAGCACAACAGACCTGTGCTCTGGATGCCAAGTGCCAGAAACAATCGAACATACGCTGTTCGCTTGTAAAAAGAATGACATTTCAATCCTACTACTTAAAAAATGTGTAGAGAAAAAAGTGGAATGTAGTGTTAAAAATATATTCTCTATTCAAGATATTTATCTTGAAGCTTATAATATACTTATGACCATAACTAATGGAAAAATTATGTAAGAAGTATTGCATGTGAATTATAATTTTAGTTGTATTTGTTTGCTTTTTTTAGTGCGGTTTGTGTGTGTATGTGTGTGTGTGTGTGTGTGTGTGCGTGTGTGTGTGTGTGTGTGTGTGTGTTAACTAATTCTGTAATAGATTAAATAGGCATTGAATCAAACGATTTTTGATATTATTGTTTAATCTTATAGATGATGGCTGAATGATTTGATTTTCATATTAATGTTGAATATCTAATCTATTTGATTATATATGTAACAATTAAAAACAAATAAAAATTAAAATCAGAAAATTAATGTATATTTAAATATATGCATGTTTATGCATGTATGTTAAATGGTGACACTAAATAATGACAAATGCATCAAAGAGGACCTACAGCAACCACCTTATGAACACTGTCGACATGGAAATAGAAATCCCAGAAGAAGAACAATGAAAAGAAAAGAAAAAAAAGATAGACATTATAGACAGAAACTGCGGAACATTTAAACAACAGTGAACTGAAATACATTGATACTGTAACCTTAAAGACGTCAACAGCCTATGTTGCTATAAGATGTCGTTAAACTGTTGAATAATAATAAGACTAATAATGACAGTTCAATAAACCTGATCTTAGTTAGCATTCATCAAAACATAGCTGCCTAAAGGGGCAGGCTAAAGTAAAACCTTAAATGAAATTTGGGATTTATATCTTGTGACCTCAACACCACTGTATGGCTGGTGTACTCATCATATCAGAGCTGCCCAGGGTGAAACAGATGAAACAGAAACATCCTGACATCTACAACAACTTAGACACCTTTAAAACGTATTCTATTTAATCTATAATAAAACCATAATAAATTGTTATTTAAATGAAATTAGATCTCGCGACATCTACCCCAGTGTATGAAGGTGTACTGATAATAACATTGCTACCCAGGGATCTACACCAATGCACAAGATACACATGCGAGATTATTTTTTTTTTTGGGGGGGGGGGGGGTAAGAATGTGACAGGTGTACCTGGAACTCAGGTGGAATGAATTGGTCGATGATGAGGATCTGGAGCCGTAGTTCCTGACTGAGTTGTCGAACGTTTTCCAACAATCCCTCCATCTCTCTCTGATGCTCCTGCTGCAGATCGGCGATCTGTTATGAAGAAAGCATTGTTTAGAATCGTTCAAAAGGTGTGCAGAGACTGTGACATTTCCTGGAATATCAGAAGAACTTAATCGTCTCGCGTGTTAAATCATGTTAATATATCAACTGTTTGCAACGTTATAATGGTGTATAAAAGACGCACACAGTAAACACTAAGCAGGCTATATTGATTATTCCGCCTAATGCATCACATTTCATTGTATCGTTTTGCATCACAAGAAAAGAAACAATTTCAACGCCGTCCTGTCTATTAGATTCGAATTAGACAAACGATCGATTGAATTGGAACTAATAAAAACAATTACAGCTTTAAAAGGCGACGTAAACTTTTTTTTGTCGCAAGATGTCACTAAACTCTTAATGCAACAATTAGGCAGTCTAAGATTTAGACACCTTTAAAATGTTGCAAAATTGCTCTTTATAAGCTCAACATGACAAAATTATTTCATGTGATAACCCTTTTTCATTCAAAGCAAATGCCTAATTTACCTATAACAGCAAAGATGTCGTTTTAAACTCTCGATGCAGCAAATAAACAGTTTTAGAGACCTTTAAAATGTTTATAATCTGCTATTTATAACTTCAACAACAGAGAATTATCGGAATTACATCATAACCATTTTCTTTGTGTAATTGCCTAATTTGCATATACTCGAAATGCCATTATTATGTGCGGAATTGTTGGCGAAAACTCATCGAAACGCAGCTACAAAGGCGACAGTTGAGATTGGGGTTCTGCAAGAAAATACTAGGATGTCGCGGCGAAATAAAAGTTTCAATTATCTTATGCGCCTTATTTGCTCAGATGCTTTTTATCGCAGACTTTTCAGCAGGATTTGGGTTAGGAACCCTCCTGAGCAATAACCTTGAATGGGCGCTACATGAATTGCACAGAAAAATTGTCCATCCGAATTTCTTGTACGGTTGTCTCTTGCCTAAGGGTAACTTAGGTGGGCGATATATTCAAGGTTTCTTTCGTTATCATTTTGACGGCCTGAAACCATCTATCCATTAATCTTTTACCCGTTTGCCCCGAGAATATCCGCCGAAAACGGGCTTAAAATTAAAATAATGAATGGATAAAGGGTTAAACCCTAAACTCCGCGCTACATGGACTCCAGTAAAGATGAAAGCTACACAAACTAGTCATTTTGCTATATGACACTTCTTTCTTAACCATGCAACATTATAATAATAATTGCTAACTAATTAAAACTAATTTCTGTCCATGTCAACAGCCTTTGTTATCGCAAGATGTCCATACAACGAATAAGCAATTTGTAATTAGACACCTTTTAAACGCTTTAGAACGGTTCTTTATAAGCTCGAAAAGACAATTATTTTATGTCGAATCCATTTGCGAGAAAACTCTTCGAAACATTGGTCTACACCAGTGGTTCCCAAACTTTTTTGACATTAGGGCCACTTTTACTAAGTTGGAGGACACGAGGGCCACTTTTTCTTAGTTAAAGGACATTAGGGCATTTAGGGGGCCACAATGCTAAAATTTAACCAACCAAAAGCATATACAATTATTATAATTGAGCCAAAAATATACTGTTTTTTGTTTATAATAGACGTCAAAATAAAATAAATTGTAATGGAAAATAATTATATGTTCTATCCTGTCCAAAGTGCACATTTTTTCATATATATATATTTGTTAATTCTTTGAGAGATGATGGCCATTGTTGAAGCCTGGCGGGCCATTTTTTGGGGCCTCGCGGGCCACTTTTGGCCTGCGGGCCACGGGTTGGGAATCGCTGGTCTACACAATTAAGCATGAAGGGTTTGCTCCATATGTATAGTTGTATACCCTCTCAATGAATCCCATCCACCTAAGTTACCCTTATCCAAATGCAGGAAGTGTTGAAAATAATACTTTAAAGCTGAATCAACTTATTTGATTTGATCTTAAGAAGTGAAGAAGATTCTGTTAATTCTATTTGAACTATTTAATATTAATTGTGTAACTATTTAACCAATAAATTAGCTATTTAACTAAATTATCAGCCATCAACAAATTAGGCCTAAATAGCTATTTAACTAATTAGGCCTAAGTACCTTATTAACTAATTTAGAAGCGAAAATATGTTAGGGAATAACTCTTTTTATGGTCCACTGTGTATAGTGTAAGAATGTCTTAGCATAGTACCTCTGCCTCTGTCTGCAATACAGTGCTGCTAAACCGAGACACCATAATCATAACCAATCGCGACACTCGGCGACAGTAATGCCAGTCCATGATGACTTGAGAAAAGATTAGCGCTAATCATTTTGCTAAACTAGCAATGCAACGTTATAATCAACGATTAAATTGAATGACAAACTAATCATTTCTGTCCACGCCTTTGTTGAGGCGACGAATGATCAGTTTGATATAAGACACCTTTAAAACGATTCAAAACTGCTCTTTATATACAAGCTCAAAAAGGCAGAATTAATAAATTTATTATTTAATAGAATCCATTTGTAAACTACAGTAACTGTGCACGTGTCTTTAAAAAACCCATTGAAAAAGGGAATTTCTTATAATTAACTATAGCATAAAATTTCAACCATTTTGCCATCTACCTACCTACCAACAGTTATTAAAATTTGTGTGGAAATTTGACGATGTTCTGATGCACAGTTTTATTTGAGACACGGTGTAGAAAAGCCAGATTATGTGCGAAATTGTTGACGAAAACTCTTCGAAACACGGCCACAAAGGCTAGAGAGCGAGCACAATTGCTGTACAGTGTACACACTACACAATAAGTTACTGTGCTTTGTTTTGTTTTGTTTTGCAACATGTTGTTATTTTTCGCTCGCTATGACTCTTAACCCTTTACCTGTTCATTTTTCCCGTTAAGCCGTGTTTTCAGCATATATTCTCGGGACAAACGGGTTAAGGGTTAACATCATTTCGGCTAGTTAGTGCAGAGAGCGCCTCTGAGTAGATGTGTCTTGAAGAGGCGCTACATAAATTCTCAGAATGAATGAATGAATGAATAAAGCTCATTGCACCCCGCTTGCAACGTTTTTAAGCTAAAGTATAATTGGTTGCTGTGATCATAAGAAGTGAGCAAGATTCTGCTAATTATGTTTATGTTCCCGACCAGCTAATTAACTGATTTTTTAAACATTACACTAATTTATCAGCTATTAACTAATTAGGCCTATGTAGCTTTTAAACTAATTTATCAGCTTTTAACTAATTTCGTCCTATGTAGCTTTTTAACTAATTGATTAACGAAAAAAATGTTAGGGAATAACTTTTTTATGGCCCACCCTGTATGGCATAAGTATGTACCTCTGCTTTTGTCTGCATATACATCGTCCAGACTTTCTTGAGGTTTTTTGTCTTCCCTGCAGCTGCGTCCTGCATACTGGAATACTTCTCCTCAATATCCAAACGCTCTTGCTACAAAGAAAGACACAACAACATTATTCATTCATTCAGTTTTTTCATAAATTATGAGGAGTTATAAAAGGTGACAACTCAGCTCCCGACTCCAATGCATTAATTAATTAATCAATTCATTCATTCATTAAATAATACGTTCATTTATTCATTCATTTATTTGTTTTTTCATTTATTCATTTATTCGTTTATTCATTCCTTCACTCATTCATTCATGCACAGCTGAAAAGGACCGTATCAAGATGTGCATAGAAAGAGTCAGAGTGGAACCCATGAGACAAAATTGCAGGAGTTGCAAAATTGGAAGAAGTGTCAAAAATACGATTTTTTGCGAATGTAATATAATATGAATTTGCATTTTATATAAAAAATCTCAAATTTGCTGATATAGGTTTACACGTAGGCTAACTCAATTTTGCACAATTCACTAAGTAAAAGTTAAACATTTTCATAAAATAGCAAAATAAGAATTAAGAATAAAGAATTTCAGTCACAGAAAGAACATAATATTTTACGAATATAATATTCGTTGGCAGTTTCAATATTCGTTAATATTTGTAATATGCGAATACTCAATCTATGTTTCCGCTCATATAAAATAATCCCTCTGAACCTCTTTCTCTTCGAGCTCCTTGCGTAGTTTCTCTGCGGCCGACTTTCGTTGTTCCAGTTCCTTGGCGCTCTCCTCCAGCAACCGTTCCTGCTCCTCCGCCTTCTCCAACAGATTCTCTCCACCAACGATGATCTTCTTCTCCATCGCCTGCAAACGACGAGCCAACTCCTTCTGCTCGTTTCTAACAACACCAACACAATAATAACAACATTAGAACATCACATTGTATTGTACAGTAATGCATTATATTGTAGAGGATTGCATTTACTTGCAACTCCTTCTGCTCGTTTCTAAAAACACAGCAATAACATCACATTAGAACATCACATTGTTTTGTAGAGGATTGCATATACTCGCCTTTATAGCATGGTATCACATCATTTTGTATTGTATCGCATTTACCCATCACACAATTCAGTATTGGGTTGCATTGCATCACATTTTATTGTATCACACTGCATTAATTTTGGTCGTAACAACACGGCAATAACAACCTTAGAACAACACATTGTATTGTAGAGGATTGCATTTACTCACACTGATCGCATGGTATTGCATCACATTGTATTGTATCGTATTGCATCACACTGTATTGTATTTGCATCACCATATCACATTTGGTCGTAACCATCTCCGTCAAATGTATGGTCTCAGTATGTCTGTGATGATGATGATGATGATGATGATGATGATGATGATGATGATGATGATGATGAGGAGGAGGAGGATGATGATGATGATGATGATGATGATGATGATGATGATGATGATGATGATGATGATGATGATGATGATGATGATGATGACGACGACAACGATGACAATTATTGACCATGTTAAGGATGACAATTCAGATTATTATGAAGATGATGATGACGTTGAAGATGATGACACGATATAATTATTTATACCATAAGTTTACTACTGTAGCACTGCTCAGCATCAAACGCATATATTCATCATCTTCTTTATAATATTATTACGCTTTTATCAAACGCTATCATTAATACCGAAGCCACTAAATGAAACGAACTGAACTGACGAATGGACGGATCCGATTTTGACCAGGGTCTATGACAACAGAGGCCGTTACCCTGGATATAAATTTTTCTTTCCTAATTTGCAGCACTTAGTAAGTATATTTATACACCTAGAGTTGATTACGTTTAAAAGGTGAACAAGGTAACTGCTAAGCGCGATGTAGAGTATCAAGCAATGGTATTGCGGTTTTTGATTTTATATAACACCGCGTCACAACATTATAAAGGTGTTTAAGCCGAACGCGCTGACCAACATTCATACGTTCATTCACTTGGAGAACTTATACAGCGCCTCTTCAAGAAACCTACTCAGAAGCGCTCCCAGTCCAGCCAAAGCTAGAAAAATATATGATATAAAAAGCAGATGAATTTAGCATTAGTCGCAAGGTTAGTGGGAGGCCATTCCAGATAGCGGGACCCACAATAGAAGCGTTGTAGAGGTGCGAGCTCGAGGAACCCCCAACAATAATTATTATACTGTTGCCATGCATTATATTCTTGTCTATTGCATTGCATCATATTGCATTGCTGCTGCATCGCTTTTGCATTGCATTTCAACATTTTTCATTGCATCATATAGAACTGCAACGCAATGTAAAGCATCGTATTGCATTGTACTAGATCGTATTGCATTACATTGATCATTGTATCAATGTACATGACATTGTATAATATAATAGCATTTGTCACACATATTACATTGCACTGCGTTGCATCATTGTATTGCATCGTATCTTATCGCATCACATTGAAGAGCATCATATTGTGCTGTATCGTGTTACATCGCATTGTTAACATTGATTCACATCAGTAGTATTGTATTGTATCACGTCACATCACATTGTACTTTATGTAATGTATGCAATTGCGTCGCATTGTATAGTATCACATTGCATTGTATAACATCGCAGCACATCAAATCGTATCACATCACATTGAATTGTGTGCATGGAAAAGCATCACAAAAGTGATCTTAAATTTCAAAAAGGTTGGGAACCACTGTACTAAACGAATAGAACGCACATTACATGAAGCACTGATAAGCTGCTACATCCTAAACTTATACATAATTGACAGGAAATGTTTAAAAGGTGTTAATAGCGACAGCTCTTACTAATACTAGCTCCCTGTTATCCTTCGTCAAATACCTATTGGCAATTCTACCTCTACTTCATTTCTTTCTTTTCTCAAGACTGTCTTATTCGACTGGGGTTGGACTAGGAGCGCTCCTGAGAAGTAACCTTGAAGGAGCGCTATATCAAATTTTCAGTAAATAAATAAATAAAATAAACAATCCTAATGAAGCATTATATGCCTGTCAATTCCAATTTATTGCATCATATTGTATCATATTGCATTGCATCACAATGTATTGTATATATAACCTACTCTGCGGTTGTATTGCATAATATTGTATTGCATAGCATCACAATGTATTGTATATATAGCTAACTCAGCCGCTGTATTGCATCGTATTGTATTGTAAGGACATTATATTGCATTGTATCACAATGTATTGCATATATAGCTTACTCTGCTGCTGCGAGTTCTGCCTCCTTTGCTGCTAGGTCATCTTCCACCTTTCTCTTCTCCTCCTCTTCCATGTCCTTCTGTGAAGCCAGCTTCCGTCTGTCAGCGTCGATCTGAGTCTGGATCTCAGCCATCTTCTCCTTCGAAAGACCCTTCGAACGACCTTTTAATAGGAGCAGAACAAAGAGATTACACTATATCTATCTATCTGTCTATCTGTCTATCTGTCTGTCTGTCTATCTGTCTATCTGTCTGTCTGTCTGTCTGTCTGTCTGTCTGTCTGTCTGTCTGTCTGTCTGTCTTTCTGTCTTTCTGTCTGTCTGTCTAATTTAAAGACATTCCAAAGAGATTTTTAGTGTTCAGTAAACTCATTGATTTACCGCTTTTCAGAAAAAGATATTTTCTAGTTCCGAGTCTCAGCAGAATGAACAGAAGAGTTAGGCCTAAAAAAAGTTGTGTTTCCGGAGCTAAAAAAAATTGGGTAGGTAGGTCGAAAAATATTTTTATTTTGGTAAAATATTTTTATGCAGTGACTATCCGAAAAAGTATACCCCACTAGTCTTTTTTGCGCGCTGCAACAAAGTACGTGTTCTAAGCAAGTATAAACTGCCTATTTTCCGACTGTCTGCACCTAAAACTGCTCTAGAAACAGTTCTATTAATTTCATTTTGTTGACGTCTTTTCTGTTATGTCAATACAAATGGTTTTTTAAGTTTTAAAAATATTTTTAAAAAAATTTAAAAAAATTTCATCAAAAAAGATTTTTTTAAATAAATTTTTTACAAAAATATTTGGCTCGCGGCCGTAAAAATGGGTTGGTCGGGTTACCGGACACACAACAATTTTGTTTACGCCTTAGTTAATTTATTGCAGTGTTAGACCGATCGTGTTGATCACCTTTTAAACGTTTTTACCCGATGCTATATAAACTCGGAACGCTGTGCGTCAATTACTTTTCATGAAGATTACTCACTTTGTTTCTTTATACACCGTGGTTTAAAAAAAAGAAGCCAAATTTTTTCCATAATAATATTATTATATCTCTAATACCAAAATCGTCCAAATATTTAGAGAAGTGGACCAAGAATATGATTCCAGAATTTCCTAAGATAAAGTTGAACGGATAAAAATACATGAATATTTAAAATTCATATGCCAAAATGTAATTTTACAAGCAATTTTCAATAAATTTTTAGAACAACGAGAAACTTAGGTATTTTAAATGGGATTATTTTTTTATGATGATAAACTGATTGCATAATCTTACAATTGATTGATTGATTGATTGATTGATTGATTACCTTTTCGTTTCTTCTTTGGTCTTCCCTCTCCATCTTCTCCTTCTCCATCCTCATCATCTGAACCATCCTCATCAAGACCTGGACATCACAAAAAGTCAGATATACCAAGTGGTAAATGACAGATTGATATAAGAGCAAGATAGTACTTACCTCTAAAGAAGAAACATGTGATGAAAAGATAAAATAAGATACATGTACTTGGCAATTTGATAACAATTTTGAGAAATTAGATGTCAATATTAATTTAATTTAAATTCAAGACTTATAAAATTTAAGATCACATCCATTTCAAATTAGTTCAAACTATAATTTTTATGAAAAAAATTCAAAACGAATTTCAATAAATATCAAATTTAATTATTTTATCAATTGTATTTTCGGACCAAATTTCAGTTTTCATGAAAATTTTCATCACGTTAAAATCATAACATGGATCAAATAAGATTTCAAATCCAATGGAAGTATTCTCCATGCTGACACTACATACCACTGAGGTTTCCTCCTTCCTCCAGTTTCTTCTTCAGCTCCTCAATCTCCTGTTGGTATTGTCTGAGGAGAGCGTCCTTTGGATCCTCATTAATCCTCGCCTTGTTCTTTATGTTCTTCGCTCGGTTGGCGTAACGTAACGTACTGATCGACTCGTCATAATTGTAATCAGCCGGACCTACGTTGGCAACCTGATTAAACAACGACTATATTTTGTTATATTATGTATAATAGGCAAAAGCGTAACACAACCCTTATAAATTAATACAAGGTGGCAATGTAAAGACAATTAGGCAACACAAGGTAGCAATTTAAAGGCAAAAAATTTAACAAATCATAGAAAAAGGCGATAATGTGACGGTTTAAAGTTAAAGTAACAAAACATTGAAAGAAGGTGGTATGAAAAGGTATAAAATAACTTCGCCCCCCCCAAAAAAAAAAAAAAAAAACCTGGCGAAAAATACATGCTTATGCAACTCGGTAAGAATGAACAATGGCATGAACTAACGAATGAACAATCGAACAAGTGAATGAATGAGTTAACGATTCAAATTTCAATGAGTGAATAAATGAATGAATGAATGAATGAATGAATGAATGAATGAATGAATGAATGAACAAATGCATTAATGAATTAATGAATGTTATGAGCCTTCTCACCGGGCATTTGAGTAAAATCAATAGATGCTATGATACAAAAAATTGAGAGTTACAAATATAAATAATGCCTAAATTTATCATTAAAAAGGTGTGCAAAATGACGTATTTTCTTGTGTAAATTATGATTTATAGCTTATCAAGCTGTATTAAAAATTGAATTTAGAAGAGGCGTCTAATATTTTGGCGTTAGTGAAAAAAGCGGTGGTTAGCGTTGAGAGTGGTGGTGGGAGTGTCAGAAGTAGTGGATGTATATCAGTGATCGACTCATTGTAATTGTAATCGGCCGGACCTACGTTGGCAACCTGACGAGAATAAAACAGCGTCGGTAATTATGCAAAGCCAAAGAGGTAACACACAGTTGCAAAGCAAAGGCAAAACGATTGCACGCCACTGGAAACGGCGGAAATGTAACGGCATAAAGTAACAAAACATTGAGAGGTGGTAATGTAAAGGTACAAAATAATTGAAAAATTGGTCCTTTGAGGCCGAGTGCTGTCATGATTTTGGTAGATCAACCTCATAAAACCAATATAATCCAATCCCAGTTAAATCATTACAATCCATCATTAATACAATACCAGCTAAACTCTGCACACAGCAGCATAGCCAGGGAAAGAAATTTCTGGAAGGGGTTTCTATTTCGTCATAGTGTATTGCAGCGTTCGAGCAGTCTCCTTGAACACCTTTTAAACGTTTTCAACCGATGCTATATAGTGATGCACCGCAATAGGTTCAATAGTTATTAGGGATTTGGCCTTTATTATTGCGTTGAGAAGTTGATTTTGTAGAACAAGTTTCTTTATCTGGAAATTATTTCGTGGACGGGGGAAGGGTCTGGAAGCCCACCCCTCTAACTATGCCCACGTCTGCAGATTTACTACAATATGTTCTAATTAATGAAAATTTATAGAAAACAAAAACTGACGAATAATCAACGGGATCATAGATGATGAATAAACTGATTGATTGGTTGATTGATTGATTGAAAAAGAGGTAACACAAGATTTAAAGGCAAAACGATAACAAAAATCGGAAATGTAAAGGTAAAAAAAACTTGAGCAAAAAAGGGGGAAAATGGTGAAGATAATGGAAACACACTTGCTTATGCATCTCGGTAAGAATGAATATATACGCAATAACTAACGAATGAATGAATGAATGATGATAATGATTTAATGAATGAATGAATGATTGAGTGAATGAACGTATGAATGAATGAATTACCAGAGACCAGGCGGTCTATCCAATCGACCTACTGATCTATTATCCAGCTATTTATTACCAGCTGTAATTCATTCCCACTGCTAGCCATCATTTTATCGTACGTGTATAACACCTCTTCTTGGCCTTTTATCGGGCATCCGACAGCCAAGGCCGCGGGAGTGGCCGCCACGGAATTCAAGGAATTCCGGGATCCAAAGAAGGAAGAGGAGGAGGGGAGACCGATATGTCGACAGCCACTAACGATGTGCAAAGAAAAACGATATGAACGTGGCCGACGTTAACCGTATCAAACTAATGATTTCTTCGACACCTCAAAATGCTGTACAACAACGTTATATATATTGGAGGGAGAAATAGGATCGCTGGATATTGTCCTCGAAAACGTAAAACAACTAGTGAGAAAAAAGCAAGAGAAGAACTCAGCACAAATGGCAATAATTAGGAAAGTTATTTCCGTTTTAAAGGTGTCTAACGAGAAAAGTCAAAAGATACACATTGTCATTAGGCCTATAATATCTATATACATATGAATACATATTTATATATATGAATACATGTATATATATATATACAAGTATATGTATATTATAGTGCTTGCCTCAACTCAATCGAATCGAACAATCAGCGAGATTCAAAGTAAAAAGACCCATGCAAATATACCTCCCTCACCGCTAAATGGCGTCCGAAAGCAATCCTCAAAACATCGCTCCCTCTAGCGGTGGAGGAGGGGTAGACACGAAACGAGCCGCACCCTATAGCCTTACGACCCAACATATTCCCCGCTAATTGTATCCCCCCCATCCACAGATTGATATCAAAATACCGAACCTGATACAACACCACGGCAGCCGATAATGCTAAACAAAATATATAGCGGATGGATGGATGGTTTGAAGGCCGCATCCCGGAATAACAAGTACAATAAGCAGCCCAGTTTAAGTAACCTTGCATGTCTGAAGACAGCGAGAACCATTGAACACCAAACACTTATGGATGCAAATTGTCCGGACGTTGAATAATTTCTTATTATTAGAAAAACAAGTCAAAACTTTAAACACCTGTTTAAGCAGTTTCGTATCCCGTATAAAAGAATCCAATCGCTACCTTTGCAACATTAACGAGAACTCTTTTGCAGTGATACCGCTCCTTGGCTTTTTTCCCAAGATCTTGGCTTTCAGAAAATTTCTTCCAATTACAGAGTTTTAACCAGTGCATGGAGACTCTGTTTCGGGAAGATTTTATTTCATGACACCGGTCACCATCCCAACCGCGTTGCTATGTCTGAAGACAGCGAAAACCATTGAACACCAAACACTTCTGGATGGAAATTGTCCAGACGAATAATTTCTTGTTATTGGAAAAACAAGTTAAAACCTTAGACACCCGTTTAAGCAATTACTTCACCGTATAAAAAAGTGCAACACTAATGAGTACTCTATTGTGTGATCAATATAAGATGGTTGATACCGTTGATTATCGTTCTCCTCCCTACATGTAGCTTGTCAGTACCAGAACCAGGCCTGAAGAAATAGGAAGGGGACGATAATCGCGATAAAAAAGCACTTTCATCATCGGCCTAAACCTACCTCGAGATCCGTCCTTCTTTGAAACCCCTTCACTTCCTCCTTCTTCACCATCCCAACAACCTCACCGGATCTTCTGGACCTTCGAAACTTCGAGAAGAAGAATTCCATGATCCTCTTGCGAACCGACGACCTCTCGGGCAGCACTCCGTCCAGCGGAGCGCCCCCATGCGCCATTCCACCGCCACTACCTCGATGATAACCCGGTGAAGGTCAGGAAGTTCAAGGCCGTCATGACGTCACCGTGCACGTGACATTCTCCGATTTGAGCGCCAAAATATATTATCACCCATGCAGTCGACATAATTATTGGAGACGGAATTGTTGAGACCGAGGTCTTCGCGTTGGGGCAGACACTTCGGAGTGAAGAAGTGTTGTGTAGGAGGTATGCAGGCAGACACGACTGCGAAAATTATCTCAACGTTTTCAGTTCACTCTGCAGTATCTCTTATCATTCGAATTAGCCGACATCTTAATATTATTATAAAGTCTGCGACGTGGTATTACACGAATACATTATTACATATCGAGTTTCACTAAACTTTAATATAGTGGCGTTGAAATACCTGAAAGAGGTGTTCTATATTCTAAAGTTAAGCGGGCGTTCATAATTATATTGTGGCTATATTAGGTTGCTGTTTAGCATATTTCTGAAGCTGGTTATGGCAAGGGATCTGAAGAGGGAGCTGTAATTGGAGGAGAGGTGATAAAAGATCTGAGATTTGCAGATGATATTGCCCTCATGGCAGTACGAGCAGATGGGCTACAAGAAGCATTAAACAAGGCCACTGAAAAGAGCATGGAGATGGGTATGAGAGAAAAAAAAGCAAACAAACTTAATGTCAGTACCTTGGAAAAGGGAATACGATATTTCAGATAGAGATAAACGGCCACCAACTGGGGACAAACTGAGAATTTCGTGTATCTGAGGGGAAGCATTAGTGCCGAAAAGGACTCAACGGAGGATGTAGTGAGAAGAATAGGGCTGGTAAGAGGGATAGGCTACTGCAGGCAATGGGGAAGGTGTGGAGTTCAAGGGAAATCGGGAGAGCAACAAAAGTACAGATATATGAAACGCTGGTGCAGAGCGTGCTATTATACAATGCAGAAACCTGGACGATGAGAGAAGAGCAGAAACGACGGCTGAGAGTATTCGAAATGACTTGTCTACGGAAAATTGAAGGTGTTACAAGAAGAGACAGGATAAGAAATACAGTGATCTATGATAGATTGAACATCAAACAGAATATAATCGACAAAGTGCGGCATAGAAAAATGCGACACTTTGGACATGTGTCAAGGATGGGAAACGAAAGATATCCAAAGATAGCGCTCACCGGATATGTGCATGGGAAAAGATCAAGGGGGAGACCGAAGAAAAGATGGATCGACACGATAAGAGAGGACTGTGAAACAATGGGAATGTCGATACAGGAGGCAACGCATGTGGCGCAGGATAGACGAAAGTAAAGAGAGCGGCTGACGCGTGCTGAAGGCATCGCCGGACGGCCATAAGTCAAGTAAGTCAAGTAAGTTGTGATAACCTCCTTGTGATCACCTCCTCCTATCAGTCTCTTCGGAAGCTTCTTCGTATAAGTTCGTGGTAGCGTAGGCCTATCCCTAGATAACTGTTTCATTAGCTAAATGGCTAGGTTAAAGAATCTACAGTCTTTCACTGTTTTGTTAACCAACAACGACGACGTGTTTAACTCTTCTTATTATACTCCAAAATCCGATATAAAGTAAAACGATCAGCAACAACACAACAATGACTACACTTGCGTTATCATAACAACTACACGACTACTATCTTCATCAGTCTACTCTATCGCAACTCAACAACAACTCTTACAGCCTATCTCAACGGCTCTCAACACGCAACTCTCCTTCTTCACTTCCACTCCCTTCTTGTACAATTAACGTACGCTCGTCTAGACGTCACGTGCTGTCCAGACAATCACCTGTGCAGACGCCGCGCGGCAATTTGCACCTGGCCTACTTACGTCGCTGTACGACAATCGGCGTGCACTGATTAAATTAGCTGACATTACCTCCTTCCTTTCTTTTGAAGAGAGCTAATTAATCTTAAAAATTAGCGAACGTATAATGCTTAAACTAAATACAAACAATTCTTATACTAAATGCAATCACAAAATACCTTATACTACAATCTCGATAAGCAGTCTGCTACTACATTCAACTTTCCTTTCTTATAGTTCAACAGAATGTCAAAATTTTGCAATGATAAAGACCATCTGACTAACTTAGCAGACTTCGACATTGACTCAGTCAAATAAACTAAAGGATTATGATCAGTGAACACATTAATCTTGGAACCAATAATAATTTCTTTCAATTTGTTTAAAGCCCATATGATTGCATAGGCTTCCTTCTCAATCGTCGCCCATCTCCTCTGGGTATCTGTCAGCTTCTGGCTGATAAATGAAACGGGACGTTCTATCCCCTCATCGTCCACTTGTGACAGCACAGCCCCTACAGCAAAATCACTGCTATCACAGTACAAATTAAATGGTTTGCCAACCTCGAACATGTACAGAATAACATTCGATAAAACAATTTCTTTAAGAGAATCAAAAGATTTCTGGTGGTCCTCAGTCCAAATAATGTTCTCAGGTGTCTGCTTGCTAGTTAAATCTGTCAATGGTTTAGCAATCTCAGCAAAATTACAAATAAATTGTCTGTAGAAACCAAAGAATCCTAACATTTGCTTCACTTGCTTCTTCGTTTCAGGGTTTTTAAATTAATCAAACTGTCAATCCTATCTGGATTCATCATCTTCTTCCCTGAACCAATAAGGTGACCGATGAATTTCACCTCACTCTTACCAAACACACATTTCTTCAAGTTCAAAGTTACATTATGCAGTCTTATTTGTTTCAAAAACAATTCTAAATGTTTCAAATGAATGTTCCAATCATCAGAATGGACTGCAATGTCATCAACATAGGGTTCAGTAAATGCATTAATCGGTTGCAAAATCATGTTTATGGCTCTTACAAAAGTCCGTCCAGAGTTAATCATTCCAAAAGGGACACGTGTAAATTCGTACAGTCCATTATGGGTAACGAATGCGGTTTTCCATTGGTCGGATTTCTTCACCGGACAAGTCCAGTAAGCACTGCGACAGTCCAAGACGGAAATAAACTTGGATTTCCCGACTTTGCTCAGCACATCGTTGACGATCGGCATGGGGTATCGACAATTTTCAGTATATGAATTCACGTACCTGTAGTCGCACGCGAGTCTCAAGGATCCGTCCTTCTTCTTGACGATGACCAGCGGACTTGCCATTCTGCTCGACGACGGCTGAATGATGTTTGCTTTCAGCATCTCTTGTATTTGTTTGTCCACTTCTGCGCGGTATATCAACGGTATTCGATAAGCCGTGAACTCCTTCTCTCGAAAGTCTGGTCTCAGCACCACTTCGTGTTCTACCAATGTACATAATCCAGGTTTGTCCGAAAATCTGTCTGCATATCGGTTCAGTACATCCAGTAGCTGTTTCTGTTGCTCGCTCGTAAGATGTCCGATCTGTTCATAGTCCAATTGCAGCGATTTCTGTGTCGTCTCTGCATGGTCTTCTTTCAATGGTAGTTCTACCACTGATCCGAATTCGTCGTCCTCTTCCACGATGAGACCACACGATAATGTTCTTGCGATGAACTTCCTCATTTTGTTGGCATGGACGATTCGTCGGCCGTTTTCATTCATGTCCACCAGATACGAATACTTGGATCTTCTTTGTAGCACTGTACATGGACCATGCCATCGTGAGATCAATTTATTGGTTGACGTTGGATACAGGACGATGACGTTTTCTCCTGGTTCGAATTCTTTATCCTTGGCCCTCTTGTTGTATTGACTGGCGTATTGTTTTTGCTTTTCCTCTGCACAATTCTCAGCAAATATCAAAGCTTTCTCCATGTCTGCTCTTAAGTTCTTCAGGTACTTTGCTGGTTGTACTCCAATGTTTGGCGGTAGATTTATTTCTTTGGTCCAGCTTTCCTTTAAGATAGTTAATGGTCCTCTTGGCATTTTTCCATACACCAGCAGATATGGTGCCACTCCTGTCGTTGCGTTGGGAACTTCTCTCAATGCCCATACGGTAAACGGAATGATTTTATGCCACTGTCTTGGATTTTCCACAATGACATGATGCACCATCTTCTTGAACGTCTGGTTCCATCTCTCAACTAATCCAGCTGCCTCAGGATGCCCTGGTGAATCGAATCGTGGACAGCATCCCATCAATTTCAAAAATTCTCTTGTGAGACTGGCTGTAAAATTTGTGCCTCTGTCGCTGGTGATCACAGACGGCACCCCCACGTCAATGAATAGCTTCATCAAAGCTTCGCACACAGCCTTAGCAGTCAATGACTTCAGCAAAAAGATTGTCGGCCATCTTGTACATGAATCCACTATGCACAAGCAATACTTATGCCCAGCTGCTGACTTCGGTTCTATTGGGCCTACCACGTCCATAGTCATCCGTCGGAATGGAACATCTTCCCTTGGAATTGGTGTAATCGGCACTCGATCCATCACCAAACTTCGTGCCTTCAGCTGACACTTCTCACAGGACTTACAAAATTTCACCACGTCTCGACGCATCTTTGGCCAGACAAAGGACAACTTGATTCTCTCTCGTGTCTTCTCTTCTCCCAAGTGTCCGCCAAATACTGACTCGTGAGCTAATTCCATTACTTGAATTCTTCTCTCTTTCGGTAACACCAACTGATACACAAGCTGATCCAGCATTTGATGCTTCTTATACAGCAATCCATTCACCACGCTAAACTCTGATCCTTGGTCTTCAGCGATCCTCCACCACGATTTCAGTGACTCGTCATTTCTCTGCTGCTCCTCGAATTTCTTCGCATCTTCCAGCTGTCTTTCATCGTTCGAATTCTCTGTGAACAAGTCCCTCATACTTGTCTCCAGTTCAGCGTCGCTTCCGGAATCTTCACTATCATTTCGTTCACATGCAGCCATCTCTTCTTCAGTTTCATTGTTCTCAGATGTTGTTCTTTCGTCATCTTGGATGCTGAGTTCATCTTCGCTTTCCGTGTCATCTTCTTGCGAACTTTCGTTTATCGTTTCATCTTCTCCGTCTTCGACTTCTGCTCTCCGACTTTGTGCTCTTGTAGTCACATTCGCTTGTAGCTCTCCTTGCAATATACTGATTGGTGGAACCTCTTTCAGTTCTGCAATTATCTCTGGATGTAGCAGGAACTTTTCTGGATTTTCTTTACACAGTTCCGCTGAAATGCTGGCACACACTAAAGTTAAATATGGCGCGATATTTATTGTCCTGTCCTCTGTAGCTGTTCCTTCGTTACGACCGCTCATCCGCACTTCGATTTTCACCAACTTAGCTGGAATCGGCTCTCCAGCTACACATTGCAAATGAACTCTGCCGATTTCTTCTACTGTCGTTCCTTTCAGTAGTTCCTCGTTGATTACTGGTATCTCGGTCCCCGAGTCAATCAACGCCTCGACTTGCACAGGCTGCCCATCAGTCCCACGTATCTCCACATTTACATGCTGCAACGATATTTTCTTTATGCGTTGACACTCCTCTTTACTTTTTGTTTCTCGACAATTTTCTGCAATGGAAGTAGTCTTTATCGCTTCTTTCAGTATGGTGAACTGCGGCGTACACTTCATCACTGACTTTACTTCTGTTTCTTGGTTGCATTGTTCTTCCCAACCAGGAGGTGCATTTATCACTTGTATCTGGTTTACTCGAAGATTTTCTGCACTTCTGCTAAAGTTCTTCCTCAGATTTGCCGCTCCTGGTGCTTGGCAATGTTTTATTAGGTGTTTATCAGAATTGCAATTGTGGCAACGCTTCTTGATAAAACTTCTTTGCTCCTTGTTCTCCCACTTGTTGTACGGCGTGTAAGATGCATTACTTTCTGTTGGGCGTCCCAGCGGCGGAGTTCGATTGTAGGCTTGTCTGTCCCACGTTGACTGTTGTTTATCTTGCGACCACTGCTTTCCAGAATAATCATCTTTCTTTGCATCATTACTCTTGGCTTGGCTTCCGGTGTCTTTGCTATCCTTGTTCCACTTGGGTTGCTTTGGACTATTGTCCCATGCTTCAAATTTCGGTTTGTCTTGGAACATCACACCAATCCGATTGTTTACATGTATATCTGCGAGATCTGCAACATTACTAGCTTCCAAGCATTCTGTGCCCTCTTTTGCTAAGACAAACTGCAGTGGACCTGGTGGTAAACATTCTTTCAGCTTATCCGCCACTAACAAATCAAACAGCTTCTCGTAGTCTTTGTCCACTCGTCTACTTCGGACATAATAATTCAACAGGTTCTTCAGCCTAGCCGTGAACATCGTATACGTTTCTTCGGCTGTCTTCTTGGCATCTGCAAACCTTGACCTGTACTCACGAGCTGTTAACTTGAATTCCTTCAACAAATGCTCTTTCACTGCATCGTATTTATCTAAATTCTCAAATGACAATCGATTCAATACCGTTCGCGCTCTCGGGGTCATCAATGGCAACAACAATTTCACCCAATATTGCTTTTCCACAGCGAAGCTATTGAATGCATTTTCAACTGTTTCAAAATATAATGGCACTTCCATCATATCATACGGCATCTTCGGTAACACATGCTTCATTGCGTCACCTATCTTCTTAATCTTGGACACCATTGTCTCACTTTCTTTGAGCCTAATCTGTTCTGATACTTCCCGGCTCTTACGATCATCTTCGTCTCTCTTCTTCAGTCGATCTTGATCTTCGATTCTCCGCAGTTCTTCTTGTTCAATCTTCTGCTGCAACAGTTCTAACTGCTTTCTGCGTTCTTCTTTTTCAATGGCCATTTCTTTAAGTTGAGCCTCCTTGATAGCAAGTTTCTTTTGTTCTAACTGCATCTGCTCTTCTCTTTCTCTTTCTGCTTTTTCCAAATTGTCTTTTCCGGCTTGAAATTCTTCCTGACGAATTTCTTCTGCTCTCTCCAGTTCCTGTAAACGCATCTTTTCTTTTTCTTCCTCGCGAGCCTTTTTGTCCTCAATCTGCTGCTTTCGTATTTCTTCATCGCTTTTTCTTGCTTTTTCGTACTCTATCATTAACTCCATCCTTCTTCGTTCTGATTCGTCACGATCTATTTTCATTTGTTCTAACTGAAGCTGGAACTGTTGCTTCTGCATGTCTATCTCTTGTTGTCTTATCCTTTCTAATTTTTCTTCTCTTTCCGCTCGTTGCTCCTCTTTCTCTTTTTCTTCTTGTTTACGCTCTTTCTTCTCTTGTTTACGCTCTTTCTCCTCTTGTCTGCGCTGCTCTTCTTTCTCTTTTTCTTCTTGTTTACGCTCTTTCTCCTCTTGTTTACGCTGCTCCTCTTTCATTATCATGAATTGCAGCAACGCCTCCATAGACATCGGTGCCTCAGGCTTTTCCACTGGCTTCTCCGCAGCGCCTCCGACAGCACCTTCTTCTTCTTTCTTAGCCCAAACCTCGGCTAAATTTCTCATCAATTCTTCCCTCGACATCTGTTCAACTTCTTCTGCGTCTAGATCTGCTTCAATTAGCAGTTTTATCAGTCTATCAGTAGACATTTTCTTAATATTTGCTTGCTTTTTCTCCGTAAGTTTCTCCATCTTACTTCTTTACTTTACAGATGCTCGATAAAATAGTAGACTACTCTTCAAATGTTTGCAATTGACTGACTTCAATTCTTTATGCACACTTCAATAGACAAGCAAGTTTTTCTACCTTGTAGTCGTTGTGTTGTCGTTTCTCACTGTCGTACGGATGCTCGATGTATCGTTGCTTCTCCCGTGTGCTCGGCTCCTCGATAAATTCACAGCGTCCGTTCCTCCACAACGTCTGTTGATTGGATAGAATCCCTCCGTTCGTAACTAGGATCGTTCTCCTGCAACTTGGATCGTTATCCTGCAACTTGGATCGTTATCCCACCGCAACGACACCAAATGTGATAACCTCCTTGTGATCACCTCCTCCTATCAGTCTCTTCGGAAGCTTCTTCGTATAAGTTCGTGGTAGCGTAGGCCTATCCCTAGATAACTGTTTCATTAGCTAAATGGCTAGGTTAAAGAATCTACAGTCTTTCACTGTTTTGTTAACCAACAACGACGACGTGTTTAACTCTTCTTATTATACTCCAAAATCCGATATAAAGTAAAACGATCAGCAACAACACAACAATGACTACACTTGCGTTATCATAACAACTACACGACTACTATCTTCATCAGTCTACTCTATCGCAACTCAACAACAACTCTTACAGCCTATCTCAACGGCTCTCAACACGCAACTCTCCTTCTTCACTTCCACTCCCTTCTTGTACAATTAACGTACGCTCGTCTAGACGTCACGTGCTGTCCAGACAATCACCTGTGCAGACGCCGCGCGGCAATTTGCACCTGGCCTACTTACGTCGCTGTACGACAATCGGCGTGCACTGATTAAATTAGCTGACATAAGTCATATTAGGCCTATTAGGCTATTACAAACTATTTTTGGCTTTTGCATTTATATTATAATGTCTGCGAGACTGCGACGTCCCATTACATAACACAGTTTGAAATTGTGTTAATATAGTGGTATTGAAATAACTGAAAGAGGTGTTCTAGCCTCTAAAGCAAAGCGGGCGTTCATATAATTATTATCGTGGCTGTAATTATTATTACAAAATATTTTTGGCGTTTTGCATTTAAATAGATTAAGCCAATATACTGTTAGAATTTGAACGTAAAATGTGGAAAAAGATGCTGATAATATCATTATTATTATCATGAAATAACTAAATTTGTAACGCGCGTAGGCCTAATGTCACACGAAATGTGAATGGCGCGGATAACCAGCCACAATAGGAAGAAGCAGTAAGAGATCAATGTGCTTGAAAGCGAAGAAGTTCTAAGTATATAACAGTGAGTTGCGAGCAGCTTTCTAAGGAAGGAAGATAATAATATTATCCACAGAGCCAACCAGTATAATCGACAGTCTATCGAGATTTTAAACACCTCTTTTATTGATGGCAGAAATTACATAAACTATATTAATCGCTTATCGTTACAATCAAAATGGAATATGATACAAGCAATTTCCTGTTGTCGACAACGACCTCTAATGACATAATCTGCTGTGAAACTGTGCACCCATTCCAAATATGGCGGTGACACTAATGATCTTTGGTAATTGGAAAAAAGTGGAAAGGCATTTAGAAGTTTATTCACCCATTCCTAAACGCACCCCTCCCTTAAATAATGACACTCCCCTCTGTCCATGCAAACCTCATGACCGAATGAATAATCATTTCACGAGTGGGCAACTTAGTGAATGAAACGTTCAGAGCAAGACTGTTACATGATACTCAATTTCATATGGACCAAAGTGCGATCATCATCTTGATAAATAGAGAATATTTACTTACTTATTTGTCACACACTTTTGCCAAACTTGAAATACAACCACGCTTATTGCTACTACCAATGCAAATATATTAAAATGCTCAACAGGTCGCTAAACAATGTAAACAAGTAATGTAGCCGCTATTATACTGTCATTATACTGGACTTAATTCGACAACGCCCGCTTTTAACATTAGAACACCTCTTTTACTGTTGCAAAATAAACTATATAAATATTTAGTCAAACGTGGTCGTTATAGTAGAACCGGTAGCATTTAATGAAAGTACACAAGGAAATTGATCCATGGGAGTCCCGCAACCAATCAGACAATGAGCTTGAATTTGCCTAATGAATATTCATGTTAGGCCTCTAGTCAGAAGTAAGAAGAACCAATGAGCTTCGAAACTTCATGTTTTTAGGAATAATTCGCTTCATGAAGCATATAACTCGGTATGCAAAGAGTTATCGTAATACATGCATGTAAGTGATATTGTGATCTAGTGACATTGCGCGTGTGCAAGTAAATTTGGAACAAAACGCGATTTTTACGAACGAAGCGGCGTTAAGTCAGTAGCCTAGGAACTTGATTTCTATTTTAGGATGGAAAGTCCGTGTTGGAAATTAGATAGTTTATTAAGGAAATTTACACAAGAAAATAGGGTGTCTAACAAACCTGAACTTGCAACCAAATTTCGCGACACACCATGCAATCATCATGTGAATATCGTTAAAAAGTTAAATTAGGCGTAAGCCAGCTTAGCCTATATATTATATGAAATTGCTACAAATTTTAATGAAGGATTGACAATGAATGTTTTCTACTTTTTAATTATTGTAACTTTCAAAATTTTACCAATCTAAATTTACGATTCTACGTCAAGTAGGCTACTTTCCACGTTAGCGTAGGCTATTCGCCAGAGAATTGCGACAACCTGTAGCCTATGTGCAGGGGCGGAAACCTAGGGGGGGACAGGGGGGGACGGTCCCCCCCCCAATAAAGACGTTGGGGGGACGGCCCATGCATTTGTCCCCCCCAATGTTTAAGCGTTAGGACATGTACACAATCTTCAGTAGGGAACTAGAGAAAAAAAGTTTAGCAGATGAAGTAAATATTTATAATGATATGAATTCCAGGGCAATCCAGGTACTAACCAAAAGTTATTAAGTCCCACGTTGGATAGATTGCGAACATTATACTGTATAGATAAGACACCTCTTTTAACTTACAACCAATTATTATAATAACATTGCCAACACCCAACGTCGCAAAAAGTCATATATCGGGTTTCTGCTACATTTTTTTCATCTTTCCTTCAGGCTCGAATCAGCGTCATGTTCAACATCGAAAATAATATGGAAAGTAGATAAGTTAGTAAGTAAGTATTTTGTATATTACTCCTCTTGAAAAAGAACAATGGGACATAAAACATCATTATTATATATCAAAGTAGAAATAGGCAATAAAAACGTACGAATTAATTTGCAAGTTGAATAGTTACTAATCTAAACTATCATCGTCAAACAAGTTAACTTTATAGAATTCTGGTGATAAATCCATTTTCAAACAACGATTCACATCGTTGAATCTGCAGATTATGCGAGTGGGGCATAAGGCTGTAACCAGTTACACGTTCAGGTAGAAGAGAAGATCGAGGAGGACTTGACATAGAAACTGTGGTAAGCAAACTGATTATACTGGAATGTCTTTACACACCCGAAAATCGTTGGTAATACATGATTAAAATTGATGTCCTTACACAATCGAAATCGTTAGAGATCCTGCTTGGCCGAGTGGGTTGTAGCCCGCTCGCCGCGCCGGCGGCCCGGGTTCGATTCCCGGTCAGAGATTAATTTCTCGGATCTTTACTGCGGGTGGCTCGGTCGCAAAATAAACGTGGAGTGAGAGGTTGTTCTCTGCCTCCGACTGTAAAGGCCCTTTAATCAAACACGGTCGTTAAAAAACTACTTTCCTCGAAATCGTTGATAAAACCAAAATCAAAATTATGTTTTTACAATTTTACACACCCGAAAAATGTTGATAATACTGGAATCAAAGTGATATCCTTACACATTTGAAAATCCTAAATAATTCTGGAATCAAAATGATGTCCTTATACACTCGAAAATTGTTGATAAAACTGGAATCAAAAAAATATCCTTACACACCCGAAAATCCTCAATAATTCTGGAATCAAATTGATGTCCGTCTACACTCGAAAATCGTTTATAATACTAAAACCAAAAATGATCCCTTAGACACCTGAAAATCGTTGATAATACTGGATTTAAAATAATGTCCTTAGACACCCGAAAATTGTTGATATTACTTGAATCAAAAATGATGTTCTTAGACACCCGAAAATCGTTGATAGTACAATAATCAAAATGATGTCCTTAGACACCCGAAAATCGTTCATAATACTGGAATCAAAATGATATCTTTAGACACCCAAAAATCGTTGATAGTACGAGAATCAAAATAATGTCTTTAAACACACGAAAATCCTCAATAATTCTGGAATCAAAATAATGTCCTTATATACTCGAAAATCGTTGATAATGCTAAAACCAAAAATGATCCCTTAGACACCTGAAAATCGTTGATATACTGAAATCAAATTGATGTTCTTTGACACCCGAAAATCATGGATAGTACGAAAGTCAAAATAATGTCCTTAGACACCAGAAAATCGTTGATAATACTGGAATCAATTTGATGTCCTTAGACGACCCAAAATCGTTGATAATAACTAAATCTAATATGTTGTCCTTAGACACCCGAAAATCGTTAATAATACTTAAATCATTAATGTTGTTCTTAGACACCCGAACATTGTTGATAGTACGAGAATCAAAATATTGTTCTTAGACACCCGAAAATCGCTGGTAATACTTCACAGATCACAAGTCACAAGCCAGGTCTCGTGATCAGGGAGCAAATGCGCAACTTTAGACTACCAGATAGTTATAAAATCGCATCCTCGCAGCTAAAAATAGTTTTTAAAAACCATTGTCATGTGATTGGCAGTTTTCTACTAGGGAATATCGAAAGATTGAGAAAGTGTCATACAGTTCTGAAACTTTCTTTGAAATGCTCTGATAGCAGGTATATTAATAATTATAGACACGAGTAGGTTTTCATTTCTATCAGTGTTTCTTTTCCATTCTTTCTATTAAACATAATTTGCATTAAAAAATTAACACAAAGAATTTTGTCATGAATTTGACTAAAATTCAGTATATTATATGTTTTCTTATATATATATCGTTGATTTCATACATTACAGAGGTGTCTATGTTAAATGCTTCGAATGTTTTTTGCAAAGCAATTGTGTGAAATTTGGCAAATTCCATCATTTTATAAATTCATATTAAAACCTTTAAAGAGGTGTCTAATAAAATATGCTCTCCGATCGTTTTCAATAACAAATTAGAGTTTGAACAACTTCTATCGGGACTGAGAAAATGGACAATTTTTTGATTTTGGATGACAGCTAAAATGCTACAATTAGATGTGAACATTAAAAAACAGCCTTCCTTCACCCCTCCCAACTCGGCGTTTCGCGCCTCAGCAATCGACTTTCGGCCGCTCGTCCGTCCCCCCCAAAGTTCGGACCAGGTTTCCGCCCCTGCCTATGTGTACTCTGACGGCAACGTTTTCATGAAATCTGCCATTTCGCAGTTTAATCAAGCTTTCTTTATTCTGTGGTTTAATCGAGTCGAACAGAAAATCACTTTTACAACAGATTTTTGCTAGTTACCGAACTAACGCAACCCAGATGACCTAATGAATATTAATGACGCAGTAAATGTTGAATATTCATAGCGCAGTAAATGTCATTAGCGACAGCTATTGGTTGCGGGACTCCCATGGATCAAATTCCATGTGTATTTTCATTAAATGCGAACCGGTAGACATGTACACTGGAACATCTCCCACAAACTATAGCGCCAACAAATTGAATGTAATGTAGTTTAGACTACACCACTGCCAGCACTATATGGTAGCGCCAATCCAAAGCAGGTATTCTGCGTTATTTAAACGCCGTTAAACAAACAAATAAGCATTTATATAGCGCCCGCTTAAGATACACATCATAAGGCTGTACAGCTCGCCTATTCTTTCCGCCCCGGCCTACTGCAATACGCCTGCCATAATAATATTATAAGCTCGTCCGCTTACAATATCCAATGCAAACCTCCTCAAGATTTAACGCCTTTCGCACCGGGTGCAGTAATGCTACGAAACCGGATCGCCGCACCAAGTGAAGAGACATGTTTCACAAAATATAGAAACTCGAGCAGTGCAATGGATGCAAAACAATATAGCAGAACTAATACAGCGAAGCGAAAAACATGAAGCCGACAGACGCTTGACCTAACTCAGTAAATCCGAAACAAACATGGACGACCGCTGTATAGTTATGGACGCGAAACCTACGACTGCTCCCTCATTACACAAAGCCTACAGTATCGAGTAAGTTGAGATATTTAAACACCTCTTTTACTGATGACCAAGAAATTATATTAGTTACCAATTTACCATATTAACGCAACTAGTAAGAGCCTTTGCCGTTCATTAACGACGTCGTCAGAAGTATCAAGAAATCAATGGACTAATTTTTTTAATAAACTTTAAAAAGGTATCTTGAAGCTTATAATCATACCAGATGAAATAACCATTTCGGTTGCAAGGTTTCATAGCGGACCCGATTAACAAGATAGGTATCACTATCAAAACAATTCCGGCTGGAAAGGGTTAAACTATAATTACTTTTATTATGATTATTAGGCCTATTGTGAGATTTCTGCACTGAATAGTTGTCATTGCAAGATGCGCTGTATAAACGTTAAGACACGATAAGATATTAATTATTATTATTATTATTATTATTATAACACAATCATTTATTGAAAAACAAAACAAACTTGAAACCGGACTAATAACAGAAAAGTGTTCAAGCGTAGAGAGCATTGATATCGTCCCCGGGGAGTGGTGCAAAAGTACCCCTATAAGCAACTGCATTGAAACGTTGTGTGCAAATAGAAAGTCTCTGGAAGAGGCAGACAGTTTCTCTTGGGTCACCGGAAACAGCGGCACAACGGCGGCCCAACTCTAATAAAAATTCCCGACCCGCACTATTGATGGGACCCAATGTTTCAATTGCAATTGGTACAAACTCGTGGGAGACAGGAAGAGAAGAGTATTTGTTACACTTTCGATCCGCAGCATGTTCGGCAGCACCTCCGGATACAGTAGATGACAGATGTAGATAGGAGACAGCACTAGTGTGGATGGCTGTGAAATCCCATGCAATGTATTTGCCTCTGGCCCATGGGACGAGGGTGGCTCCATCTGGTCTTTTCCCGTCCGTTCTTATCAGGCCTGGAGCTCCTTCGAACTCGGGATATTCGCTTTCGCGAGTGCCCTCCACACCAAGTCGTTGACCGCGAAGTGTCGGGCCGTTCTTCCAGATGATCGTCTGCAGGCCAACCCGTGGTGTCCTCTTGAGTCGGCGGTCTCTCCGCACTGACACTGGTGTGGTGTACACAGGTCCAAACCCAGGCGCAGTCCAACGGCAACCCGAATTGCCTCGTTGCTTAGATCTAAGCCGCAGGCGGTCACAGGAATAGTTATTATTATTATTTTTTTTATTTTTTTTTATTTTTTATTATTATTATTATTTTTTTATATTATTATTATTATTATTATTATTATTATTATTATTATTATTATTATTATTTTTTTTTTTTTTTAATTACCCGAGGTATCTATAATCCCTCAGGTGTCAGATATTAATAAGCAATTTTAACTCTGGAGTGGCCATCCATGTCAAGATCAGGAAGAACAAAAGTGCTGTGGAAGGCAACAGCATTAAAACGCTGAATGGTGACAGACAGGCGTTGAAACAAGAAGCTTGTTTCTCTTGCGTCGCCTGAAATTTGGCTCAAGAGACGACCCAGGTCGGCGAGAAATGCCTGTCCCTTGGCGTTAATTGGCCCCATTGTTTCAAAAGCCAATGGGACAAAGTGGTAGGTTTGCATCATTATTATTATTATTTATTTTATTTTTTTTAAATTTTTTTTTGTATTGTCAACGAGAGGCGTTGGAATAAAAACGTGGTTATTATTATTATTATTATTATTATTATTATTATTGTTATTAATTTTGCCCCGAGGTATACAGGATCCCTCAGGGACTTATCTATCGCCTAATATAAAATCACAGTCTGGAACGGCCCTATTCATATTCCGTATCCTGATCGGCGAAAGTGCCCCTAAAAGCAACTGCGTTGTATCGTTGTATCATCAGCGAGATACGCTGGAACAAAAATGTTGTTTCTCGTGGTTCCCCCGATATGGTGCTTAGCTTTTTCCCCAGGTCCGAATGGAATATCAATCCTTCGTTGTTAATCGGACCCATGGTTTCGAAAGCCAAAGGGACAAAAAAATATGTGGACGACAATTGGTTATTATTATTATTATTATTATTATTATTATTATTATTATTATTATTATTATTATTATTATTATTATTATTATTATTATTATTATTATTATTATTATTATTATTATTATTATTATTATTATTATTATTATTATTATTATTATTATTATTATTATTATTATTATTATTATTATTATTATTATTATTATTATTATTATCATTACTTTTAATGCCCTGAGGTACTTCGTTCCCCCAGGGGCTTATAAAATATTAAAAGCAATGTGCCTGGAACGGCTTATTATTATTATTATTATTGTTTTATTTTTGCAAAACAATCGTTCATTTAGTGAAGCCGCTTGAATTATGTGCTTACGTGTTTGTTCAATTGCGTGTTAAGCGGCGAAAAAAATGGCGTCTTAAATGCAGCGTTCGGTAAATATAGCCTAGATCCAGAGTAGCACTATAGCAGTGGCGGCGCCAGGGGGGGGGCTAGGGGGCTAAGCCCCCCTATCGGCGGCTCAGCCCCCCCCAAAACAAAACGAGAAAAATCTCTACAACTGCTCACTTCGAATAAGAAAGCTAGACAGTGACCAACGGCAATGAAACCACTAATCATAGCGTAGAGGGCTTATCCTAATAGAATCCACCGCATATTTTGCCAAATATCCCCCCGACCCGTCATGAGGTTATGACTGTATACCATAATATATTATGTAGCCCGCCGGCCGGCTGAGGGGCTACACCTGTAGTCTTATACAATCGCATGCGAAATGGGGTTTTCAATTAGCAGCAGCCCTCATGGTGAGACTTTTGGGGCTTGGTAACGGTCCCCAAGTTTGTGGTCAAACCCGGCCCTATATCATAGGTTTTGATATTCTAGAAAACCTGAATTCTACCGGTAGGCCTAGCCCGGGGCTGAAAGTGGTTTGGAAAGTTGCCTGGTCTGACTTTGAGCCGAAAATTTTCAGAAATCTTGTTTGGTTATTCGCCCAGAATGGTAGAAATTTCTCCCGTTTTTGGTAGGCCCTACCTGACGACCTTTTTAAGTCATTAATTTCTGCCCATAAATTTTTTAAATCATACCATTTTTACCTATTTCTTTTGTTCGATGACCTGTTGTTTTTAGTTGTTTGCCCACAAATTGTTAGGACTTGCTTCTCGGCTGATACCCGGCACCAGCAGGTCAAGAAAATCAATGCCGTGTCGCAGACCCTGACAGTACCGGCTCACTTTCATGCCCGGGCCTACAGCTTATACTTGTACACTGTAGTTGTGACTCGCTTTATTTGCAGACTCATGGGTGGAGTTTGGTCTCAGCTATGAAGGGAGGGGGGCTAAATCAATGTTCCGCGGATCTCCATTATAATAATAGTCAAGTCAACTTCAAAACAGCAGGTCGTTGATAACACCAGAATCAAAATTATGACCTTACCCACCGGAGAATCGTTGGGAACACTAAATCAAAATAATATCCTTAGACACCCGAAAATTGTAGATAACATCAGAATCAAAATAAAGTCCTTAGACACCCGACAATCGTTAGCAACACTGGAATCAAAATGATATCTGTAAACAATAAACACCCGAAAATCGTTGATAACACTGGGATCAAAATAAAGTCCTTAGACACCCAAAAATCGTTGGTAGCACTGAAATCAAATTGATATCCTTAGACACCCGAAAATCGTTGATAACACTGGAATAAAAATGATGTTCTTAGACTCCAAAAAATATTTGGTAATACTAGAATTAAAATGATATCCTTAGACACCCAAAAATCGTTGATAACATTGGAATCAAAATAATGTCCTTAGACACCCGAAAATCGTTGATAACAGTATAATTAAAATGATGTTCTTAGACACTCGAAAATCGTTGATAACAATTAAAATCAAAATGATGTCTTTAGACACCCGAAAATCGTTGGTAACACTTAAGTTAAAATGATATCCTTAGACACCCGAAAATTGTTGTTTGCACTGGAATCAAAACGATGTTCTTAGACATCGGAAACTCGTTGGTAATACTGGAATCAAAATAATATCTTTAGACACCCAAAAATCGTAGATAATACTGCAGTCAAAAGGATGTCTTAGACACCCGAAAATCGTTGATAACAGTATTATCAAAATGATGTTCTTAGACACCCGAGAATCATTGGTAATACTGAAATCAAAATGATATCCTTAGACACCCAAAAATCGTTGATAACATTGGAATCAAAATAATGTCCTTAGACGCCCGAAAAGGTGTTTTAAACAAAATTGGACGACTAAAATTATGTCTTCAGAATTTTTAGCAGCTAAAAATGGTGTCTGCAGAAATTTTGACAGCAAAAAAAACGTCTTCAAATATTTTGAAAACTAAAGTAAGGTGCCATCAAAAATTTTGACAAATAAAAAAAGATTTCTTCAGAAATGTTTACACCTAATCAAAGGTGTCTTCATACATTTTTACGACTAAAAAAGGTGTTTTCAGACATCTTGACGACTAAAAAGTCGTCAGAAATTCTCCGCCGAAGTAGCACTAATGAAATCAAATCCTGGCTACGGCCTTGGAGGCTGGAGGGAGTTGTGCAGTTCAATAAATTTCTTTTAAAACCCGTGCATTCTTATACTGGTAGTCGGCGACACTTCAGAACGAGTTCTTGTTGAAAGTTTCATGATTTTATCGTTCGTAAATAGCTGGCAAAAAAGAGCCTAAAATGGCTCCAGTTGAGGTCAACAAACCTAAAAAAATGCGTTGGCGGCTGGGGCTCCGCCCCAGACCCCGCTGGGGGAGCTTACGGCGGTCCCCTAGACCCCCTAGTCGGTATGGGCTTCGTGCCTTCGGCACTCAAAGCTTCGCGCCTTCGGCGTTTGGTAAAAAAAATTTTTTTTCTGCCTTGGGGCTTCAGCCCCCCCAAACCTGAATTCCTGGCGCCGCCACTGCACTATAGCACTCCGACACTGCTTGTGCTCTAATAGTGTCAGTTCCAAGGCTGGACAAAATAGGAGTCGGGTTGGACCCTAATCATCTTTGCAATGGCAGCGTCGTTAAACAGCAATAAGCACTATAAGAAAGACAGTGTAACAGTATAAATATTATTATACTTATCTTCACATTGCGAAAGTTCATATAGTTGAAAAATGATACTAAAAAAATGTGTTTTACGATCTCGTTGCCTGGCGCCAAAATTTGCTTTGCGGACATTACCACAAGAAAGATGTCCATGACAGAGTCCTCCCATATAGGCGAATGCCCCGCCCACGAAATAAACGTAAACGAAACGACCAAAACAAGACTAGCAAGTTGCGTTCGACATATTTCAGACCAATGGATACGATCCTCCACTCCGGTAGTGCCAGTCCAAAGGACAGATAATGAGGGAGGTCGACGCTATAGTCATCCTTGCCATGACACAGTATTGTATTGCAGTTCATAACAGAAAAGTTAGTAGGCCTAGTTAAAAGATTTGTGAATTGTGAGTTCTTGTGATTTTCAACAAAGACAATCTTCCATGCTTTAGAGTTTAGACCAACAATAGACTTTTTGTTGGACTGGACAAATGAAGAATCGTTTATTTGTTAAATTACATCATACGCATTACGAAATAAACCCATAAATGATCAACCGAACTTCTGAACATGGACTGGGAGCGCTTCTGAGTAGTTTCCTTGAAGGTGCGCTATTTAAAAAGTCAATAACAATAACGTAACAATGTTCACAAACATTTACATCTACAAACAACACGCACAAATACTCACTATTTACATGAATTATTACAGCTTGTGTGAAATTCACAGCTACAGAATGACATGAAACAATGAACATCTACACAATAAACAGTTCACACAAATTAACACAATACACTCTAAGTGTAAATTTACATTAACAGCATAATAATAATTATAGTCTGTGCAAATCCAATACTCAACCTACACACACACCAACTTACACATTTATCAAACAAAACGAGACTTAATGTATAAACTGCAAAAATGTTAAAGCGATAAATACAACTCAAAAGACTCTCAAATGCTCGCAACAATGTTTTTACGAGAGATTGTAACGTAATAACTGAAATAGTCGTAATTGTAAATCCTTTGAGTAATCAATGGAAACGAGAAAGTTTCGGCGATAGATGTAGAGATGGAAAACGTTTTTTGTTGGTGAAAAAAGAGAAAGAAAGAAACATCGGAGAAAACATTGAATTTTCAAATGACTTTTGTTGATCTTCTGGAAGCGTTTGATTCAATTGAGTCCATAGTCAACAGAACTCTCCTTCTTTCTATAACACAGAACATTATGCACAAAACTAATGTCATTTGGTTATAATGACGAACCTATAAATATGCGGGTGCATCGTTAAAAAAGGTAGCCAAAGACATTGTATAATTAAATTAATATAATAATTTTAACACGCAAATGAAGCGTTTGATTCAATTGAGTCCATATAATAGTCAACAGAACTTCCAAATACAGAACATCTTAAATGTGTAATGACAAACTTATAAATAAGTACACACATCATTAAAAAAGGTAGCCAAAAATACATTGAATAATTATTGAATAATTAAATTAATATAACACGAAAAGAAAGCGTTTGATTCAATTGAGTCGATAGTCAACTTTATACCACTATCTCATTTACGTATTTTGATATAAACTGACAGACAAAAAGATTTTCACAGACATTTCATCTTTATAATTATATTTGAATGTATTTCTTAATGACTTTGAAAATTTTTCTTTTTTGCACTCCATTAAAATGTGATGTATTGTCTCTTTAACGTGACAAGCGTCACACAAACCGCTGGAATGTCTTTTTATAATGAATAATTTTTGATTTGTGTTTGCCGTTCCTAGACGCAATCTAGAAATCTGGACTTCCTTATGCCTATAAGGTTCGAAATATTTTATATCAGTACCAACAGTTGGACAGATAGATTTATAAAAATGACCTTTTTATCACTAGCTCATTCTGTCTGCCATCTGTCTAATATGTATCGTTTAATTAAAATATATTCGATTAAATTCAAGAAAATTTATTATAATTAATGTGATCAATATTCAGGACTTCTTTATCCAAGGAATCTGCTCTGTCATTGCCGCTCAAGTCAATGTGACTTGGTATCCAAATAAATCTTATTTGATCAGAATTTAGCTTGTTAACGTGATAATATTAGCAAAGTGAGCGAATCACACTTAAATACATTAATGACAAATTTATAAATAACAAGCGGAGAAATGATTTAAAAAGGTATCTAATACAAAATTAAACTAAATTGAAAAGACGCCTTTGAATCAATTGAGTCCAAAATCAACAGAATTCCCCTTCTTACTAGAAAAGATGGAAGAAGATCAAAATGTATTTTATTGGCAATAATTATTATCAATATGGGATATGATAGAGGAGTATTGAACAACTCTATCAAACTATTTTAATTGCATTATAATTCTCACCATCATTAATATTATTATTATTTATGTATTTAATTATTTGCTATCATTACCACCCTCATCTATAACTATCATTTCAACATTTCAACTTTTGTGTGTGTGTTTTGCAGTTTAACGTCACTGTGTGGTAACAAAGACAATTAGCGATGCCCTCCTCCTGTATCCATTCTTGGGACTGGCACTGGCAGAGTTCAACCGGTGGCGGAGTTATTTCAACATGTATTATTTGTTTCCTTTTTATGATCTATGGGTCTTTAAAACTATATCTGATGTTTAACTACAATTCATCATAATTATATTGTATTATATCTACATAATCAAAAAAACGACTAAAAAATCTCGCCACCACTCCACATACGGCAGCACCAGTCCCAAGGCAGGAGAACAGGGGAGGGCAACACTTTTCATCTTCGCTATGACACAGCATTCAACATAGCAATCAATAGAACGTGTAAACTATATTATAGTGAATAAAACGCTACCACTTTTCAGAAGACGAGGCAAAAACGCGCCCTACCTTTTAGCGATCTTGCTCTTGTTTGAGGACGTCGCCACTCCTGTCTTCGGACGCCCTCCTCCTCCTCCTCCTCCCGTCTTGTTCTTACCCGACGACCTCTGACCCTCGGCTGCACCTGACGCAGTGTAGGCGAGATACTTAGGCGACAGGTCAGGTTCCTGAGACTGGTGACAATCAGATACAATCATTCCAATAATAATTATTATTGTCTGAATTAAAAGAAGTAGATTAAGACAATAGAAAGAGAAGTCGCTTAAACACCTTTTATACCAAGACATCTCCATCATATAAATAGCAGAGAACCACCCATCGACATTCACAAAAACCTTATTTGAGGCTCCTGAGACTGCAGACAATCAGAAACAATCATGTAATAATGAAATGAGGTTCAATATAAAGAGCAGTCATTTTGAACACCTTTTTTAGCATTGCAATCACATATATAAAAGAAATTGAATACACATGTTTTATTAGGTTATAAATGTCTAAGGTCGTCAACAGACAAACTCAACATTCCTTAAAGAACCCCGCCACTGTTTCTGGAAGTGCCAGTCCAAAAACCGAAAAAAAGGAGGGAGACACTTATCATCATTGAAACGAGAGTGCCCTTAAGCAGTTAAAACCATCTAAAAGGGGGAGGGCAATTTTATTATTAATTTTCTGCTTCATTTCTCACTGTGCTTATTCGAACGGGATTGGACTGGGAGCGTTGCTGAGTAGTTACGTTGAAGGGGTGTTATGTCAAAGTCCTAGTAAATAAATAAATAAATAAGGTCAGACTCCTGAGACAATTAAGATAATTATATCAATGGCATAATTGTCAGAATTAAGATATGATTAAAGCAAAGAAGAATAATTATGAACAATTCATGGAACACCTTTTATAACATACTATAAATTTATATAAAAGAAAGTGAGAAATTACTACTGCTCTTATAACGATTTTTACAGTCCAAAAAGAACCACTTCATGTTCTTTAACGGTGCCAGTCCCAAGTCTGGATGAATTAGGAGGGCGATCATCTTTGATAGTGTCATTAGACAGCAGACAGCCATTTCTTTTATTACAGTTCAATTATAATTACATAGACATATCTTAACTTAACATCACTTCGGCTAGTTATCGCAGAGAGCACCTCTGAGTAGGTTTCTTGAAGAGGCGCTATATAAACAGTCGGAATAATAATGATAATATCTCCTTGCAATATTACCCTAACACTCAAAATCCACTACACTATAATACTCATGAGCCGTCGTTAAAATCCCGCAATTGGTTAAGATATAATTATGACAGATATGAGTCTCAGGATCTGCAGTGTCAGCGAATTAATGGTCACTAATAATATTATCCTGTTCTCTCCATACCACCTCAGTTATTTTAATCTTGGCTGCTCATTTTCCCAGTCCATCTTTTTTTCATTTTCTAACCATGCTGTCAGATTACCCTTTGCTAAAATACCGTTTCCCATCTAGCTAGGCGTAATTGTGTATAAATTACGGGGAGATAATTATACTGTAGATAATTTAAATGCCACTCTTAAATTAGCTTGCTTAAAAATTACAAATTAGACAATTGAAAGAATGAGACAATCAGACAGCCAAAGAGACAGAGTCTTAGACAGACAGACAGACAGAGTCATAGATAAACAGACAGATTGACAGACAGACAGACAAACAGACAAACAGACAGACACATATACAGACAGACAGACAGACAGACAGACAGACAGACAGACACATATACAGACAGACAGACACATATACAGACAGACAGACAGACAGACAGACAGACAACTACTAGCTAGGCCTAATTGCGGGGATATATACCGTTGATAACTTAAACGCCACTCTTAAAACAGATTAAAAATTGAACAAGTGACAGACAGACATACAAACAGACAGACAGACAGACAGACAGACAGACAGACAGACAGACAGACAGACAGACAGACAGACAGACAGACAGACAGACAGACAGACAGACAGACAGACAGACAGACCTTTGTCTTGTTATCATCTGCAGACGGTGTCTGTTTCCTCATATTGTTTCCAGTGTAAGCAACACATTTCAATTGCCATTCACCAATGTCTTCGTTCCAATTCACATATTGTTCAATCATTTCCTAAGAATAACAAAAAAGGACGTTTTAGATCGATTGATCTCAAGCACTATAACTAAATACGCAAAAAATCACGTTTAAGTATCGTCAATCAAAAACATTTTAAAGGTGTCAAATTAACTAAAATTTTTAGTTTTTTTTACCAATGCAATCCATACATTCCCTAAATCTCCGTAGATTTCATAATAGCGATAATAATTATACGATAAAAAATATATATATATCGTATATCAAACTCATTTTAAAGGTGTCCTAATTTCCTAATTTTGTAATTTTTAAATCTTTACCAAAGCTAAAATTTCACACAGTCCCTAAATTTCTCACGATTCTGGCAGCACTTTACGACCCTCTCTAAAATGCATTCAAACCACTGCCACGACTGCCATCAGTACTGCTACAACAACAACAAAAAAAACCCAAAAAACAAGAACAACAAAAGAACGAGAACAACAAAGAGCAAGAACAACAACTAAAGCAGAATAACAACAACACTTACAACAACAACAACAACAACCACAACAACAACAATAACTACAACAACAACCACCACCACAACAACAACAACTACAACGACTACCACTACAACTACTACTACAAAAACAACTCCAACTACTACTACAACTATACCATTTTCACCCAAAATAGCTGATGACCTTTCTTACTCTCTGTCTTCTTTATCACCTTTACCCAACTTTATAATCCTCTCTAAAATGCTTTGTATATTCAAACTACTGCTACGACTACCATCACCACCACTACAACAACAAGAACAAAAGAACAAGAAGAACACCAAAAGCAACAATAGCAACAACTACAGCAACAACTACAACAACAACAATAACTACAACCATTACAACAACAAATACAACAACTACAGCAACATCAGAAACAACAACGAAAAACAACAACTACAACAACCACTACAACTAGTACTACAACTACTACTACATCAACCACAACTACTACAACTACTACAACCACACCATTTTCCCCCGCAAAATAGTTGATAAACTTTTTTACTCTCTGTCTTCTCTGTCACCTCTACCCACCACTATATTGTTGAAAGCCTCTACGAACCTCACAGAGAGGGGCCTACGAAACTGATGGGGACGGGGACGTCCACTTTCCCCCGCCAGAATAGCTGGTGAAAATAAGGAAATTTAAAAAAGGGGGCCATGGCCAGATTTTCCCCCATGGATCCGCCCTTGTCTTTAATACAATCAAGAAATAGTATATACAGATAGAAAGTTTGTTTTGTTGTATCGTCATTGCGTAAATCATGCGTAGTGCCAGACCCAATACCGTATTTTTAATTAAGAAGGAGGGCAACGATAATGAGCATCTTGAACAGTAACTATATCCTAAATTAATAAGTGAGAAATTGGTTAATCAACTTTAAACATTCAGGGTCACTTTAGACACCTTTAAAACGGATTCAATATAATCTATAATAACTACTTTCCGACTCTGCATTAACAATGATTCGCTGGATTCGCGTGACGAAAAACAAATTTACAATAAATAATCGATGTTAAAAGAATGAAGTCAGTGATGGATGACGTCTACTTGTCCGATCTTTATTAGCACTCATCATAAGATAACCGCCTAAGGTGGCAGATGAAACGAAAACCTTAAATGAAATTGGGATTTGAATCTGGTGTACTTGTCATATCAGAAACAGAAACATCGTGACCTCTACACCAATGCGCAAATGCATGTGAGACTGGAAGTAAGAATGTGACTGCATGTGTATACCTGGAACCAAATTGGGATTTGAACGATGACCCAATACACAAGATACACATGTGAGATTGGGTGGTAAGAATGTGACTGTGTATACCTGGAACTCAGGTGGAATGAATTGATCGATGATGAGAATCTGGAGCCGGAGTTCCTGACTGAGTTGTCGAACGTTCTCCAACAATCCCTCCATCTCTCTCTGATGCTCCTGCTGCAGATCAGCGATCTATTGTCATAGGAAAACGAAACAAAAAGAAATGCAAAAGCACTGAGTAAATGACTGCAGTCTGTTTTTAAAAGCGGTCATAATTATAATATTGAGTTGACCTTTCGTTGTTTTAGTAGACCCTCAATGAAAAACAAAGAGAACAATTTATATAATAGTATGTCCGATGTTTATATATCACTGGTTATAATCGTTTAAAAGGTGTTCAAAAACTACACTGTTGAAAAAACTTAAGCAATCTATAATAAATTATTGTCATAGGAAAACGAAACTCAAAAAAACACAGAAGCACTGAGTAAAATGACTGCGGTCTGTTTTTTAAAGCAGTTATATAATTTTTTACCTTTCGTTGTTTTTATATTATAATACTGACAATTAGTGAAAGAACAACTTATATAATAATGCGTTTCATTTTTATATAGCATTGGTTAGCATCGTTTAAAAGGTGTTCAAAAACTACATCCTTATGAAAACTGAAGATGTTGTCCGTCTCGCGCTCCATCCTTATATACCAACTCTTAACAACGCAATAAGGGTGTATAACAGACGACCGCACCAACCAGTCGCATACAGTAAACTATTATAACTAGAGAAACAATGACATACAGAGGAACTGACAAACTAGATCGTATATGAGGTCATTATCATAGGAAAAGAAACAAATAGAAGCACAGATAAGTTCACAGTCATACTGAAGTACCCGTGTAAGAGACTATAAGTAATTATATTGAATTTTTGTAAGATGAATAAAATATTCGTTTATTAACGCAAACTGTGTGGCACTCGGTAAGTTCAGAAGAGTATATTTCGAGCCACCGTGCATAGCGACCGTGGACAAGTTGTCTGTGAGGAAGGCAACTGGAAACCACCTCACTCATCTCATCCCCAGGGGCGTAAAAGCCAATGACCCTGCCTCCTTCTTTGCTTTTCTCAAAACTTATTTCTTCTATCGGGATCTTGCACACTTGGAGCGCCTCTGAGTAAATGACTGTGATCTGTTTTTAAAAGATTCATTATACTGAATCAATCTGTAACCCTTTGTTGTTTTAGTTGACATTGAATAGTTAGTAGGTATTCATACAAGTGCAAATAACAATAGCATTACGTTGTATGCTTATAAAATATATATGGCATTGCTTAGAATTATTTAAAAGGTGTGCAAAGGCTACACGTCTGGACAACTTAATCGACTCGCGCATTCCATCATAATAATATATTATCCGTTGACAATATATATATAATGTATAAAAGACGCACACAGTAAACCCTAAAAGCTGGCTGTATTGATTATTCTTTTTTATTGCATCACATTTAATTGCATCGTATTGCATCACAGGAAAAGAAACAAAATCTCAACGCCCTCCTGTCTATTAGATTCGAATTAGACTAAAAGAAAGATTGAATTGAAACTAATAAACAATAATTATAGTTTTTAAAAGGCGATGCAAACGTTTTTGTTGTCGCAAGATGTCGCTAAACTCTTAATGCAACAATTAAGGATCCTGAGATTAGACACCTTTAAAATGTTGCAAAACGGCTTTTTATAAGCTCAACATGACAAAATGATTTCGTGTGCTAAAATCATTCAGTGCAAATGCCTAATTTAACTATAACAGCAAAGATGTCGTTTTAAATTCTCGATGCAACAAATAAGCAGTTTATTTAGACACCTTTAAAACGTCTCCTCTTTATAATTTCCACATCAGATAATTATTGAAATTAGATTGTAACGCTTTTCTTTGTCATATGAGTGGACCAAAGTACTCCAGCAAGATCTATCCTTTACGGTCCGCATTAGCGCCGCTCCTGATAAACCGGTCGACAGCGTGATGTTATCAAGCCAGCATATTCTAGGTCTACTCTACCGCAACCGCGAACACCCTGCACCAATCCCGTCATGACACAACAAAGCATGAACCCCACCCACCTAAGTTACCCTTGTCCAAATGCAGGAAGTGTCGAAAATAATATTTTAAAGCTGAAGCAGATTATTTGATGTGATCATAAAAACTTAAACAAGATTCCAAAGGATTCTGCTAATTCTATTTGAACTATTTAATATTAATTGTGTAACTGTTTAACTAATAAATTAGCTATTTAACTAATTGATCAGCTATTAAATAATTAGGCCTAAATAGCTAATCAACTAATTAGGCCTAATTCGGAAGCGAAAATATGTTAGGAAATAACTTTTTTACGGCCCATCCTGTACAATATATAGGAATGTCTTAGCACAAAAATTATTATACCTCTGCTTTTGTCTGCATATACATCGTCCAGACTTTCTTGAGATTCTTTGTCTTTCCAGCCGCTGCGTCCTGCATACTTGAATACTTCTCCTCAATATCCAAACGCTCTTGCTATCGTCAACAAAAACAACGAAAGTATTAATTAATTAATTAATTAATTAATTAATTAATTAATTAATTCATTCATTCATTCATTCACTCATTCATTTATTATGAGGAGTTATATAGTGTACATTAAAGGCGACAACTCAGCTCCCGCCCCCAACGCAAGATCATTCATTCACTTATTCATTCACTTATTCGTTAATTAATTAATTGATTGATTATTTAATTCATGCATTCATTCACTCATTCATTCATGCACAGCTATAAATGACAGTTTTGAGATAGAGTGGAATCAAGAACTGGAATAGACTGATCACTTGCACCATGTCCAAAAATGCAGAAGTTGCAAAATTGGAAGGACGATAGAAAATACTATTTTTTGCGTACGTAATAATTATAATACGGATGTGCCTTATTTGCATTTTATATAAACTATCTTTACTTTTCAGTCTTTTCTAGCAAATTAAACTAATTAAATATATTAGTTTCCGTCCATATAAAATAATCCTGAGGAACCTCTTTCTCTTCGAGCTCCTTGCGTAGTTTCTCTGCGGCCGACTTGCGTTGCTCCAGTTCCTTGGCGCTCTCCTCCAGCAACCGTTCCTGCTCCTCCGCCTTCTCCAACAGATTCTCTCCACCAACGATGATCTTCTTCTCCATCGCCTGCAAACGACGAGCCAACTCCTTCTGCTCGTTCCTAACAACATGGAAGAAAGAACATCACATTGTATTGTAGAGGATTGCATCTACTTGCACCTATTGCATTGTATTGTATCCCATTTACTAATACCCGTCGCACAATTCAGTATTGGGTTGCATTGTATCGCATCGCATCACATTGTATTGTATCACATTTCATTTGGTCGTAACTATAGCCATCTCAGGAACTTTTTTTTTTTAGCGCATTCTGTATATGAGTGGGCGCCGTTGATGGCTGCCAGATTTGTATTGTATTTGTTTTTTTATGTCGTGTTTTTGTGCTTGTAAACCAGAATGCGTTTTTGCAGCTGGTACATTAAAGAATATACTTACTTACTTACTAATGGCTGTGATGATAATAATTATAATGATGACAATTCAGATTATTATGAAGATGATGACGTTGAAGATGATGACAACGATGCAATTATTTACACCTTTTTACACTGCTCAGCATCATAATATTATGCACATTCATCATCTTCTTTATCAAGTGCCGTTATAAATACCGAAGCCACTAAATACCAACGTGTTATGATCTAACATAATAATTATTATATAACTAGAGTTGATTACGTTTAAAAAGTGATCACGGCTCTTGGTGGTCTATCAATAATGATACAGCGCTTTTCGTTCTTATATAACACCGCGTAACAACGTTATAAAGGTGTATAAGCCGAACGCGCTGACCAACGATACACAGCATAATGAGCATACACGGTTGCCACGTATTATATTATTGCCTAATGCATTGCTTTGTATAACTGCATTTCAACACGTTTCATTGCATATTATTCAATTGTTTCGCATTGTATAGCATCGTATTGCATTTTACTATATTGTATTGCATTACATTGCATTGTGTTGAGCCCCATTTCATTGTATCATTGTGCATGGCATCGTATAATATAATAGCAATGCATTGCATCATCTATTTTTCATATTACATTGCACTGCGTTGTACCAAATCACATCATAATGCATTGTATCACATCGTAATGCATTGTATCACATTGTATTGCATTGCATTGGATCTTATCGCATCACTTTGAACAGCATTTTCATTTTCTATTACAAATTATTTTATTTTGACGTCTATAATAAGTAACATCAAACATTCTAATTTGAATCAATTATAACAATTTCATATGCTTTCAGTTAATCAAATTTAACATTTTGGCCCCCTAATGTCCTTCAACTAAGAAAAAGTTGCCCTCCCATTATCCAACTTAGAAAAAGGGACCCTAAAGTCCAAAAAGGTTGAGAACCACTGTACTAAAGGGATTTAAAAGAAGTTGTATGAGGCACTGATAAGCTGCTACATCCCAAACTTATACATCATTGACAGGAAATGTTTAAAAGGTGTTAATGGCGACAGCTCTAATACCAATCATAATGAAGCATTATATGCCTGTCAATTCCAATGTATTGCATCATATTATATTGTAACGCATTGTATCTCAGCACGTTGTATTGCATTGCAACATGTTAAATTACAGCACATCAAATTGTATCGCATCGCATCACATTGTATGCATGAAAAAGCATCACATTGCAATGGGTAACATTATTGCATTGTATTGCATCACACCGCATCGCATTATATTGCATTGTATCACAATGTATTGCATCATATTGTATTGTAAGACATTATTCAATCATTATTAGAATTTAAGAAACTACTCAGAGGCGCTCAGAGGTGCATTGTATCTAAGCACATCATATTGCATTGTAACTCAGAATGTATTGTATATAGGCCTATAACTTACTCAGCCGTTGTATTGCATCATATTGTATTGTAACGCATTGTATCTAAGCACATCATATTGTATAGTATCACAATGTATTGTATACATAGCTTACTCAGCTGCTGCCAGTTCCGCCTCCTTGGCAGCAAGGTCATCTTCCACCTTTCTCTTCTCCTCCTCTTCCATGTCCTTCTGTGAAGCCAGCTTCCGTCTGTCAGCGTCGATCTGAGTCTGGATCTCAGCCATCTTCTCCTTCGAAAGACCCTTCGAACGACCTTTTAATTAATAGCAGAACAATGACCTATTATGATACGAGACCAGAACAAAGACAATCTTATACAATACAATACAATTTGATAAAATTTCGTTTCAAACGCTGAAACCAGAAGTTGGATCGATTAATAGGATTCATTATATAACATAGCTAACGACCTTTTAATTAATAGCAGAACAAAGAGAATCTTATACAATGCGATACAATGCGATACAATACAATACGATACAAAATACAATGTGATACAATACAATGCGAAACAATACACTGTGATATAATACACTGTGATACAATACAATATGATACAATACACTGTGATAAAGATGTGATAACCAGTGAAACTGAGGGAGCAAGGGGAAGAGGAAGACCAAGAAGAATGTGGATGGACGATGTAAGGAATGGACGGGATTGTCGATGGAGCAGGTGGTACGAGCAGCACAACAGAAAGATCTCTGGAGAAGAATTGTCCATGATGCCGCCAATGTTCCGAGTATCGAATAAGGCACCGACGACAAAGAGGACACTGTGATACAATACACTGTGATACACTACACTGTGATACAATACACTGTGATACAATACACTGTGATACAATACACTGTGATACAATACACTGTGATACAATACACTGTGATACAATACACTGTGATACAATACACTGTGATACAATACACTGTGATACAATACACTGTGATACAATACAATGTGATACAATACAATGTGATACAATACACTGTGATACAATACAATGTGATACAATACACTGTGATACAATACACTGTGATACAATACACTGTGATACAATACACTGTGATACAATACACTGTGATACAATACACTGTGATACAATACACTGTGATACAATACACTGTGATACAATACAATGTGATACAATACACTGTGATACAATACACTGTGATACAATACACTGTGATACAATACACTGTGATACAATACACTGTGATACAATACAATGTGATACAATACACTGTGATACAATACACTGTGATACAATACACTGTGATACAATACACTGTGATACAATACACTGTGATACAATACACTGTGATACAATACACTGTGATACAACACACTGTGATACAATACACTGTGATACAAAACAATGTGATACAGTACACCGTGATTCAATACACTGTGATACAATACACTGTGATACACTACACTGTGATACACTACACTGTGATACACTACACTGTGATACAATACACTGTGATACAATACACTGTGATACAGTACACTGTGATACAATACACTGTGATTAAAAAAACTGTGATACAATACACTGTGATACACTACACTGTGATACAATACACTGTGATACAATACACTGTGATACAATACACTGTGATACAATACACTGTGATACAATACACTGTGATACAGTACACTGTGATACAATACACTGTGATTAAATAAACTGTGATACAGTACACTGTGATACAATACAATGTGATACAATACAATGTGATACAATACACTGTGATACAATACACTGTGATACAATACAGTGTGATAAAATACAATGCGACACAATACAATGCGATACAATACCATTTGAAACAATTATACTTTTCAACTGCTGAATGGAATCTCCAGGAAATCTGATGATCACAGTCGAATATAGCAATTGTAATCATGAATTTATATAGCGCCACTTCAAGACAAACTCCTCAGAGGTGCTCCTGATCGGAAAATATCAAACCACAACCAAAGAGAATGGTTTTCAAATGCTTATTCCAGACAGATTATAATTGCAAAGACGTCATGAATATTAGATCAATCTCAGAAAACAAGTCTGATCTAATCCCAATTAAGTCATTACAATCAGTCACTAATCCTATTTTTAGCTGTGGCGGGCTCGGAGCACCTCTGAGGAGTTTTTTTAAAGAGGCGCTATATAAATTCTCGAAATTAATGAATGAACGAATGAATGATGCGATACCAGCTATACTCTGCATACCCATGGAAAGAAATTTCTTGAACGGATATAAATATTATTTTCGTCATAGTTAATAATAAGATTGCAGTGTTCAAGCGGTCGCCGACAACACCTTTTAAACGTTCTCAACTGATATTATATATAAGTGGAACTCGGTAGGTTCAACAGTTTCAAACGACCTAGCTTTTTAGAACTAGTTTCTAGTGCTTTATGTGGAAATTATATCAAAGACGGGGAAGGGTCTGGAACCCGGAACCAACTAACTACATGAATGCCCATGTCTGCAGAATTACTACAGTATAATTAGGATCCATGAACAACGAGACACTGGGTTATTTTAAAAAGGATTATTGATGATAAATAAATTGATTGATTGACTGATTACCTTTTCGTTTCTTCTTTGGTCTTCCCTCTCCATCCTCTCCTTCTCCATCTTCATCATCTGAACCATCCTCATCAAGACCTGACACATCACATAAACGTCAGACATATACCAAGTGGTAAACGACGTCATGGTAGAAGAGGTAGATATAGTATGTTACGTGACGGAAAGGGAAAATAAAATACTTCAAGAAATTAAAAATAGTGCTTAAGTAAGGAAATTTGATAAATTTTTGAGAAATTAAATCAATTAGATCAAATTTCATTCTATTTCAATAATAATTTAATTTAAATTGAAGACTGATAAAATTTAAGATCACATCAAATTTCAAATTAGTCAAAAATATAATTTTGATTAAAAAAAATAATAATTTCTAAAACGAATTTCAATAAAATATCAAATTTTATTATTTTTAAATAAATTTAAATATCGGACCAAATTTCAATTTTCATCAAAATTTTCGCTTCGTTCAAATCTTAACATGAATCAAATCAAATTTCAATTCCAATGGAAGTATTCCCTTTTTCCATGCTGACACTACTTACCACTGAGGTTTCCTCCTTCCTCCAGTTTCTTCTTCAATTCCTCAATCTCCTGTTGGTATTGTCTGAGGAGAGCGTCCTTTGGATCCTCATTGATCCTTGCTTTGTTCTTTATGTTCTTCGCGCGATTGGCGTAACGTAAAGTACTGATCGACTCATCGTAATTGTAATCGGCCGGACCTACGTTGGCAACCTGGTGAGAAAAAAACGACTAAATTTCATTATATTTCATTATATTATGCATAGGTAGAAGCTTAGGTGTTTAACACAGCCCTTATAAACTAATACAAGGTGGGCAATGTAAAGACAATGAGGCAACACAAGGTTGCAGCATAAAGGCAAAAATGTAACACACCATTGAAAAAGACGGTAATGTGACGGTTTAAAGTAAGAAAACATTGAAAAAAGGTGGTAATTCATTCATTCATTCATTTATTCAATCATTCATTCATTCAGAACATTTATATAGCGCCCCTTCAAGAAACTACTCAGAGTCGCTCACAGCCCAACCACGGACAAAGAAAAAGACTTGAGGGACTTGTAGGGAGAATGCAAAGGTATAAAGCAACTTCGGCAAATAATTGAAAAAATGGTCCCTTGAGGCCGAGTGCCGACAAGATTCTATTGCATTAGATCAATCTTAGAAAACCAATCTGATTTGATCCCAGTTAAATTATTACAATCCATCATTAATAGAACACAAGCTAAACTCTGTATACTGGGGCAAAGCCATGGAAATCGCCTTGAACACCTTTTAAACGTTTCCAACCGATGCTATGTAATAACGCATCGCAGTAGATTCAATAGTTAACAGAAATGTGAACAAACTATGAATGAATGATTGAACCAACGAGCAAACGAATGAATGAAAATGATTTACATTTTAATGAATGAATGAATGAATGAATGAATGAATAAAGGCCGAACAATAGTGACTCAGAGACCAGGCGGCCTATCCAATCGACCTACTGACCTATTATCCTTTCCAGCTATTTATCACCAACAGTAATTCATACCCACTGTGATATGTATGCGTATAACACACCTCTTCTTGGCCTTTTATCGGACATCCGACCGCCAAGACCGCGGGGAGTGGCCGCCACGGAATTCAAGGAATTCCGTGATCCGACACCTTCAAAGAAGGAAGAGGAGGATGAGGGTAGACTGATATGTCAACAGCCACTAACGATGTGCAAAGGAAAACGATATGAACGTGGCCGACGTTAACCGAATAAAACTAATGATTTCTTCGACACCTCAAAAAAGCTGTACAACAACGTTATATATACTGGATGGAGACTTAGGGTCGCTGGATATTGTCCTCGAAAACGTAAAACAACTAGTGAGAAAAAAGCAAGAGAAGAACTCAGCACAAATGGCTCTCTAGCAATAATAAGGAAAGTCATTTCCGTTTTAAAGGTGTCTAACGATAAAAGTTGAAAGATACACATTATATATATATGCATAATATTATATGTTTATTATAGTGCATGTGATATGTATAGTACAAAGACATTTGCAAATATACCTCCCTCGACGCTAAATAGCGTCCGAAAGCGATCTTCAAAACAGCGCTCCCTCTAGCGGTGGAGGAGGTAGACATGAAGCGAGCCGCACCCTGGCATCGACAGCCTTACGACCCATCATACCCCCCCGCTAATTGTATCCCACATTCACAGATTGATATAAAAATACCGAACCCGATACAACACCACGGCAGCCGATAATGCTAGACCAGATATCTAGCGGATGGATGGATGGTTTGAAGGCCGCATCCCGGAATAGCAAGTATAATATGTGGCCCTGTTTCATCAACCGCGTTGCTATGTCTGAAGACAGCGAAAACCAGTGAACACAAAACACTTCTGGATGGAAATTGTCCAGACGTTGAATAATTTTTTATTATTGGAAAAACAAGTCAAAACGTTAAACACCTGTTTAAGCAATTTTGTCTCTCGTATAAAAGAATCCAGTCGCTACCTTTGCAACATTAACGAGAACTCTTTTGCAGTGATACGGCTCCTTGGCTTTTTCCCAAGATCTTGGCTTTCAGAAAATTTCTTCCAATTACAGAGTTTTAACCAGTGCATGGAGACTCTGTTTCGGGAAGATTTTATTTTATGACACCGGTCACCATCCCAAAAAACGACAGCGAAACGAGTAGTGGGACGTGGTAGACGTCTTACATGGCTGCCTCAAAGTTAATAATCCTGTGATCATCCGTTCACATTCTGAATTGTAACCATAAGCCTTGCGTCAGTTTTAAAAACAAACGATTATAAATAAACAATGCATTATCATCGTCAGCCTAAACCTACCTCCGTCCTTCTTTGAAACCCCTTCACTTCCTCCTTCTTCGCCAACCCAACCACCTCACCGGATCTCCTGGACCTTCGAAACTTCGAGAAGAAGAATTCTCTGATTCTCTTGCGAACCGACAACCTCTCGGGCAGCACTCCGTCCAGCGGAGCGCCCCCTTGCGCCATTCCACCGCCACTACCTCGACGATGAGGTCAGGAAGTTCAAGGCCATCATGACGTCAGCGTTCACGTGACGTTCTTTGATTTGAGCGCGAAAATATATCACCCCAGTCGACATAATTATTGAAGACGGGGTTATTTAATTAGATCGAGGTCGGCGCGTTGGGGCAGACACTTCTGGGCGAAGATGTGTTGTGTTGCTGTGTAGGAGGTGTGTGGGTAGACACTACTGTGTAAATTCTCTCAAAGTTCTCGGTTCACTTTGCTGTATCTCTTATCATTCGAATATTAAAAGCCGACATCTGTGCGAAATATCATTACATAACCGAGTTTGACTAAACTTTAATATAGTGGTGTTGAAATAACTGAAAGAGGTGTTCTAGCATTTAAAGCTAAGCGGGCGTTCATAAAATATTGTGGCTATATTATTACAAAATATTTTTGGCTTTTTGTATTTAGATATATTAAGCGAATATATTATTAGAACTCGAACATAAACTGTGGAAAAAGCTGCTTATAATATTATTGCTATTATTGTGAAATAAATAAATATGTAACGCGCGCAATGTCACGTCGAAAATTAATGTGAATGGCGCGGATAATCATCCACAAGAGGAAGTAAGCATTAACATGTGCTTGAAAGCGAAGACGACGTATAATAGTGAGTTTCGAGCAGCTTTCTAATGAAGGGAGATAATAATAATATTATCAACAAAGCCAACCCGATATTGAGTCTATCGAAATGTTAAACACCTCTTTTATTGATGGCAACCAATTATATATGCTATATTAATCACCAGTTGTCACAATCATAGTGGGTGTATACCATGGCCTAGCAAATTCGAAGTATACATGAAAAACATCCCGGAATATGAAACAAGCAATTTCTTGTCGAAGGCAATGGCCTTTATTGCCAGTGTTGCCACTCCTAGGTTTTTCCACCTAGATCTAGGTTTTTTCGGTGTAATCTAGGTTTCTAGGTTTTTTTGGTCAGGATCTAGCCTTTTTTTCTCACGGCGATTTTCGAATTTTTTACACATAAAAATAGACTTTTTAAGGTGAAAATGCACAAAAACATGAAAAAAGTCGAAAATTTTGTGAATTATGGACCAAAAATTGTGAATTTTGTAGCGAAAACTTTTAAAAAGATCATCAGAAAATTTATCGGGAAGGAAAAAGAGATCAAATTTTAAGCGTCGGATGACTGAAAAAAGGTCGTCAGAAATTTCAAGCCGGAAAAATGGAAAAATCCATGCATTTTTCAGAGAAATTGTCAATCTAGCTTTTTCTAGCCTTTTTTTGGACCGGATCTGACCTTTTTTCAAAATTCAGAGTGGCATCCCTGTTTATTGCCATAAGCTGATGTGAAACTGTGCATCCATTCCAAATATAGCTGTGACACTAATAATTTGCTAACTGGAAAAAGTATAAATGCAGTAAGGAGTCCATTCACCCATGTTCTAAACGCACCCCTCGCTTATATAATGACACTCCCCTAGTCCCCTTGTCCATGCAAACCGCATGTCCGAATGAATAACCGTTTCGTGAGCAGACAACTTAGAAAATCAAACGTTCAGAGCAAGACTGTTACATGAAACTCAATTTCATATGGACCAAAGTGCGATCATGATCTTGATAAATAAAGGATATACCTACTTACTTAGTTGTCACACACTTTTGCCAAACTTAAAATACAACATGGCTTACTGCTACTACCAATGCAATTAAAATAGAATGCCCAACAACCAAGAGGTCGCTAAACAATGTAAACAAGTAGGCCTAATGTACCGGTAGCCGCTGACCTTAATCGACAACGCCAGCTTAACTTTTAAACACCTCTTATACTGTTGCCAATCAAACTATATTAATATTTAGTCAAACGCGGTCGTTATAATAGAACCTGTCCGGTATTATACTGGAGCATCTGTCACAAACTATAGCACTAACAAATGCATTAATACAAGCATAATGTAGTTTAAACTCCACCACAGCCAGCACTATGGTAGCGGCGTATAGCACCAATCCAAAGCAGGTAGGAATACTCTGCGTTATTTAAGCGAAGAAGTTCTAAGTATATAACAGTGAGTTTGGAGCAGCCTTCTAAGGAAGGAAGATAATATTATCCACAAAGCCAACCAGCATAATTGACAAAGTCTATCGAGATTTTAAACACCTCTTTTATTAATGGCAATCAATCACATAAACCATATTAATCGCTAGTCGTCACAATCAAAGTAGGTACCGCGTCCTAGCAAATTCGAAGAAAAGCTAAAATACATTCTGGAATATGATACAAGCAATTTTTTCGAAGGCAACGGCCTTTATTGCCATAATCTGTTGTGAAACTGTGCATCCATTTCAAATATGGCGGTGACACTAATGATCTTTGGTAATTGGAAAAAAAGCGGAAAGGCAGTAAGGAGTCTATTCACCCATTCCTAAACGCACCCCTCGCTTATATAATGACACTCCCCTAGTCCCCTTGTCCATGCAAACCGCATGGCCGAATGAATAACCGTTTCGTGAGCAGACAACTTAGAAAATGAAACGTTCAGAGCAAGACTGTTACATGATACTCAATTTCATATGGACGAAAGTGCGATCATCATCTTCATAAATAAAAAATATACTTACTTATTTATTTAACACACACTTTTGCCAAACTTAAAATACAACAACGCTTATTGCTACTACCAATGCAAATAAATAAAAGTGCTCAATAACCAATAGTTCGCTTAAACAATGTAAACAAGTCATGCAGCCGCTATAAAGCTGTCCTTAATTGACAACGCCAGCTTAACTCTCAAACACCTCTTTTACGGTTGCCAAACAAACTATAGTAATAGTTAGTCAAACGCGGTCGTTATAATAAACCTGCATAACAAAACATCTCTCAAAAACGATTAGCACTAACAAATACAAGCGTATGTAGCTTAAATTACACCACTGCCAGCACTATGTTAGCGCCAATCCAAGGTGTTGTGTTATTTAAGCGCCAATAACAAACAACTAAGCATTTATATAGTGCTCGCATAAGATACACATAAAGAGATTGTACAGCCTACTCTTTCCGTCAAGGCCTACATCAATACGCCGCCATATAAAACGCTCGTCCGATATCCAATGCGAACATCCACAAGACTTCACGACTTTCGCACCGAATGCAGTAATTCTAAGAAACCGGATCGCCGCACCAAGCGCAGAATCATGTTTCACAAAATACAGGAACTCGAGCAATTGATGCAAAACAATATAGCAGAACCAATACAGCGACATGCCAAGCGGAAAAAAAACATGAAGCCGACAGACGCTTGACCTAACTCAGGACATCCGAAACAAATATGGACGCCCGCTGCATAGTTTATGGACGCGAAACCTACAACTGCGCCCTCGTTACACACAGCCAGAAGTATCGAGTAAGTTCAGCAATTAGACACCTATTTTATTGAAGATCAACAACTATATTAATTACCAACAAACTACATTCACGCAATCAGTAAGATTCCTATACATTGATTAACAAGGTTGTCAGAAGTTACATGAAATCAAAGAACACAAATTTATTTAAAAGCTGTTTACAAACTTCAAAAAGGTATCTTGACATCTTATAATCATACTAGCTGAAATAACCATTTCGGTTGCCATGTTTCATAGCGAGCGATCATCGTTTAAAATATAATTACTTTTATTATTACTATTACTGTGAGATTTCTGCACTGAATAATTGGCCTTGAAAGATGCGCTTTATAAACGTTAAGACACTATAAGCTATATATAGTTATTATCGTTGTCATTATTTTCTCTTAACCAGCAACCATACGTTCATTTTGTGAATCCGCTTGAATTGTGTGCTTACGTGTTTGTTCAATTGCGTGTTAAGCGCCGCCCTCGGCGAAAAAAAGGCATCTTAAATGCAGTGTTCGTTAAATATAGATCCAGAGTAGCACTATAAGACTCTAACAGTGCCAGTTCCAAGGTTGGGCAAAATAGGAGGGGAGTCGGGGTGGACCCTAATCATCTTTGCAATATAACACTCCACTGCTTATACTAGTGCCAGTCCCAAAGCTGGAGAAAATAGGAGGGGAGTCGGGGTGGACCCTAATCGTCGTTAAACAGCAACAAGCATCACAAGAAAGAGTAACAGACTAATTCTATTCACTTTGCGGAAGTTCATATAGTTTAAAAATCATACGATAAAAAGGTGTTTAACGTCAAAATTTGCTTCGCGGACATTACCACAAGAAATAAGTCCACGAAGAAGCCCCGCCCCGTCTTTCCATATAGGCGAATGCCCCGCCCACGAAATAAACGTAGACGAAACGACCAAAACAAGATCAGCACTGGAAATATATATAGGCCAATCATCAATAATATGCTTAGATCGATCGATAGACCTGTAATAGGCTCCCTGTTGCTCTCCGCCTGGTGCCTAGATGTCGCACCACTATGTTTCTTTCTCATTTAAAAACTGACTTATTTTAGCCGTTGTTGAACTGGGAGCGCTTCCGAGTAGGTTACCTTGAAGGTGCGCTATAAAAAAGGTCAATAATAATAATAATAATAATAATAATAATAATAATAATAATAATAATAATAATAATAATAATAATAATAATAACATGTTGCATCGACACAGTGATAATTGTGTTCTGTGATTTGTTTCAATTGACATTGACTGTATATACGATATTTCCATCGTCATATATAAGTCTACTCTGGACTTTTAAATTAATTTTATTCAATCATACGTTCTACAACAATCCTTCATCACCCTGATGAAATAAAGTACTTTTCCTGAGTACTTTCATTCTTTCATTCATTCATTCATTCATTCATTCATTCATTCATTCATTCATACATTCATCCATCCATTCATTCATTCATCCATCCATCCATCCATTCATTCATTCATTCATTCATAATTTCATACATTCATTCATCCATCCATTCATCCATTCATTCATTCATTCATTCATTCAGAGCAGTTATATATTTCCTTTACAGGCTCTAGGTTCCATCCTATCTTACCGATTTGGTTGAATTTTATGATTTGTTTAGTCATTTTGTATAGAAACGGAGAAATAAATAAAGAAATGAAAAAAATAAAAATAAATCTATACGCTCTTCATGCCAAAGTGTTTACCATAATCCTAAATTCCCTTCCCATCACAGGTACCAAAGGTCAAACTCCCTCTACTCATAAGGGGTCATTGCATAATTACGTAACGCCGAAAATGACCGTTTTTGGACCACCCACCCACCCACCCTGTAACGCTTCGTAACGTTTCCCTTGACCCACCCACCCACCCTCCCCAGCGTTACGTAACGATAGTTACGAAAAATCAATTAAGATTTAGGCCTACCAGACCTATGTGCGAATTCGTATTTATAATCCATATTTTCATAGCGAAATTAATATAGGCTAGTAAGTGAATTAGATATATAATTTGACTGCGGCGTGCTGCCATATCTTCCACAGATACCTAGACCTAGGCCTACTTCGGTTACGTTTTAAATCAATGCCGCGAAGTTTAAACTTCGATCCCGTCATTTGTCTGAAGTGTCATTCGATGGTAATATAATATTCATTATAATAATTTTTTTCAAAGCGTTACGTAACGTTCAGCTGCCCCCACCCACCCACCCCCGTAACGTTTCGTAACGTTTTCAATGACCCCACCCACCCACCCTCGAGCGTTACGTAATTATGCAATGACCCCTAAGTAGTAATTTAGATGAATCCAATCGTGAAGGCCAAGAGCCATATAGTAACGAAAACCATTCTTCGGAACTTTTGTTAAAAGTAACAAATGATCTTATAATAATAACTAGCGTACCCGGCCACGCGTTGCTGTGGCTGAAAAGAGACTCCCCCTCCCCCTCCCCTCCTTCTCCTCCTTTCCTCCCTCACACCGCCCCTCTCTGATAGCGACGCGGATAGCGCCATAAAACTCTTCAGCAAGAAAGCCACAATTGGATGTGTTGAAATGCGCTACATAAACGGAACACATTTGAACCGTTTAATACGCGCCCGAAATGGAAGGCAGGGCTTATCGACAGGCGTATGTGATGAAAACGGTAGAATTTGCAAAGTTGCTTTTTTAGCTTAAAAGATTGCGCGTTTTCCCAAAAAGCATTCTGCAAACCCGGCCGTGTTGGAACTAAACGTTTTGGTGAAGTTTCGAAAGCAATCAATGAAGAAAGTTCGGAGATCTTTGAAGCCGTGCCAAACGCGGTTACATTTTTATTTATATAGACTAGCTGAACCCGGCCACGCGTTGCTGTGGCTGAAAAAAGCATCCAACCACCCGTCCCTACCTCCATTCGACCTTCGACCTCCCCTTCCCTCACCATCCCCCTTCCCCACCCACTCCCCCTCCCTTCCCCTCCTCCCCCCTCCCCCTCACGTCCCCCCACTTCCCCCTCCCCTTCCGCTCCCCTCTCCTTCTCCTCCTCTTCCCACCCCTCCCCGTCCAATCCCCTCAACTCCCCTCTACCTCCTCCCGTCCCTTTCCCCTTCCTTTCCCTTCCACCTCCTCTGCACCCTACCCTCCTCCCCTTCCCAGTCCCGATCCCTCCGTCCATTCCTCTGCCTCCCTGCATCCCTCCCTCGTCCATCCCTCCCCTCCGCTCCCTCGCCTCCCTCTTCGTCCCGCTCCCTCCCCCCCTTTCCTAAAAATAATATAAATAATATAACTAAATATACTAAAAATAATAACAAATAATAATAACTTCCTCTTCAAACTCCCCTCGCTTATAAGTAGTACTACAGATTAATACAACTGCTCAGCGCTTCGGCATGAAACTCCGATTCAGTGTCCACTCTGCATTCGGGAGCGCCTCTGAGTAGTAATCTTGAAAGGGCGCTAAAGCAAGTGCACATACTCATTCATTCGGACATTCATATAGCGCTCCTTCAAGTAAAAAACTACTCAGAGGCGCTCCCGACTCCAGCGCGCCCAAAAAGAACAGTTTTAAGTTTAGTAAGGAACGATACTGGTAGAGTCCCAGGATGTAGGCGCAGTATCAGTATCAAGTATCAGATGAGATAAATACAATTGCCTACCATGACCGTTTTTGAGTTTCCACCCAGCGAGTCCTGTAGCAGACGGGTGAGTTTGGAGTTACGGTATGGAATGTGACTACTCTTGCCATCTACGAGAGCAGATATCACGTTTCCCAACGTGGAAAGAGAAAGGTTGATCTTCGTTGCCTCCTTCAAACGCTGTCCAGTCGCTCCTGTCTTGGCCTGGCGCTCCGAACCCTATAACAGTTATTAATTATTATTTATTATTTAATGTTATTAAGTCACTAGCTGAACCCGGCCACGCGTTGCTGTGGCTGAAAAGAGCCTCCCCCTCCCCCTCCCCCTCTTCCCCCTCTTCCCCCCCCCCCCTCCCCCTCCCCCCTCCCCCTTTCCCCCCTCCCCCTCCCCCCCCCCCTCCCCCTCCCTTTGCGATGGCGACGCGGATCACGCCATAAAACGCTTGAGCAAGAAGGCCGTAATGAAATGCGAAGGCCGTAATGAAATGCGCTAAAGAAATTTACAGAACAAACATGCCCGAATTGGTATGCAAGGCTTATTGACGGGCGTAGGCTATGTGTTGAAAACGGTGGAATTTTCAAAGTTGTTTTTTTGTTGAAAAGATTGCGCTTTTTGCGAAAAATCATTCTGAAAACCTGGCCGTGTTGGAACTAAAGGTTTTGGTGAAGTTCTGAAAGGAATCGGCGCAGAAAGTTCGGAGAACACTTGCAAGGAGCCAAACGCGGTTACATTTTTATATATATAGATTATTAATAACTATTGAGTAGCATATTTTAATTTATTTTAATTCAAATTTTTTTTAAAAATTCCAACACACACATTTATTCACTTAAACAAACATTACAAACATAACACATCAATTTCAATGAGGGCAACCGCCCTCAACCATGTCCATTAGGGGCTTAATTATTATTAATTTATTTATGTTTATATTTTATTTATACCCGAGGTATTTATGATCCCTCAGGTTTTTAAAAGCTATAATAAGATTAACATTCTGGAACTATTGCTAGTACTACTGCTGCTGCCGCTAATATTATAATAATTAACATGATCATAATCATCATTATTATTTTCATTATTATTAGTGGTGGTGATGGTGGTAGTCCTTGTAGAATTAGTATAGTGCCATTATTTTCATCATCATCACCACTAGGCTACAAGCTTCATAACAATTGAGTTGCACATAATTATAATTATTGTATTATTAACCATAATTACGTCCTTGAGTAATAATAATTATAGCAGCTGGTCGAACTACAATAATAGAAATACAGGTTTGTCGTTTATATAATACTTAGCTAAAACATTAAAAAGGTGTTCAAATAATCACTATAATAGTTAAGTTAAGCAATCAACACATTGTCACCACCATCCAAGGACAATTAACACAATATAAAAGAAGTCAATGTAGACAACTGCCAACATAATTATAATATTATACGCCTTTCCACTTACCGCCAGATCAACGAGGTGGAGTTTTCCAGTCCTCCATCTGTCTTTACCGTCCGGTCCTTTGTCATTGCAATCGATCTGAACGGTGAATATGGCATGCGACCTCGAACTCGTTGCGTTCATGTTCGTCGCACCTACCGCTCCTTGAACGCGTATTACAGTGATTATTAGACACCTTTTTAATGTCTTAGATAAGTGCTATATAAGCAAAAAAACTGTATCTGTATTAACGGTAAAAGGTGGAAGATTACAGTTACAAAAGAAAACACAAGAGAAGGGGGAAAATAATTGAGGTAAAGGTAAAAGATAATTGAGCAAAGGTAAGAGATAATTAAGCCTAAGATGAGCGTTAATTGAGGCAAATGTATTGTATTGTATTTAAACATTTATAAAGCGCCTCTAGTAGGGTGAACCGTTCAGAGGCGCTCCCAGTGCACAAGGCCCAGCGAGAAGAAACAGGTTTTGAGAAGAGACAAAGCAGAGGAGAGACTACCAGAAAGAAGTGTAGAGCGAACAGAAGGAGAAAGGGCATTCCAAAGAGAAGGACCAATTGAGACAAATGATCGAGACTGAGCCAAAACAGTTCTAGACCGAGGAACCAAGAGGTCAAATCTGTTGGATGAACGAAGTGGACGGTGGGAGGAAGCTGAGTGAGGACGAAGTAAAACATTAGTGAGATATTTTGGGGCAAGACCCCGTTGAGCCTTTATGATCAGAGTGAGGATCTTAAATTGTGTGCGAGCACGGAGAGGAAGCCAGTGAAGTTCATGAAACATAAAGGTAGAGATGTGAGAGTACTTGGGAAGGCGGGCAATCAATCTAGCAGCTGAGTTGAGAACCGACTGAATCGGTGAAAGACGAACTTTAGGAAGACCAATGAGGAGAGCATTGCAATAGTCAATTCGTGAACATATAAAAGCATGAATTAAGGTAGTGAAGATGGAGGAGGAGACAGAGCGACGAATGGCTCTGAGACGTCTTAAATTGAAATATGACGAGCGTGTCACATTGGAAATATGCTCAGTAAAGGTAAGTGAGCTATCAATTACAACACCCAGATTCCAAACACTTGAAGAGAAGGAAAACAGCGGAAATTTTTCAGAGAGCAGAATGAAATCAAGCTTCTGGAGCTGTTGGGGAGTACCTAGCCAGATGAATTGAGTCTTTGAAGTATTAAGCGAAAGGCGATTTGAAGACATCCATGAGTGTAAATGTGTAAGAGATATTTGAGGCAAAGGAGGAAAGAGATAATTGAAGTAAAGGAAAGAGATAATTGAAGTAAGGGTAAGAGATAATACAGATAAAGGCTGAAGATAACGGCGATAAAAAGATAACAAACGTAAAGCCAACAGATAAAAGCGGTAAGAGTAAAAGAAACAGCGTTACAAGTAAAAGATAACAAAGTTAAAAGCAAAATACAAGTTATACAACTGATGTAAAGGTAGACGAAAACAAAAGCAAGGGCAAAATAAAGCAGGACGAGTAAAAATTAGCTGCAGTGAAAAGGTAACAGATATTAATAGCAGTTCCAGAATCAATATGAGATCTCGCTTGCACACCTTTATTAGTGGTACAAACACGCACCTCATAAGACACTATATAAAAATGGAGATTGCGCTGGTCGATCAACTAAGTTGCCATTATCGCGACACGCGTTCAAGGCTCGATCAGGGCAAAAATTTATAAAAGTTTCTGTTAGCTGCCGTAGGCGCTTTGCTGTTGCGTTGCTAGACTCGGGTTCTGCTGAAAGTAAGATAGCCCACTTCTGGATTGGCCGAACCAGGAGTGATCCAATAGAGTTAAGTTACCGAACCCACTGCTGTAAAGCCGACCTGCGTGTCGTGCTACAGTGGGCCGTATTTCGTATAACCTGTACATGTAATCAGTCTGCGGTTTGTCAGATTGAATGTCAATAAAGAAGATATATATTATTATTATTATTATTATTGTGGGCCGCGGTGGTGTAGTGGTGGCGTCGTTGCCTGGGAGCCGGAAGGTTCGAGGTTCAAATCCACCTCAAGTCGCCTCGTATGGACCTTGAGCAAGTCCTTCACTCACAATTGCTCAGCACTTCGCTTTGAAGGGGCGCTATAACAAGAGCACATGCAAACAAACAAACAATATAAATTATTACTAGTAGTTCCAGAATCCATGCGAACTATCGCTTACACACCTTTTTTAGTGGTACAAACACGCACTTTACGACACCCATAAAGTGCAGTCACGAGTGACTATATAAATATGGGACACTGAAAAACCATTGATAATTCTCTACCCCACACTTCGCCTCAGCTGCACATAATGTTGTTATAAACGCTTTTAATACTAAGTCTTCATGTATGCTGACCTTTCATGTAGCAAAGAAATTTCGCTTGTTTTGGCCTAAAGTCCTAAACTACATAAAGTCATTTACTTTAGCAATTCTGGCCAATAAAAATGACACAGCCTCTGAAAAAATGAGAGAATTATCCGCAATTAATAAAACATGGTATGTGCTGTTGTATGTCACTCCACGTATCTGCAATTATTGTTTGTATATATTTAGGTGATCCTGTTAGCAGAAGTGTGTTCTTTCAGGTTTCGTGTTTCATCTCCTTTTCTGTGGTGTGCCAAGTTGTCTGGAATGGTCCACAAAGGAGCCACGTCAGCTTCCTGTGGCTCCTACTACCGCATTTTTTATTCAGCTAAAACCTCTGCTTATTGCCGTGCTAGAGCCGGGAGCGCATCTGAGAAGTCTCCTTCGAAGAGGAGCTATACAATTTACATTGGACTATTCCTTGGACAACCCTGCTGACTAGACGCAGCGCTATTATCCTGCATGCGCCTGGCTTTCGAGTGGCGCTCGAGAAATTTGGAGATCACGATTAGGACAAGATTAAACACTGGATAGGATGACGTAAGCCATGCCTTCGGAGGGTGTAAGTACAAGCGCCTTAATTAAGACACCTTTAAATCGGAGTCAAACGCTGCTATATAAAAACGCGAAGTGGCATACGATTAATGTGTAATCCTCCAAGTCACACAAACATTAATCCTTAAAAAAATTGTGTGTTTCCGGTAACAGAGCTAAAAAAATTGGGTAGGTAGGTCGGAATTTTTTTATTTTTATTTTGGCAAAATATTTTTATGCAGTGACCATCTGAAAAAGTATACCCCACTAGTCTTTTTTGCACGCTGAAACAAAGTACGTGTTCTAAGCAAGTATAAACTGCCTATTTCCCGACTGTATGCACTTAAAACTGCTCTAGAAACAGTCCTGTTAACTTCATTTTGTTGACGTCTTTTCTGTTATGTCAATACAAATGTTTAAAAAAATTAAATTAAATTATTTTTTTGAAAAAATGTTTTTTTTACAAAAGTATTTTTTTAATAATTTTTTTTTAATATTTGAGTCGCGGCCGTAAAAATGGGTCGGTCGGGTTACCGGAAACACAACAGTTTTTTAACGCCTTACTCAACGCTATTTGATTGGCGCTTCATCATTTTCTAAAGTGGAGGTGAATAAATGAGAAAGCGCCTTAGGACACCTTTAATTCGGAGTCGCACGATGCTATATAAGAACAGGACACAACAAAAATATATTCTCAAAGTGATCTGACATTAATATGTTGTAGCGCTCAATAAGAACGATAACAGGGTGTAAGTACAAGCGCCTTAAAAATGAACACCTTTAAATCTGAGTCTAGCGATGCTATATAAGATCGGGACATGGCAGAAAAATTAATCACAATTATTGCTGAGCACTAATAAAATTTAATGCATAACGATGATGACGACTGAATGTAATGTAATGCAACGTATGACTTACTGTTCTTGTTGCCGCAGGTCATGACGTTGTTCATCGAGTCTGCGTTCTGTACAACGCACATCTTCAGATCCTTAACGTAGACGCCAATATCCGGACGCTCCTTCACCTATCATCATACATGTATACAGCCATCATCATCATCGTCATCATTATCTCGTCATCAACATCATAATCATCATCAACAACAACATCACCTGACACAAGCCATTTTTGGGGCAATGGGTAAAAAAAACATTGTCAAGACCATTGCTACTCTTATAGTAGCAATGTAAAGCCTCAATTATAATTGCCCAACCGTGCAGCATGGGCTTCTCTTTCATTAGAATCCTTCTACATTCTCCAATAAACCTCTTTGATAACACTGGACAACAAATTTTAACTTTTTTGGGATTTCCTAAAAAACTTTGACTGCTTTCTATAGAAGTTGACGTGCTGAACACGATGGTGTGCTCAGAATTGTTGTAGCACGTGAGGTTTTTGAGAAAAAACAATATGCAAGATTTTAATTTAAATACTCCTATATTGCACATATTTAAAAATACTATAAATTACTTTTTTGGATTTCCGAAAAAACTTTCACTGTTTTCTATAGAAGTTGACGTGCTGAACACGATGGTGTTCTCAGAATTTTTGTATCACGTAAGGTTTTTGAGTAAAACGGCATGCAAGATTTTAACTGAAATGCTCGTTTACTGCATACAAGTGCAATATGCTATAATTTAATGTCATTGGAAAACAAATCTTTAGAACAGTTCTTCCTCATAATATTGGGTGATGATGATGACTGTATCACTTAGAAATGTTCAGAAACATGAAACTAAAGGTGTTCATAGTTATTCCCTGTTCAGTTGCACATGTACAATGTATTATAAGATGCTGCTAAAGTTACATAGGTCTAAAATGATTTGATGCTTATTTACGTTTGTATTCTTTGTCTGCACATCTCACTGCAGTGTCAAACAATTGTCAGACAACACTGCTGGATTCCAGTTTCCCTTATACCGTTTTTTGCACTGTGGCAATTTCCAGGTGTTCATCGCTAGATTTGTGGGGAACTTGGGAAGAAGTTCAAGTGGAAATGCAAGATGTGAATCTTAAGTGACATGCTGCATTTCATGCCAGTATGCTGTAAGATTTTGTTACCCAGGTTCATGCAATTTGGAGCTCTATTATTACCAAGAAAATTCCCACAACATCCTTCAGTGCTTCCAGGCGATTGTCTCATATATCATAGCCTACTCTCCACAAATGTGTCAAAACGTACATGTATCACGTTTGATGCAACACTGGCGAGATATTTCTGCTGTCAATCTTAAAATATATTATAGTTTAAAGCGTATCTGAAAATAAGCTGGATAACTTGTTATACATCTTGCATACATGTAGACAAAACTAAACTTTGGAAATGCGACATCAAACTACAAACTGATGTCAACTTCCTCAGTGAGATATACGTGTATAGGGTCTACCTACATGTATGCAGAGAAGCGGCTTTAATAGTGCTTGAAACTTTTGCAGACAGATTCTAACCAGCATTAATGCATATGCAGACCCAAGTTTATTAATTATGCAAGACAAACATTTATGTAAACTCTCCTAAGTGCATGCCTGGAAATACCTCAGTTACACAAGGCTTAGTATAACGTTATATCTGAAAAGTGTGGAAATAAATATAAAAATTGAAGATTTCTCAAAAACGTTACGTGATGGGACAATTTCAAGGTGATTTTCGTGATCAGCAGCAGAAACTGCATAAGAAACAACTGAAAGTGTTCAGGAAACCAAATCACTGTTGTCCAGTGTAACTTTAACATTCATAACTTTGTTATTATCCCCGACTTTTATAGCGTCGTTTGACAACGTTTAAAAGGTGTCTCAAGTCACCATTTAGTTTTCCAAATATTAAAGAAATGACTGAGTCCCAATCTTTTATAGTAACGACCAATCCCCGTTTCAAAGGTGTCTACATTGTTCAACGTAAAAAAGCGTTTCTATACATCCGTTCATTCCTTAACCCTCGGGCTACCAGGAAGGGTTGTAACCACCCCCCCTAGGTTTTTTCGATTTCAAACTTTTTCCGTAGCTGTAGGGAATTCATTTGCGCACATTTTGAGCTAAAATGTTTGATGATATACCATACCATTCAAAATTCAATCGTCCATAACAGGCCGGTTTCAGACCCAATCGAGGCACTCGCGATCAGATTACGAACCTCCGGATCATCATAGAAAAGGCAAATGAGAGAAGTCAGAATCTCTACTTTTGCTTCATAGATTTTACGAAAGCGTTCGACATGGTGCAACACGGTCAACTGTGGTTGTCCATGCTGGACATGGGGTTTCCCCCACAACTTGTCCAACTATTGATGAACCTATACAAACAGCAGCGAGCAGCTGTTAGGACAGATAATATCACCTCTAACTGGTTCCGCGTTAAGAAAGGCGTTCGGCAAGGTTGTAACATCTCGCCTTGCCTATTTAACATCCTGGCGGAACAGGTAATGCGCAAGGCGCTTGACGGGTTCAGAGGGGGCTTCAGAATTGGAGGTAGGACCATCAGTAATCTTAGATACGCGGATGACATACTCTTGATCGCTACATCACCAGAGGAACTCCAGGAGCTCGTCAATCGTGTCGAATCCGCTGCCAAGGAGTACGGTTTAAAGATAAATGTTTCAAAGACGAAGGTTATGACCAATACCGATAGGATCCTCAGGATTTCTGTCGCGGACAGTGAACTCAAACAAGTGGATAACTTCACATATCTAGGCAGCAAAATCTCAAGCGATGCAAAGTGCTCAGTCGATATTAAGTCCAGGCTGGCCATGGGTATGGCGGTCATGGTGAAGCTTACGAAGGTCTGGAAAAACAAGTCCATTAGTACTCAAACCAAGCTTCGTTTGATGAAATCCTTGGTCTGGTCAGTTGCAACCTATGGTTGCGAATCATGGGTGCTTAAAAAGGCGGAGGAAAAGCAGATACAGAGTTTCGAGAACAAATGTACCCGTAAGCTTTTGCGCATTTCTTGGACGCTCAAACTTACCACAGAGCAGGTTTATCGGCTTGCCGAAACTTCACCAGAGCTCTTGGGTTCCATTAAGGCTCGCAAACTCTCCTATTTCGGTCATACCATCAGGATTCCCCAGGATTGCGTGGAAAAAGCCATTATGCTGGGTCACGTGGAAGGTTGTCGACGCAAGGGTAGACCGCGTATTAGCTGGATTGACAACATTCTTGCTTGGTCCCGTCTTTCCGGATCCAATCTTCTCGCCGCTGCACGCGATAGGAGGCAGTGGAGAGCTGTAGTCCATGCATGCGACCAACCGTCGCGCAGCGACGTCGGTGATTGACATGACATGACATTCAAAATTTATACCCATTATACCCGAGGCACCGGGGGGGTGGATACCACCCCCCTAGATTTTCGTCTATATCTTATCCGTCAATTAACACTAAGAGAAACAAATTATACCATTCTATAGAGGGAATGTGGGGTTACATTTTGGTGGTCACGGAGTTGTCTTTTGACAACCGGAAGTGCTCAAAATAAATTAAAATATATAAAAAGGTGTTTTATTTTCGTAAAATTTACATGTTTTTTCTATTATAACATATCCATACTTTATTTTTTAAGAGAAGTAAATTATGTCATTCTATAAAGGGGATTTAGGGCTATTTTCTCATACCAATTAATTTGTTTTTTGATGACCGGAAGTGCTCAAAATAAATTAAAATGTGTGAAAATGTCAATTTTTTTCCGACGCAAACCGACAATGGCATAATTTCGTGTTTTATATTGATTTTTCGATATATATATACATGTTTTTTCCTTTTTATTGTACATAAAAAAGACTTATAACTAGTTTTTATAATTGAATATATGACTATATTAAATATAAATTATATATATCATGTTCTACACACACAGAATCCAACATTTCACTTATGCGTAAGTACATGTTTTGTGAAGCTATGGGTGCTCATGGAAAAAAAATTCATAACTTCGGGGTGCATTCATATATATTACACCTAAATATATCATTTTGTGCAGAAATGAATGCTGAATCCATTGGTGTATTACAAGTTACGATATCTCAAACCAAACCCAAAATCCGGAGGGGGTGGTAACCACCCCCCTTGGTAGTCAGTGTTACAAAAAAAAGCTTGGTAGCCCGAGGGTTAATTTACTAATTAAAAATTCATATTGTAAATTAAATAATTATCATGGCTCAGGCCGCAACAGGTACTGCAAACGAAATTTGGAAAAGGATATTTGTTTAGCCCACGCACATTGCTAATAAATTTAACAAAAATAATTTAGTAAATAAATTAATTAATTGACTGATACTAGCGGAAAATTAGTGTAATAGAAGAAATTCAAGTTTGAAATATGAAGAAAAAACTATACGACAATGAAAAACACAATCATGTTCTTAACTTCCTGTGATGATTTTTGTAACCATGACCATTGTGTTTTGCCCCATCCAGCAAGTTATTGTTAAAATCACTATTATTATTATCACAAAAACCTATATGGGCTGTTGTCATATTATTATTATCACTATTATTATCACTATTATTATTATTAATAGTTATTAATTATTATTACCAAATATTATTATTACTAAATTATTTTTACATTCAATTTCAATAATAAAAAATAAGAATGTTGTTCTATTATTACTACTATTAATTTTATCATCATGTATTTACCAAGTGCTGATAATTATCATGAAATCAGTATCATACATCTGGATGGATCCAGATTTGACCAGGGTCTATGACAACAGAGGCTGTTGCCCTGGATAGAAATTTGTTTGGCATATTACAGCACTGATGAGCAAGGCACTTATAATCATCTGTTGATTCCACAATTTATATACAAGAGGCTAAAGAGACAAAAGCTTTCAGTAAATAACTGCATCCCTAGTATTTATAAAAAAGTTTAAGACCGTTTAAAAGGTGTCTAAACTGAAAGCTCTAAACAATTACAAATAACATGACCATCATCAACCACCAGCCGGATTCGTAAAGCATACAGTCGCTATATAAATGGCTGGAAACTGAATGTGTTTGATTTTTCCAGTGTTTGCTGACCTCCATTGCTGTCTGGTCAAGGTTGAGGAGGTTACGGACTTCCTCTTGGTAGATCTCCAGGTAGGACACACTGACCATGAAACTGGAAAAGACAAGAAAGGTCAAATAAACGTATGTATATTTTATGTGCACGTATTGTACTTATTGCGGACTATTGTATTGCATTTATTGTGTTGTTTTACATTGCATTGTAGGGTATTGCACTGTATTTTGTTTTGCATTTTTTATATTGTTTTGTATTGCATTGTATTATACTGTATGGCTATTGTTTTGTATTGCATTGTATTATACTGTATGGCTATTGTTTTGTATTGCATTGTATTATACTGTATGGCTATTGTTTTGTATTGCATTGTATTATACTGTATGGCTATTGTTTTGTATTGCATTGTATTATACAATATGGCTATTGTTTTGTAGTGCATTGTATTATACTGTATGGCTATTGTTTTGTATTGCATTGTATTATACAATATGGCTATTGTTTTGTAGTGCATTGTATTATACTGTATGGCTATTGTTTTGTAGTGCATTGTATTATACTGTATGGCTATTGTTTTGTATTGCATTGTATTATACAATATGGCTATTGTTTTGTAGTGCATTGTATTATACTGTATGGCTATTGTTTTGTATTGCATTGTATTATACTGTATGGCTATTGTTTTGTATTGCATTGTATTATACAATATGGCTATTGTTTTGTAGTGCATTGTATTATACTGTATGGCTATTGTTTTGTATTGCATTGTATTATACTGTATGGCTATTGTTTTGTATTGCATTGTATTATACAATATGGCTATTGTTTTGTATTGCTTTGCATTTTTTATTGCTTTGTATTGCAATGAATTGAATTGTATTGATTTTTCTGTGACTGGCCCTGCGACCTGAAATATTAGCATCAAACAATTCATTTGAAAATAAATGTTACATACATACTTACTGACTTACTCTATGAAATTGTATACACGTGGGACAAGCCAAATAAATCTGTCGTGTGATATAAATGCAATATAGATAGGAAGAAGAATTCAAACAGATGATGTGCTTAATCTTTCTACTTGCACTAATAATTTCCTCTTTTCTAGCAGTTGCTCAAGACCTTCCTCCTTAGCTGTGGCTGGTTGGGAGTGCTTCTCAGTATTCAGTAGGCTTCTTGAAGGGGCGCAATACACAAATTTAAGTAAGAAAGTAAGTAAGTATAACTCTGCTTGCAAACGCACAATGCTGCGTAGAACATTTTCATAATACATCAAAGTAATAAATGGAAATAAAGGTTGCACATAAATTCACAAGCTGCATCAAATGACTGAAATAGTAAAAAAATAATAGTAATCCTAGCCGAAGAGAAAACATAGTATTTTTTCATTCTTTTGATAGGTCAACGTGAGGCTACACAAAGAACATTCCATTCTATTATTTTATTAGGATCTCATAATTATACAGAGCCTAAACACCTTTTTGTTGGATTTGAATGCTGCTATATATATCCGCTCACTGATAACTTTTAGTAATAAGTTTGCCCCATATCCATACATCATATGAGCAAATAGAAGCCACAGAAAATCTTATGCAGATATTAATAACCAGGAAGCTGGAACTATTTGGTCACATATGTAGAATGAATGAGGACAGAAAAATAAAGAGGGTGGTGTTTGGAAGAATGGAGGGAGCCAACAGAAGAGGTAGACCATACAAGGAATGGCTGGACAACATAACCGACTGGTGCGGAGCGCCAATACAAGACCTGACACATGCGGCGATGGAACGACAAAAATCATCATCATCATCGTCCGTGGGTTCAACACCCATTGGTGTCAATCGGAAGTTTCACTGTTTTTCTCCATATACTCTTCTCCTGTGCTATTAGGCTGAGTCCGTGTATATCCATACCAAAAAATGGCAAAAAAACGACAAAAATGGCCAGGAATAATGAGGATGGCAGCGGGCACCTACGGGCACTGGTCCCTCGGTTCTTGATGATGATGATGATGATGATGATGATGATGATGATGATGATGATGATGATGATGATGATGATGATGATGATGAATACGTACACAACGCACACCTATAAAGTTTTATAAGTTACAAATATCTGCTCAGTCACATGCTTATATATTTTCTATCGAAACCGTTTTCAAGGTGTTTAATATGCACTTAACGAAAATATTAATTAAACAGCGATTCACGTGTTTATATAGCATCCATTGAAACCGTTTTTAAGGTTTTTTTAAGGTGTTTAATATATTAGATTTATTTCATTTAATTTTTATTTCGTAACTTTATATAGCGCCTCTTAGAGGTAGGCTACTCAGAAGCGCTCCCGGCCCAACGACGGCTAAATAAAACAGTTTTTAGGTTCTTAAGGAACAGAGCGGAGTGACCTCTGGGAATTAAGCGCAATGTAACAGGAAGACCATTCCATGTGGTAGGACCAGCAACTGAGAATGAACGACATATATAGCTCACAATTACGCAATAAGTTTATCATGTGGTGCTGCAATGCCAGGCAGTGCTAGGTCAAAGTCTTTTAGTAATAAGTTTGTCAGAAAAGTAATAATTGGTAAATTAATTCACAAGATGAATGAAATTTAAAAAAAGTGCTGTATTATGTAAAACAAATTTTTTGAGAGCAACGGTCTTTGTTGTCATAATCTGGATCCATCCATCCATGACTGAAATATCAGTGTCAGATGCAAAAAAGAGAAACTAACTCACGTACTTACTTAATTTACGAAATTCAATATGTGGGACGAGCAAGGAAGTCATGATTTACATAAATCTCAATGGCACTATATAAATGCTTCATTTAGTTTCGATGGGTGATTAGCAACCCCACTCACTTGACGTCACCTTCCGATTTAGCAATGGCGCCGAAGATGTGTGCGAATGAATTAGGAATGATTCCACACAACTCTGGAACAGATCGGATTCCTTCCATTGTAAATGTCTTTCCGGTTCCAGTCTGGCCGTACGCGAAAATCGTTCCTGCAAGCGGAACAATTTAATTCAATTGTTTATTGTTCCGTCAACAACAACGCAAACACGAATAACAACAATAGCAACAATAATCAAGTCGATTAGAGTTAATGATGCTGTGGCAGCACCGGTGCCTTGGAGCTACCGCGCTGTCACGTCTGTTTTATGCAGCTCCTGCATGGTTAGGATATGCTGAACAACAGGAGAGTGGTAGGCTACAAGCCCTGATGGATAGGCTTATTCGTCAGCATTATCTTCCTGGTGATATTCATTATTATTATTATTCATTCATTCATTATTAGAATTTATATAGCGCCTCTTCAAGAAACTACTCAGAGGCGCTCCCAGCCCAGTATATGAAGAACTCTTTGTCGTCACTAGGGGTCTAAGGGTTGCTACAAATAGCAGACAATCATTTTTAATTTCAATTGTAATTAATTTGTAATTGGTATACATACTAATTACTTTGTTTAGTCTCGATAGGTTTTTTTATTTCTTATGAGAATTTTATATATGATACATGTTCATCAGAGTGCTGTTTTGCAGCTGGTTACATTGAAGAAAACACATACTTGCTTGCTTACTTACTTACACCTGCAAAATATAATTTATTAGCTACCTTTTTTTATTTCATAACACATATATTGAAGTAACTTTGTTCCCCTAATAGTTGGACTCATTTATGCTCTGTGTTCGAATCCACCTCAAGTCCCCACAAGTCCTTCACTCACAATTGCTCAGCGCTTCCGGGTGAAAAAAAAACCAATCAGTTTCCTTGCTACAGTCGGGAGCACCTGTGAGTAGGATGTTGAAGGATCGCAAAAACAAGTGCACATACATACAAACATACACACTACAATGAATATACTGATTGCTTTATTGGATTAAATAACAATTTGACTGATTGAATTAACCACATGAAATACCCAATGGAACTTTCACTCAAGGACAATGCTCCGTCACGTATTTATATAGCATCGGTCGACAACGTTTTGAAGGTGTCTAATACAGACGTAACCATTCAACGAAAATATTCAATTAAACAACAAACCGTTATAAGACTCCAGTGCATGAATGAATATTTAAAAGTATAGCATAAAGTAAAAATATTTGCTCGTCACATCCTTATATAGTATCGATCGAAACCGTTTTTAAGGTGTTTAATATACACTTGGCGGTTCAACAAAAAACACTTAATTAAACAATGATTTACGTGCTTATATAGTATCGATCGAAACAATTTTTAAGGTGTTCAATATACACCTGAGCGTTCAACAAAAAACACTTAATTAAACAATGATTGTATTGTATTGTATTGTATTTAAACATTTATAAAGCGCCTCTAGTAGGGTGAACCGTTCAGAGGCGCTCCCAGTGCGCAAGGCCCCGCGAGAAGAAACAGGTTTTGAGAAGAGACAAAGCAGAAGAGAGACTACCAGAAAGAAGTGTAGAGCGAACAGGAGAAAGAGCATTCCAAAGAGAAGGACCAATTGAGACAAATGATCGAGACTGAGCCATAGTAGTTCTAGACCGAGGAACCAAGAGGTCAAATCTGTTGGATGAACGAAGTGGACGATGGGAGGAAGCCGAGTGAGGACGAAGTAAAACATTAGTCAGATATGTTGGGGCAAGACCCCGTTGAGCCTTTAAGATCAGAGTGAGGATCTTGAATTGTGTGCGAGCACGGAGAGGAAGCCAGTGAAGTTCATGAAACATAAAGGTAGAGATGTGAGAGTACTTGGGAAGGCGGGCAATCAATCTAGCAGCTGAGTTGAGAACAGACTGAATAGGTGAAAGACGAACTTTAGGAAGACCAATGAGGAGAGCATTGCAATAGTCAATTCGTGTACATATAAAAGCATGAATTAAGGTAGTGAAGATGGAGGAGGAGACAGAGCGACGAATGACTCTGAGACGTCTTAAATGAAAATATGACGAGCGTGTCACATTTGAAATATGCTCAGTAAAGGTAAGTGAGCTATCAAGTACAACACCCAGATCCCGCACACTTGAAGAGAAGGAAAACAGCGGGAATTTTTCAGAGAGCAGAATGAAATCAAGCTTCTGGAGCTGCTGAGGAGTACCTAGCCAGATGAATTGAGTCTTTGAAGTATTAAGCGAAAGGCGATTAGAAGACATCCATGAGTGGAGATGATTAGTAAGCGATTCAATATGGGCAACTAACAGCAGCTGGGAAGATGAGGGACCATGATTCCCGTGTTTATATAGTATTATATTATTATATTAGTATTATTCCCGTGTTTATATAGTATTCGTGGAAACCAGTTTTGAAGGTGTTTAACACAGATAACCATTCAACTTAAATAATCAAATAAAACAACAAACCGTTATAAGACTCGAGAACGCTTTCTACGATTGGTCGAGCGACAATGTTGTAGATGTCAACTTGTTTACAGTTCGGACCAAAGACCGTATCGAACGTAAAGACCTTCGGAGGTTCAGACCTGTCGCTCGGGGAGGTGACGGTGATTGACCCACGAGCCTCGTCCACCTGTTAGTAACAATAGTGGTCTTTGTTTTAGTAAATATCGACAAAATAGCGGCTTTGGGTGGAATCAAACTTGCAACCATCCGGCTGCAAGGCAACGATCATGCCCAATACAACACCATGCTCCCCGATTAGTGAACATTTATTCATTCTCAATCAATAGAGGCTGGTAATCAGTGCTTAAAGTGTGGACAAATAAGTGCCTGGACACCCCCTTACCTTTCCAAAAGAAGTGACTGGACGCCCGTACCTTTCCGAACTGTGTTGGCCAAATAAGTGGCAGGACGGCGTTCAAAGTTTAAAATAAGTGCATGGACGCCGTCCATGACCATACAGCTGCACATTAGGTCCTGCCGGTAATGCAATATGGCATTAATGAAAAGGGATGAGGATTTGCTGGAGAGAACAGAGATGAGAATGCTGCAATGGATGCTTGGGATATCACTGAAAGAAACGAAATGAGGACAACAGAAAGAAGCATGAACATCAGTTATAATGTAAATGGTATGAAAAATCCTATACCCTCCAGCATTAAAGGGTTAAGGAAATGATTGTTGCGTTGCAGCCGGATGGGTGCAGGTTTGATTCCACCTCAAGCCGCTATTTTGTGGATTTTTCCTTAACCCTTTAATGCTGGAGGGTATAGGATTTTTCGAACCATTTACATTATAACTGACAAGGCATGAGAGACAAAGTGATAATGGTAATTAGAAAAGAGGACAATTTTCAAAACAAAATAATTGAAAGTAGGCGAAGGGAAGGGGATGGAAGTAAAAAGATGGGGGGGCGAAGAAAATAGAAGATAAGCACAAAAGAAAGCAAAAGTAAAGCAAAGGTAAGAAGAAAAAATGAAAGCAAAGCAAATAGCACACATTATAACGTCCAGGCTTGTTTGGAATGGACTCTTGTCTGCTCTGCACTTACTGTCTTGGAATAATTTGCTTGCTTGCTCTCTGTCTTTTGCTTGTGTCTGGGTTGAGAGCACATCTGTGTTGGTTTCTTGAAGGGGGCCACATAAATTTCGAGAAAGAATGAATTTACGAATGGATGGATGGACGAGTGAATGAATTAATGGGCAGATCAAATGGAACCACTTATACACAAACTACCAGTTAAATAAATCTCCATATCAATAGAATCATGAATATTAATGAATATATTAATATTTATGAATATATGAATATTTATGAATATTTATGAACATATGAATATTCATGAATTTGCCTACATGAATATTTATGAGCATATGAATATTTATGAACATATGAATATATAATTCATAAACATTCATGATTGTATGAATATTTATGAAAAGATATGAATGTTTATGAACATATGAATATTCATGAATTTACTTACATTGACCACCTGTTGACATCCGGTGGATGATTCCTTCTCGTTCATCGGACGACATCTCACGACGACCTTAACGTTCTCCGAGTCTTTTCCACCCGCATCGTCTTTCTCCTGAAGCAGACATAACCATAATGTAATACAATGGAATATAACTTAACGGCGTTAACGCAGTAATTATATAGTGACATTAACCTAGCAAACCCTACAACAAACACAGATCAATTAATATTAATACAAACCCACTATTTATTTATGTTGCTCATAAACTGAACTTATACATAAAATCTTTGTAGAATTAGTTATATGTAATAAGCTGCTTTCGGCCAGCCTGAACTGTTGATTAAAAAAAAATTGAATTGAATTGTATTGAATATCGTATATAATATAAAACAATAATGGAATCCCTTAAATAGCCTTGCAATTAAAGCATAGGCTAAATCTTCCGCTTTTTTCTAAGATGTTTAAAATTCCACTTTTTTAGGTGGAGATCCATAAAACCGGTACAACTCAAAAGTATCAAGAAATGGAAAAATTTTCAAACTTGACAACACACATTGCACAAAACAAAGTGCACATATATGCACAAGAAAGAATCTAGAAAGTTATGTGTGAAAGCTTTTCCGCAAAGTTGTTTGGTAGTAATTCTACACATGGAAACCAATTTTCTACACCCTGTCGGCATTACTCATCAGCCGCATCAATACTCTTAATAATCATCACGAAGAACATTTGCAATTGACGCTATTTAAATGGCATACTCTAAACTAAATCAGGAATGACAATCACTGTAAAAATTGACAAACTAATCAGGAAATCTAGCAAACAAATATTAAAACCGTTGCAAGTACGCGACTGTATACATTTCTAAAGAAAATACATTTTTAAATGAATCGCTTTCACTGAAAACACGTACCGGAGCCATTCTAAAGTCCTTAGAATCAACGCGAAGATTTCGATTTACCGCTCAGCCAAATCTGAGACTTAATTCTTCAGTTTTTCAAATATATAAACGAAAATTAAACCGCTAAATAATTTTCGCCGATCGTGGAATTTATGACGGCAGATTCGCAGCAACGAAATTCAGCGCCTGCCATTGGTCGAGCGGTTGCCGTGACGACGGCGCCATTTCGAGGGACATCACGTACATTCGAAGCCGCGTAATTAAAAGGATGATTCAACGTCCAATTTGTGATTTTTTATGTAGCGCCAATTTGATTTTCTTTGCTTTAGTAATACAAGTAGCCTAACTAATAATGAGGTTTGGACTTCGACCGAGCGGTTGTACACCCAGATTAAGAGGATTTCGAGTTTCAATGGACTAGTTTACCGACAGACACATTTTTGGACAAGTTTCTGAGTGAATAGGTTTGTGCAAAGTGTTGGGTTTGTGGACTTGCAAGTGAGCATGATGTGAATAGGTTTGTGCAAAGTTTTGGGTTTGTGGACTTGCAAGTGAGCATGATGTAGGTTGGTGAGTGATATGGCGAGTTTGCGTTTGAACGACTCGGCTTGATAGACTAATCAGTGATAATTTTTATTGCATTGTGAGTGAAATGAGTCGGTTTGAATTGTATTGTATTTGAGCATTCATAAAGCGCCTCTAGTAGACTAGAACGAACCTTTTAGAAGCACTTTCAGTATGCAAGTCCGAATGAGAAAAAGCAGGTCATGGAAAAAGTGACAGAAGAAATTATTTCCATAGAGAAATATATACAACGGACAGAAGGAGAAAGTGCATTCCAAAGATAAGCTTTGATTTAAGGTTTATCATTAAATATTAGCACTTATTATTGCTCTTATTAATATTATTGATAGGATAGATATTAATAAGTGAGATATTAATATTATAATTTATAACTCCACCCCACCACCAGGGCCAGCCAACCCCCCCTTATTACTATCTGAGATATTAATATTATTAATGCCGCCACCACCACCACTACCACCATCACCACTACCACCACCACTCACAGAGATAATACAGAGACAACAAGAACTTCGTCATTTTCTATCTATTTATTCAGGCATTCGTTACATCCATTTGCTTTTTGCCAAAACCGAATCATATTATTCATACAGCAAAAGATTGATAAGTCTGAAGTAAAACCATCTTTGAATCAATGTACATCGAAAACAAAATTTACTTTAAAACCGAAAAATTAAATAAACCAGAAATCACCAGAAAATAAATTGTTAACTCTACCACTTAGATTCTTAATAGCATCGTATCGTACAAGAGAAATTCGTTTATTTAGCGCTATTCATTGTGATTTCGAAATTCGTACAACGTCAACAGTTACTGGTCCACTGTGTCCGTGAGTACAATACCGTAACACATCCGAAGTCCGCGATCAAATCAACTGGATCGATCCATTTGATAGAGGGGTGAAGGATTAGGATGTTGGTTGGCTGGGGAGTGGTCTTGAAGATGGACTGTTCCACTTTCCAGAGGGTGGATTGGAAGTGCATTTGAGAAGTTTCTTATTCAAGGATTTACATATTTTTACTACAAGTTAAGAACTTTATATCAATTGGTACATTTTAACAGAGGGTGAAATATTTAAGTGGATTGGTATTGGACTGGTCAATTTGCTTCGGGTATCATAGAGTAGCGAATAATTGTATTGGTCCATTTAACAAGGGGCGATAAATTTTTCTTGGTCCATCCGATAGGGGCAACAGGTAGGATCACTGGATTTTTTCATTTGAGGGGTGACAGCGTAGAAAATAATGTACCATAAGAACAGATCAATACAACTCTAAAGATAACAGAAGAGTCTTGGCAACTCAAGAATAATTCACAGACCAGTTAGGAATGAAATGAGAATAAATACAGAATAAAATACAATAATTGCAGAAAAATTCTTGGCATCGATTTGAATAACTTCACGGCCGCTCAAACTTCACGTAAGGCACAAATAGCTAAGCCTTAATCTCAGTCCAAATCATATTTAATCTAATCAAGTCACTCAGTACCCCAAATCATCCCTAATCAAATCCCAATCGACTAAGTCTGAAAACATAAACTAAACGTTTGTCGTAAATCTACACTCTGCGAATAAAAGACTTTGGGGTACATCTTCGGAAACATTACTACACCACAATCTGTGAAATAAATACTAACAATAATACCTTCTGTGTGCAAGCTAATCAAATCACATAGAACCGATTTGATTAAACGTCTGACACAATAACCGAATCGAAAATCAAATCATCATCTAATTAAATTTAATTAATTAATTAAATAATAATTAAATTAAAGTCATACCATAAAAGAAGTCATAATCCAACCTGATCTAATCTAACCAGAAACAAATCCAAAGAGATCGAAACAAGTACGAACCCGGCTTCAAGCCGTGACGAAGTCTCTACAGATTTGATCGAGAGAATAAAGAGCCAACGGCTTAATCAGAGATTAACGATTCGATCTCATTCGATCAAAGAAGAATTCGACTAATCTAATCTAATCCAAAACCTTGTATTAAACCATCATAAATTAATCAATCAATCAATCAATCAATCAATCCTTCAATCAAGTAAATAGATAATCAATGAATCTATCAATCCATCAATCAATAAATCAATCCATAAACAAATCAGCAAATCAATCAGTCAATCAATTAATCTTTTACCCGTTTGCGCCGAGAATATCCGCTGAAAACGGGCTAAAAATTTAGAAATGAACGGGTAAAGGGTTAATAAATCAATTAATCTATCACATACATCACTCAAAGGAAGAGCAGCAGCAGCAGCAGCGTTTTCATCAAGCCCTGAGAGACGGACGTCATGGATGTGAAATATCAACGACTTCATTTTCTCAACCTCAGCATACATTAACCCATTTACCGCCAACGTTGCGAAAACGCAACGTACTGCTTAAAAATTGTGGAAAAATTAAAAACGAGAGAAACCTGCACAAATCCACTTTTTCTTACTTACTGGGTGTTTAATAAGTATGCTGTTACCAAATATAATATTATTTACTGTCATTTTATATTTTTTTGAATTTGTCAAAATTTCGTATTTTTGGTGTCGGTTTAGAGGTTTTGTTCAATAATTTTTTTTCTCATAACACGTCAATTTTTCCGAGAAGTGAAGCTGTCCGATTGGAGTACTAATGTGAATAATTAACGTCTTTTGTTTATTAAATTTATTTCTCATTGTATACTGAAACCGTAATCTGCGAAATTTTAATGTTGCGTTTTCGCAACATCGGCGGAATGCGCTATGCGAATTATGTTGCGTTTTCGCAACTTCGGCGGAATACGCTATAAGCTTACACATTATGGCACGTACAAAAACGTCGTACATGTATACAATACATGTAGTAACTCATATAAACTTATTTGAACTTACGATTGCTTGCATAAAAACTACCTGAGGTACTCGGCGTTTCCCAGGAAATTTTGTGTTTCCGCCCCACCAGCCCCCATCAGCACCAACTATATGGGGCGGAGTGCCCAACCAGCTTCCAGACAGCCCCTACCTCCATGGGGTATCCGGCGCTGACGCAGCTCGGAAAGCTTCGGCTTTCCCGCCCTTGCCACTACCCACTACCCACTACCCCTCTCAACTTCATCCCGTTTCACGCTCTTTCCACCCCACCCCATTCTAGACCCATTCCATCCAGCCCACCCCTACCCATTCACGCCTTCCCCGCCCTAACATGCTTCCACCGCTCTGGTGTCCCCCAGTGTTATCCAGTAAATTTAGGCTTGTGACTACTAACACCAACCGCCATCCCCACCTCGCCACCACCCCCACCCACCCCACCACCACCCCACCACACTCCACCTCACCAGTCGCCACCTAACTCGCTCCCACTTTACGGAGTCCCCATCCTCTTTTCTGAAGTAACCGGCGATACTCATGAAATTTCGAGGTAAAAGTTTTGGTTCACCCAGAAACCCAGCGCCCACCCCATCCCTGGTGGGTGGGGTGTGTCCTTGTGGGCGCGAGGCCGCCGTGGGGCACTCGGTCTAGCTGTCAGCTTTGGATTAGTTGTGAAACTAAGTCGAAGATATGGAAACAACGATATTTGTGTTATATTCCTGCCGCCCACAGCCCCCCCAACAGTGAGGGGGTAAAACCCAGGCCCTCCACTGTATGGCCCTGGCGGCCCTCTGCTCAGTTGCAAGGTTTCAGGTCAATAGCAACGAAACTGTGGGCGTACATACTGAAGAACACACCGACATACATAGTCACATTCACATTTACATGCATAGATAATGTTCACCTTTCCTGCCGTTGTTGCGAAAACGCAACGTCCTGAAACTAGGTCACGACCAATAATTTAAATGAAATTGCACTCTCAGAAGTCTATTGGCATCATATTGATGATATACTATGAGCTGCAGCTTGATACGGTGGCTATTTCTCATAGCGGCGGTAAATGGGTTAATACAGCAGATAACCAACCAATCCTCTCCCTCGCCATCTCATCTTCCCAACAACAGTGTACACCCGGTGTACACATTGCACACGCATTCCCTAAGCAGCAAAAAACGGAAGATAACAATTTTCTCAAACCATATCTCTGCCCCCTAGTGGGGGGAACTTGACCCCAACCTCTCAACTGACAGTCCACCCTGCTAACTACAACGCTATCAAGCACCCCCACACCCCATAAGCAGATGCCATCTAGTGCCAAAAAACATAAACAACAGTGACTCATAATTATTTCATCACGCTTACAAATATTTCCTCCAAACATAATGACAAATGAAACAAAACTAAAAACAATTGCACAATAATATTGTAATCTGCCAGCATGACCAAATAGAGTTTGTACACTTATGGGCCCCCATATACAAATAGAGACCTGTATAGAGGCCATACTGGGCCCGTATAATAGAGTCCATCGTGGGACCCAAACAGAACTCATTTGGAACTCGCAAAGAGCCCAAATGGACCCAAATAGAACTAATGTTGGACTCACAAAGAGCCCAAATGGACCCAAATAGAACTAATTTTGGAACCACAAAGAACCCAAATGGACCCACATAGAACTAATTTGGGACCCATACATAGAGCCCAGATGGAACCATATATAGCTCAAAGAGATGCCATGGAGAGCCCAAACAGTTTCCATATAACACTCATATGGAGCCCATACACATTCCAACTAATGCCACAACTAAAATAACTCCACAGAATAAATAATCTACAAACCAACAAAGAAAATTCAACGTAAAAACCGATCGATGATCTTAGATGTCTATTTCCTGAGGATCAAGTCATGTTCCGTGCTCTATGCATCACCAACGAACAATTAAAATAATAATACCGTATATACTCGCGTATAAGTCGATCCGCGTATAAGTCGAAGTGTAGTTTTTAGAAAAAAATAGCGTCCAAAATCGACGGCTCGCGTATAAGTCGAATGCATAAAATCAAAACAAGTGACATTTAACAATATCATTTTTAATGATAAAAGAAACTTTAAAAACGCGCAAATTCTATCAAAATTATGTTTGGAATTGTTCATAATATTAAAAGTGTGATGATGACTTCCGGCAACTGATTCCGATTTCTATTATAAATTTAGCAAGTATGTCAGCCCCAACTGAAAAAGCACTCTGGCGGCAGCGCTACCTTATGGCGTACGGCGTGCGTCCAAGAATATATATCATCCCGTACAAAATCTTACTGCGCTCGGTGCCATTGTCCTTCTTACTGCGCTGGGTGCGGTTGTCTTTTGATCTATGAGTGCCGCGATCTTGACTTGTTATTTTGGCGGTTTGAACAAGCGATAATAAAGATCGCTTTCGGTGCATGAAATAATTATATTGTACAATCATAATTATAATAATATTGTTACAAGAGAAGAATATTTCGTTTAAAACTGTATTTAGTCAGTAATTCGTTGAAATGTAATTTTTTGGAAAACGATGTAACAAATTCCATTTTCGTGTCGAATATTCGGTCCAAAATCGACCGTCGGTTTTGCACCTCGCGTATAAGTCGAAGACGGTTTTTGGCGTTCTGAAATAGTCTTAAATTTCTCGACTTATACGCGAGTATATACGGTAGACGTAATAATAAAAATAATAATAATTCATTCTTGAATTAATAATAGTCCCAAAGTCCCTAGAGAAATGAAGTACCTCAGGGCAAAAAATAATAATAGTAGTAACAATGATAATAATAATAATCATTGTAATAATACAACAGAGAGAAACAACTTCTATGCTTCAGCATCTATCGATGAATATTTAGCGCTTCAACACATACAGTCACTTTCAGAAGCAGTATTCCCATCTGCAAAGAATAGCCATTCCAGAACATCACTCCCCACCAATTTAATAAATGCTGACGGATCACTGATACCGAAGATAAAAAATAATAATGACACTAACAACAATAATAATAATTATAATAATAACAATAATAATAACTTAAATAATTATTTACCACCTCGGGCGAAAAAAATAAAAATAAAAACGATGACAACAATAATTTTTTTAATATAATAATTGAACCCAGGAGCCTAAACAAACAACTACTCAAAAACTCTATCGAGGAAATCATTCTCGGAGTCAACCAAAATCCCCCATCACCACCACCAAACAAACAGTTAGTTATCACACCCATCACCCATCACAACATCGCCATGACAACAATTCGTCCAATCAAAACGCAAGATATCCCGCCACCTGGTGACAGAACCGGAAGACAGGAATGTGAACGAAATGACGTAAAGTCGAGTCGAGACTCGCATCTAGTCGCTCGACGTTTGACACGACTCTCTCGACGCCGCGTGACATGCGTCGGCGACAGCTGCGTGACACGAGTCGAGCGGCGTCGTGACAGAAGTCGAAGGATTGGAGTCGGAAGTCGGCGTCGTCGTGTCGGACTGCGACTTGATTGCGGTTTCGTGGACGCGTTTCAGGACTTCTTCGACGCCGTCGCGGTTGCCGGCGACGTAGCTGACGAAACCTTTGTGGAGTAGGTAGAGATGTTTGTGACATACGCTCACCTGAAAAACGCACCCACAGAAAAGTTAGACATATATTCAGTTCAGCTTTCTGAAGTGTTATTTGTCTCCCTTTCTCTGCCAGTCCGACAGTGTCCGCTTATTCATATGTAGGTTGTGTTCTATCTTCTCTGACCCTGAGCATGTCCCCCATGATCATCTCATGCCAGAACAAAGTTTAATAATATTATATCTGTGTGCCTCTCCTTCTCAATGTCTCTCAGTCTGTCTCTGTGTGCCTCCTTCTGTGTCTGTCTCACCTCAATGCCAGTCAATCCTCCATACCTTCTCAAAGTCAGTCTGGCTCCGTCTCTCTCTGTCCGTCTCCCTCTGTCTCTCTCTTTCTCTGCCTGTCTCGTTTTGTCCCTCACATGTTGTACCTATGCATCTCTTGGCATGTAATTCTGTCTTCCCTCCAACCTCTCCTCAAAGCCCCCCATGGGCGCATTTAGTGGGTATTTACCGTATTCACCCCTTCCCAAAATGTACAATCTCCAATTTCCTCAAATTCTAATTCTGCATACTCTGCAACCCTGAAACGGAGAATATTGTGGGGAAGCTTGTTCCAGACAACCACCCCCTCTTTCCCTCCACCACCACACACCTTATTCTCATCCAGGAATCGAAGTTTGATGGTGAGGTCATTGTGGAGACGGTCGAATCGTTGTTTGCTCATCTGAAAGATGCGTTCCGCATCCTGCGCCTTTCCAATCGCTGATGCGTCTCGCGCCTGCAGCCGCAACCCATCCAGGTAGAGGCGGTCGGCGTCGTACTTTATTCTGGAACACACACAAAAACTGAATTAAACAATGACTATATAACCCTGGATCAGTGGTTTTTTTACGCTACGAGTGTTTTATGATAACCAAAAACAGGGATGCCACGCATAGCTTTTTCCACCTAGATCTAGGTTTTTTCGTGTCTTGTCTAGGTTTCTAGGTTTATTTTGTCAGAATCTAGCTTAAGTCAGAAAATATATTACCTTCCAAGGCACATATTGTGTTGCCCACCTTGTGAAACCCTTATACAGCATCGGTTGACAAAAATTCATGTATTTTTCAGAGAAATTCTTGATCTAGCCTTTTCTAGCCTTTTTTCGGCCAGTTCTGAAAATAAATTACCATCCAAGGCACTATAATTGTGCTGCCCATTATGTTTCACCCTTATATAACATTGGTTGGAAACACTTTAAAGGTGTCTAAGGCGACCACTCCAATCAATCAATAATTATTGTGTCTCACCTACTTATTACATTTCCATTTCATTTCAAGGGCTATACGTTTCATGGAGACCTAGGGCAACACAGCAACCATTCATTCACTCCAAGAATTTGTGTAGCACCCCTTCATAAAGCAAGCACACCCAGAGGCGCTCCCAGTCCAACCACGGCAATACAAATGGGTCTTAAGCTGCTTATAAAAACACTGGTGAGTCAGCCCTGGGTAACAGGCAGAGCTGAAAGTGAGCCCGGTCGGTCCGAGTCTGCGACCCGGCATAAATTTTCGAGACCTGCTGTTGCCAGGTCTCAGCAGGGTCGCAAAAAAGGTTGCCAGGTGCCAAAACTAGGTAAAAATGGTAGGATTTTGGATAATTTTGGGTAAATTACTTAAAATTAAAAAACATGGTCAGAAAACAAGTATGGGCCAGAACCCAGAAGCATGATTGTCTGCCAAAGTCTGATTCGGCAACTTTTCCAAACCACTTTCAGCACTGGTAACAGGTGTACAACTGAAAAGCTGAGGTTCCAACACGAGGGACCATCAGGGTCAATCAGCTCCCCGTTGGAGGCAGGGCTAGGGAAACAGGCAGAGCTCACACATAGATCGTTTGGAGTAAACCAGCGCTGAGAATATAATAGGGTAATAGATGTAAAAAAAGCATGACACCGACAGGTTGAGATTCCAACACGAGGGACCAACAACGTTGCAGGCTGAGCAAAGGGCTCTGTGAGCTATGGAAACAGGCGTTGGACAGCAGAACTCAGATAGTTAGGCTGGAACATAGTCAAGGAGATAGCACCAAATCAGCCCAGAGATGGTGATGACACTGTGGTGTGTGTGGAACAGAAGACTTAACAAAGGTGAAATAACAGAGACTGGGAGTTGAAACCCCCAACCCTCAACCCTCCTCAAATAAAATTCTCACCCTGCACCTACTTAACCCAATTTTAACAGACTGTCCACTGTGATTCCTTACATTAATGATGAAGCGCTCAATTCAACGTATCAACGTAAATCTAATTCCTTCGACTACCTTGCGGCTTCGTGATTCTTGACGGTCAACAGCGTGTCTTCGATCGTTGTGTTGCAAAGTGTAGACATACTCGTCATGAAGACATTCAACGCACCTTCGACAGACAGTCACAAAATTATTACAACGCTGATGAAGAGTTCGAGACAAAGAAGTGGGGCCAGAACAGAGAGTTCAAGTGGGGTCAAGATGAATAAGGGGCCATCAAGTGGGGTAAGGATTAAAAAGAAACCGTTAAGTGCAGACAATATGGGGGTGTGATAAAAAAAATGAACCGCTAAGTGGGCTGTAAGGAGTCAGAATGAGATTGGGCCTTCAAGTGGGGTAAGTATAAAAAAAGAGGCCATCAAAAGGGTCAGGATAATAGGGGACATCAAGTGAGCCAGAAAAAGATATCGCCAAAGCCAAAATCGGGCGTGCAAAAAAAATACAGACCAATAGCAATCCACCATAAACCCTCAATTTGACAAACATACTCATCGTTATTATGCAAAATGCTCTGAATGAAAGAATGAATCAAATAAAAAAAAATAAATAAAAAAATGAACGAATGATCTAATAAATAAATGAATGAATAAACAAACAAATGAAATCCACCACCTACCCAGCAGCACCTCTCCATTCCTCGCGAGCAGTTTCTGCGTCTCCGCATTGTACGCAAACTGCTCCGTGAGTTCCACATTCTTCGACGCCAACTCCCCAAACGCATCTCCGAGCGCTCTCTGCGTCTGCACAAGCCGCTGAAAATGCACGTGGAGGGTCCTGGCGAGCCGCAATATCTGCAGATACTGGCGCTGGGTCTCCCTCAGAGCCTCCACCCGGGCCTCCGTCTCTGGGTCCACGGTCCGCGGGGTCTGCCCGAGCCGCTCGGACACGTACTGCTTCGTGTATTTCAGCGTGTTTAGCGACCATTTTTTGAAGGATGTGAGGACGGAGGGTGCCAGGGAGGTGTTGGGGTATGTTGGGGGCATTGTGGAAGTGGCTGGAAGCTTGCGGGGAGTGGTAGAGCGAGACGGGTCAATGATGCGTGACGATTCTGTGGAACGGGGTGGTTCCGTCGTGCGGGACGTGTCGGATGGTACTGGAGTGCTGCCGGTTGGTTTAACTGTGAAAGAAATATGAATAGCGCTGTTATTTAGTTTATCTATATAAATAAAAATGAAACTTTCAAATCATGCCCAAAGTTACGCACCGAATGTTGTGAAAATTTACCAAAACCTTCCATTCCAATAGCACCGTGTCTTAAGATTTTCTTTCCAGAAAAAGACGCAATCTTTTCCACAAAAAGTGAACTTTGCAATACCTTCGACCGCCATTTGCAAATTCAACCAAACCGCACGCTTGCAAAATTTCACAATCGTGTTCAGCCGAAACACAGTGACGAAACATCAATGAGTTCGCGTGCCGTGACGTCATAAGCGAGTCCATTAATAATTCCATTACGAAAGCGGCCTTCAAACATTCTTGGGCTGTCAGTAAGAGACGGTGTGAGGGAGGAGGAGGGGAGGGGTAGGGGGAGGGGGACGGGAGGGGAGGTCTTTTCTGCCACAGCAACGCGTGGCTGGGTACAGCTAGTAAGTTATAAATTCACGGCTGGTTTTTTAGTCTATTGACACTGTGTGATAACAAAGATCATTAATAATGATGATAATAATAATAATAATAAAAATAATAATAATAATAATTCTTTAATGAAACGCCTGCAAATGTCAAACTTAACTACTAACTGAACAGACAGCCTGCAATACATGGCGCTAATAGCAGCCTACAAAGCATGTCCGCCCAACGGGGGCTCAAACTCGCTACCACTGGCTCTCTACGCCAGCATTTTATTTATTACTCTACCGGACCCCAAATTTGACCCTCCTACTCTATTCAGGCTTGGGACTGGCACTGGCAGAGGGTAAACAGTGGTGAAGTTAAAGTTAAAGTGATTGTGTCTCATCATAGATGATCGCAGTCATGAATTTATAAAGTGACACTTCACGAGAATCTGACAGCACCACAAAAACAGAGAAAGGAAACTTGGGGCCAAAAACAAGAAGTTCATTTATACGCAGATTGGTAGGTAACTTAGTCAAAAGCCAATATACATAAATTCATGATGCAAAGATGCACACATTAAAACATTCATTGATACCTACACAATACACATCCAAGAACGGTTTATAAACAGGACTGGCGACTCAATGCATAAAGTTGTGTCCCTAGTTTAATAAAGAAACTAGAACTAAGATACCTGACTGAACAAAACGAATAGACAAGATGCTTTTCATGTAAAACAAAACACAGAACTTTGTGCAGCTGGACAAATAAACAATACACCGGTACAGTTCACTTTTAAAAAAACGCAAATATACAAAAAAACACATACACAAAAAATTATAAAAACATGCATGCATACAAAAATATACATGCTCAAAACATACACAAAAATACACACAAACAGGACTGTCAACATTTTACAAAACATTGTCATGCAGCTCTGATAAATAAAAAATATACTTACAAACTCACATGCAAAAACCCACACATAAAAAACACACATGCTCACAAATATACACAAAAAACACACACACAAATATGGCTGTCAACATTTCACAAAAATTCAGCCCGGATGCTTATTATCAATCGTCATTACAAAAGGCCATTGAGCTCAACCAATGGAGTTCTGTCTAGTTATAATTTAATGAGATGCCATTGAACTAAAGCCTAAAATTTAAAAGCCACACATGGTTTACAAGCGTCAGGCTGATACAAGGACCTAGGCATAATTTTTGTATATATAATTATAATTATAGTTCTTATTATAGTAGACTACATGGCTAGTTTTGATATTACTAGTGTCACAAAATAGAGTATCTCCTAATAATGATATCCCCATTGATGAAGACAAATTGAAAAAAGCAACTTCCGCATGTATGTGTTTCTTTTGTAAATTAACTTCCAATTGCTTTCTTCTGAACATTACCACTAACCGATGAAATTATTTCTACTAGCCAACACTGTTTGCAGTGCTTTAATGAACAGGTGTCTGGGAAGTTGGGTTTGGCTGACAGATCTACACTCAAACACATGCAAACAAAAACACAACACAAACACACACACATGCATGCATACAAAACACAAACACACACAAAAACACACATGCATAGAAAACACACACACTTAAGCATGCCCAAAAACACACATGCACAGAAACACACATATATAAACACACATGCACAAAAAACACATTCAAAAACACATGCACAAAACACACACAAAAAATACACACACAAAAACACACATGCATAGAAAACATACACACATATAAACACACATGCATAGAGAAACACACACACAAAAACACACATGTGCAAAGAAAAACACACACACAAACACACAAAAACACATTCAAAAACACGTCCACAAAACACACACAAACAAACAAACACATACAAACAAACACCTCCCATCATCAAACATCCACAAACCTGCCGCAACAACTTTCGTCTCCGCATTCATTCTCGCGCCGCTCGCAATCGGTCGAGCCGACTGAAAGATCGACGGGGAACCAGCGTCGCCGTCCTCTTCGAACATGGTACCAGTCTTCTGGCGGCCATTTTCCTCGAACATCGTGCTGCGACTGTCGCTTACGCCAGATCCGCTTTTCAGATTCAGTTCGTATAGGTCGTCGTCGTCGTGGGACGCGCTTTCGTAGCGATACTCTGTTCTGTGTTCGGACATCTTCTGTGTAGTCTTCAGGTTTCTGGAATGAGAACGAGAACATGCACTGTTTTCATTATTATTGTTATTATCACACTCACTATTATTATTATTATTTAATAATAATAATATTATTGCTATTAGTATTATTGTTGTTGTTATTATTATTATTATTATTATTATTATTATTATTATTATTATTATGCGACGACAGTTTGTCCACTCTTATAAGGAACGTAACACACGACGTGTGACTGTCTTTTTCGGCCGACACGGCCTCATCTGCTGAAGGACGCTTCCTCCTGTCGTTCCACGGCTCGTTTTGCCGGATTGTAAATCTCCTTCTCAGGTCGATCAGGGAGCGGTGGCAATGTTCCAGAGAGGCAGATGGCGTTCCCGCGTAGAAGAGCCACCGAAATCCGCTGGAATAAGTACGACGCTTCCATAGGGTCATGGGTAGCAGAAGCAATTCTCTTCCCCAATTCTCAATGGAGGGAAAGAAACCACCAGGAAAACCAAGAAGATGCTTCTGGACTGGTTGATGGACAGAGAAAATGGTCGAGGATATATAAAGAAATCAAGAATAAAGCACAGAATAGACAAGAATGGTATCGTTGGAATCTTCTATAGATCTGCCTAAGGGCAGAACACTAATGTTCAAAGAAGATAGCGCCGTGCTAACCTCCTAAGACAATCATGTTATTGGCGGACACTCTATATGAAAACTCACATGTCAAAGGTCCGATACGCTGTGCTTCATGCAAAAATTAAACATTTGCTGTAATGGGATTAAGCCGGTCAGCGGTTATATTTGATATCAAAGCGCTATATACAGTTGGGTAAACGTGTATTTTAGTATCCTAAATTATTTTCACGCTTATAATGGTACAAAAAGAGTCTTAAAACATTTCTGCAAACGTGCTATTGTGTAACTAATGTATTATTATACTTAGAATTTCTTAAAAAGAAGGAAATCGATTGAAAAATTGTAATATTTGGTCATAACAAACCGCCAATCGAAGTTGTTATTCAATTATGACCCTTTCCGGAAGTTGCGTGCGGCAAGTGTGCAATAAGACAGCACGCAAAAATAAGTAAGTAAGTAAAAGTCCAGCTTTTTCAATTGCATCAGTTTTTTATGAATCCAACTTCTGTTTCAATAGTAATTATTTTTCATCAATCCAGTTCCAATTTAAGCTAGAATATTTTTAGTAACCCAGCTTCTATTTCTCGCCCGTTATTTCTGTCAATCCAGCTTCTATTTCAGATAAAAAAAATACCCTCATCCCGCTTCCATTACTTAAGAGTTTTTCATAAATCCGGCTTCTATTTCAGAACAAGAAATTCTTTCATCCAGCTCTTATTTCTCATGTGTTATTTTCGTCAATCCAGCTTCTATTTCACTTGTAAAAGAACCATCATCCAGATTCCATTTCTCGCGTTTTTTCCATCAATCCAACCTTGATTTCACTTGTAAAAGCTTTCATCCAGCTTCCATTTCTCATTTTGAATTTAGGTCCGAAGTCTTGACGTAGGCCTACCAGTACACGTTATTTATAGTCGCATATACGTCGATGGTTTGGGCGCGTAACTTCCGGTCAGATGTTGTGTTTCAATGGCGGTTCGAACGGCGATTTTGCATGGGAAATGTGACATTTTAAAAACATATTTTTTGTCAATATTCTTCTCTTTGCCAAATTTTGAGTGTTGTGTTATATCAGTTGGTGAAATCTACGCTATCAGAAATAATTTGCGGCGTTTTTTGTGTTATTATAAGCGTGAAAATAATTTAGGATACTAAAATACACGTTTACCTAAAGTTGTTCCGTAATTATATTAACACAAATCGTGATGCGTTGAATCATGCACCTGAAGAGAGCGATTTAAACAGTGACACGTTTTCATCCTAATTAACGTCTAAATGCTTCGTAAATATCACTATTTTTGCAAAATAAAATGTAGCAATTTAATATAAGAAACAAAGTAATTATTGCATGAAAATTATCAAAATACGTACCAATTAATTTGTTAGAAATTCGCCGAAGTCGTTTTTACGAAAGCCGTCAGATGTCGTTAAATGATTTTCTCGTCATGTGTAGTCGTCTGTAACCGAAAACCGGTTTCAGTTTGAGAGTAAGTAAATAAGTAAGTAGGTAGGTAAGTAAGTAGGTAAGTGAGTATTTTCGCAATGGGACACCGAATAATAAATAATAATAATATCATTATTATACATCGGAGTAATGAGAGGCAATTAAAAATGTAAAAATTTAAAGCCCAAGTTAAATAGAATATAATTACTAAACCATAATCGTCAAACAAGTTAACTACTGTAACAGGTCTAGGCTATAGCATTTTTGTGATAAATCTTTCTGCAATCAACGAATCACATCGCACGAGATATCTCTAAATTATGTGAGCGGAGCTTAAGGGAATTACCACGTTTCGGTGGAAGAAGATCATGGCCGGAGGACATGCCTGGGTCACAGCTGCTAGAGGATATAATAGGAGCAAACAGGATAGCCTATGGCTTATATTATTGGCTTATATTATAATTTTTTATATTATATTAGGCCTATATCTGCCTTAGAACACGGTTAACATGTCAGAAGTAGGATTACTATCATCAATCAATATTATTAATCATGTAATCAATCAATCAACGTGACCCTGTAACGCACACCTGGGGTCCATTGGACCCCAGAGGTGCAAAAACTTGTTATATCTCTATTGATATAAGCAGTAAAAATCTGAAATAATTCAAATTCCTCAAAAATTCATCCCTCTACATGTACAAAAAAGTTGGGAGACTGTAGCACCCCGGTTTTATACGGACGGAAATTACTTTTCATGCAAATTGAAGATATTTATTATGCCTCCCACTAAACTTGCGACGTATGCCTAGGCTAAATTCGCCTGCTTTTTATAAGTCGCTCGAAACCTTTTTTTTAGCTGTGGCTGGGGGCGCATTTGAGTAGGTTTCTTGAAGAGGCGCTATATAAATTCACGAAATGAATGAATGAATATAATACAATACGGTTGGCATGTAGTTGTTGGTCGCAGTTCCAGCCTCAGAAGAAGCACTGGGAGAGGCGATCTAGGCTATAAATATATGAATACAGTACAATGAAACAATAAAAAAATACAAAGCAATACCCGGTACCATAGAATTTCCAACAAAAAGAATACAATACAGTACAATAAAATAAATGAAATACAATACAATACAATGCGTACACACATAGTATGCATACATGCATATTTCTGGTTCATTTTTGTCTTTTCCAGTTTCCTGGTGAGTGTGTCCTACCTGGATATCTACCAGGATGAAGTCCGCAACTTACTCAATCTTGACCAGACAGTAATGGAGGTCGGCAATTTTGTTTCCAATTGGGTACACCTTTCAATATCGAAACCTTTTTAACATTACAGGATCTTTCTATAAAAGGGTGGGAAGCAGTGATCTTTTAGTCGACTCTTTAGATGCTTTTGAGTGTGGTAAGAGAGGTCTCCTTAGGCACCTTTTAAACAAATTCAACTGATGCTATATATGTATGAGAAACAAGAATTGTGTATGGTTATATTTATGCAGCTGAATCTTCATTTATTGGCATCAACAGAATTATAAACCAATACCTCATCAACATGAAAAGTTGCATGCGTCGCTGGAAAACAAGCGGATTATTCAGCTTCATGCTGACAACAGAAACTGTTATAGCCAGAATTAGTCAGCGGCTAGGAGATAAGACACCGTCATAAATACCGCCCCTGGTTGGAGAGGTTTCTAGCAGGTGGTGTTGATGATGATGCTGCTGCTGCTGATGATTATGATGATGATGATGATGATGATGATGATGATGATGATGATGATGATGATGATGATGATGATGATGATGATGATGATGATGATGATGATGATGATGATGCTGCTGCTGCTGATGATGATGATGACGACGACGATGATGATGATGATGATGATAATGACGACGCCGACGTTGACGATGACGAAGATAGCTACAACCTGGAACGTTACACTGCGCCTATAGTTCTCACTCCACTCTGCCATGGTTTGAAGAGGCTGTAAGTATATAACAAATATTAAATGATGATGACGATGATGACGGCGGTGTTGGTAAACTGACCTTTTATATATATAGTGTTTCTCTGAACTGTATACACCACAGAGCATTTATGAAGTAGTAAGGTAGCACGACATTTAATCACACGATACTTAACACCGCGACATTAAATCTCGCGACAGTTAATCCCGGCGACATTTAATCCCGGCGACACTTAATCCCACGACATTTGATACCGTGACACTTAATACCTTTGTTGCCGGGATTAATTGTCGCAGGATTATCTCTCCGGTACTAACTGTCGCGGTATTACGTATCGCGTGATAAAGTGTCAAGGAACCAGTACTACCAGTAGTAGGGCGACATTAATCACGGTGTAAATTAAACTGAGTGGTGTACGGTAGATGCCATACAATGAAACGTACCATCATTGGATTACAACGAAAATCAGTTCTTCCGGTTTCTTATATATACCGACAATAAGAAACAAATCAATGGTGTTAAAATCGGACACGATAAAACATCTTTTGTTTGTACGTGCACTGTCATATCCAATCGGAAAAAAATAAGACAGATATACAGACAGACAGACAGACAGACAGACAGACAGACAGACAGACAGACAGACAGACAGACAGACAGACAGACAGACAGACAGACAGACAGACAGACAGACAGACAGACAGACAGACAGACCGACAGGCAGGAAGACAGACAGACAGAGAGACAGATAGACAGACTGACAGACAGACAGACAGGCAGGCAGGCAGACACACACAGACACACCTACAAATGCCTGTCTGTCTGTCTGAGCAGCAAGTCAAAACACAGAGCAAACTGTTACCCTGCAAGGTGCTATTTATTCTGGTAAAAAAATAAATTATGGAGCTGATAAATAATTATACCTATAGTTGTAAATGATGGTCTGACCTCTAAGTAAAAGCATTCACGTCGTTTTATTTATATATGCAGGAACAAGCCGTAAAAGAAGCTGAGACCGACAAATATAGACAGACAGGCAGTTCAATCGCCAAAATGTTGATCTCTACCATGCCTTGGACACCTTCAAAAAGGTTGCTATAGATATTATTTGTCTGTTTTTACGCTGCATCGCTCGCTTGAGTGCATAAGAAATAATTATATTATGAAAGACAATCATATAAACATAAGATTTATGGAAGACTGACAATCTTAAACGGAATCCTATGCATATTCCCTTTAGAATGAATAACTATTCTCTTTACACAGCGGTATATCAATTAAATCTACATTGTATATAATTATTAACGATAGCATCTTGCATACAAAAATCAAAGAAATGCTTAACATAAATGCTCAATTTATACTTTCTGAATAACTAGTGTATAAAATATCAAATTCATTAAGTATAAATACACATAATATATTTCTTCTTTAAGGTGTGTAAAATTTCCATATTTATATTTTCTGAATAACTAGTGATGAGGGAGAGTCGTTTGATGACGCCTTATCCGCTTAACAGTTTTCATTAATGGTAAGATCATAAAACGGATTGAAAAACAGCGCCGTCAATTTTTCGACCTCGTCAAACCTACAGATGATTTTTCACTCCTGCGCTCTTTAGAATAGAATAGTTATTGATTACTTAAATGTGAAATTGATCTGCTATATTCTTAACGGAGATTGTTAAGATGATTACGAGATTTGAAGACTCTTGATTCATTCAGTTAAATAGTTATTTTGTTGACGCATTGTTTGTTAGAGGGTTAGAAATACATGTAAATATCGTAATTCTGCGACAAAATATATATAACTAATGCTCAACATTAAAAAGGTGTCTTATGAGGAACTGATGTGATCGCTGCAGCAATGGCTGCGTGCTTACTTTATGCAATGTTAGAATACAAGTCTACCTAAAAAATACGTCAGTGCTTCTTGTGGGCGTTTTCCCATAATTACATTAGCGGATGGGCCTATACGTAAATTGTTATGGTAATTTGATATTGCACTTCTTACTTCTTTCGAAGTGCATACGCCATATGATACAGGCATCCAGAGGGCGCCATATAAATCTAGATTAATTGATTAACTGGTTTATTTTTTTATTTTTTTATTTCTTATTTTTTATTATTTTTTGGGACTGTTTGACTGACTGTCTGACCGATTGACTGACTGACTGACTGACTGCCTGACTGTCTGACTGACTGACTGACTGTCTGACTGACTGACTCACTGACTGACTGACTGTCTGACTGACTGACTGACTGTCTGACTGACTGACTGACTGCCTGACTGACTGATTGATTGAGTGATTGATCGATTGATTTATTTGTTGATTTATTGATTAACCCTCGGGCTACCGGGGGGGGGGGTGGTATCCACCCCCCCTTGGTTTTTCCCAAATCAAACTTGTTTCGTTTGGAATAAAAATGTTGACGTTTTAGGTAGCTGTAGAGGATTCATTTGCACACATTTTGAGCTAAAATGTGTGATGATATACCATACCATTCAAAAGTTTCGTTTTGAATCTGCCATAAATGTATAACCGTAAGCTCAAGATTTTTTTGTATCAGAACCGGTTATATTTCACAAAACACCTTTTTAACTTATTCAATTGATACTATATAACGAATAATAGATCATGGATCAGCAAATACTTCGGCATAGGCATTTAATACAAAATATTGTGAGTGAGTATAATATTATGCTTTATATGTTGGAGAAGCCCGGAAGAGTAATAGATAACACGCAGGCGTAGAGTGCAAGAGGTAGCGAGTTCGAGCCCCCGTTGGGTGGATATGCTTTGTATGCGGCTATTAGAACTATGTATTGCAGGCTGTCTGTCCAGTTAGTGTAAAATGTTAAGGTTTGTGTTTTCTGTGATCGCCTTTCTTGTGAATTGTTTAAACTGCATAATTGTATATGCCTACTGCAACCAATTAGTTTCTCAGATATTTACCAAATTGACGGCTATAATCAAAAACTATTAATTAATAAAAGCTTTACTCCGCTACTGCTTGCAGTCTGCAAGTGCCAGTCTCAAGTATGGACTAAGGAGGAGGGCGACGCTAATGATCTTTATTATTCACACAGTGTCGTTAACTTGAAAGTGCTATTATACTATGTCGATATAATTTTAATTGTTAAACTGCGTCAATAGAGGAATTTAGAAAAGCAGGCATTCCACGGACGGACGGAAGAATGGAAATTACGTTCGTTCAACAACCTGGAATGGACTTCCTTTGACTATGCGTCACTTCCCAAGCTGTTCTCAATTTCACAAACTGTTGAATACTTTTTTGGTTTGATCTCGGCTGGGAGCGCCTCTAAGTAGGTGCCATGATGGGGCGCTATATAACTTCTGATTGATTGAATTGATTTATAATGAAATAGCCGCAATCTACCTTAATTAATCAAGAACGCGCTTTTGAATCTTGAACACCTCTTTCACAGATTTTAATACTACTATATTAACGTTAAAAATTTGGTCAATCAATGGCACGATGCAGTCATGAAGTCACAGCCAGACTACATTATATCAAAACTTTATTGTAGACAGAAATGTCGACTTGATGATGATGATGATGATGATGATGATGATGATGATGATGATGATGATGATGATGACGACGACGACGACGACGACGACGACGACGACGACGACGACGACGATGACGATGACGATGACGATGATGATGATGATGATGATGATGATGATGATGATGATGATGATGATGATGATGACGACGGCTGGTGATGATAAACTTCTTTGAACTGTCACACACCACAGTGCATTTATAAAGTAGTATCGCGACGCTAATCATATTTTGCTATAACACAGTGTAAATTAAACTGAGTGGTATACGGTAGAAATTATCTACTATATCGGATACAACGAAAATCATTTTGTCCGGTTTCTTATATATACCGACATTAAAAAACATATCAATGGTGTTGAAATCGGGCACGACTTTGGTTTGTATGTCCAATCGGTGATGAGAAAAAATAACATCTACTTTTCATGGTTGCTGGTGATGAATTATTTGGTTATCGCGTTCATCTTAGACACCTTTACAACTATTTCTATTCTTCTGATGTTCATTTCTGCATGTTATATTCTGGTGCTGTGAATTTCACAATGATCAAAATAACTCTTGGAAATAGTTTGCATTCGCGCGTGTTGTTTGTTAATGTTTTTAGATAATATGTCAACATGTTTGCAGGCAATTATGAATGCATGTTGTACGCTGTTCTTTTTCGTGCAGAGGAAATGCAAACAAACCATTAGCAAAAACCATTACAGAGGAAACCAATAATTGTTTTTATATTACTTGACAGTTTGTTGTCCAACTTACTTACTTAGTTAGTCGATCGTCTATGATAAAGTGAATAATCACAGTTTTCACATAATACAGAGCGGACTTACAATAATAAACGATGAAATGACATAGTCGAGACGGAATGTCAACGTGGCGCGAGTGATTTTTAAATATAGTGTGTAAAATCAATTTTAAAGGTGTCCAAAGAAATAAAGAAATGAATAGATATTCTTATTCATTGGATGGATTGACTTTAACACTTCACTTCTATGTGGGGCGGGCGGTTGGGGGAAAATGACACAAATATCATTACTTTTACATCTTCGTCTTAGTTTCGCAATAACCTGAACTTGATTGCTAGGCAGAGTTACAACAATACCCACTAGGGCCACTACATGTATATACTCATAAACCGCTCTGCAGAGACAGGATGGGAGCAGTTTTTTCTTTACGTCCCACACGTTTATAACGCTGCAAACAAAGCAATATATATATATAAAATGCATGTACCTCGTGGTCTAGTACCTTGCTCAAAAGTGCTGTAATATATGCCTGGCAAATTTCTGCCCAGGGTAGCGGTCTCTGTTGTCATAAACCCTGGTCAAATATGAATCCTCCTCCCCAACTCGTGAAGAGTCTTGCTTCTTTTCAGTTACCGCAGACAATCAATAATCTACGATTCTTACCGAGAGAAAGTCTTAAATCGAAGTTGTCAAATAAATGATAAAATTATACAGGTTGCACGGGTCATAAGAAAGTAACATCCCGACCATTTTTTGCCCTATCTAGGCCAGAAGTAAAAATTTCATGGTTTAATACGGATTCGAATCTTTTCTATGCGGTTCTAAAGACCGATGGTCTTAGATACCTTTGAAATTGTTTTAAGAAATTCTATAATTGTAAGTACGATATACCACAACAAACGTTGGATCCTCGCGAAAAAATTTCACAACTGTTAGTAGTAGAGATAGTGGTCATATTGAGTCTCAATATTATATTGATTATAATAATAATATTATTTTTTTATATAAGTTTGCACTCGCTGAGGCAACCTAAGTTGTCCCAAAAATATCGCCGATGATGACGATGACGATGACGACGACGATGAAGATGATGATGACGACGATACCGACAACGGCAATGACGACGACGATGACGGTGATGATAATGATAATGATTCTGTTGATGTTATTGATGACAATTATGACGACGATGACTATGATGACGACGACGACGTTGACGATGTGAAAGGCAGAGAACGGTTCGCAGACAGGTTGGTAGGGGACGATTTTCTTGACAATTTTCTGTTCCGTTTGTCTTTCATTGATAAATAGTTGACAGTAGTTGTATTGACGGGTGGACGTAATTTACCATAGATGATGGGAAAGGAAAGAGGGGGTTGAGCAGTTCTAAAAATTCCTTAAAATCAGCCCTGGTTCTAAATAATATAACTTTTTTTATTGGCACTAATTGCATTGGTATACTGACGCTATAATTGTCTATAATTGATACTTGGAAGCAAATAACCACTACTCCAATGCCTCGTGACACAATGTCGTTGAATTGAAACAACTATTACTTTCCGCTGATTTAAACATTCAATTATAGTGACTGATTGGAGGCGTTCCCTTGAACACCTTTAGAACTTGGTTTAACAATGCTATAAATGGTTTACGCAGACAAATGTGTGTTATTATACTGCCCATCGCTTTGACAGCAGTTGAAATAATAATTATTGTAACTTAGAGAGAAAGGTTTTGATTTTCCTGCTATTAAACGGTTTCCGTGTCACGACATTGAGCATTTTGCTCATTCACATGTGCTCAGCATTACAGATTGAATATTCTGCCGCTACTACTACCGCTATTACTGCAAATAAAGTCACGCTAGGATTAAGACACCTTTAAGTCGTAGATCACCAATGCTATATAAAAACGGGACATGACAAACGATTATAATATCTCCATTTTGACGTAGTCTCCACGGTTACTGTACCAGTAAGTTGTGACTTTATATCGCATAATGACAAAAGAAAATCACCCAATTTCAAAAAGCCTATAATTTATAATCTAGTTTAATTTAATATTCTTTAAGCAATATTCACATGACGATTGCGTGGTGTGTCGACAAATTTGGTAAGAAGTTTAAGTGTGTCGCGCGCGAAAAAAGGTTGAGATTAAACACTGATTGTGCGCGGTGACTTTAAAATTGCAGTTGACACAAACGACACCTTTTACAAGGTTTTAAGGAGTATTATATATTTGAGTTGCTTTCAATAAAAGATAATAACATCCTGAGGGTTACAAGTTTCAACCGCAGATATTTACCAAACTGATGGCTATAATTAAACTATAAATAATTAATCAAACCTTTACTCCGCTACTGCATGCAGTGTGCCAGTGCCAGTCTCAAGCCTGAATGAAAGAGGAGGGCGACGCTAATGATCTCTGTTATCACACAGTGTCGTTAAATTGAAAGTATTACTATGTCGATATAATTACAATCGGTTAAACAATTGAGGGATTTCGACAAGCAGGCATTCAACGTAAGAACGGAGGAGTGGAAATTACGGCGTCTTTAGCGTAGATCGAATCACATGAAAATCTGAATGATAACATTTCGGAATGATAAAGCTTGACCATAATATTTTCTTCATTGTAATGATTGACCAAAGCCGCAAGGGTTGACCCGTTAAACGATTGTATCGCTAAACATAAGTTATTATTTAAAACGCTGAGAAAACAGTTTTAAAGGTGTCCAATGGAACTTTAAATTGACAGCATCAGGCATGCTGGCTTGCATCACCCACCATTGACTCGTTTTAAGTTTCAGTTCAACGGAGGCGCTGGGATTGCAAATAATTATTATAAGCGTCGCCCTCCTTTTTATTCAGGCTTTGGGCTGGTAACTTAATTGGAAGACCGACATTAATTGAGTGTGCAGTTATTCTGTTAAAAATTATAGTGATTCACAATTGAACTCTATTAGCCTAGTTCAAAACTGGATTTATCCGTTGTTTAGCGATATCTTATGATGGTCAAAGCTAAGTGTTGTTATGAGGATTTGTAAATTGTCTAAAATTAAGACTGCGTTGAATATAAAAGAAGTTTGTAAATAATTTTAAAGGTGTCTAATTTCAACGCTTCTTTCAAATCTACCCCGCACAGTCAGTGTTTAGCCGTCTTAATCGGATGAGCAAATATTGAAGGAGGCAACTGGATTAAATCACACTTGATAGACATTGACATTGATTAAGCCTATTGCAGAATGGAAACGGTTCCTATATTATACTGTCTATCCACAAACCCGTGGAGAACTGTTGTTGCTGACCACTCATGCGCATCGATATTGGAATACACAAAGAGACAGACAGACGGACAGACAGCCACATACATAGGCAGAGATAGAAAGACAGGTGGAAAGACATACAGAACGACAGACTTGTCGCCCCACCCAGGGTAAACTCCATAGTGCGGGGTGAGGCTGCATGGTTGTGGGCAAAAAACAAAAACATTCCGGGCGACATCGGGTTTCCCAGATAACTGATAGGCTTTAATTAAACACCATTTAACCGTTATCAAGCGATGTTAAAAATTTTATTATGAGAATCTAAGTGGTGAATAACTTGACAAGAAGTAAGAATTTTAAAAGCTCTAAAAAATTACCGTTGGCGTTGGTGTCCGCTAAAAACGCCGTGGGTCCCCCTCTCCTCAGAAACCTTAATTCCCCCACCCATCAAAGCGGGATTACAAGATTAAACACGCTTGATAATTATAATGAGGTAGTGTGCATGTAAGCTAGGCCTTCGAAGATAATGAGCGCAAGCGGATTAGGACACCTTTAAGTCGCAGACTGCCGACGCTATATAAAATATGGACATGGCAAACGATTATAATAGAGCGCTCTTGTGTTGTGGTCTGCCACGGTTACAGTTGTGACAACATATCGCATTATGCATGCTTTTGGTTTTGTTGAGTGAAGTATTATAGACGAAGCTCCAAAATGAAATAAAAAGTGGCTGTGGTGTGCGATTAAAAGGTGTTTTAAGGTTTGGTTTAGTAATAATGAAGATGAATCATGTCGTAGTAACAAAATTATTGGTGACCTCTGTTTTGCTGGACTTTGAGTGGGACGGAAAATCACTTCCATTAAATTCCGTCAAACTTGTACACGAACGACTACCTGTGTAGCGACCATCCCATTTGGAATGATTTTATTAGCCCTAAAGTCACCCTATTAGAGCTCGTCACCTACGGGTCATCACTAATATTCACCTCCAGCCGACATGCTTCATCAAACATTTGTTATGAAGGTTTACTGTCAATACCGCGCACACAATACCGCGCACACAATACCGCACACACAGTACCGCGATTTTCAATACCGCGCACGATCGTTACCGCGCACGATCGATACCGCGAATTTGTTCAATCCAGCCTATATTTCATACCTATAAATACATACATCCAGCTTCTATTTCTCGCTCGTTACTTTAGTCAATCCAGCTTCTATTTTAGACATAGAAATACCTTCATCTAGCTCTTATTTCTCATGCTTTATTTTCGTCAGTCCAGCTTCTATTTGACACATAGAAATAACTTCATCCAGCTCTTATTTCTATGCAGTTCTATGTCTAAAATAGAAGCTGGATTGACGAGAATAACGAGCTAGAAATAGAAATTGGATGAAGGTAGATATAGGTATGAAATATAAGTTGGATTGCAAGGCCGTAGCCAGGATTTGATATCGGGGGTGTTTCTTCGGGGGAAGAATTCCTGACGACCTTTTTTAGTCGTCGGAAACGACTTTCTTACCATTTTTCGCCGAATTCCATGTTTTTTCATTACTTGTGTGTGCTATTGAATACATTCTATTATTTTGTAAATTTTTAATTTCGGTGAGTGTTTTCTGGTTTTATTTCATGGTTTTTACGACATGTGCTAGTAAATGCATTATATCATTTCCAATTGGAGGGGGGGGGGTGTTCAAACACCCAAAACACCCCCTAGCTACGGCCTTGTTGGATTGAACAAATTCGTGGTAACGATCGTGCGCGGTATTGTGTGCGCGGTATTGTGTGCGCTGTATTGACCGGATAGGCCTGCCTGCTATGATTTATACTGGAGAATACGTGAAGTTTCGTAGAGATGATGAACGGCGTAGAATTTAAAATAATGAAGTCATTTTGCGGCATCTTATAGAATTAGTTGAAACCTTATGGTGGGTGTGTTGTAAAAACTTATAACGATAACAATTCCCTTTATTGAACAAAGTGCACGTATTTCAGGACGATGGCTGCGAAAGTGTGCCTAGAAACTCAATCTGAGGTTAGAAAACAGTTAAAGCTGCTCCTGCTTTCGAGCTGTGTGCATTTATGCTGAACTTTGACATTAGTAGTAGATGTGTAAAGCATCCTAGAAGTAGCTTGATATCGACGATGCTATATAAATTGTCTTGATTACAATTACAATTACAATTCGAGGTCGCACGCCATATTCACCGTTCAGATCGACTGCAATGACAAAGGACCGGACGGTAAAGACAGATGAAGGACGGGAAAACTACATCTAGTAGATCTGGCGGTAAGTAGAAAGGCGGAAAGATGGCAGTTATCAGAAATGACTTTGTTTATATTGATTGTCGTGCAGTCCCTGTACTAACAATGAGAGAATCCAGCGGTGACAATGGTTTGATTGTTTAACTTAACGATGACTTGTACTATAATGATTATTGTTTTTAAAAAGATGTCGTTAAACACCTTTTTAATGGTTTAATAATGTTCTATATAAATGACACACATGCGTCTATTATTGTTCTTCTCCTTTACCTCCCAAATATGAATAAGATTAATTTATTATAATACACGATAATAATACATAACTGATTGAACAGAGTGATCTGCGAACATGAAGTATAAATGTTTGAGTGAGAAAGTAAGCAAAATGACAGTTTGTGTGGGACGTGGTGGTGTAACGGGTATGTTCTTTGCCTTGCAGTCGGAGGGTAGCAGGTTCGAATCCACCTCAAGCCGCTGCTACCTTGGCAAGTCCTTCACCCGCAATTGCTTAGACGAATCATTTGAACTTGTCTTTCCTATGGAAACCATTTTTTATTGTCGTCAACGGCCATTGATGTCATAGAACGACGTTCAACTGTGGAATAATAATAATAATAATAATAAAATGATTAGTGGTTGATAACCTTCAACATACCGTTACTGTATAGTGCAAGCGAGTCAATGCTGTTTTTGTGCGCAAAAATTAATTATATAGTATAAAGTTGCCTAGTAACTAATAGGAATTGTTAAAGAAACGCATGAGACAGAAAGAGTGAGGGACGGACGAAGGACGCACAAAAATAAAAAAAAGAAATACACGGCCATACAGAAAGACGGACAGAGACAATGATATACAGAGATATACAGACGCGGAGAGAGAAACACGAACATACAGACAGACAGACTGAAAGATAGACCGACTACAGCGCAGACACTGGATCGGAGTTTCACGCAGAAGCGCATGAACAATTGTGAGTGAAGGTCTTACACGAAGGTTTGAGGTGGACTATAACATGGAAAGCAACGTTAAACTTTGAAATAATAAGAATAAATTTCTTTAGTGGAATTCTAGCTAATTTTGAAGTGTGGCCACCGTAGGCACCTTTTAAACAGACTCAACCGATTCTATATAAGTAAAGGAAACAAAAGCTGTGTATGATCGTCTATGTGCAGTTGAATCTTCTTTATTTTATTGGCATCAACAGAATTTTAAACCAATACCTTATCAACATGAAAGGTTGTAGGCGTCGCTGGAAAACAAGCGGATTATTCAGCTTCTGGCTGCCAACTTTAGCTGTTATAATTCGTCAAATACCTATTAGCCTTTCTACTTCTACTTCATTTCTTTCTCTTCTCAAAACTGTCTTATTCGACCGGGGTTGGACTGGAAGCGCTCCTGAGTAGTAACCTTGAAGGAGCGCTATATCAAATTCTCAGTAAATAAAAAAATAAAAAAATAGTCATATTGTTATTTATTGTAATAGGCTATTGTTCGTTATGTAGCAATGGTATACTTTATTTTAAGGGTGTCTTAGTTTGCGAATACCAGTTGGAATCGAAGTTCTTGAGCGCAGTAAGAAATTGGTTTATATACGGAGAATATAACTAAATTTAAAGGTGTTAAAAGAAATCACTCAAGTAACTTGAGTTATCGGCTACTAACAGAGGACATTATTTTTGTTATTATTCCTATGCATCTTAAGAAAGATAATTATAATCGACATCCTAATTATCCAAGCTTTATACTGGCACCACCAGACTACGATAGAACTCTAATAAACTTTGTCGCATAACAACACCACATATAAAAACGAAACATAGCGTATTATAAAGTTCACTTCATGACCTCGCGACATTTCTCTCCATTTACATCAATATCGATTTATTATCATCTCGCGCTTATCCAGCAATGACATTTTCACGCCTCACATTTATATAGCTGAATGAAATCTCTTTTTAAAGGTGTCGTCAGCTTCCAGCGCACAGCATCGTTATCAGCAATATGTTATGCAGTCATTGACGATGTGAGACACTCTCTGCACCTCCCAAAATTCGCAGAAAGGGTCCGAAGTTTGTTTCCATCGTAGGCTTCGGACATGGTAGCAGTTTCTATTTAACGACGCTGTGTGATATATTCCAGATATAATTATAATCATTGACGTCGCTCTACTGCTTTATTCACGCCTTTGACTGGCAATGGGAGAGCACCATAATTGGTAGCGGAGTAAAGATTGGAATAATCAATAGCTTAGCGACATCTTATGACGGCAAAGTCCTTTGCCGTCAATTAAGCAAAGAAAATTATCTGCAGTTAAAATGTTCAACAATTTTAACAGTTAATTTTAATTTTGCTATCCGTGCAGAAACTCTGGGAAAAGATTAATAATTTTGACCAAAGCATAGATTGTGTTATACGCAATGTATACATACACTACGACACTGTAGTGAGCCACTTTCTATTCAAATCTATTGTATAAGCGGACATTGGACCGATACACTATGATGACCTTGCAAATCTGTGGAGGAGCACCTGAACTATTCTTGTCAATATTATGGTATACAAAGCATCTAAGCAAAGCGTTTTAGGGGTGTTTAAAGAGAGATTCGATGTTCCAATATTATTTATTAGTTACTATTATTAACAGCATCGACCTAGAGAATTCGATGCACTGTTGTGTAATATGCAGCACTATCAAACTGCGCGGACACTATTCTTCCTTATTTTATACGATTCGGAATAATCTAAGCGTTTACAGAAAGACTCAAACACAATTTGATGTCGCCCTTCTTAGAAGGCTCATAAGTGTACACACGACTCAACGACGCAACTGCAATTATAGAGTAGAAGGATTTGAATCTCTACACGCACAGTAGACCTAACCGTGTCAGGTAAGTGACTTAATTGCAATGGCCAATTAATTGCTTTATGGATGGACCTATGGTTTAACGGTAGTTTGTGACTTCAAAGAACGCCGCCGTTGAGAAAAAAAACTGTTTAGCATACTCTAATGGCTCACTGGGATTTTGACATCACAGAGTGACGTTATTATAAGCTGAAATCTTACAATTTATTTAATTACAAAAGTTGCTAGTCTTTCTCTTTATGAAATTATTTTGCGTTGATTTGCGTTAATTTGGCAACCTGTTAACGGTGTCTATAGCTATGAATGTAAACGTTATTGTATTGTAATGTATTGTATTGTATTGTAGATGACCATTTATAAAGCGCTTCCTGTAGCAAGAGCCTTTCAGAAGCGCACCCAGTCCTCCTCCGGTAGCTTCAAAATAGCCGTTTATACACGACACCTTTAAAACGCTTTATGACCGCGCTACATATTTGACTTGCTCTGAATAGATTATAATTAATTGGGAAAGCATATGAGTGAATCGCTGATACGTTGGCAAGCATGGCCTTTGATACCATTATAATCCTTGATACCTTAACTATTGATTAAACGAGAAATGTTCTGCGCAGGGCAAGCATTCTGGCATGACATCTGGAAGAAGACGTCTCCTAACAATACTTCGAAACTTTTGAACTCTAGTAGTAAGAAAATAATATTCTGAAAAATATCGTTCCCTATTTGAAATTTTGCAACCGATGCTTCGTCTAAATAATTATGCTGCTCCGCCTTTTGCTCATCTTCCCAAATCTCTTTTAATTCGACCCAGAGCACACTAAGTGGGACATGGCAAACGATCATAATATAATACAGTCCTATTGTTGTGGTCTGTCACGGTTATAGTTTTGACAATATATCGCATATGACACAAAGGAAATCACGCAATTTGAAACAACCTTTAATTTATAAGCTAGCTTAATTTATTTTTTTTAGACAATATTCACATGACGATTGAATTTGGTCGCAAATTTAAGTTTGTCGCGCGCGAAAAAATGTTGAGAAGCTAAACACTGATTGCAGTTGACACTATTGACACCTTTAAATTGATTAGAAGATCTATTATATATTCGAGTTGGTTTCAATTAACTCATTCCCGCCTGAATTGTTCCGATACCTATTGGGTTTATCGGGTCACCCGCGACCCGATCCGGCGGGAAAGAGTTAAAGATGATAAGATCAACTGGATGATGTTTCAACCTCAGATATTCGCCATTGAGATTTTTTCCATTTTTATATAAATATTATTCAAGGAAGTTGCATCACTGGAGTCTAACGGACCACAGGTTACAGTCCGTCATAAGGTTAATTAGTCTGATTGATAATAATATTATGTCGTTCTTTTCTACAAGCAAACAGCTTTATATTGATTGTTCAGGCAATAATAATTTGCATTCAGACTTATGTGTTATATGACCCACATATTTTTTTCTGCAAATACTTATAGAAACATTGGTAATCTTAAAAGAGGTGTCATTTTTAATTTGTAGAAATCATTTGTATCCTCTTCTCCCGCCATTGGAGTGGGTGCATATTATCTAACATTTTCTGAAGTATCCTGTTCTATCTTACCGTCACGTATTGTGTACAGGCACAGGTAAGTACTATGTTTTAATTTTTTCGTATGATATATGTTGTCTTTTTGTGATGACTAGGTCTTAACAAGGAAGGTTCAGATGGAGAAGAAGAGGATGGAGACGGAGGATGGTAAGGGAAGGCCAAGGAAAAAGTAAAAGGTATACAATAAATAAAATTCAATAAATAAATCAATCAACCAATCAATCAGTTTATTTATAATCAATGATGCCGGTGAAAATTCCTTAGTTTATCGTTTTTCTATAAATCTTCATGGATTCACATATATATTGTTAGTAGTCTGCAGATATGGGCTTAGTTATGGGTCTTCCAGGCCCTTCCCCGTCCATTAAATAATTTTCAGATAATGTTAATAATTTTAATACGGCCTGCTAAACTAATCAACCTACCAAGTTCCACAATAATATAGAATCAGTTGAAAATGTTTAAAAGGTGTTCAAGTCGACCGCTCGAACAGTGCATTGCACTATGAAGTCTTGAATGACTATTCCAAGTAAACCATTATGTGAAACTCATGTTCAGCGTAGACCGTGAAATAGAGAGATCCCTTCCAGACATTTCTTTCAACGGCTTTTTATTTTTTCAACATCTATGATCCCGTTCATAATTCGTCAGTTTCTCGTTTTCTATACACTTTCAACGATCAGAATATATTGCAGTAAATTTGCAGACGTGGGCATAGTTAGCGGGGGGCATCCAGGCCCTTCCCCGTTCATGAAACAATTTCCAGATAAGGAAACTAATTAAATCAACTTCTCAACGCAATAATAAAATCTACATCATATCCCTATAATAAAGTAATCAAAGTCCGATCAAAAGATGTTCCCATCCATTCTCCGATGTTCACAACCCATCCCATCCTCGGCCAATGAATGAATGAATGAATTAGCTTAGTTTACCATATGAATAAACTCTGTATAATAACACCTTTTTAGACATGTATTAATAGGAGGAAGAATAATTTTTGTCGTAGTCTATCCTGTTGCTAATATAGACGATATGGCGTGAATAAATGAAAGTTGGCGGACGCCCAGTCCTCTCCCTCACCGTTTTATCCTTCCACCGACGGTGTACGACATAGGTGTGCGTGCATGGGCTCGTTATGACTGATTATTATTCACCTCAAACGTTTCAGGTGGACAGTGAACCGCGAGGATCAGCGTTGCCACTCTAGAAAACAAACCCAAGTTGGAGCGTTGAAATAATCCAAGAAAACCCAAGTTACCCAAATCGTCCGAAAATTAAAAAAAATTTCCTTCTAAAAATTTAACGACCTTTTTCCGCAGGATGCCATTAAATTTCCGATGCAATAAGCAGTTTGGGATTATACACCTTTAAAACGTTTTCCAAAGGGTTTTTATATATTCGACAAGAGTGAAATGTTTCAAGTGGTACCGTTATCCTTATTTCTTACTTCTAAACTAGAGAAGTCCGATTATGTGCGAAATTGTTGGAGAAAACTCTTCGAAACACAGCTACATAATTATGCGACAGAACGAGTACATTATTGCTCTACACAACAAAGCATGCAGGGTTGGCTCCGTATACCCTCTCATTGTGAGCGCATCCCCGCTTAAGGTGTCATTTTCTCCTAGTAAATGGAGGAATCGATGAAAATAATATTGTAACGTCATCAAGCTCAAGCAGATTAGTTGATGTAATCATAAGAAGTGAACTAAATTCCACAGTATTCTGCTAATTCTATTTGAGTACCGGTACCTATTTAAATAATTGTGCAGATATTTAACTACTTAAGTATTGTAGCTATAGGCCTATAACTAATTTATCAGCTATTAACTATTTAAGCCTATGTCTTTCCGAAATATCCGCAGTTTCCTGAATTTTTGCGAAAAACCCAAGTTTTTCCCGAAAAAACCAATTTCCCAAGTTCGATTAAAAAACCCAGATTTTTTGAAAAAACCCAAGATTTTTTGGTAGAAAAAAAGAAGAAAAAACCCAAGTTCGTTCCCCCCCCAAAAAAAAAAAACCATTTCCCAAGTTCGGATCGAAAACCCCAAGATCTTGTCAAAAAACCCAAGGAGTTACCACGCTGGCGAGGATTACTCGACTCGCAGGGTGGGTCGAGAAATAAAACATTTCCGAGGAAGCCTTTGGTATCCAATCAAGTGAATTTTTATAAGACTAGTTTCAACGTTTTTAACGTTCCTAGTATCATTTCGAAATCTGAATAAATTTCTAAGTATATATAATTGCGTCAACCATCATCATCGTCGTCGTTGTCGTCGTCGTCGTCATCGTCATCCACCATTGCTTGAGGTATCTACATTGAAACTGTTTTGGTTGATAAGGAAGATCAAAGCCGTAATTATTGCTACCCTGTGTGTGAACAACAAGATTACGAGTCCCGGTCCTATATAAAAAGGTATATTCTCGTTTCAAAGGTGTCTAAGGTGTTAGTTGGTTATCGTATGCACGGCGATGAGGATAAAACCGTATGTACAGGGTGCGCCAAAAAAAGTAATCCCCTACGGTTTTCAGCCCATATCTTGGCCAAACATAAGAATTTCTAAATGAAACTTGACAGTCTTAAAGGCAATTTGTATTTACGTACAATCGTTCAAAGTTTAAAAAAAATATTTCAAACAGAGCAAAAGTTACATCACTTTCAGTGATGCCACCCACCGTTTTTTGACGATTCAAAAACTCGACGCAACAAAAAGTAACAAAAAATCAACTCAATTATTCTGGCGAATATCTTGGTCAGAGGTAAAAATATAAAAATGAAATTTTACACGCTTAAAGACAATTCATATCCATACATGATGGCCAGATTTTATCAAAATATTTGAACCAAAACAAAAGTTATAGCACTTTTAGTGATGCCACTCCCCATTTTTTGACGTTTCAAAGACGTAACGCAGCAAAAAGTAGCAAAAACAAGATTTTGTTAAGTCTCATCTCAAATAATTGTTACCAAATAGCCTTGATATTGCCAGATAATCATTATTATTACTATTTAAAAAAATAAACGTGGTACCAGCGTAGCTGCACGTCACTGAGAAGTCACTTAGCAAGATGACAATCAAATTGGCAAATAAGAAATCTGTCAGATTAATCAGGGGTCCATCAAGAACTTTTCAAAGATACTCAAAAGAAGTTTTGGCACTGGTGGTGGGCACGTTGAACCAAAGTTGTGAAGCACTACCAAGTTCATTTGACAACAGTTAGTTGAGATGAGACTTAATAAAATCTTGTTTTTGGTACTTTTTGTTGCGTTTCGTTTTTGAATCGTCAAAAACGGTGGGTGACCTCACTAAAAATGGTATAACTTTTGTTTTGTTTGAAATATTTTGATGAAATCTGGCCTTCATGTGTAAATATGAATTGCTTTTAAGCGTGTAAAATTTCATTTCGAAATTCGTACTTCTGGCCATGATATTAGCAAAAACCCTACTTTTGTGTGCTTCGTTTTTGTTCTGTTTCACAATATGAATCACCTTCAAGCCTTTGGAACTCGATTTGAAAAATTCCTGTTTTTGGCCAAGATATTGACAAAAACCGTAGGGGATTACTTTTTTTCGCGCACCCTGTATTCTCTCCGCGTTACAAGGCGTACATACGCTCGACATTCGTACAGGATGCGCATGAATAAAGGTAAGTTAATTAATTGATATAGATCATTTAAAAAAATACCATGCTTTACTTCCCTTGCTTGTACAATTCGCTACCATTATTGTTAGGTGGCTATTGAGCGCCACTGTATACAGAACAACGGAGAGTTTATTAATTAACGTCTATGCACAGACAAGTAGGACATCTTTGAAACATTGTTGACAAGATAAATACATCGTAATGCATGTTTATAATTATAGCTTGGTGTAATTTTGTTATAAAGGTGTCTTATGGCTCGCGCTCTTTCACGACTCTGTCATCATTATCATTACGCTTATAAATCGTCCCTTCATAATGACCAAGCATCAATCGATGGCGTTGAGCATTATTGTGAGTTAACCCTTTAACGGCCATCGTGTATACGTTTAAGGGGTTAAGAAATTACTCGAAGTCTCTCGGCAGCAACCATGGGAAAAGACACACAGAAAGACATACAGAGACAGGGAGTGATGCAGGTTATAATAACTCCACTCTTTCGCTCTTTACATTTATCACTTTTCCTCCCTGGTTCTTTTTACCCGCCATCCGGCCAGGAACCACAGAGATCGCAATTAAGCACCATACCCCATCAACCCATTATCTCAGTTAGATTCTGTTTACCCTCTCCATCTTCGTCCAATTGTTTTCTATCCACCCTGTCCTCGGCTTGAGGTTGATTCGAACCCGCAACCTTCCGACTCAACAAACATTGCCCTAAACCATCGCGTCCCACAAAGTTTTATGTTTATTAGTGTTGTGGTGGCTGTAGTATTAGTTAGTGTTTAGTGTCTATAGCGCGGCTACGATCATCTTCTTCCATTGTTTGACGTATCTGCATTGATACTGTTTTTATTGAGACGGTAGATCGAAGGTATTACTCTGCAAGCTAAAGGGGACGTGAACAATAAAATTTACGTGACCCAACTTTATATAACAAAATATATTTTAATTTTAAAGGTGTCGAAGGTTTTTAGTTGGTTATCGTGTGCATGGCATCGTCATCGTCATAATGGTCGTAACTGATGTCAATATACGCCAAAATGGACTCACTTCTGACTTAGTATTAAGATTACAATCACATCATTTTATAAACCTTGATTTTCAGATTTTAAAGGTGTTGCGCACAGTTTATCTAATGTTAGTATATAAATGAACGCCAATCATTGTCTATATAAAGTCGTTAAGACCAATTTTAAAGGTGTCCATTGCTATAAAAAGTGGGTCATAAATAAAGACCCTACTAATTTTTCTGCTAGTATTTTGACCAGAAGTATACAAGTAATTCTTATTATAATTATCTTCGCGATAGTGAAACTATTGCAGCGATCGGAAATCGGACGAGATCATGCGAAGAACGTTGCTTATTATTTTTGTAAGCATAATATTCTGATTAATCCTGCTTTCGAAAATATATTCTTATGCATAATAAGTAAGTAGGTAAGTAAGTTAGTTCGAAAGTAAGTAAATTCGTAAGTAAGTAGGTAAGTAAGTAGGTAAGTAAGTAAGTAAGTAAGTAAGTAAGTAAGTAAGTAAGTAAGTAAGTAAGTAAGTAAGTAAGTAAGTAAGTAACTAAGTAATGTGAGTAAGTAAGTAACTAAGTAATGTGAGTAAATAAGTAAGTAAGTAAGTAGGTTTTTCTGTTTTTAAGCATGGATGAATGAGTAGGGCATCGTTAATCATCTTTGTGATAACAGCGCCGTTGAAAAGTTACAAGTGGCCTAGATTGCGATATTGTGTTTTTGAAGTTATTTTCTATTCCGTTTTGGGGGTGTTTAAAGCAGCGTCGCCACTCCTTTGTTCTTTTCACAAGATCTTGGGTGTTTCGATCTGAACTTGAGAAATGCTTTTTTAAGATCTTTGGTCTTTTTGCTTTATTTTTTCCAACAAAAAAGATCTTGGGTTTTTCGATTCGAACTTGGGAGTGGTTTTTTGGGAGAAGAACTTGGGTTTGGGGTTTATTTGGGAAGAACTTGGAGTTGTTGCTTGTTTTTTTTTATCTTTCGAGATATCGTGATTTTGAAGTTATTTTCTATTGTACAAGTAGTTGTTAGAATTCTGACGCATCTGATTACTTAAGTACCGAATATAAAGTGTGTATAAAATGCGTTTGTCGGGTGTCTAAATAGAGCATTTTTTATGTCACCTAGTAGAGACGATACGAGGTAAGCGTAATGCAAAGCATAGCGTACAATAGAAAGATCAGTTTATAACCACACGACATTTTTTTTATTTATTTACATTAATAACGATCTATGCATCAGAAACCAAACACACCATAGCCACCCCTTGCATACCTCTTTCGGCTTGAAGTGTTAAGCCATGCCATTCAGGAAACAGAATACAAAAATATGCGGATGATACTTATCTGTTGATTCCAGCATCAAATAGTGCTACTATCCCAGCTGAACTGGATAATGTTACGCAATGGTCGGTTACATGTAACCTTAAGATAAACTGCAATAAGACATATGAAATGATTGTCAGAAGACCTAGGGGGTGTGCAGGGGGAGGGACCGATCCAACAGAAACACCAGGTTTAACTAGGGTTCGAAACTTAAAGGTTCTTGGTGTGATGTTGTCTGATGATCTTAGTTTTGACATGCACATTGATAAGATATGTTGCAGGGCCAGGCAGTCTCTTTATGCCTTACGTGTGCTCGCTGCTCATGGTCTAGCTGGCCTTAAGCTCCATGATGTGGTACGGGCTACTACGCTGTCTCGTCTGCTTTATGCAGCTCCTGCATGGTGGGGGTATGCCAGGCAGCATGAAAGGGGCAGGCTCCAAGCCATAATGAATAGACTTCTTCGCCAGCATTATATTTCGGGTGATACTCCAACATTTGAAGAACTCTGTCGCCATGCTGATAACAGTTTGTTTTCGGCGGTTCTGACAAGACCAGGCCATGTCCTCCACGAGTTGCTTCCACCAGCGAAACAAACGGGTTATAACCTGCGCCCCAGACACCATGATCGGGTACTTCCACGAGCAGACAATCAAATGAGGAAGACATTTATAACTAGAATGTTATTTACATATTAATTAATTAGTTTGTTTAGTTTTAATAATTTTTATGTTTTTTTATGTTAAATCTGTATGTGATACTTGTTCACCAGAGTGCTGTTTGGCAGCTGGTTAAGAAATAAAGAATATACTTTACTTTTTATCGTTCAGATTTTCATGTCATTCGACCTACGCTCAAGAGACCGGATTTTTAGCGTAAAGATAAGATTACTCAATTGTTTGGCGAAAGCCATTACCGTCAATTAAGCAATTAAAACTAACAAACGTTGGGAGATAAACTCCGCCATTTTGGTAGCGCCAGTCCCAAGCCTGGATAAACGAGGAGGTGAGCGACAATCAACCTTGTTACGACACAGTGCGTTCGGCAGATCCCCAGGAGTGCACATAGTAATGCGCACGTCGTATATATAGTATATTTTTTAACCAATTTAAAGGTGTAAAAGGTGTACGGCAATAAGTAAAAAGATACCGCGCACATTCAGTGTTTAGCCATTTTTCATTAGAAACTAAATCGCCAACTGGACTAAATTACAAGCGACAGATTGAATTTATTGCAGACTGGAGACGGTTCTGTTGATTTTTCCATTCGTCCATCGATTCCGTGGAATAACTGTAAATCCAAATTCCTCTGTTGACGAATTTTAACATTAATTATTTCGACATATGAGTACTTTAAGTTTAATGACACTGCCTGATAATGTAAATTATAAATCGGTCAGTCAATCTTTAACACAATCAATCTATCAATCACCAATTAAGCAATTAACACTCGAGTGCCCAAGGTATTTTTTGGTACACGAAGGCCCAAGGGGGGGGGGGTCCGCACGGACCCCAGCGTTTTATGTTAATATCTTGAGAAGGGATTGGAATATCGTAATAGAATTTAGTTCTATGTGATCCCAAATGAATTTCCAATCGATTGGTGTATCTTATATGACAATAACACCACCTGGTGTTAAATAATAGTGTAAAATCTCGTGATACACATTTTACGCTTGCTTGCTTTATTGACCAAAGGAAGCCCAGCGTTTTCATGCCAATATCTTGAGAAGGGATTGGAATATCGTTATAGAATTTATTTCAATGTAATCCCAAATGAATATGCAATCGATTGATGTATCTCATAGCACAATAACACCACCTGGTGTAAACTAATAGTGTAAAAATCTCGTAATACATATGTTATGCTTGCATGCTTGCGTTATTCATCGAAGGAAAGCCTATACGTCCGGCGCGGACCCTAGCGTGTTCATGTTAATATCTTGAGAAGGGATTGGAATATCGTTATATAATTTAGTTGTAAGTAATCCCAACTAAATTTGCAATCGATTGATATATAATACACAATAGCACCACCTGGTATAAAATAATAGTTATTGACCAGTAACCATGCGCTTGTATGAATATCAGCCGCATATCATGGGGTACCCTTAGTATATGCTGTGGTTGTGGGGTGCAGGGTTGGACAATACTCACGCAAAATATACCATTCTATGCCCAAATGGTTGCTCTAGGAATACCTAAAAGCATTTATGCAGATCCCTAGCCTTTAAAAAGTTATCCGGAAAAAACAGGCCTGGGGTCCGGTCGGACCCCCCCTTGGGCACTCGAGGGTTAAAAGTAATAAATATTGATAGATCTTATAAGTATCAACTCCGCCACTTTGGCAGCGCCAGTCCCAAGCCTGGATAAACGAGGAGGTGAGCCACAATCAACCTTATTAATTAAGCGAACGTCATATATATAACAGAGTTTCTAACCATTTTAAAGGTGTATAATGTCAACGGCAATTTTAAAGCTACCGCGCACATTCAGTGTTAACCATCTCAACAGGAAACCGCAAAAATAATAAGCAAACGCCAACTGGATTAAATCAAAGGCGACAGAAATGATGATTTCAGTCGATTAAGATCATTACAGACTCCGTTTCTATCTTGTTGACCCACGGAATCATAGGATATATATTTAGGCTTTACAACATTTTAAAGGTGTTTAATGTCTACAGCAGTTTTAAAGCTACCTTCTTTCCTTTTGAACCATGGACTAGTAAAACGAGCCAGCAAACAAACAAATGAACGAAAAAACCTATTAATTAATTGTAAGTTAAAAATTTTTGATGATCACGGCTAATGCTCCTGCAAATGAAAATTTTGAAAAGATAATTCTGTTTAGCTTATGCACTAAAATAATTGCCGTTGACACTTTAGACACCTTTAAAATGATTGCAAACCTTGTCTTATATCAAGCGTGATTTCAACTAGGAATAATTGATCCGTTCAAATGCGACAGTTTTAACAGAAATAAATTATTTGAAACATTTATTCATTCTTTCGGACATTTATATAGCGCTCCTTCAAGTAAAAAAACACTTCAGAGGCGCTCCCGACTCCAGCGCGCCTAAAAAGAACAGTTTTAAGTTTATTAAGTAACGATCCTGGTAGAGTCCCAGGGTGTAGGCGTAGCTCAAAGGAATGCCATTACTGTAACAGACCACCGGACCAACCACAGAAAAGGCTCGATTCTTCATGGTACCAGTACGAGCAAAAGGACCATAAGTAAGTCAAAAATCAAGAAAAATTCGAAAAGGACTCCCTTATCAGCAGAGCGTAGCTGACGACGTCCTTGGATACCCACTGTAAGGCTGCATAGCTCTCGGAGGTTAATCTGAGCGAGGCCCTGACAACATCGCCATACCAATGCAGACACGGTGAACTCATATTAATTAATACAATCTTTACTTAGCTACAACATACAGTCTGCCAGTCCAAAGATCGGATGAAGGAGGAGGGTGACGCCCATAATCTTTGTTATCACACAGTGACGTTAAATTATTTCAATATAACGACTATTTTACTGCTATGACGAAATAATATTGTTGTTATACTGAGTCAACGAGAGAGTTGGGTAAGCACAGATTATTCTCCTCTGTGGTCACGAGCTCAGTCCTCGGGTTCATGGCGTCTCCTTTCCGGAAATAGATACTTACAACTTTATCCCTATAGTAATGTTTAATTTAAAAAAGATCTCTTTTACATCAATAAATAATTAGTTCAGACCTAATATTTATTTATGTTGCTTATACATGTATAAACTGAACTTGTTCTTGAAACCTTTATTGATTGTATCTCGTTGGTTTATTACACGATATCTGTTTGATTAATGATGCTACGAAACAATATCCAAACATATAGCATGCTAATTTTAGAGATTGGGATTTTATTATATAGGACAAGTTAACATCCTAAAACGGGTGTATATTATTTTAACTTGTTAATCTGATAATGAGAATTAAGAATGGCCCCGGGCCAAATAACAATTATTGGCCCGGCTAATTTCTAATCATTTCTATTTTTATTTTTTTGTCTTCTGACATTCTCTGAACACACATGAATCTAACACACACACACCCACACCCACACACACACACACACAAACACACACACAAACACACTCGCACGCACGCACACACATGCCGTATATAATAATAATTTTGATTGGTCAATGCGTTCTTCTTAGACACTTTTATAACGCAGTCACGTTGTGTTATATAAGGACGAACCGCTCAAGACCATTGATTGAACGACGAATTGCATGCTTATTAAGTGCTGTTATATGCCAAGCAAATTTCTGTCCAGGTTAACGGCCTCTGTTGTCATAGACCCTCGTCAAAACAGGATCCTCCCTCCACCATTGTTGTTACATTCATATTCCACACGCTATCAACTGCGACTATTGTAATACATTGTCACAGTTAAAGTGGTGAGAACTCCGCCACTGGTTGCACTCTGCTAGTGCCTTCCCAAGCCTGGATAAAAGATGGTGAAGCCTACTGCATAACCGGCCAATAACACTACTTTTTTGTGGTGCCAGACAAAATCATGGGTGAAGTCGGAGAGCGACGCTAATTATTAACTATCTTACAGCGCAGTATTTGTTACTAAAGCGGTTTACGATAAATTATGCTAAATCGTAGAAATAGAAAATTTATATGAGAAGTTTATCTCCTAAAACGGGTGTCTTTGATTTTAAATTGTTTTTCTAATAGTAAGATATAATAAGAAATAATAATTATTGGTCGTTGGGCTGACGTTTATCGATGGTTTTCGCTGTATTCAGACATTCTATATAGGGACGCGGTTGCTGAAACCATACTAGGTATTTTACTTGCTATTCCGGGATCCGACCTTCAAACCGTCCATCCATCCATCCATCCGCCACTAGATGTCAGGTTTATCTTTCTCGGTTGCCGAGGTGTTGTATCGGGTTCGGTATTTTGATATCAATGTGTGAATGGGGATACAATGAGGGGAGGATAATTATGCTGAGTCGTAATCGACATTTTTCAGAATATAGTAGTTTATCTGCACATTAGGGAGTTTTGGTTTTGTGGACAGGTATCAACGGACCTCCATGTTACATCGTTAATTATAAAATGAGATGACAACGTTTAAAAGGTGTTCAATGCGACCACTCTAATTCCCCAATAATAATGAGCTCCCGTCTAGTTAACCCGCAGTGCGTTTGTTGGCGGTTCAATAAAGTACATACTTACTTACTTACCTACTTTAACATCGATGGTTTGCGTATAGTCAAGACAATTGCAAGATTAGGACTCATTGGACACCATTTTAAATGTCTTAAAATTGCTTTATAATGAAAACACCACATTCCTTTTCGAAGATGCAATCACACAACATTAGCATGAAAAAACCTGTTCTGCTTCCTCTTGAAAATTATCGTTTTTCATTTATTTTTTCTCAGAATCGCAAAAGAGATGTCTTTCCAATTGTGTGGCGCAATGGTGTAGTGTTGGCGTCGTTGCCTTGGAGCCGGAAGGTGCAAGACAGACATACAGACAGACAGACAGACAGACAGACAGACAGACCTTCGTGTTGTTATCATCGGCTGCAGCTGGTGTCTGTTTCTTCATACTAAAATTTATTGTTACCTGTGTAAGCAACACATTCCAGTTATAAACTACCTGAAATTGAGAGCACGTTGAATATAAGATAAGGTTTGCAAGAATTTTAAAGGTGTCTAATGTCAAAGGATCTTTCAAATATACCGCGCATAGTCTTCATCAGAAATATCCACAGAACCAATTATTGGATTAAATCACAGGCGACAGGGATTGCCATTGATCATCATTAAGCCTAGAAACGGCTCATATCTTGTTGACACGCAGACCCGTAGTGCAAACGAACCACCGTGGTTGCTGACCACGCATGCGCATTGATATAGAAATCCTCTGCGAACCAGACAGACAGACAGACAGACAGACAGACAGACAGACAGACAGACAGACAGACAGACAGACAGAGACAGACAGACAGCCACATACAAAAGGCAAAGATAGTCAGACAAACAGAATGTCTCTCATGGAATCTAAATATAAACCCAAATCTCTCGGGTCCAGTTTGTATAGGCTACCATCTACGAAAATAATTGTGTGTTTGCACTTTTCATAGCGTCCCGTCAAAAATATTACCCAGAAGCGCTCCCGACTACAGCGTAGACACTGAATCGGAGTTTGACATCGAAGCGCTGAGCAATTGCATGTGAAGGACTTTTCCAAGGTTCCTGCGAGGCGACTTGATGTGGATTCGAACCTATAACCCTCCGGCTGCAAAGCAAAGAAGACACCCGCTACACCACCGAGTCCGACAGAAAAATGAGTCAAGGTCCGACTGGATATTTGAGTTTAATAATATTTTTGTCGACATAGTAGTACTTTTAACTTTAGCGACACAGTGTGGTAGCATAGATCACTGGTCATTCTCCATCATCCGGAACTGTTAAGTGTTACTGGCAGACTGCAAAGAGTAGACAAAGTGGAGTAAGATCTTTATTTATCAATAATAATATTATTATAGTTCAGCGATAGCCGACAATTTAGCACATACCTGCAGTTATACCATCTGGAGTTTTATCCACTCATCTGTATTTGAGATCACGCTGTATAAATAGTAAAATTCTAAACCAATTTAAAGGTGTCTAATGTCAACGTCTATTTCATTTACATCGCGCACATTAACGTTTAATCCGTTTTGATTATAGTTTATATCGTCCAATCTGCTGTCACTTGTTCAGCCAAGATGGTCGAGTTGCGTTAGACACCTTTAAAATTTTCTCAAGCAATGCTATTTATAAGCCGATTTCTAACTTCACGATATTGAGCCACTCTATCAAAGGCCAATTATGTCACGTTAAATTGTGAAATAATAATAATATCCACTTCAACAGTTGGTCAATACATTGGCCAGAATAACTGAGTTGTTTTTTTGTTTGTTACTTATTGTTGCGTCGGTTTTTGAATCGTCAAAAAACGGTTAAAGTGGTACAACTTTTCCTCTGTTTGAAATATTTGTAATGAAATCTGGCCATCTGGTGCAAATAGGAATTGTCTTTAAGTCTGTAAACGTTCATTTCCAAATTCTTACCTTTGGTCAAGATATTGGCAAAAAGTTTAAGGGGGGGGTCTTTTTTTACCCTGTATACTGGCATTACAAATCAAATCAATGGTGTCAAAATCGAGCACGACAAAACGTCTTTTGTTTGTACGTGCACTGTATTATATCCAACCCGTGGTGAGAAAAATAACCTACTTTTCATGGTTGCTGGTGATAAATTTGGTTATGACGTTCATCTTAGACACCTTTACGACAATATAATCAGTTGATATATAACGACAGAAAGCGTGAAACGCTCGATTATCTGGTTCACCTCAAATACCTTTTCAAAGTTGTCATTTGTTGCTATATATGCAATACATTATGTCGCATCAGGTATCTTCCCCATTCTCTAGCCCATTATAATTTATAAATGCTTGATTTTATTCATAAATTAAAAGGAATACGATGAATTTGTAGCAATGGTGCTGCGTTGGATGCAGGAGGCGACGGTGTGTGTGTGTGTGATGGGGGGGGGGGGGTGAGATACGAGACACGTGCGCCCAGATTTTGCTAATTTGCGTTTATGTGAACTGCTTATGTTCTTTGAATGTTCATTTTTGCATGTTAGGCTATATTCTGGTGCTGTGAATTGTTTCACACATACCAAATTAACTTATGTCAACATTTTGCATTTGTGCGTGTTGTTTGTAAATGTTTTAAAATATTTTTACATGTTTGCAGGCAATTATGAATGCATGTTGAACGTTGTTCTTTCTCTAACAGAGGAAATGCAAACAAATCATTAGCCAAAAATCAATACAGGGGAAACCAATATTGTCTTTATATTGCTTGACGGTTTGTTGTCCAACTTACTTAGTTAGTCGATTAGCTATGATAAAGAGATTAGCCACAGATTTCACATAATGCAGAGCGGACTTACAATAATAATAAACGTTAAAATGACAAGTCGAAGGAGAATGTCAACGGGCGCGAGTGATTAATAAATATAACGTGTAAAATCAATTTAAAAGGTGTCCTGATAAATGAATAGATACTCTTAATCGTTGCATGGATTGGCTATTATAACACTTCACTATGCGGGATTTCGAAAATAACGCAAATATCACTGTTTTCAAACCTTCGCCGTAGTTTCGCAGCCTGATTGTTAGGCAGAGTTAAAACAGGGTCAGCGCAACAATACCCACTGTATACTCAGACCACCCAGCAGAGACAGTGTGTTTGTCTGGCATTGAATGCACAATGCGAGGCTTAGGGTTGCCCGTCTGTCTATCTGTCCGTCCACATGTGAATATACCATTTCCAACCAAAAGTTTCCTGGCGATCTTCTGCTTACATGTAGGTGCAAGGTTTCAGGTCAATAAAATTATAGCTACGAAACTGTGGGCATGCAATCTTGTCAAATATGCATTCCTGTACGTAGCCACATTCTTTTTTATAGACATTGATAATTTTTTTTAATCTTTTGGTATCCGCATCGATAGTTCAAGGACTAAGTCAATTTCGATAAATCGGTTTTGGATAAAAAATTGCATAGCGCCAGTGCCAAGTCACGGGTTTAGAAATATGATAATAAGGCTCCATGTTCAAAAAGTACAATCCCGACAATCAAGCAAAAAAGCTCGAGGTCTCTTGCTCATGAAAAGGAGATTGATTGAGTAAATTCGATCGATTTAAATTATGTTTCGTGACAATAAAGTCCTATCTATAGCCGTGCTTATCTCATTTGAAAGGTGTCGAAGCTTTGTGTCAATTTAAGGCCACCGATAAGTATCGAACCCGTTACGTTGCGCAATCTATGGGGCGTTCATGGTATATAAAATTAGGCTCAGTGTGAAAAGAAAGAAGACTTAGTGTCAAGCGTGCAGTGTGTTTTACAATTTTCATGTATTCAGTAAATGTAGTGTGCTTATTACAGACTGCTGACTCCATTCAATTCCTGATGACCCGCAGACTCGTAAAACACACGAGCAATTGTAGCTACTAACAACGAAAAAGAAATCCACAGACAAACAAACAGACAGACAGACAGAAAGAAAGACAAGCACAGCTAGACAGCGATTGATACACGGTATAGGCTCCATCCCTCTCATCGTTTCCCATTTTCCCCAGTCCTCAATGATTATAAATAAGATGCAGATTGCACTTACTTACTCATTCACTCACTCACTCACTTACTTATTCACTCACTCATTCACTCACTCATTCACTCACTCACTCACTCACTTACTTTCTTTCTTTCTTTCTTACTTACTTATTTATTTACTTACTTACTTACTTATCACTGTTTGATTGTTATCAGTTCATGCGTTGAATAGCGCTAGAATTCCTTTGAAATATACACCTTGAAACTAATTGTCTGCATCACTATATATAACATGATACTGCGATTTATGGCTAGTAAGTACAGAATTTCTGTTTTCAGCTGATGAAGTGAAACACCTTTAAACCAATTATCATATAATTATAATAGTGATAGGCTAATAGCGGTTTATGGATGTTCATAAAAGAGGGTTTTTTGGTCTGACCCTGTTAAGTTAACATTCACCATACCGTTACTGCATAGAACAAACGAGTCAATGCACATTGGGATTGTCAATATCGTGGCATTTATGAAACGTTAATTTTTCTGTTATTAAAATATTTACAAATTCAGTTTTAGTGGCTACATAGGCTTACTACATTTGTACATGCGAGAGATCATTACTCATTATATTTATGTGTACAGTTACGTCTATCTCGTAAACGACGGTTTAGCAGTTACACTTAGATCCTACAGTAACTCTCGATATTTGAAATAGTCAGCTGCAGTAGAACTATGCTAAACAAATTTTTCTTTGGCGTTGAGGAAAGTGTAAAGTGTAAAGTGTAAAGTGTCTTTCCAATTACTTTGCAATCGACTGTATAATGAACTTACTTACCAGACTTGGTAGGGACAATTGACAGAAATCTCAACGAAATTAAATTACCGTTCATTAGAAGAACATCAAGTGACATGGCCTGTAATAAACTAATAATGCTAGTAGCTGATGCGTCATGGCGCTATCAATGTTGCGACCTGCAGGGTTCCGTTAAACCCCGGGTGTGCCAAATACTCCCGAGATAGCTTTATAAATTTTTCCTTTCAAACAGGATGCCACAGCCTTCAAGCAGATGTTGGGAATGACCTGTTGAGAAATTATTATTAATTGAGATTTTTTAAATTTATATAAATATAATTTGTGGGACGCGGTGGTCTAGCGGTAAGTTCGTCACCTTGTTATCGAAAGGTCGCAGGTTCGAGTCTACCTCAAAACCACTTCGTAGCGACCTTGGACAAGTTGCTCACCCACAACTATTATTATTGTCTGCGAGAAAGGCAACGGGAAACCCCCACACTCATCTCATCTCCAGAGGCGTAAAACCAATGAACTTGCCTTCGGGCAGAGAACTCATCACCATCGTCGTCATCATCATCATAATTATTATTCAAGGAAGTTGCATCACCGGAGTCAAACGGACCCAGGTGTGTGCCATGAGGTTATGTAGTACGATTGATATATCATTCTTTTTAACAAGCAAACAGCTTTGTATTCTATTGTTTCAAGCCAAAATTGTCATTCAGAACTTTGTTTCATTGTGACCCACCTCATTATCCATCTGCGATTACTTATAGAGACATTAATAACCCTTAAAAGAGGTGTCATCCAGTTTCTCGTAGAAATCATTTGCATCTTCTTCTCCCGATATTGAAGTTGGTGCATATTATCTTACCTTTGGTGGTGTTGTGTGCATTCACTCAGTCACTCTCTAACTTACATACTCGCTTGCTTGTTTGCTTACTTACTTACTTACCTACCTACCTACTTACTTACTTACTTACTTACTTACTTACTTACTTACTTACTTACTTACCTACCTACCTACCTACCTACCTACTTACTTACTTACTTACTTACTTACTTACTTACTTACTTACTTACTTACTTACTGTCGCCTTTGTAGCTTTGTTTCGAAGAGTCTTCGCCAACAATTTCGAATATTATGATCGGGCTTTCTAAAATAATATTATAGATGTCTCAGATTAAATAGTTCTGTTTTGACGTGTTTATAATATGCTGGATTAAACCATTTTAAAGGTGTCTAATCCAAAATGTTGTCCAATTGAAATCGTTGCATCGAGAATTTAACGACATCTTGCCACAACAGCGATCGTTTACTTCGAATTAATAATTTTGACATTTCAATGAATTACTAATTATAAAAATGTGCGGTTGGTTAATTCTTCTTAATTAAGCATGCCACTTAGACCTCCATGCTTTATTGTGTAGTGGACATTGGACAATAATTATTGTCCAATTGGTAGCATGGCTGTCTCATTTTAGCAAGACTGAATTGTTAAACTTTTGAACACCTTTTTTGCTCTAATCATTTGGCTATGTATAAGCCTGTACTTGGGCTATTCTCATCTTTTCTCGACGCTACCATTCTAAACAGTTTTCTTCGTTAGTCTAGATGGAACTTGTATCTTGATCAGATTTATAAAATATTTAATTAATATTTGATTGATGTTTTAAATGGTACAGGTTGCTTCTGTACAAGAAACATTACATTATTATTAGTATTATTGTTATTGATGCACTTATATATTGAACTTTTCTAACACAAATTGATTACTTTGGTTACTAATGTAGTTGTATGAGACAACCTATATGCAATTTTACAGAATGTTCAGATATATATATATATATATATATATATATATATATAATTATGACCGTTTTATCATTATGTGCAAAACTGAACGAGTGTCCGATGAACTACTCTGTGTTGTCTAGAAATTGAATGTCAATGAAATTGTAAAGTGCCGTTTAGACACCTCGTTGGTGTTGTTTGGATTCTATAAGTTTATTTTTACTGTTCTGTACACTTGAATAATTGTCGTCAACGGCCTTTGTTGTCATACGATGACGTTTAACTTTGGAATAATAATATTCTCAACTAGACCCCATGGAGAATTGTAACTATCATGGAATATCTAAAACGGGATAAAAACCGCGTACTGTAATCACTTCAATCCAGCGTGTAGTATTATGTACAGACCCCTCTACCTCAGTTGTATCGTTTCCTTTGTTTAGTTGGGAGCCCATTCCATGTCGCCAATGACGCACTATTATATTTTTTAAACTCAATCTGAAATTGTTTTCACCTAAATCCGTCGCTGCCCGTACTCTGGAGTATCTTTAGGTGCCAGTCTCACGCATGGGTGAATGAGGAGGGCGTCGTTAATAATCTTTGTGAAGACAGCGTCGTTGAGCATGCAGTTACATGTACATAAATATTATAGCCTAGATTGCGATACGGTTATTCTGAAGTTATTTTCTGTTGTATAAGCAGACATCGGATCATGAGTCATCCAATAATTACTTGAATGCAATTTTATGGTATATAAAGACTTTAGGAAATGCGTTTTTGGGGTGTTTAACGAGTGCATTTTTTTACATGATATCTAATAGAAGCGGTAATTATAGCATAGCGTACAGTGTAAAGATCACAGACGATATTTTTATATTTATTTATATTAATAGCGATCTATGCGTCAGAAACCAACCACACTTACCTTGCATCTCTCTTTCGCCCCGAAAAGAGTTATCATTCAGATTTTCATGTGATTAATTAGACCTACGCTAAAGAGACCCGATTTTTAGCGTCACCTCGGAGTAAAGATAATATTATTCAATTGTTTAGCGCGAGCCATTACCGTCAATTAAGCAATTAAAACTAACAAACGTTTGGAGATCTTAGTATCTTATAAGTATCATGTATCAACTCCGCCACTTTGGCAGCGCCAGTCCAAAGCCTGGATAAAAGAGGAGGTGAGCGACATTCAAACTTCTTATGACACAGTGGTGCAACGAGATTCCACAACAATTACACATAATTATGTGCACGTCGAATATATAGCAGGGTATCAAAACAATTTAAAGGTGTAAAATGTGTACGGCAATTTAACAGCTACCGCGCACATTCAGTGTTTAGCCATCTTCATTAGAAACTAAATCACAGGCGACTGATCAAGTTTCTTGCAGATTGGAGACAGTTCTATATTATATTCTGTTGAATTCTCCATTCGTCCATCCATTCCGTGGAATAAATGCACATCCAAATCCATCTGTTGACGAAGTTTAACAATTTATTATTTTAGCATAGGGATACTTTAAGTTTAATGACACTGCCTGGTAACAAATATATTTCATTGGTATCGCCCTCCTCCTTTATTCGAACCTGGGACTGGCACTACCAGACTGCATGCAGTAGCGGAATACAGATTGGATTAATTAATAGTTTAAATTATAAATCGGTGAGTCAGTCATTAACACAATCAATCTATCAATAATGTGATAACTACATCAATCAATCATCTATTCATTACAGTATTTAGCCTATATCGTGCCTCTTCAAGGAAACTGCTGATCAGAGGCGCTCCAGACTCCATCACTGTCAAACAGAATAGTTTTTAATTGCGTATAATCTGTTATTAATTCTTGTTATGGGAAATGAATGTGTGGTGATGGTTTACACTCTATAGTCTGTTACCCTCCCAAAAGATCCATTCAACCGTTATTTTGACAGTTGGTGTTGGTAAAACCGTATAGCATGGCTGACGGATAGTTAAATTGAATTCCTATGATCATGCTGCGACGACGACAACAACCATGTTGAATAATGTAAATGAATAATTAGACACCTTAAACAGCTTGCAACCATAGAAATAAATGGCGCCAAAGCAACAGATTTTGCAATTACAGGAAATATAAAGATTTGACAATAGGCTAACGCTGTACACTGAAAAATGGTGCTATTAGCTTCAGACAAGCATGGCCAGAAAACTTTATGTCTGTCGTGTTTCCAGGAAAGCTAAAGATTCGCCCCGCTCCCGGCAAATTCCTTACCACACCACCCTCACTTGATCTTCGCTCCTAATCCCCACCCCCAAAATCTCGGGATTTACAATGAATTGTGAACTGAAAATAGTCGCGTTGGCCTACAAATTTACAAAAGGCAGGTTTTGTACCTGAGCAACGTTGATTATTTCGTGATAAACATTGTACATTCATTGAAGTGCTTGCTTTTCAGACAAATTCAAACAGTTCTAGACAGTGTTTTTTTAACGTGCAGTTGTACACATAATGTGCGGTTGAAAAAGCACCCCTGGACGTAATTTACCATGTATGATGGGAAAGGAAAGAAGGGGTTGTGCAATTCTAAAAATTCCTTTAAAACAGCCCTTGTTCTAAATTATAAAACTTTTATTGATTGTCACTAATTGCATTGGTATACTAATGCTATTATAATTGTCTGTAATTGATATTTGGAAGCAATAACCAACCCCATGCCTCGTGACACAATGTCGTTGAATTGAAACAACTTTTAACCTTCCGCTGATTGGAACATTCAATAATGACTGGTTGGAGGCGTTCCCTTGAACACCTTTAGAAATTGCTTCAAAAATGCTATAAATAGTTTACGAAGAAATTTCTGTTAATCAGTTTTATCGGAGCAGTTGAAATAATAAAAATAATTATAATTGTAACTTATAGAGAAAGGTTTTGATTTTCCTGCTATCAAAAGGTTTCCGTGTAACGACATTGAGCAATTTGAAAATTCTGCCGCTAATACTACCACTATTACTGCAAATAAAATCGCACTAGGATTAAGACACCTTTAAGTCGTAAATCACCAATGCTATATAAAAACGGGACATGGAAAACGATTATAATTTATTATCTCCTTTATTGATGTAGTCTTCCACGGTAACAATTGTGACTAGCCTATATATCGCATAATGAAAAAAAAGAAAATCACGCAAGTTCACATAACCTATAATTTATAAACTAGCTTAATTTATTTTTTAAGCAATATTCACATGGCGATAGCGTGGTGTGTCGCCAAATTTGGTTTCAAGTTTAAATGTGTCGCGCGCGAAAAAATGTTTGAGAACCTCTGGGCTAAACACTGATTGCGCGCGGTGACTTTAAAATTGCAGTTGACACCATCGACACCTTTAAAATGATTGAAATATGTATTATATATTTGAGTTGCTTTCGATTACAGATAATAAGATCTTGAGGATCACTAGTTTCAACATCAGATATTTGCCAAATTGACGGCTATAATTAAACTATTAATTAATCAAACATCCGCTACTGCTTGCAATGTGCCAGAGCCAGTCTCGAGCCTTGAAGTGTCGTTAAATTGAAAGTACTAATATAATACTATGTCGATATAATTATAATTGTTAAACTGCTGCAATAGATGCATTTGGACAAGCAGGAATATTTCACGAATGGACGAAAGAGTGGAAATTACGGCGTCTTCAGCGTAGATCGAATCACATGAGAACCTGAATGATAACATTTCGGAGTGATAATGTGTTGTGGACGGAGCTGCTTATAATATCAACTAATGCTTCTGAAAAAGTCACAAATATCTTTAAAAATTTCTACCGTGTTATTCACTGTTTATTCTTAATGAGCACTGGCAGGGTTCCATTTAGTGTGTCAATATAATGTGGCATATTTAGCAGATTATTTTTTAGCGCTATTTTATAATGACACTCTACGGTTATTAGACTCGTTAGCGTGTATAATTTATTTTCTTATCTTAAACTATCTAACAGATGTAATATTGCTCATTATGTAGCATTGATATACATTATTTTCAGGGTTTCTTAGTATGCGACTACGAGACGGGGATTCAAAGTCATTGAGCGTTGTTACAATTTCCTTTATATACAAATGAAAAACAAAATTTAAAGGTGTCAAAAAAGTTCTCTTTTAAGTAACTGAGTTCTCGGTTACAAAGGACATTATTTTTTATTGTAGCTATGCATCTCAGAAAGAAGATTAGCATGGACCTCCTCATTATCCAAGCTTTGGTCTGGCACCACCAGACTACGATAGAACGCTGATCGCCTTTGTCGCATTGCATCACCACCTATAGAAACGAAATGAGTCCACGTTCTAGCGTCTACACGAAACATAGCGTAATAGAAAGTTTAACAAAACTGGTCTAGTACCTTGCTCAGCACCTCTCAACACTCGCAGAAAGGGTCCGAAGTCTGTTTATATCATTGACGTCGCCCTCCTCCTTTATTCAGGCCTTTGAGTGGCACTGGGAGAGCGCTATGATTGGTAGCGGGTAAAGATTGGAATAACCAATAGTTTTGCGACATCTTATGATGGCAAAGTAGTAGTAGTAGTTGCAGTTTAACGTCACTGTGTGGTAACAAAGACCACTAGCGACGCCCTCCTCCTTCATCCAGGCTTGGGACTGGCACTGGCAGAGTGCAACCAGTGGCGGAGTTGATGGCAAAGTCAATTAAGCATAATTCTAAACTTATTAGCCGTTTGCAACTAACAAAAAGAGCTGTGAGTTATATAAAATTGAGAGTACATTGAATATAAGATATAGCTTCAAATTATTTTAAAGGTGTCTAATATCAATGGCTGTGATTGGCTAGCCGTCATAATCGGAAACGGTAAATAGAAGTGGGAATGGGATTGGTTAAAAGTTTTCCAATTTTCACAAACGGAATATAAAAAAAACATTTAAACACGTGTTGCAAGTTATATGTATTAGATTGATAATTTTAAGTCAGGTATTTCAACATGTATTTTCGTTAATCCAGCTTCGATTTCAGGCCTAAAAATACCTGCATCCAGCTTCCATTTTTAATACCTTTTATTTATGATTTCTAAATACCTTGATTTTAATTATTTATTTCTAACTGCTTCGTGTAACTAGTAGGCCTACTAACCGCTTCTCAGATTCACATTTCCGTGTGACCCTGGGCACGTTGGGAAGCTAGAACACCTCTTTCATTGATATTATTATCACTATATTAAACATTTTAAAACTCGGTCTTGCAATGCAACTGCGATTTTTTCATTCATCCATTCGCACATTTATATAGCGCTTCTTCGAGTAAAAAAACTACTCGAAGGCGCTCCCGTCTCCAGCGCTCCCAAAAGAACAGCTTTAAGTTTTGTAAGGAAATATACAGGTAGAGTTTCAGGGTGTAGGCGTAGCTCAAACGGAAGACCACGGGACTAACCACAGAAATGGCTCGAAGAATCGAAGACTTGACGTCACAGCTAAACAATAATTTATAATAATTATCATAAATAATTGTAAACTGAAATGTAGACTTTTTCTCGCCTCTCGCCTATAAACCCGAATTATCCGACACAAAGCAGAGGGACAAGATTAAACACTGAGTAAAGAAGTTACATAACGTTCAGCTCTCTACACCTACTCACGTACATGTAGCGTCTCGAGCGTTACGTAATTATGTAAGGAGGCCCGGTCATTAAATTTGCTACGACTGGTTGCTGATAATTATGTCACTCTCGCCATTCTGCAGTCGTTGGACTGGCACTGGCGTATGTTGGGTAGTGGAAGCATGCAATTTTGTCTTCCTCTAATTAATTTAATAACTCCGTGTTTTTTTCTGTAAAAGTTATAACTTACGGTATTAGGACACACTTAAAACCTATTTCATTCATAATAATTTAAAATTATATTTGTTATACAGTGTGTGCACCTTTAAATTCAACTAGTTGTGTTATATCGGAGATAATGTGTGATGCATCTTCAAGATACCTTTTCATTTATTCTATCAATCTTACGATCCTTCCTTTAAATAAAACATCGAGTGAGAAACTCCGCCACTGGTCGCACTCTGCCAGTGCCAGTCCAAAACATGGATAAAGGAGGAGGGTGTATCTAATGGTCTCTGTTACCACACAGCGACGTTATACTGAAAAACCACCACCACATCGAGTGCGGTGTGTTCTTTTCTGTGTTATCAGAAAAAGATTTAACAGTATTAAACGTGAACTGTCTGTCCCACTCTCCCAAGGCAAATAAATGCGATTTGATGAGGTGGCAGATAATAATTATTATCGTAGTAAATCTGCAATTAGTAGTTAGCCTTCCCCGTCCATGAAATAATTTGAACATGATGAAACTTATTCTATGAAGTCAACTCAAGAACAAAATTCCGCACCAAACTTTTGAGCTTACAGGATTCAAACTTTATATAGCTAGAGCTTTATACATTTAAAAGGTGTTCTAGGCGACCAACGCCGCAATACTTTATGACAAATATAAACCCCTTCCAGGAATTTTTTTACTACTTTCCACATGAACCAAAATAATATACGTCCGTCATCAATTGTACATTCCTATGCAATTATTGTTTCGCCTGATTCCGATTTAAAGGTAGGCTACGGTATTTTAAAGGCGAGTGCGCTTACCCATCATACTGCTGCTATCATTTTTCTGTATCTTTTGTTTTAAGTTATCTTTAAATCAATTAAACTTTGTTTTTTTGCTTTATTATCTTTTACTTCTACGGTTTTCATCTTTTGATGGCAGGTATTCTTCTCTCGTAGCCTTGCGCCCTGGGAGCGCCTCTAAACGGTTCACCATAATAGAGGCGCTTTATAAATTTGTTAATACATTACATTACAATACAATGAAGATGTTGGAGTCGTCCATGCCTTCCCCGTCCATGAAATAATTTTAAGCTAAACAAACTAATGCTCGAAAAATATTAGAAATAAAAATAATTAATAATAATGTCAATAATGGTAATTCTAACCGCTGACGACTTCATGAGAGGGCTAACGAGATGAAACGACGATAGCGGAAAATAGTCAAAGAGAAATAGACACCTTTATTTAGGATGCTGGAAGACAATTTATTCAAGACGACTATCATGGTTTGTACCTATTGCATCATTTGAAGGAGCTTCTAAAATAATTGTTGATAAATCGTAATCGTAATCTCCACATTTCTAAAGCGCTACTTGAAAACCAAGCGCGGGGCACCAGCTTATTCACGAGCGCTATACGTCCTTCGTGTATTAAACTCCGTTTCCCATTATTTCCGAATAACAAGCAATATTTCGTGGCTTATGTATCGCCATTTTTTATTGCGACCCTTAATTTTATTTTATGTTCTGCTCGTGTAACCGGTGATAATTATAGAATTAAAGATTTTAGCAGAAGATTGTCAAATCAATTTCAAAACTAATTGCATGTTGTTTGAAAACATAGCTGTTTTATATAAGTATATCGTGTGAAAACTGTTCGTAATAATAAAGGTAGTCAACTTACATGTAGGTCTACTGCTGCTAAGCTCTCTGCACATGTTCATGTTTATCATGGACCGTCGAGTACCCAAGCTAGTATGCAAGTGAGCAATTACAATTTTTATCGGTAGACTATCATCAAGCGCACAGTGCTTTAGGTTAGTATGCTGAAGTAGGAAATTGGCTAATATATGAGTTGCGCTAAATGTTTTAAAAGGTGTTTAATAATAATACCAGATACTGGTGACTTTGTGTTGATTGTTTTGCATCTCTTGATTCGCATTTCAAGGTGTATTAGGACGCGTGCACCTTACAATCTATTATCGGCCTACAATTGAAGAACATTATGTATAAGGATGTTGCATGGCAGACACTTATTCAAAATTTCACGCTGATTTGCGAGTGAAGGACTTTAACCCGGACTATGCCATAAAATCGATGATAGGAAAATAAGCTGTGAAGTTATCGCGTAGACATATTCGGGTCCCTTGCATGATAGAGTTCATTAGCATTCGCACCATTGGGGTTTCAAAGAGATAAGTAAATTGGTGTTTATAAACACCTTTTTAACATTTATAAATAGTCATATATAAATTTTCACCTTAGTAGCATTTCTAATTAGTCAACGACTACGCTCTGGCAATCTGTCATAACATAAATCACATAATTATAATTATCGTCACTGCTCAAATATATTCATCCTACTTACATTAACCCATTCCCGCCGGAATTGTTCCGATACATATTGGGTTAATCGGGTCACCCGTGACCCGATCCGGCGGGAAAGGGTTAAGCTCTATACTAGAGTCTTGTCACATTTGGATAGTCATAGAAACCCTTTTTTCGCCGCCTTTTTTCTTCCACCGTATTTATACCGTAATGTAGACTGCTAATGGGCCTCATTCGAAAGTCAATTTGAACAGGTTCATTACTCAAAATCAATTATATTATATCAATAATTACAAGCACACTGCACTGTACATGTACAAATTATGCGATTCGAACAATTCACAAAAACGCAAATAACAGCAAACGATATAAATCACAAATTACACGCAATATGTGCTTTAGCTGCCACCTAGGAAATGAAGGAATAGGCTATCTAAAACAGGATTCAAAATCGCGTACTGTAATCACTTCAAACCAGAGTGTAGTATCATTTACAAACCCCTAAGTTATGTCGTTTCCTTTGTTTATTTGGAAGCCCATCCTAGGACGCAAATGGCGCACTGGATATAAAATATACAGTCTATCCAACATTTTGTTCACCTAAATCCGTGGCTGATACTCTGAAGTATATTTGGGTACCAGTCCCAAGCATAGATGAATGAGGAGGGCGTCGTTGATCATCTTTGTGAAGACAGCGTCGTTGAGCATACAGTTACATGTACTTGAATAACCCAGTGCATAAAAATTATAGCCTAGATTGCGATACTGTGATTATGAAGTTATTTTCTATTGCATAAGCAGTCATTTGAACCAGACCTATCTATTTAACTGAATGCAATTTTATGGTATATAAAAACTGTATAAATGCGTTTTTGGGGTGTTTAAAGAATGCTTTTTTATATGTATTATAATACATGTAGAAGCGGTAATTATCAGAAGAAAATTTCATATCCACACGACATTTTTTTTATTAGTAATTTTATCTGCTATTATAATAGAGGATACAACGAAAATCGGTGTGTACTGTTTCATAATATACCGGCATTAAAAAAAACAAATCAATGGAGTCAAAATTGGGCACAACTTAACGTCTTTTGTTTGCACGCGCACTGTCTGATGTCCAATCGGTGTTGAGAAAAAAAAACTTCTGATCTTCATGGTTGCTGGTGATGAATTTGGTTATCGTTTTCATCTTAGACACCTTTACAACGTAATAATATTTTGATATATAAATACAGAAAGCGTGAAACGCACGATTATCTGGATCACCTCAAACACCTTTTCAACGTTGTCATATGTTGCTATATATGGAAAACATTATGTCGCATCATGTTTACCTTCTGTAGCCCATTATTATGTATAAATGCTCGATAAATTAATAAATTAAGGAATATGATGAATTTGGAGCAATAATAGTTCTGCTTTGGATCCGGGAATCGACGGGGGTGGGGGGGGGGGGGGGGGGGTTGATGAGACACGTGCGCTCCCTCGATTTTGTTTTACATGTTCATTTTTTCATGTTATAATTATTCTGGTGCTGTGAAATGTTTAACACATAATAAATTAACTTATGTCAATAGTTTGCATTCGTGCGTGTTGTTTGAAAATGTTTGTCGATATTTTTACATGTATGCAGACACTCATGAATGCATGTTGAACGCTGTTCTTTCTCATGCAGAGGAAATGCAAACTAATTAGGCCTTAGCATTGGTCAAAAAACCATTACACAGGGGACAACCAATTGTCTTTGTATTGCTTGACAGTTTGTTGTCCAACTTACTTACTTTGTCGTTCGGCTATGATAAAAGATATTAGCTACAGTTTTCACATAATTTATATTCTATTAAAGACCATATTTCTAATCTTACACGCTCTTCATATTTTCATTTAAGGCGTCTGAGGGCTATTCGGCGTTCTGTTTCGTCTTCTGTTTTTACCACTCTGGTTCATGCTTTTGTTTGCTCCCGAATTGAATACGGTAATTCTCTTTTAATTGGTCTACCTAAGGTTCGTCTCTCACCTTTACAGTCGGTCTTAACCCTTTAATGCCGAGATGGTAGTAAATGGTATGGGAAAACACATACCCTCCGGCATTAAAGGGTTAAACGCTGCAGCCAGATTAATCGCACGCCTTCCACGCTACTCGCATATTTCTACTTTCATGTTTGAACAGCTCCATTGGCTTCCTCTAACTGTGCGCAATAAGTTTAAAATCCTCATCTTGGTCTCCAAAGCACAACGGGGTCAGATTTGTCAGATTGAATGTCGATAAAGAAAATATTATTATTATTATGCCAGCATCATATCTTTTCCAGTCCATTTGAGCGCATAACATGGCCAAAGAAAAGTTCTTCTTAGCACTGTTTGTTGCAGTGACTCATCGTTTTCGACACCAATTTCTGTGCGTACCCAATCATTTGTCATTTTTCTTTCAAATATATTCTCTGCATACTACTACTACTACTAAAATCATGATTAACCTATATCATATGCATGTATTCAGTTCTATTCTGGCACACGGAAGCCAAAAATGACATATTAGACACCTCCAAAACGCGTTCGTTCAGATTTACATAATACAATGAGCACGTCGGTAATTTGTTAAAGACTTTCAGAGCCAACAGTTGTTAACCTAAAACAACTGAAGATAATATTATTCACTAACAATTGTTTGCGGATCTATTCGACGATCGATAATTATGTCGCAAATAAACGGCATCAGTAGTTCGTATACTTGTTTTACATAGTAGATTTCGGGTATACTATCATTTCGTGCGTTAAGAATGCTGTCCAATAAAGACCATAATGTTGTAACGTCACTCGATACATTCAGTGACCTAGTTCACACGATCTAACCCTGCCTAGCTTGGATGCATTCGCCAGAAAAACTTATTATGAGGATCTACAGGGTGGACCATAAAATATACCGCTACGGTTTTTTGTCAATATCTTGGCCAGAAGTAAGAATTTGAAAAAGACATTTTGTAACTCTAAAAAATGACCATTGTCTTAAAGTTGCCGACCGCTAAAAACGTCCGTCTACCCCCCCCCCTCCTCAGAAACCTGAATACTCTCCACACCTCAAAGCCGGAGGACTAGATTAAACACACTTGATTATTATAAGGACGTAGTGTACATGTCAGCTATAGACCTTCGAAGATAATGAGCGCAAGCGGATTGAGACACCTTTAAGTCGCAGACCACCAATGCTATATAAATACGGGACATGGCAAACGATTATAATAACTCCGGTTTTTTACTGGTTTGCCACGGTTACAGTTGTTACAATATAACGCATATAATTATGACGCAAAGAAAATCACGCAATTTCAAATAGCGTATAATTTATAAGCAATCTTAATTTATTTTTTTAACAATACTCATATGACGATTGCGTGCATGGTGTGTTTCCAAATTTGGTTGCAAGTTAAAGTGTGTCGCGCGCGAAATAAAGTTGAGAACCTCTGGGCTAAACACTGATTGTGCGCTATGATTTTAAAATTGCCGTTGACACTAACGACACCTTTAAAATGGGTGGACGAAATAATTATTATATATTCAAATTGCTTTCAATAAGAGATAATGAGAGATTAGTTTCCCAGATATTTACCAAATTGACGGATAATAATCTAAAACTATTAATTAATAAAAAAACTTTGCTCTGCAACTGCATGCAATGTGCCAGTGCCAGTCTCAAGCCTGGATGAAGAAGGAGGGAGACGCAAATAATCTGTTATCACAGTGTCGTTAAATTGAAAGTACTACTATGTCGATATAATTGTTAAACTGCGTTTAATAGATGGATTAGGACAAGCAGGCATTCCACGGATGGACGGAAGAGTGGAAATTACGTTCGTTATCTGTGGTTGGTCCAACAACCTGGAATAGACTTCCTTGAACTATGCGACACTTCCCAAGCTGTTCTCAATTTCACAAACAGTACTGTTAAATACTATTTTTGGTGTGATCTCGGCCGGGAACGCCTCTGAGTAGGTGCCATGATGGGGCGCTATATAACTTCTGATTGATTGGATTGATTGAAAATAACTTATAATGAAATAGCCGCAATATTCCTTAATCAAGAATGCGCTTTTGAATCTAGAACACCTCTTTCACATATTTCAACACCACTATATTAATGTTAAAAAATTCGATCAAGCAATGCAACGATGTTGTTATGAAGTCACAGCCAAACAATATTTTATCAAAACTTTATTATTATACAGAAATGTCTACTTAATTGCTTAATAAGTGCTGTAATATGCCAAGCAAATTTCTGTCCAGGGTAATGGCCTCAATGGTCATAGACCCTGGTCAAATCGGATCCATCCATCCAAATGTCGACTTGTTCGAATGAAAAGAGAAACGTTGGGAGATTTTCCACAAGCGTGTCTACCATCACACCTCCAACACAACCTTCATTGTCGAAGTAGTGGAGGTGGAATTTCGCAATGGAGGTCGGAAAACGCTGGAAAATTCAAAATCCATTCAGTTTTCAGGCATTTATAAAGCGACTGTACTTTACAAAAGAATGTAGCAGTGGTTTACCACATTGTAAGTGTGTCTAGTACAGTCTGTCTACAGCTTAGTCTTAACTTGTATTGCCTCGTTTCTAGCGACAGCTAGGGGAATCAAGATATCTAAGCGCTATAAGACACTAGCTTATATACCGAATATTTTCCAAACTTTAAAGGTGTTTTAAGAGATCACTAAAGTAACCGAGTATTTTGGCTACAAAGGACATTAATTTTTATTTAGCGACGATTATCATCGACCTCTTCGCTACTCAGGTTTGGGTTTGACAGAACACTGATCACCTGGGTTGTATAATAGTATCGTCACATATCCCGAATCGAAATGGGCTTAGGTCTAGCGTAACTAACTTCAGTTGTTGATCAACCAGGCTTTTATTGCTTGATTAACATTTACTTAAACAGACTAAACACCTTTACTAAGGGAAAAGTACTAATTTGCTGTTGCTTTTTTTGTCTCATATCCAGGGTTGAAAGTGTTTTTTTAAAGTTGTCGTGTCTGAATTTTTCAGGCAACGTTGGGTGTAGGCCTTATACTGTACAAGCCTGTGGCTTTTTTTATATTACTGCAATTTCAACGTTTAGTCGTTCTAGCATAAAAAATTTCTCGATTCGAAAGCTTTCGAAAGTCTTTATTTATATAAAGTAATTTACTCCAGTAGAAGAGGTGTTTAAAAATCAGCACCGTAGTTATTTATATTTAATCGTCCGAACGCACATAGTATGAATCGACCATTTTCGATACCACACAGGGTGGGTCGACAAACAAACTTTTTTTGGGAAGAGTCTGATATCCCAGCTTTTGATTTTTATAAGACTGCAGTATCAACGTTTACATCGTTTACAATAATTATATCACGGATGAAACATAGTTATCCTAATTTCATTTAAAATAGTTATTATAAAGCGATTTTCCCCAGTAAAAAAGGTTTCTAAAAATCAGCAACGAAGTTATTATTTTGTAATATTATTTATTCGACCGAAAGCACATAATGAAATTATTATAGCGTGAACCGACAGCGCCATTTTCTATTGTAACCTATTTTAATTACTCGCGACCTTTGAGAGTTGAGTGTATACCTTTGAGAGAAACTTGTCATTTGTCCAGCGCTCTTTCTGTAGTTGGGCTAATATGGAAAAGGATTCCATTATCTACAGGGTGGGCTGTAAATAAGTAACCTCATACGGTTTTTGCCCATAATATTATCTTGACCAGAAGTAAGAATTTCGAAATGCAATTTTTACGGTATTGAAGATGCTCTATTTTAATTACTCGTGAATTTTAATGACAGTTATGTGCACAGTGTGATTATTCGCATGCTGTGTCCGATATTTATATAGCTTCTTTAACTATAAATTGAAGGTGTTGACAAGTAGCACGTTGTCAATTAAGCTCCTCGAACGTAGGATTGTCTGATCAAATGGTCCCGAAAAAGTTTGTTAGGCTTAATATTATATAACAAACTACGAAAATTTCGTCCCAAACATTTTCTGCCATTGACTTCCATTTGGCAAATTCCTCGAACAAACGTCATATAATTTAATTTGACTTTTTGCTAAACACTCACTTAAATTTGTCTCTGCACAGAAAATGACACCATTAGTTGGTCGGAACGAATGCATTTACGATATTATTTTGTCATTTGAAAGTCGTCGATTTCAGCAAATAATCTGCAGTGAAATTAATTATCGTCGTGGACCTTATTGTTATCATTGGCTTTTGGTGTCTAAAATAACACACCTGTAAAATCGTTATTCACGTTAATATATATTTAGTGTGCACTTTTCATACGACTGATGACTTCCCAAATATCAGACACAATGTCATCATTCTATATAAAAAAATGAAACTTTCCAATAGCGCGGTCACAATCACGCCGAAAATTACGCACCGATTGTTGTTAAAATTTACCAAAACCTTCCGTTCCAATAGCACCGTGTCTTAAGATTTCTTTTCCCCGAAAAAACGCAATCTTTTCCACAAAAAGTGAACTTTGCAATACGTTCGACCGCCAATTGCAAATTCAACCAAACCGCACGCTTGCAAAATTTCAGAATCGTCTTCACCAGAAACACAGTGACGAAACATGAATGAGGTCGCGTGCCGTGACGTCATAAGCGAGTCGATTAATAATTCCATTACGAAAGCGGCCTTTCCGCTGTCAGTAAGGGACGGTGTGAGGGAGGAAAGGAGGGGAGGGGAGGGGGAGGGGAAAGGAGGGAAGGGGAGGGGAGGGGAGGGAAGGGGGAGGGAAAGGGGAGGGGAGGTGGAGGAGGAGAAGGAGGTGGATGGGAAGAGGGAGGGGAGAGGGAGAGAGAGGGAGAGAGGGAGGGGAGGGGGAGGGGGAGGGGAGGGGGAGGGGGAGGGGGAATAGCTAGTCTGTAAGAGGCGCTTTACAAATGTTCATATACCATACCATATCGTATTGTACCATACCATGATGATTCTCGAAAATCAGACAAACGTCTTGAATCCCTCCGTCTTGTGGACAGACGAACTGACATGCATACGGACAGCTATATACAGATAACGAGACAATCAGATACAGATATGCAGAGTCATAGACAGACAGACACATAGGCAGACCTGTGTCTTGTTATTATCGGCTGTAACAGTTGGTGTCCGTTTTATCCTAATTATCAGGCTATTATTACCAGTGTAAGCGATAGATATCGGCTATACATTATCTGAACTTGCGACTACGTTGAATATAAAATAAAGTTTACAGATATTTTAAAGGTGTCTAATTTCAACGGCTTTTTCGAATCTACCGCGGACACTCATTGGTTAACCGCCTTCATCGGATAAGGAATCGCGAGAGAGATATTTATTTCCTTCCGTTTTGTTTTTGTTTTTGTGATCGTGAAAGAGATGTCTTCCCAACCCGTCTGTTTGTCATCCGCCTTTTTCCTCCTTCTCCTTTCCATTCTTCCACGGGATTCCGTGGAGCAGAACTACTGGACACCACAGGGAAGATTCGGAAAGAGATCGGAAAGGACATATCCTCCGTTCCTTGCTGCACTCTAAGAACGTAATCGGGTGCATTTATTTAAATCTGACTTATTATAATTGAGATGTCTACAGGCGCCAAAACAATGATATTGTAGAACACCTTTTTAATAATTTAAGACAGCTCCTTATAAAGGATCAGCTTTCAACTTGTTTTATTACTTCTTCTCCAGCTAACGAACCAATGTCTTACAACTCCACTCATTCCAAACTCCTTGACATTCACGCACCATTCAACACCAAACCCACGTCACACGTCATTAACCTCTGGTTCACCTTCTGCCTTCAGTCTGTCTTGCATTGCAGTGTATTGTATCTATTGATTCTATTTAATCTACTGCTTTATATTGCGCTTTTCGCATAAACTAATTGGAGAAGAAATGCCTTTAAATAATGAGAGATCGATAGCAAAGGTTGAAAATGTTTAAAAGGTGTCCTGGCAAACGCCTTAAATAATAAAGTGTTAATACTAAAAACAACAGCAGCCTATTAGATACGGCGGATAGATTAATAAGTTGATTAAGATCCAAAATAGCGTTTTCAATAATGACACTACGGATGAAGACATGTAAGTTATCAAATTTCCTTTTTGTATGATTATTATTATAAAGAATTTTATCCCAGTAAAAGAGGTTTCTAAAAACCAGCAACGAAGTTATTTATAGTTATTTATTATTATAGCGCCACATGAAGACACAATCGTCCGAACGCACAAACATGTAATAAAATTATTTTATTGTGAACCGACAGCGGTGTTTTCTAGTATAGCCTATTCCAAGATCGTGTGCGGTATCCAAGATAAGTAGATGTGTTCTAAAGTGTCTGATTCCTTTAGACATGGTTCGGAATTGGGAGTATGAGAAAAAGGTGGACCTTGTAGATGGTAAAAATATAAGTAGGCTAATAGCGCGTTATGCAAACGTCAAACCACGATTAATAGCAAAGCCATCATCATAGGCCCGTCGCATCTACGCTCAATGTTTTATTTTTCATCTATCGTGAGTATTCGTCTAAGTCCAGTTTTATAGTTATGAGCTCCGCTAGAAAAGAGGGAGGGGCATCCAAACTCACTCATCTAATTAATTCATGTAGCAAATTATTATACCGCCACATCAAGACACAAATTAGATTTCAACAACTTGTAAAATGTATTGTAATATTGTTTCCTTGGCGTATAATTACCATAATAGCTTGAGCATAGTGTAGTATTTGTCTACTGTCGGGTTCGCATCGGTATACCGTCAACGAAACGTTATCAAAACCATAATTATAATATGCGTTCTATTACCCTGCTAACGAGCTGCTGAACTGTATTACGGCATGCGAACGTTGGAAAATTATAATTAATAACACACCTCTGTTAATTGAGATTTGCAGACTATATAGGTCTGATATTTGACACGCAAGATAAGTTACAAAATAAAGAACAGTCCATTGAGGTCTTTTTGTTTAATCTCAACTTTCTCTATATTGAAATTTTGAACCTAAACCAGTCCATACGTTGGCTAATACACACAGTAAGGGTATGAACGCCGTCAATAATTTTTTTAGCATACTGTAGCAGCTCACTAGGATTTTTATATCACTTATAGACGTTATTATAAGCTGAAAATACCGTCTTATAATTTATTTAATTACCAAAGTTGACAGTCTTTTTCTTTTTGAAGTTATTATGGGTTGATTTGGCAATCTATTAACGGTGTCTGTAGCTATGAATGTAAACGTTATTGTGTTGTAATGTATTGTATTGTTTTGTTTTGTAATGTATTGTATGTGACCATTTAAAAAGCGCTTCTCAATATCGCTCCCAGTCCTCCTCCGGTAGCTTCAAAAAAAGGCGTCGATAAATACACCTTTAAAATGTTTTATCACCGCGTTACATATTAGACGTGCTCTGAATGGATGGCAACTGTATCATGGGGAACAACAGTTATAGTAAATCGCTGATACGTTGGCAATTATAATGGCCTCTGATACTATTATAAGCCTTAATTCATGAACTATTGATTAAGCGAGTCTTCGAAAATGGTCTGCTCATGGCAAGCATTCTGGCATGACATCGCCGTTCCTGGGAGAAGAGGGATCCAAGAAATACTTCGAAACTTTTGAACTGTAGTAGTAAGAAAATAATATTCTGAAAAATATCGTTCCCTATTTGAAATTTTGCAACCGATGCTTCGTCTAAATAATTATGCTGCTCCACCGTTTGCTCATCTTTCCAAATCTCTTTTAATTCGAAACAGAGCACACTAAGTGGGACATGGCAAACGATCATAATATAATACAGTCCTATTGTTGTGGTCTGTCACGGTTATAGTTGTGACAATATATCGCATATGACACAATAAAAATCACGCAATTTGAAACAACCTTTAATTTATAAGCTAGCTTAATTTCTTTTTTTAGACAATATTCACATGACGATTGAATTTGGTCGCAAATTTAAGTTTGTCGCGCGCGAAAAAATGTTGAGAAGCTAAACACTGATTGCAGTTGACACTATTGACACCTTTAAATTGATTAGAAGATCTATTATATATTCGAGTTGGTTTCAATTAAAGATGATAAGATCAACTGGATGATGTTTCAACCTCAGATATTCGCCATTGAGATTTTTTCCATTTTTATATAAATATTATTCAAGGAAGTTGCATCACTGGAGTCTAACGGACCACAGGTTACAGTCCGTCATAAGGTTAATTAGTCTGATTGATAATAATATTATGTCGTTCTTTTCTACAAGCAAACAGCTCTATATTGATTGTTCAGGCAATAATAATTTGCATTTAGACTTATGTGTTATATGACCCACATATATTTTTCTGCAAATACTTATAGAAACATTGGTAATCTTAAAAGAGGTGTCATTTTTAATTTGTAGAAATCATTTGTATCCTCTTCTCCCGCCATTGGAGTGGGTGCATATTATCTAACATTTTCTGAAGTATCCTGTTCTATCTTACCGTCACGTATTGTGTACAGGCACAGGTAAGTACTATGTTTTAATTTTTCCGTATGATATATGTTGTCTTTTTGTGATGACTAGGTCTTAACAAGGAAGGTTCAGATGGAGAAGAAGAGGATGGAGACGGAGGATGGTAAGGGAAGGCCAAGGAAAAAGTAAAAGGTATACAATAAATAAAATTCAATAAAAAAATCAATCAACCAATCAATCAGTTTATTTATAATCAATGATGCCGGTGAAAATTCCTTAGTTTATCGTTTTTCTATAAATCTTCATGGATTCACATATATATTGTTAGTAGTCTGCAGATATGGGCTTAGTTATGGGTCTTCCAGGCCCTTCCCCGTCCATTAAATAATTTTCAGATAATGTTATTAATTTTAATACGGCCTGCCCTTTAAAAACTAATCAACCTACCAAGTTCCACAATAATATAGAATCAGTTGAAAATGTTTAAAAGGTGTTCAAGTCGACCGCTCGAACAGTGCATTGCACTATGAAGTCTTGAATGACTATTCCAAGTAAACCATTATGTGAAATTCATGTTCAGCGTAGACCGTGAAATAGAGAGATCCCTTCCAGACATTTCTTTCAACGGCTTTTTATTTATTCAACATCTATGATCCCGTTCATAATTCGTCAGTTTCTCGTTTTCTATACACTTTCAACGATCAGAATATATTGCAGTAAATTTGCAGACGTGGGCATAGTTAGCGGGGGGCATCCAGGCCCTTCCCCGTTCATGAAACAATTTCCAGATAAGGAAACTAATTAAATCAACTTCTCAACGCAATAATAAAATCTACATCATATCCCTATAATAAAGTAATCAAAGTCCGATCAAAAGATGTTCCCATCCATTCTCCGATGTTCACAACCCATCCCATCCTCGGCCAATGAATGAATGAATGAATTAGCTTAGTTTACGATATGAATAAACTCTGTATAATAACACCTTTTTAGACATGTATTAAAAGGAGGAAGAATAATTTTTGTCGTAGTCTATCCTGTTGCTAATATAGACGATATGGCGTGAATAAATGAAAGTTGGCGGACGCCCAGTCCTCTCCCTCACCGTTTTATCCTTCCACCGACGGTGTACGACATAGGTGTGCGTGCATGGGCTCGTTATGACTGATTATTATTCACCTCAAACGTTTCAGGTGGACAGTGAACCGCGAGGATCAGCGTTGCCACTCTAGAAAACAAACCCAAGTTGGAGCGTTGAAATAATCCAAGAAAACCCAAGTTACCCAAATCGTCCGAAAATTTAAAAAAATTTCCTTCTAAAAATTTAACGACCTTTTTCCGCAGGATGCCATTAAATTTCCGAGGCAATAAGCAGTTTGGGATTATACACCTTTAAAACGTTTTCCAAAGGGTTTTTATATATTCGACAAGAGTGAAATGTTTCAAGTGGTACCGTTATCCTTATTTCTTACTTCTAAACTAGAGAAGTCCGATTATGTGCGAAATTATTGGAGAAAACTCTTCGAAACACAGCTACATAATTATGCGACAGAACGAGTACATTATTGCTCTACACAACAAAGCATGCAGGGTTGGCTCCGTATACCCTCTCATTGTGAGCGCATCCCCGCTTAAGGTGTCATTTTCTCCTAGTAAATGGAGGAATCGATGAAAATAAAATTGTAACGTCATCAAGCTCAAGCAGATTAGTTGATGTAATCATAAGAAGTGAACTAAATTCCACAGTATTCTGCTAATTCTATTTGAGTACCGGTACCTATTTAAATAATTGTGCAGATATTTAACTACTTAAGTATTGTAGCTATAGGCCTATAACTAATTTATCAGCTATTAACTATTTAAGCCTATGTCTTTCCGAAATATCCGCAGTTTCCTGAATTTTTGCGAAAAAACCCAAGTTTTTCCCGAAAAAACCAATTTCCCAAGTTCGATTAAAAAAACCGGATTTTTTTAAAAAAACCCAAGATTATTTGGTAGAAAACAAAACAAGAAAAAACCCAAGTTCTTGTCAAAAAACCCAAGGAGTTACAACGCTGGCGAGGATTACCCGACTCGCATGGTGGGTCGAGAAATAAAACATTTCCGAGGAAACCTTTGGTGTCCAATCAAGTGAATTTTTATAAGACTAGTTTCAACGTTTTTAACGTTCCTAGTATCATTTCAAAATCTGAATAAATTTCTAGGTATATATATTTGCGTCAACCATCATCATCGTCGTCGTCGTCGTCGTCGTCGTCGTCGTCATCGTCGTCCACCATTGCTTGAGGTATCTACATTGAAACTGTATTTGGTGAAAAGGAATTATTGCTATCTTGTGTGTGAACAACTTGCTTATGAGTCCCGGTCCCATATAAAAAGGTATATTCTCGTTTCAAAGGTGTCTAAGGTGTTAGTTGGTTATTGTGTGCACAGGGATAAGGATCAAACCGTATGTATACTCTCCGCGTTACAAGGCGTGCATATGCTCGACATTCGTACAGGATGCGCATGAATAAAGATAAGTTAATTAAATGATATAGATCATTTTTAAAAAATACAATGCTTTACTTCCCTTGCATTTGCAATTCGCTACCATTATAATTGTTGCGTGGCTATTGATTGGTACAGTATACGGAACAACTGCACAGACAAGGAGGACATCTCTATAATAGACCATCGCACGTCGAGAGAGATAAATCGCACATTGTGTCCCAGTTTTATATATTCTCAAGTCATTGTGTTATAAAGGTGGTTTATTCCTCGCGCACTTACGACTCCATCACCATTTTTATTACGCTTATAAATCGTTCCTTCCTAATGACGAAGCATCAATCGATGGCGCTGAGCAATTGTGAGTTAACCCTTTAACGGTCGTTAGGAAATTACTCGAAGTCTCTCGGCAGCAACCATGAGGAAAGACACACAGAAAGACATACAGAGACAGGGAGTGATGCAGGTTATAATAACTCCACTCTTTCGCTCTTTCCATTTCTCACTTTTCCTCCCTGGTTCTTTTTACCCGCCATCCGGCCAGGAACAACAGAGGTCGCAATTAAGCACCATCCCCCATCAACTTCATCTCAGTTAGATTCTGTTTACCCTCTCCATCTTCGTCCAATTGTTTTCTATCCACCCTGTCCTCGGCTTGAGGTTGATTCGAACCCGCAACCTTCCGATTCCCCGGCAACAAACATTGCCCTAAACCATCGCGCCCCACAAAGGTACATGTATAATTGTATATTATTGTTGTGGTGGCTGTAGTATTAGTTAGTGTTTAGGATTGCTTTAAGAGGTGTCTATAGTGCGGCTACGATCATCTTATTCCATTGTTTGACGTATCTGCATTGATACTGTTTTTATTGAGACGGTAGATCGAAGGTATTACTCTGCAAGCTAAAGGGGACGTGAACAATAAAATTTACGTGACCCAAATTTATATAACAACATATATTTTAATTTTAAAGGTGTCGAAGGTTTTTAGTTGGTTATCGTGTGCATGGCATCGTCATCGTCATAATGGTCATAAGTAACTGATGGCAAAATCAGCGTTGCCACTCCTTGGGTTTTTTCACAAGATCTTGGGTTTTTCGATCCTAACTTGGGAAATGGGGTTTTTTCGGGAAGAACTTGTTTTTTTTTGCTTGGGTTTTTTCTGGACAAAAATGCTGGGTTTTTTCTATCTCCGAACCAGAAAAATGGTTTTTTTCTGAAATAACTTGGGTTTTTTGCTTGGGTTTTTCTTTCGACTAAGAAAATCGGGAAATTGTGGATATTTTGGAGAAATTTTGGCCGGATGACTAAAAAAAGGTCATCAGAAATTTTGGACGAGACGAGAAATTGACAGATTTTTGGTCCGGATGACTAAAAAAAGGTCGTCAAAATTTTTCTAACGGGAAATTGTGTACATTTTTGAAGATTTGGGCAACTTAGGATTTCTTGGGTTTTTTGACCCTCCAACTTGGGTTTTTCATTTTTTAGAGTGGCAACGCTAATGTCAATACGACAAAATGGACTCACTTCTGACTTAGTCTAAAGATTACAATCACATCATTTTATAAACCTTGATGATAAGATTTTAAAGGTGTTGTGCACAATTTCTCTAATGTTAGTATAAAATTAACGCCAATCTTTGTTTATATAGCGTCGTCAGGACCAATTTTAAAGGTGTCCATTGCTATAAAAAGTGGGTCATAAATAAAGACCCTCCTAATTTTTATCCTAGTATTTTGACCAGAAGTATTCAAGTAATTCTTATTATATCTTCGCGATAGTGAAACTATTGCAGCGATCGGAAATCGGACAAGATCATGCGAAGAACGTTGCTTATTAATTTTGTAAGCATATTCAGATTTATCCTGCTTTCGAAAATATAATCTTTTGCATAAGAAGTAAGTAGGTAAGTAAGTTAGTTCTGAAGTATGTAAGTAAGTAAGTAAGCAAGCAAGCAAGCAAGTAAGTAAGTAAGTAAGTAAGTAAGTAAGTAAGCATGCAAGCAAGTAAGTAAGTAAGTAACTCAGTAAGTGAGTAAATAAGGGAGTAAGTAAGTAGGTTTTTCTGTATTTAAGCATGAATGACTCAGTAGGGCATAGTTAATCATCCTTGTCAAGAAAGCGCCGTTGAAAAGTTACAGAACTAGCCCAAGTGGCCTAGATTGCGATATTGTGCTTTTGATTTTCTATTGTTTTTGGGGGTGTTTAAAGAAGCGTTGCCACTCCTTTGGTTTTTTCACAAGATTTTGGGTTTTTCGATCTGAACTTGGGAAATGCTTTTTTAAGATCTTTGGTTTTTTGCTTTATTTTTTCCAACAAAAAAGTTCTTGGGTTTTTCGATTCGAACTTGGGAGTGGGTTTTTTGGGAGGAAGAACTTGGGTTTGGGGTTTATTTGGGAAGAACTTGGAGTTGTTGCTTGGGTTTTTTTATCTTTCGAGATATCGCCCCGAAGAGTTACCATTGAGATTTTCATGTGATTCGACAAACGCTGAAGAGACTGGGTTTTTAGCGTCACCTCGGAGTAAGGATAAGGTTAATCAATTGCTTAGCGAGAGCCATTACCGTCAATTAAGCAATTAAAAATAACACACGTTGGGAGATCTTATGCATGATTGTAAGTATCAACTCCGCCATTTTGGTAGCGCCAGTACCAAGCCTGGATAAACGAGGAGCTGAGCGAGTTAGTGGTTCCTTTCAGGTGTTTAAAATGTGCAAGTATATTTTCAGAATAACGAGTGATGATTGATATTCGTTTGACGACGCCTTCTGCGCTTAACAACCTTCATTTATCATCGAACGAATTGAACACAGCGCCATGAATTTTTCGACCTCGTCAGATACACAGAATATCGAATAAAATTAATAAGTTCGAAATATATTCTGGTGACTGGTCCATCGTCTTGAAAGTTTTGACGAAAATTAATCTTTACCCAGAAAACGTTCAGCAGCATACATGTAAAATCTGTTGCATGTTTTTCGCTTCTTATATAGCTATTAAAATATTTGAAAGAGGTGTCTTACTTAACTGATGTATTAGTTGCATGCATGCTTGCTATGTCGAACTTATAATATTATTGTGGACACACACATACGCGCGCGCGCACACACATACGCACACACAAGCACACACAAGCACACACACACACGCGCACGCGTTCTTTTCGCTTCCCCGAGTTAAACAGGATCACTAATGTGTCGCGACACACCGGTTGAGAACTTCTGTCATAGGCCATCGTCAAATCTGCACCCACCACCACTGGTATGTTCTAGAACGGCCTTAAAGACCGTTTTTATTAATGGAAATATTAATGGAAATATTTCTTTGTTTTGTTGAGCATAATTTTAAATGTTTGTTGGGGTTGGGTGGGACAAATGCAAACATTCTGTGATGATCCATTATTAAGCTCCGGAGACGGAGAATAACTAAATAACGTTACATAAAAAATAAAAAACGGAATAAAACAATGGAAAAAATTTAAAAAAAACGAAAAAACGACATTTTTTGGGAGCGAAAAGAAAACGAAAAAAACGTTTTAAACAACTATGCCTGTGATTATGAAGTTAAAATCTAATGTTTAGTAAGCAGTCCTGATCATAGGCGTAGGAGACGGGGATAAATAGGGGGGGGGGCAAATGCCCACCCCAATTTCGGGCAAGTCTGGTTTTCGGGCAAGCAGACCAGGGAAAATACAAATAAAAAATAAAGAATCTATATAAAATTTAAGGGGCAAGTTCGACCGGACGACTAAAAAAAAGGTCATCAGATTTTTCGGGAAAAAGTTTAACTCTTGCACCACCCCCACCACTCCTGAAATGTCCGTTAGGCCTATGATTCGGATGCATCTAATTAATTAAATGCAATGTTATGGTATTTAAAGACCGTAAAAATTCGTTTTGGGGGTGTTTAAAGAGATACTTTTTTCTGCCATCTAGGCCCTGTAGATGCGAAACGAGTTAAGATCACTTCAAGACCACATGACATTTTTATTTTAATTATATTAATAGCGATCTATGCATCAGAAACAAACCACACCAACCCTAGCCACCCCTGCATATCTATTTAAACCCGAAGAGTCACCGTTCAGATTTTCCTGTGATTCGACCTACGCTGAAGAGACCGGGTTTCTATAGCGTCACCTCGGAGTAAAATATAATACTATTCAATTGTTTGCAGTCAATTAAGCAATAAAAAATAACAGATAATTATATTTACCGTCATTTAAGCAGCTAAAACTAAAAAAAACGTTGGGAAATCTTATAAGTACCAACTCCGCCACTTTAGAAGCGCCAGTCCCAAGTCTGGATAAACGAGGAGGTGAGCGACAATCAACCAATTTATGACACAATACGTACGCCAGATTCCAAAAAGTACACATTATCATGCTCGCGTAATAATATTGTAATTATATAGTATGGCTTGTAACCAATTTAAAGGTGTAAAATGTGTACGGAAATTTAAAAGCTACCACGCACATTCAGTGTTTAGCCATCTTCATTAGAAACTAAATCACAGGCGACAGATTAAACTTATTGCAGACAGGAGACGGCTTCTATATATCCTGTTGAATTTTTCATTCGTCCATCCATTCTGTGGAATAACTGCACATCCAAATCCCTCTGCTGACGAAGTTTGGCATTAATAATTTTGACATAGGAGTACTGTATGTTTAGTGACACTGCCTGGTAACAAAATATCATTGACGTCGCTCTACTATTTCATCCAGCACAATCAATCTATCAATCATTTGATAATTCAATCAATCAGCCGATCGGTTAATCAATCAATCAATTAATTAATCAGTCAGTCAATTGAAGTGTCAATAAAATTGATCAGTTTATTAAGCACAGAGAAACTCATTTAAAAATCCATTTGTTTATCGCTGTTCTATTAAATTTAGATTAGGTTGTGGATTATCTGATTATCAAAGCTAAAGTATCTAATAAACTTCCTGCTTTCCTTATTTATGTAATATCCCATTGAGACGTTTGGAAGGTGTTCAAGGCGACTATAACAATAATTATTATTCTCCATTAGGGTAGGGTGGGACATAACGCCTTTTGTGGGGAAGACGCTCCCGCTGAATATCTTTGCAGTTGGCGACTTTTGGTGGGATTTGATAGCTGCCCATGACAACAGACGCCATTAAGAATTATAAGAAGTTAAGACGTGACTTTGGCAATTGCTTATTTCGGTGGAAGACAGAAAATAAAAGTTTGTTTTCCGTGTCTTTTTTCTATTCTCGTATGCAATTCATTCAACTGTAGCTAATTTCATGTTCAAATAAACGCGTGATGAGGGTGATTAAAGAAGACATTATCTCCATATAATTATCTCCCACAGAAATCAATTGAGTCAAGGTCATAGCGTGAGTGTAGGACATAACCCTTTAATGCCGAGAAGATAGTAAATGGTATGGGAAATCATATACCCTCCGGCATTAAAGGGTTAAACCTCTGGATATTTATACACTCGCCTCCGTTAAGCATAGGGCATTAACCCCATTCGCTGTGCAAGTAGCCTATTACTTTCTGTAAGCATATATTGCATGTATTATAGGTATATTTGATCAAACTTAGATTATACTAATTGTCCAGTTCGGGGAAGAATCGGGAAGAGATTTAAAGGAGCCGACCCTCCATTGCTTGCTGAAACTTCAAAAAGGTAATCGGTTCCTGTATAATTTAAATCCCCATCAGCGTAATCATAGCTTCAAGGTTTCCAAATGCTGTACGTCTTTGAGGCCGTGTTTCGAAGAGGCCTATTTGCATTGAGGAGTTCGTGTGTCACATAAAATAAAATTGTCTTGTTGAAGTTATATAGAGCCTTTTTACTAATGTTAAAGGTGTCTAATCTCAAACTGCTCATTAGTTGCATCAGGAGTTTAATGACACCTTACAACAACAAAGGCCGTTGACATCAACGAAATTATTTTGTTTTTCTCATTGTTTGTTAATTAACTGTAACGCTCTGCAGATGGTCAGTGTTGATAGACCCTCCGTTCCTTGCTGCGCTCAATGAAGGTAATCATATCCTCTAATTAATATCTTCTCTCAGCGTAATCGAAAGCTGGAATTTCTATTGCGTCAAAATCGGAGAAATTTTCAAACACACCTTTTTAACGTGTAACTTTATCAATATATAAATAATAATTGATCATGGTCAACAGTTCCCACGGCATCAGCAACAATAATACAAAAATCGATTCCAATTCAAGATCCACAGCGTATCTATAGGCATCAGGATTAGAATTACATAGGGTTTGTAGTGCAACCCCAAACTGTATTACACTCAGGTGCAGCCCTACGTGTCTCTTTCGTAGGGCCTATTAAAATCATTTTTGCATATACCCATACTATACGCGAACCAGATTCAGTTTTCTTGTGCTGCAATGCATGGATGGTTTGTGAATTGAAAAGGCGAACGAGGCAGAGGAGGAATGGTGATGATTGGGCGATTATTGTTTTTTTATGTGGATGGATGGATCCAGATTTGACCAGGGCCTTTGACAACGGAGGCCGTTGCCCTCCACAGAAATTTGTTTGGCATATTACAAACGCTAATTGCTTGCTTTCTTTTGCTTGTAAATCCTGTTGTAATCATGTCCGCTATTTTAAAAAAATGTTTGGTTGCTATTTAGCGATTTGATGATTGCGTCGCCCTCCTCCTTTGTCCAGCTTTAGACTGTCACTAACAGTGCACGTGCAGTTACGGAGTTACGTTTGTGAATTTAACATTTCTACTGCGTAGTGTTCAAGGACACCAAGGCGATTAAATTGACCTGTGCTATTTTCAAAACGAGGAGTACCAGGGAATTCCTAGGATTCAATAATTTCTAATTTATACCAAAAGGCAAATAGTTTTAAAGGTTTCCAAAGAGCATTTAATTCATAGTTGTAAAAAAGCTTTTTTCGGCTGTTTATATTTATTTATTTACTGTCTGTTATTATTTTTTCCCCTGGTATTTCGTACGTTTTCCACCAGCTCACAATGACTAATCCAATTGATGTCATTACACATTGATGATGATGATGATATCCCGTCTAGCTAGCCAGGAGGGCTAGCCAATGGGGATGAAGTGTTAGCGCCTTCATTTTCAAGGCCTCGGCATATGAGGGCGGTGGCCAATCCTCTCCCTCGCCGTCTCATCATCCATTGACCGTGAGGTCAGTGTACTCATCATAGCTGAGTCGGCTAGGGGGTGCTTGTGGAACAGAAATCTCGTTGCAAATTTCTGCCCCGGCGGGGATTTGAACCCCCGACCTCTCGGTCGACAGTCCAGCGCGCTAACCGCTGTACTATCGAGCATTACACATTACATAAGTTCAAATCAACAGAGTTTGCAATTATTAAGCCACCGTACCCCGTCAACCCAAAATCGCAGTCAGATTTTGTTTACCCTCCCTCTCTCTCCGTTCCATTGTTTTCTATATCCACCCTGACGTCCTCTGCTTTCAAAAGTCGTCACCAGCTGGCAGCACCAACAACTCCGATGACGCATTCTAAGCAAAGATGTCGTTTACCGTTTACGACGTGATTTACGTATCAGACGAAACGCATCAAATATAGCTGCATGGCTGTTATATTCTACATTTTCTTTTGTTTTCTTTTACCTTTAAGTCAGCTTTATTTTACTTTAATATTTATCGAATCTTTTAATTTCAATGCTGTTTCTTTTACAAATGCCGCTTTTATATTTTGACTTGAACTCCGTTACCTGTTACCTCTGCTATTTTTACCTCTACCTCCATTAGCTACTACGCTTACCTTAATTATAATTTTTGGCACTACATGAGTTATCTTCTACCTTTATCTCCCATTATATTTTACCTTGTATTTTCTGTTGCATAGGCACTTTTTGCATACTGACGCATCTAATTAATTAAATGCAATATTATGCTATATATTATAAAGACTGTTGGCAATTTATTTCTGGGGTGTTAAAAGTGAGCATTTTTAATATGTCAAAATGAAAAGCGTATTGCGTATTCCTGACCACATCACATTTCTATTTACTTATATTAATAGAGATCTATGCATCGGAAATCAAATTCAAATTAGCCACCCTTGCATCCCTCTTTCGCCCCGAACTGTATTATCATTCAGATTTTCATGTTATTCGTCCATCCAGCTTGTACAAATCCCTCCTTTGACGCAGTTTAACAACAATCGTTTCGACATAGGAGCAATTTGAGTTTAACGACACTGTGTGATAACAAAGACCATTCAATTGGCGACAACTCGGAGTAAAGATCAGATTAATCAACAGTTCAGTGAGAGCCATTACAGTCAATTAAGCAATTAAAACTAACAACGTTGGCATAATTATCTCATAAGCATCAACTCCGCCTTTTTTCAGCGCCAGTCTCAAGCATGGATAAACGAGGAGGTGAAGTTGTGAACGACAATCAAACCTTGTTACGACACAGTGCGTCAAACAAATCCAAATAAAGTACACAAAATGTTGCGCACGTTATATATATAACAGGGTTTCAACCATTTTAAAGGTGTATAATGTCTACGGCAATTTTAAAGCTACCGCGCACATTCAGTGTTAGGCATCTCAACAGGAAACAGCAAAATTAATAAGCAACTGGATTAAATCAGAGGCGACAGATATTGCAGTCGATTAATCTCATTACAGACAGGAATCCACTTCTATCCGCTTGACCCACGGACTCATAGAATATATAAAAGGGTTTCTAAACATTTTAAAGGTGTGTAAAGTCTGCAGCAGTTTTAAAGCTACATGTACCTCGTTGAACAAGCCAGCAAACAAAAAAATAAACAAAAAACATATTCATAAATTGTGTTAAAAAATTTTGATCATCACGGCTAATGCAACTGCAAAGGAAATCTTGAAAATATAATTCTGTTTAGTTTATGCATTAAAATTGCCGTTGACACTAAAGACACCTTTAAAATGATTGCAAGCTCTCTCTTATATTAAGCGTGCTTTCAACTAGGAATAATTTATCCGTTCAAAATAGTCTTAAGCAGGGTTGCCACTCATAGCTCTTTTTTACCTAGATCTAGGTTTTTCGGCCTTATCTAGGTTTCTAGGTTTTTTCCGTCAAGATCTAGCCTTTTTTTTCACACGGCGATTTTTCACTTTTTATGCGTAAAAATTGGTTTTGCTAGGTGAAAATGCACAAAAGTCGTGAAAAAAGGCGAAAATGTTGTGAATATACGGACACCAAAAGTTATAGATTTATTTGGAGCGAAAGACTAAAAAAGGTTATCAGAAATTGTTCTCGGGAAAGGAAGCGAATTTTGGTCTAATGACTAAAAAATCATCAGAAATTTGAATTTCAAGCGCGAAAAAAAATCCATGCATTTTTTTTCCAAAATTCTCAATCTAGCCTTTTCTAGCTTTTTTTCCGGCCCGATCTGACCTTTTTCAAAATTCAGAGTGGCATCCCTGGTCTTAAGATAACCGCAGAATTTTAAAAACTGCTTATTAATGCAATCTTTAATACATGCAGACTGTCTACCATGACCTGATAAAGGAGGAGGGTGACGCCAGTAATCTCTGTTATCACGCAGTGCCGTTAAATTGAAACTACTGCTATGTCAAAATAATATTGTTGTCAAACTGAGTCAAAAGAAGAGTTGGATAAACACATAAGTATGGTATGATAAATGAGCATTTATAAAGCGCCTCTTACAGACTAGCTATTCAGAGGCGCTCTTAGCGTGACTGCTCCGAGGAAATAAAAAAAAAACTGCAAGTAGCGAAGGGCTGAAGATGACCCCCCCCCACCCCAATAAGATCTTACTACGGATAGTGGGAGGGGGGGTTATTCAACAAAGAAGGGCCTACAACGGCAAAAGCACGGTGTTGGGCCACGGCAGTCCTTGTTCTTGGAACCAATAGATCAAGTCGATCAGCAGACCGGAGAGGCCGCGAAGAGACTGAAAGTCAGACAAGTTCTTCTACAACTGCACAAATCCATTTAGAACTGCACATTTTGTGTACAACTGCACTCTAATAACCCTCGAGTGCCCAAAGGGGGGAGGGTCCGACCGGACCCCAGGCCTGTCTTTCCCGGATAACTTTTTAAAGGCTATGGGTGTGCAAAAATGCTTTTAGGTATTCCTAGACCAACCATTTGGGCATAGAATGGTATATTTTGAGTGAGTATTGTCCAACCCTGTACCCCACAATCACAGCGTATACTAAGGGTACCCCGAGATTTACGGCTATTAGTCTTGCATGTGTATGGTTACTGATCAATAACTAATATTTTATACCAGGTGCTGCTAATGTGATATAACATATATCAATCGATTGCAAATTCATTTGGGAGTACATAATAACTAAATTCTGGAACGATATTCCAATCCCTTCTCAAGATATTTGAAACTATTAATTAATTATTATACAAGCTTTATTTCGCTACAACATGCAGTCTGCCAGTCCCAAGATCGGAAGAAGGAGGAGGGTGACGCCAGTAATCTTTGTAATCACACAGCGTCGTTAAATTGAAACTACTGCTATGTCGAAATAATTGTTGTTATATAGTCAAACGAGGGATTTGGATAAACACATAAGTATGGTTATGGCAAATGAGCATTTATAAAGCGCCTCTTGCAGACTAGCTATTCAGAGGCGCTCTCAGCGTGACAGCCCGAGGAAATAAAAAAGACTTCAAGTAGCGAATGGCTGAAGATGACCCCCCCCCCCAACTACGGATAGTGGGAGAGAGGTCATTCCACAAAGAAGGGCCTACAACGGCAAAAACACGGTGTTGCGCCATGGCAGTCCTTGTTCTTGGAACCAATAGATCAAATCGATCAGCAGACCGGAGAAGCCGCGAAGAGACTGCAAGTCAGACAAGTGCTTCTACAACTGCACAAATTCATTTAGAACTGCACATTTTGTGTACATCCACACGCTAATAATAAAAAAAAATAAAAAGCCCTGCACCACAGTGCATTTATAAAGTATTATGGCGACGCTATTCAATTTTGTTATAACACAGTGTAAATGAAACTGAGTGGAGTACGGTAGATACCATGCAATGAAAAGCTCTGTCACCATCTGACAGTAGATACCAGTGATACCGCTCTAAAATTTAAGAAAAGCCAAGATGAGGTCTTAAAAAAAGCCAAGAAAAGCCAAGTTGATAATTATTGACCATGTCACCTATTTTATTTCAACTGAAGCTATTTTAACCGATAAATTGTGATGTTTATGAAATTATGTATAATTAATCATGAAATTAGTGTATATTAAATTGTTAATAATTGGTTGCGTTCGCTGATTTTCTAACATACTAACAACATTTTGAAACATAGTGCGCTATTTTTGAGAAATAAACCTCATCTTCACTTTTAGTTGTTTTCTTGAGTTCAGAAATTTTTCGTGTGCTTTTGCGTGATCTTGTGAGCCATTAAAGCTGATCTGTTTCCATTTTAAAGATTAATGTATGTTGTTATTGATCAACTTATTATTTATCTTTATCAAGTTATTTTCGATTTTGGGCGGAACTGCGCCAAATTGCACGTGACGTCACAAATAACTAATATGCAGAGAGCAAGCAGTTCAGAGAATAATAATAAGTGGGCTAAATTATAGTCAGTAGATGGAGCCATAGTTATATTACTGCTAAGATTATTGTTATTTAGTGGATTATTGCTTAAATTATTGTTATTTAGTGGATTATTGCTAAGATTATTGTTATTTAGTGGGCAGAAAAAAAGCCAAGTAAAAAAACCAAGGTCCTTTGAAAAAAAGCCAAGATCCCAAGATACGATTGAAAAAGCCAAGATCTTGGGAAAAAAGCCAAGGAGCGGTATCACTGGTAGATACAGTCAATCATACAAACAAAAACGGTTTGTCCGTTTTTTAATATATACCGGCATTAAAACACAAATCAGTGGTGTCAAAATTGGGCACGACTAATACTTGCAATGTTGCTCTTTATGTAGCATTGGTATACCTCAGAGTGTCTTAGCATGCGAATACCTCGTTTTGTAATTGTAATCGAACATTTATATAGCGCCAATTCAAGATAACTGATCAGAGTAGATTTCTTCTCGTTTCTTACGGTACCCTTTGATTCGGAGTTATTGAACGTTGTGAGAAACTGTTTGACATATTGGTTCATCTGTTTTACGCCTAGCTGTATAGTAACAAAGACTGTTAGCGGCACCCTCCTCCCTTCTTCCAGGCTTGGGACTGGCACTGGCAGGCACTATGCAGCTGATGTGCAAAGCCTGGACTCCCAGCGGCGGAGGTACTGTCGCCCTTGCGTTCTTCTCCCTCGCCTTACGGCGTACGCATCGGACTTACGTCGACGAGTGAACCTCTTGTGTCGGTGCTAGAACGACGCTTCGAGGGTTGTTGCCCTTGCGTACTTGGTCACCGACCCCGGTCTCCGAAGATGTTGAAGTCGGCTGCAGCTTCCCCGCCACAACAAGGCATCGGACGTCCACACCGTCGAGTGGCACCTATGGTTCGCTGGCTCGAACGTTTTAAAGGTGTCTAATTTAAAACTGCTTAGGCCCTATTCGTTGCATCGGGAGATTAACGACATCTTGTCATCAAAAAGGCTAAATTATTTTGTCATTTGAAAATCGTCGATTTAAGCAAATAATCTGCAGCGAAACTAATTATTGTCGTGGACCTTATTGTTATCATCGGCTGTTACAATACAGTTTTTGTCAGAAATTACACACCTCTAAAATGGTTATCCAATTAGAATATATTTACCGTGCACTCCATACGACTGATGACTCTCAAAATATCAGATAACTATCATGATTATATTAATACAATTAAACAGTTCGATTGCAGGTTAATCAAACTTTTCGGACCGGACGACTAAACAAAAAAAAGGTCATCAACTTTTTTTCCGGCGAAAATATAAAATTTTCTTTACTTTTCGGCCGGGCGACGTCTGGGTTTTTCTGGGTTTTTTTAAAAGAAAATCTGTGTTTTTTTCTGAAACCTCAGTGGCAACACTGATGTTCTACCATAATTTCTATTATTACCAGTGTAAGCTATAAAGTCAGTTATAAATTGCCTGAAATTGTGACAACGTTGCATATAAAATAAGGCTTACAAGAGTCTTAAAGGTGTCCAATTTCAACGGCTTTTTCAAATCTACCGCGCACAGTCAGTGTTTAGCCGTCTTCGTGGGATAAGCAAAAATATCCAAACAACCAACCGGATTAAAAGTGCTATCTGTTACATGTTTGCTTTGTCGAGACACAAAGTCAACTACGTCTACCTCGAAAAATGCGCCAGCGCATCGGGAAAGCTGTCTTCCAATTATGATATCTACTACGCTTAAACATTACATATTTGTAATGCATAATAAACGCGGAGACATTAGACGTTTGGACTGGCCGCTTGGCAGAGAACCTAAAGAAGAAATGTATAGTAATGTGGGGCTTTGGTTTTCGTTGCCTGGGAGTCAGAGGGTCCCAGATTAAATCTGCCATCATCGAATAATAATAATTATTGTGATCTCGAGCTCTCTACAAGCGCCAAACCAGTTACATCGCACGACACCTTTTAAACGTTTTTACACAAACCTATATAAACGACCAGAGTACACGTGTTAGTAGTCAATCGCACGGTCTTTTTGGCTTTAATTAAATCGATAGGCAGACAAAGGTAAATATTTATTCCGATTCAAATTCGATTATATGGGTCTGGAGGTGCCGTGTAACAGTGTGAGAATTGCTGGGGTTTGTGGTTAAGCACCCAACAAGTCTTTCTTAGGGCCCTAACTGCCATCTGCGTGGATCGACTATTCTCAAACTGCGTGAATAGGTGCTATCTTGAATGAAAGCTGCGATAAAGTAGAATTAGATCTGCAACTAAAGACCATTACAGTTTTTGAGACGAGAAATTGTAGAGACAAAAGATCGAGAGAGCTGTAGAAAACATATTTATGTTAGAAGTCGAATGGTCGGATAGGTCGCCGTGTTACGCATTTATTCATTTATTATGGTGCTAACTGAGATTGGAATTCTCTGCCACTGGTTGCATTATTTCAGTGCAAGTCCTAAGTCTGGGCAAATGAGGAGGGCGACGCTAATTACTACTTGTTATCATTGAACTTAATCTAATGGTTTTCCCAATTGTGAGTTTAATATTCAAAATGCAGCTACTGTTTGAGAAGGGCCCCTTGAACACCTTTAAAACAATATATGATTGTGCTATGCAAGCTTGTAAGTTACAAAAATAATTAGTGGATGGATGAAGACGTCTTCAAGAGTTGTAACACTACATAGAGACTATCTATTGATATAATTATAGTGTTGTGATATGCCAAAAATGTCTTTTTTAATAGGGCAGCGGCCTCTGTTGTCATAGGCCTTCGTCAAATCTGGACACATTCATGCATAACCCTAACCATAAACATTTTCTATTGTATAATTGTAATTGTAATTGTAATCGAACATTTATATAGCGCCACTTCAAGAGAACTCCTCAGAGGCGCTCCAAATTATAATTATGTATAAGCAATCATTTGATCCATACGTATCTATTTAATTGGTTATGGTATATGGGGTGTTTTAAATGAACTTTGTTATAATTATGTCATATAAATTATAGCAACGAAACGTGGTATAGCGTAGTGCGTAATAACTGAAAGATCACTTCATGACCAAACGACAGTTATATTTATTTATATTAATAGCGATCTATGCATCAGATACCAACCACACCCAACATAGCCACCCATTGCATCTTTAATGAACCCCGAAGTGTTATCATTGAGATATGCATGTGATTCGACCTACGCTGAATCGACCGGGTTTTTAGCGTCACCTCGGAGTAAAGATAAGATTAATCAACAGTTTAGTAAGAGCCATTACCGTCAATTAAGCAATTATAACTAACAAACGCTGGGATATCTTATAAGTATCAACTCTGCCACTTTGGTAGCGCCAGTCCTAAGCCTGGATAAACGAGGAGGTGAGAGAGAATCAGCCTTGTTCGGACACAGTGGCTACGCCATAAAGCAAAAAGTACACATAATTATGAGCACGTCCAATATATAAAATGGGATTCAAGAAATTTAAAGGTGTGTAATGTGTACGGCAATTTAAAAGCGTATACCGCGCACATTCAGGGTTTAGCAATCTCCATTACTCATTAGAAACTAAAGCGCCAACTGGACTAAATCGCAAGCGACAGATTAAGTTTATTGGACACTGGGGATATCCTGTTGAATTTTCCATTCGTCCATCCATTCTGTGGAATAACAGCATATCCAACTATTGGCGAAGTTTGACATTAATTATTTCGACATAAGAGTATTTTAAGTTTAATGACAAAATTGATCATTATATTATATTAAATTATAATATAATGCGATGTGATACAATACGAAACATTCAATCTGATCTTCGTCCATGCAGTACAAATGCGATTAGATGCAGCACAACATGGTACACTACATTTCAATAGACAGGAATATTCCTACAGCGTGATGATGACGACGATTATGACGACGATTATGACGACGATTATGATAGAGGCGACTTGTCGTCCACACTCATGAATTTGGGCACAATACTTAAATGGTAACGGTGTTGTGTTGGTAGTGGTAGTGGTGGTGGTGGCAGCGGTAGCGGTGGCGGTGGTGATGGTCGTGGTGTTTGGTAAATTTGTTTGGCATAATTATAGCTCTTCTTGGCCTTATAGCGTCGGTCGGCTGAAGATGTTTGAAAAGTGCCTAAAGAGGATGATAACAAAGTTAAATAGCGTCGCCCTTCTCCATTATCCAGGATTAGGAGAGTTAGAATGCTTATCTTTCTCTCCACCCTTCATTCCTAGAACAGACTACCCAAATCATGAGCTGAAGATGTCTAAAATTGAAAACAAATGTCATATATATAGAATATCCTAGATTCTTTTAAAAGGTGTTTAATAAAGAGGGATTTTTGACATTGTGTTGATTGTCCTGGGACACAATAATGCTTTTCCTAAAGCCCGTGGCAGCTTTCAGACATTTGTTGTGTCAATTATAGCGAGAATTCGTTCCTCACATTTGTTTAGTAATGAAAAAACTCTGTTTCCCTTATTCTTAAATCATGGCACCGGTTTTTTACAGAAGGATTATCCATTCAATCATTTATTTGGATAATTTATATAGTGATCCTCTAAGAAAGAAGAGGCACTCCCAGTCCAGCCACGGCTAAGTCGTATGAAGGCCTGTTAAGGTTTATGTTGCGGCAAGAAGAAATGTAGAAATCTCTATAAATCATTTCTATGATGAATTTTAATCTGACAAATATAATAATTTTTATATAGCGCTACTACTCGGATGATTGATTGGGTTGACCCCCCTTTCTCGAAGCTTCGGACTGGCACCACAAGATTGGTGGAGCGCATATTGTTCTGAAATCTGTCAGACATAATACAATAATACAATAGAACATATTGGCTTAATCTATATAAATGCAAACTGCAGAAGGCAATTTTTTAAATAGATATAAATATAAATATATTTGAATTATATTGTCATAATAAACATTTAAATATATTATATATCCCATTATACCTTAACCAAGAACGACCGCTTAGCTTTGTAAGCTAGAACACCTCTTTCACGTATTTTAACCCCACTATATTAAAATTAAAAAACTCGGTCTTGCAATGCAACGATAAAAACTCCCAGATAACGTCACAGCGACACAATAAGTATTGTCGACTTTTTCGAATGATAAGATATACTGCAGTCTGCATAGTGAACTGAGAACGTGGAGAGAATTTTCCACAAGCTTGTCTATCCGCACACTACACTCTCCTGCACTCTCCTACTGTAACACTGCAGCCACACAACACATCTTCGCTTCGAAGTGTCTGCACCAACGCGCAGACCTCAGTCTAAATATATCTCCTATCCAATTGATATTTCGACTGCAGAGGCAATAATTATAAATTATTTTCTCGGTCATATCAAGAACGTTACATGGACTTCTTGACTCTCATCATCGAGGTAGTGGCGGTGGAATGGCGCAGGGAGGGGGAGTCCGCTGCTCGAGAGGTCGTCGGTTCGCAAGAGGATCAAAGCTTCAACAACAATAATCATGATAATAATCAATTTTAACTGGAGAATTACTTAGTACCACTGCATGCCAGACGAGCGTGGATCACATACCTATAGTTATGAAACCAGGAAAAGACAAAACTCTTCAAGTGTGAGTGAATAAGTTGACTGCTTGAGCATAAGGTCTCTGCACTGTTACAGACTGTTATCAAACACTATCGCTGAAGTAAACGACGCCATATTGTAATCTTTCGCAATAACGAATGCACGTTGCTCGACGTAATTCTGACGTCATTTTTGCCAAAGTTTAGCATGAAAATCAAGCGCTCTAAGTGCGATAAGCCTGGCAAAAGATAAATGCCGTTTAGGCAAATGAGTATATTTATATACTAAGAGATGCGGCGCCTCATGCAGACATGAGTTTAACAAGCAGAATAATTATTGCGTAAGAACTTCCAAACACAGGGGCATGAAAGTATACCATTTATAAACCACAAATGGGCGGCGAAGCTGTCCCACAGGGGCGGGAACGGTGGAGCTGGGTTTGGGAACGAAAAGTCTAAATTTCTCGAGCAACGACTGGCACCCAAGCTAGTACTTTATGAAGAAGGTGTTGACTGTTGCATACTAGTAAATAGGATTCGACTTTTAGCGCCCCTTTTTGTCAAGTAATAACAATTCTTTCAGGTCCTTTAATTTTATAACGCAATGGCCCTTTTTAAAAAAGGTGTTAAAGAATTATCATGCTTAAATGACAGATCGAGAAACGTAATCTTAACGCTTAGGTTTACTACATCTGAGAAAAAACTTATTTATTCGAATTAGCTGTGAAAGTGCATGCGCAAGAGTTTATATACATAATAGTTAACCTATAAAAAAAGGTGTGTATCGTACCACTCTTTTGTTCGCTGTTCAGTTGTAGTGCTACAGTATTGTATCGTATTGCATTATATTGTAATGTATTATCGTGCATATAAATCGCTTCTTTCAACACAGGCCTTTCAGAAGTGCTCCCAGTTCGATCTACCCGAGCGAAAAGGCAGGAATTTAGGCAATAGAAAAATTAAGATCAGCATTGAACAAAGACTATAGAGAAGATAGAGGACATTATAGGAATGTCAACGAGGAGGGAGTTACAGCAGTCTATCCATCAACAGACAAATGTATGTACAACTGATGTTAGGGTCGAAGATGATTTAAATCTGCGACGCAGTTAATAGGATGAGCAAGACAAAAAGAGACACTAAAAAGTCATTATTCAACACCGGACAACATCATTGGTTAGTGTGCGCATTGGACACCTTTTAAACATTGAATTAAGTCTTTATATTATAAGCATCGAAAGAAGCAGGTTTTGGTGATCTCGGTGACATAAGATGTCAACGGAGAAAACATAATTATTTTCGCATAAGGAACAACAAGAGCTTAAATCTCTAGAGAATTTTTGTCCTTTGGATTCTTGAATTGGTGCTGAATATGAATGAATGAGTGAATGAGTGAATGAGTGAATGAGTGACTGAGTGAATGAGTGAATGAGTGAATGAATGAATGAATGAATGAATGGATGGATGGATGGATGGATGAATGAATGAATGAATGAATGAATGAATGAATGAATGAATGAATGAATGAGTGAATGAGTGAATGAGCGAATGAATTAATGGATGCATGAGCGAATGAATGAATGAATGAATGAATGAATGAATGAATGAATGAATGAATGAATGAATGAATGAATGAATGAATGAATGAATGAATGAATGAATGAATGAATGAATGAATGAATGAATGAATGAATGAATGAATGAATGAATGGATGAATGAATGAATGAATGAATGAAAGAATCAATCAATCAATCAATCAATCAATCAATCAATCAATCAATCAATCAATGAACGAAAGTACGACGAACGATTGAATGAATGAATGAATGAATGAATGGGTGAGTGGGGAGTGAGTAAGTGAGTAAATGAATGACTGAATGACTGGACGAAGGAACGAATGAATCTAATGAATGAACGTAAGCGTTTAATTATTCCAAAGCGTGATTACGATCTAAGATTAGCATCACAATCTTTAAAGCATGATATTTTTCTGCTTTCCGATTTTCTTACCATTCTCCACAGTGCGTGGGGCGCGGTGGTGTAGTGATGGCGTCGTTGCCTTGGAGCCGAAAAGTTTGAGATTCGAATCCACCTCGCCGCGTAAGGACCTTGGGCATGTCCTTCACTCACAATTGCTCAGCGCTTCGGCGTGAAACTCCGATTCAGTGTCCGCTCTGTATTCGGGAGCGCCTCTGAGTAGTGAGCTTGAAGGGGCGCCGTAACAAGTGCACATACAAACAAAAAGTGCGATCAACAGACTTTGCAACGTCTATAATAGTGCATGACTTTGTATTGTATATACATAGGTGCGACCTTGCCCTCATTAAATTCATCCATTAGCAAATAAAGTAAATAAGCCTTTGCATTGGAAAATATTTCTATTTTTTCGCATTGGGATTCTCGTTTCAGAAAGACACTTGCTTGACCTAATGTTTTTGCCTCTGAAGAGTTCTCAATAAGTGGCGCTATATAAATATTCAATTACAAATTGGCCTAATTGCATTGACCAAATAACCTTGGCCTATGACTTAATTAGCTTGGCAAACACTACTTTGCTCAAATTCGACACCTTTATAATGAATAACGAGTTGCTTATAATTTTTTCTGACAGATGTCAGAAATTGTAACTTTTAACCATTCAATCAACACTAAAATGTTGACATTAAACACATTTATTATTAATAAACAGCAGACTATTTAATTCTACAGTTTTTACATTTTAACTTCCCACCACATAGGAGGCTAAAAACATTTATTAAGAAATTATTAATCGAAATCAAGAATACTGATTCAACAAATACAATATGTTGAAATTATTTTTGTTGCAAATGTCAAATGCCGTAGCATTATTATAAAAGAACTTTCAAAAGATATGAACCAATGGCCAATCAAAATCAAGTATAGAAGGCAGGTCGGTCCGTATAGCCTATGCGTGGAAACAGGCATAATGTACGTAGGCCTATGCATACATGCATCACATAACACCTCACATAACACATCACATACGGTCGCACACCATCCGATCATTTGACTGACCTGCTGCGTGACAACCTGCACTGGCTGCGTGTCCCCCAGCGAATTCAATACAAGCTCTGCCTAATTACATACAAGTCATTACACAACCTCATGCCTGAATACATCGCGGATTTCTGCATTCCAATCACAGACAATAGGTTAAGATCGTCGGCGAGGGGCATGCTGCATGTCCCACGGTCAACCACGAGGTTTGGTGAAAGCTCTTTCTCTGTGTCAGGACCAACTGCATGGAACAGTCTTCCTGCCCACGTGAAGATGGCACCATCTCTGGAGACATTTAAATCCAGTCTCAAAACTCACCTATTCAAACAATCGTTTATTTATTGACAGTAACATGTTATCCCGTGTACAGCGCCCTTTCCTTCGGCCTCGGCCGAGCTACGGCGCTATATAAATCGTCTTATTATTATTATTATTATTATTATTATTATTATTATTATTATTATTATTATTAACACCTATAATTCCTACTGCCCTCTTTTAACTCCTATATCTGCTTCCGTTGCTCCTCCTCCTCCTCCCCACCCTCATCTTCATCCTCCCCTTCCCTGATTCATTTAATTCATTCATTCATTCAGAGCATTTATATAGCGCCCCTTCAAGAGAATCCTCCTCCTTCTCCTCCTCCTTCTTCTCTTCCTCCTCCTCCTCCTGCCTCATCTTGTAACCTCTTCCTCGTCTTCCTACGCTAAGCGTTGGCCGTCGATCCGAACGTAATCGTCTAAGTCGCTGTTAAATCTTAGCATAAAACACCTTTATAACATATCAGAATTTTGATTAAAGTCTCGGTAGCATGAAATCATTATTGTTTCATAGGATGCGAGTAGGGCCATGGCTTAACGGTCCAGTGCTGTCCAACCTTTTTGGCACCACGGGCCGCAAAAGCAAGGTTCTTGAAGCCGAGGGCCGCAACAGTAAATTCAAAAGTAGTGGCTAAAATTTATTGTTAATATACCAACATTGAACCGCAAATTGAAATTTAATATGGAATAATTGTAATCTATCCATCAATCAGGCTATCAATAGGCCTATGTGAAATTTAAATACCGCTGGTTCAAGATTCGGAGATGCTCCCGACCCAGGAATTGTCAAAAAGAAAAGTCTTGAGCAGTTTGTGGAAAGTCCACACTCCACAGGAATAATAATGAATAGTAACATGTGGACTACACAAATCACGAATATCATGCTTCATAATTAGGCTATAGTGGAGCACCAAAATGTGCAAGGTGCACCATGGTGTTTATCAGATCCCTGCCTTGCACTCAGTTGGGATGGTTCGCGAGGTCTGTTTAGTTGAGTACAGTAGCCTAATAAGAGTTGTTAAAATCAGAAGTCATGTATAGGGCCTATCATTCTCCAGATAGACTACGCCCTCTACGGGAACGTAACCCAATGAAAATAAAGAAAAGATTTAATTCTCGGATTGGTCTTCCTGGTAGAATTCCAAAACGGCATTTGTTTCAAAATCAATAAAAAAAATAAACGCTCAAGTCGACCAGTGACTTTATCCTTTAAATACTAAGTTTATTTAATTCTGCACAAAGGGAAAAATTTAGTGAGCCCTGGCGGGCCACTTGAAATCATCTCGCGGGCCGCATGCGGCCCGCGGGCCGCACGTTGGACAGCACTGGGGCCTTAACCCTTCGGAGGTGAGGTGACGCATTGTAACGTTAGAGGTGAGGTGGGTGGGCAGGGGCTTCTATCCCTATACATGGCGGGCGCAGCTTGCGCCCAGTGAAAAACAGGGGGGGAAAGCGGAATTTTTTTAATTTTCAATTTTTAGTACACTTTTTACGTGCTACAACTTCAGAGTCTTCAGTTAAAGTCCTACGACATACGCACTTTTCGTGTGAGCCTACAAAATTTAATAAATGCAGACCGTAATAAGTCGCTCGATTTTGTTGGCGCACTGTACATAAGCCCAATATTATATATCTAGGCTATGATATGGAGTTTTCGCACTTCATCTCGCGACATCATCGTCTGCATAGACGTGACAAAAATGAAGTTACATTTGTTTTGTTTACTGGAAGAGTTTGCTTCACGGGCATATTTCGTTAACTAAACACTATGCCGCGTGAGAAAACCGGCCATGTAAGACAGTGCTCAATCTAGGCACCTCTATGGAAGTTCCCCAGAATTACTTCCCTTCATAGAACATTTTGATAGAATGGTAGGCCTAATAGTTTTTAGCTATACTATCTATATGTTTGCATCACATGAACTGTTATAATATACCATGATAAAGTTTACGATTATGTGATTATAATAGTATTATTTGCTATTTTAATAAATGGCACAGTCATATAATTATTATAATGAATTTGATTTAATATTAAATTATTAATACTTGTACAAATACTATTTTTTACAACTAAATGGCTTCTCTCCAGTGTTATGTTTCAAATTTCAGACTCAAATTTTAAAATATTTTGTTCCTTGAACACTTAGTAAAGCAACATCATTAATCTAATATTACGCAGGCCTACATTGTATTTTCATTCTATTGCATTGTATTCTATCCATAAATTTATGTAGCGCCTCTCGCATGCAGTGCACAGTGCACACTGATCAGAAGTGCTAAGCACATGACTACCCAATTTTGGCATTTTGTAGTTCTTGCTTGGCTTGTGTACCATTTGTAACAATTTCTGCTAATTGTATCTTGGTCAGCAATTCAGGACCGTCTTGGGCAATAGAGAGGCCCTGAGCTATTTGAATTGCAACAAATAGGCTAAGCCGCTATATGCTCCTAAGTTTACTTTAGCAATTAGTTATTGTCATAAAAGTCCATTACCAGCAGAACTGAGTTGCTTAACTTGATAAATAACGAAATTATTGTAGGCCCTAATTATAATTAAACATAGGCCTATTTATTGAAATCTCAAACCGCGTTTTTATCAGCTAACTCAATGTGGAAGCTCCCAAAAAATATAATTGTAAGCATAGGCCTATTTATGAAGTCCTAGACCACTCTTTTCAGCAATCCCTTCACTGAAATATAACAGTTGTGAAAATTACAGCTTAAACAGCTTGAAGAGGCGCTATATAAAATTTCTGAAATTTCTGAAATAAATAAAATGCTGAAATTGCAATGCGGAAATAGAACAAATTCTTATGGGGAGGGCGCATCCCTCCCCAAACCCCTGCCCATCTCAGAAACCTTCATTTCTCCAGAAGAATGGGTTAGATAACATATTGTCGGGCCCAGAAAGAGGGGGGAATAAGATGGATTGCGCCCGGCTGCTTAGGGGGGATAGAAGCCCCTGTGGGTGGGGGCTGACATACCCGAACACAATGTCATTTTTTTATTAAAATTTTGCAAGTCGCGATATCAAATGGACAACAATGTCATTAATATTAATCGTGAGCTAAACTATTATTTTATAACCAAACTAAACAGGCGATTATCACGAACAAACATCTGTTTTCAGCCCTTATTAGGCCTAGATGACCAGAAGGTGAACCCATACAATGTGCACTTTGCCCGTGCAAGCTTGAGTCCTCATGCTCAACATTATCGAATGCATGAATAGCCAATATTTTTAGTACAACATTAAATGTTTAGTCATCATTTTCGTCAGCCTTCTCAATGCCAGGTGTCAACCTAGTACGTAGGCCTATTGGCGTGATCAAGGCCCACTTGCGTGCTACACGAATAGGGCCTATGCCTATGCATAACATAAAATCAACATGCAAGGGCGGATACAGAAACTTTGGACGGAAGGGGGGGGCAAAAAATTCTTGAGACCTTGGGTCTGGGACAAAAAAAGTCGGATCCGCCAAAAAAGTTGATGACTTTTTTTTAGTCATCCGGCCATTTTTTTTGGAAAATCATACCATTTCAGCGGCCGCTGAAACCAAATGGGGGGGGGCCACGATACATGGGCATTTCTAAATGGGGGGGGGCATGGCCGGATTGGGCTCCCCCCTGGATCCGCCCCTGTCAACATGTATGGTTTGTATACGAAAAAACGCAATTTCCTTCAAATATAGGCCTACATCAAGATTTAAAAGAAACTGTTAGTTCAAAGTTCCTGAAATTTTTGTAAAGTGTCCGTATTTCAAAGTCACAAAATAATTTAAGGTAGACAAAAAAAATTCCAACGCTGTTGAGATCCGCTATCATGGACAATAATCGATTGGTGGCATAGCGCTAGGTGCAATCACGTCCTAAAAGTTGGGGGGGGGACCATAATAATAAAGTTAGGGGACCACTCAAAATTTGGGGGGGACGCGTCCCGTGGGTCCCATAGGGTGGTTGCGCCTATGATTGGTGGCTTCACTCAAAGTGAGCCTCCTGTCGAGTGTTAACGTAATTTTTGCAAGTCGGACGGGCAAACGGACGGACGGACACACGGACAGACAAATAGACACACATATATAATATTATAGACATACATGTATAGACGGACGGACGGACGGACGGACGGACGGACGGACGGACGGACGGACGGACGGACGGACGGACGGACGGACGGACGGACGGACGGACGGACGGACGGACGGACGGACGGACGGACGGACGGACGGACGGACGGATGCATTGACTTTGGTACAGAGCCATTTTAAAGAAATTTTTAGAGCTGCACAACCCTTTCTTTCCTTTCCCATCCTTTATGGTAAATCATCTCCAGAAATTGCCAGCAGGCCAGCTCTTTGACACCCCTGCTTTACATGTTCTAATACAATACAATACAAAATTTAATAGCCGCTGATATATTAATAAGTAAGTATAATCATGGCTGTTGGTATTGACATCAATACGTAGTCAATGCCACGTGATTGAAACGACGAACATGAAGCATCTTCTTGTTCGGATTCTTTTAAGTCCGCCATCTTTAGAATTTCTGCCGTGAAGCGATTCCATTGGATTACGCATTTCTTGCTATTTTATGCTTTAAATATCACATTTTTAGTTGTGTAGCGCAATTAATTTCAAGGATTTTCACGATCGCTGATCTGCAGAATTTTAGCGTGGTAAGATTGTTTTATTTGATCGCATGTCAAGCCACAATACATAGCCGCATGATGTGTTGGACTCCCATTGGACTAGTGGTTGATTTTGGGGCATATGAATAGTAAGCGGCTCCCTATGATAATGAATGACTGCACTAACCCCAACCGACCCTCACGATGCCTAACCTGACCCTGACCGACCCTCACGATGCCTAAGCTGACCCTAACTGACCCTCAAGATGCCTAGCCTGACCCTAACCGACCATCACGATGCCTAACTTGACCCTAACCAACACATAGGGACCCGCTTACTATAACTAAGCCGATATTGGTTCATCTAAGACTAAAAATAATAATCTATATCACGCCGTAGAACTACAGATTTAGAATCAAAATTTGATTCTGGATTAGGCTAACTGAGACGTTTATTTTTTGTGATATGATATTTCAGGTTTAAACTAAGAACCGGCATTATTCGCTAATCAACCATTTTAGCGGAAAATTTGGTGTTCCTTTGGCTCTTCATGTAGTAACCTCTTGCATGTATTGTGTTAAATTGTTCTTGTTTGCAAATTAGTGATAATCTGATATTAAATGAGAAAGTTGTGTGGTGTATTCTGCAGGTTGAAGAATGTCTTATCCACCAAGACCCCCTCTTGGACTCGCTCCGATGCCGGGCGGAATGATTCCCCAACCGTTTGGATACGCCCCAATGGGTGAGTTCTATCCATCACCACCATTGTACACCCTTGCAGTGTGCCAGGTTCTAGCGTTAAAATTTTTATAGGAATTTTGAAACAGATCTATTCGATTTCTTCAAGTAGGATTTCCGTGTTTGTAATCGTGATTGTGAATTTATATAGCGCCACTTCAAGAGAAACTCCTCCGAGGCGCTCCCGACTTGTCAGCACCAAATGATAATCAAAAAGATTGGCTTTCAAACGCTTGCGGAAAATGGGCGCAGAGAGACCAAGAAGTTCATGACAGAGACTGTCACTGTACCGAGTTACTTTCAATGGTAAAATCTCCGCCATAAAGACCACAATGTTCATTACTCTCCCAAAGATCCACTCAGCATGTCATTCACCAGAATGGCGATCCAGAAACGAGTAGTTTTGCATGATGTGCACTTTTCAGGGCTGCCATATGCTGCTTAGATTCAAGTCCTGTACATAACAACTTGTGATCATTATTGAATTGTAATCAGAATACTTTTGTTTAATTGAAATGAAAATGAGAATGATTGGATTTATTATTTATTTTTTATTCCTAAGTTTGTTGTTGTGTGTGTTTCAGGTATGATGCACGTCGGAATGATGCCTGTGAGTACCAGTATCTACTCTATTTGTGACGTCGTAATATATGTGTAATAATATTAAAGATAATATTATTGATGTTCATAATATTGATAATGATAATAATACTAATAATACTGACGATGATGATAATAATACTAATAATAATTCCGACGATGATGATAATAATATTAATAATAATGTCGTCACAACACTAATTTTATAATAATGGTAGTTAACTGCCTAATAGCTGGCAATAGTAATAATTACCAATTTTTAGCGCTTTTTTATTGGAATATTGGTCAGGTGCTAATTAATAGTGATGGTATTTCTGCACCTGCTTCTGCTCTATGTTTTTCTTTGAGTATTAATGTTTGGAATGCATTACATGAGTGTCTGGTAAGATTCACAACTTATAATGGGGCCTCATTCATGTCTAGATGATGCGGCCATCAATGCCGTCCATGCAGCAGCAGACAACGTCCGCTCAACTTCCACCGATTCAACGTCAGCCGCAGTTCAAGAAACTCATTCAACCGGAAGTTAAGGTCAGACTATGGCTTACAAATTTGTTCATTAAAGATTTTTTCTCCGCATTATCAGGAACATGTTTTTATTGGATTTTTAAGTACTTAAGTATATAAAGTAAGTATATTCTTTATTAAAACCAGTTGTTATGGTTGCGCTGTATTATATTACGTTAACTTTTTCCTGCCTTATATCTTAGTGTGCTTGATACTTATGGACCAATAAAAAAATTGATTGATTGATTGAAAAAATTGATTGATTGATTGATTAAAAAATTGATTGATTGATTGATTAAAAAATTGATTGATTGATTGATTAAAAAAATTGATTGATTGTGTGATTAAAAAATTGATTGATTGATTGACGTTATATTTCTAGAAGGACGAGAACAAACCACCGATAACAACAGTATTCGTTGGTAACATCAGCGAAAAGGCGCCTGACACAATGATACGTCAAATGCTACAGGTAAGGTGTCTGCATTGTTACATGCAATTGTTTGTTTGTTTGTATGTGCGCTTGTTATAGAGCCCCTTCAACATCTCACTACTCAGAGGCGCTCCCGAATGCAGAGTGGACACTGCATCAAAGTTTCACGCCGAAGCGCTGAGCAATTGTGAGTAAAGGACTTGCTGAAGATCCTTACGTGGCAAGGTGGATTCGAACCTTCCGGCTCCAAGGCAGCGACGTCACCACTACACCACCGCGCCCCATTAAAAAGTAATACGCATTACAGGCACGTTGTGAAATGTGTTATGTGTAAGTAGTTTGCATATTAGTTTGTTGCATTCATTGCACGTAAAATGTTGCGGGTTAAGGCTAGATTGTTTGCGTATTACTTTGCACCAGGTAGGATGTTTACTTCTGTATCATGAAATACATTATCGTAGGTTGTAACACGTGTTACAGGCCAATTTTTTACATATGATGTCAAGATTTGCAGTGATCACTATTACTTAACCCTTTACCCGTTTGCCCCAGGAATATCTGCTGAAAACACAGGCTTAACGGGAAAAAGGAATGGGTAAAAGGGTGCAAGTCTGAAATTTTCAGGGGATGGGCTCAGCGAGCCGCTTCTTTCGACCTTACACACATTTTTTAAAGATATTATGATAAGCATCATTTACAATTGATTCCATTTATTTTCTTGTCCTTGCAGAGATGTGGTAATGTTCTTAGCTGGAAGCGTGTTCAAGGTGCCTCTGGGAAACTTCAAGGTAGGCTTTCACTTTCTTGTTTATTTCGTACAAATCATTTGGCTTTACAATCTTCGACTTCTGCGTTAAGTGTAACATCTATCTATAGGTTTCTTTGTTCATTATGTGACAATGAATATTACGTGTAATATGTTGTCAATACATTGTGCTCCTTTATAATTTCCAGCGTTCGGTTTCTGCGAGTACGAGGATCCGGAGGCGACGCTGCGTTGTATGCGTCTGCTCAACGAGTGGCAGATATCGGACAAGAAGCTCGTGGTAAGTGGTCGAGACACAGAAGCAGATGTTATGCCGTAGCCCTGAATGTAAAGATGCCATTCTGAATTTTAGAAAAATGTAAAATGCAGCTGGAAAAAGGCTAGAAAAGGCTAGATTAAGAATTTATGTGAAAAAAACCTGAAATATTTTCGACTTGAAATTTTCGATGACCTTTTGTTAGTCTTTCCCTCCCATAATCTACAATTTTTGCTCCAAAATAAAAGAAAGATTGGACCTCTTTCACGTCTTTTGTGTATTTTCACCTGAAAATGTTGAGACACAGAAGCAGAAGTCATAGATAACAGCTAGATAAATGCCATGTATTATGCATGGCATTTATAATATTAAACAATGATAATATCATTAACAACAGCAATAATAAAATGGACAGTAACTTTTGGCATGCTGAAGTCGTGAGCGCCTCAGTAGTTTTTTCTTGTATGGGAGCTATATATATTTTCGAATGAATGAATAATGATAATTAATAGTAATAATTATTTCCGCAGGTCAAAGTCGACGCGAAGACGAAGAACCTGTTGGACGAGTACAAGAAGAAGAAGCAGGAACAAGAGCAGACGACGAAGGAGAAGAAGGAGGAGGAGAAGGAGGAGGGCGAGGACAGATCGAGCGGAGAAGAGGACAATGCTCTCGATGAGTTCACGCAGAGAGAGGACAGAGTGGCGAAGGCCGGACTTGATGCGATCATGCGAGAGTACAGCGAGGAGCTGAACAAGGAGCTGCCCTCTTTGGGTGAGTAGGGTTTGGCCTTTCTGGGGAGCGTTTGGCCTTTTGGGGAGCTTTTCGGCATTTTTTGGGAGCGTTTTTTGTCTTGTTGGGGTTAGTAGGGTTCAGCGTTTTGGAGGGGTGATTTTCGGCCTTTTTGGGAGTAGCTTTTTTGACTTATACATTTTATACAGCAACTGTAGTATTGTTAGAATATCTTTCTGCCCTGTTTTATAGTTTTAAAATTTTTGCTTATGCTTGTCTGATTTGCTTTATAGTTATACTGTTTAGTTTTATATTACCATGCTTTGTATGTTTTTAATTTATTATTTACTAGCTGAACCCGGCCACGCGTTGCTGTGGCTCAAAAAGAGGCTCCCACTCCCCCTCCCATTCCCCTCCCCCTCCGTCTCCCTCCCCTTCCCCTCCCTCTTGACCTCCACCTCCCCTCCCCCTCCGCTCCCTCCCCACCGTCTTCGTCCCGCTCCTTTCCTCCGTCGCACCGTCCATTCCAAGCCCAATAATGATTGAAGGCCGCTTTGGGAAAGGCCTCTTTGGTAAATTAATCGCGACTCGCTTATGACGTCACAGTACGCGACCTCATTACATTTCGTCTGCTGTGTTTGGAGACCGCGTTTATGAAATCTTGCAGCCGTGTGGGACGTGTTGAATTTGCAAATGGCGGGCGAACGGATTGCAAAGTTCACTTTTTGTGGAAAAGGTTGCGTTTTTTCGGGTGAAAAAATCTTAACACACGGTTGTATGGGAATGGAAGATGTTGTAAAATTTTCAAAACAATCGGTGCGTAACTTTCAGCGTGGCGATGTTACGAACTATTGGAAAGTTCATTTTTATTTATATAGATTTATATTATTTTTACTACCTTAAGCCACTACATTGCAAGCTTGGACAAATTGCTCACCCATAATTATATGTGAGCAAGGCAATGGGAAACCACCTCACTCATCTCATTCCGAGAGGCATAAAGCCAGTGTGAACCTGTCTTTGGGCATAGAACTCCTCATCATCGTGACCATTTATGATGAATGTTTGTTTTTATAGATGCAAATGGTGAGAGAAGGGATAAGAAGAAGACGAGCAAGAAGAAGGAAGAAGAACAGAAGATAGCGGTAGGAAGGGTCAGCTGAAAAATCTCTTGTCAATCTCAATTCCAACTTTCGTCGTTTTATTTATCAGTGAATTCCATCTCACTGGTTTCATTGTCAGTGACTTGTCAGTAAACGTCAATTTCTAGAACATCACAGGTTGTGTGCTCCTTCTAAGATGATTTGTACACACTGTCAATGCATATCTGTGGTAACTTTGCTGTTCTTTGATGTCTAAAGTTCCCTTCGTTCAGCTCAGGCTATGATTGTGCTCTATGTTCTTTTCCCACCAGAACGAGTAATTGGCCTCGCTCACATAATATGTTCGTTAATTTTAAAGAGCTTTACACCAGAATTCTATATAGAATTATAGATGACTTGTTTAACACTGATAATTTAGTAATTTCATTCAACTTGTGATTTAATTTGCATCTTTTATTATTATTGTGGTCAATTTTTATGGATACACGGATGAAACGTTGATATGAGGATTTTTATGGATACACGGATGAAACGTTGATTCTCTTGTGTTCGTTTTAGGCTCTTGAGAGTTTAGAGATGGAGGAGGATAAGAAGGATCTGATTAACCGCGAGATTCGCAGCTTCAGAGATCAGCACAAGGTAAGCAGATGAAGCGCTTCTTTGATATTCTTAGAACTTTGTTTCCGAGAGTTTAAACTGTTTTCGTTATTTTTAAGGTGAACTGATTTGTAGGTTTTTAGGAAATGCTTTGTGATGCTCAACCCATGATCTCAAACTGGTGAGAAAGATTTAAACTCTGAGAATTGGTCAACAAGGTAATTTTAATTACTCATCAGGTTTTAGAATGTGCTGGCAAAAAATTTGCACTTTTTGCTAGCGGTTGTTGCTAGTTGTTGTGAAAGGAGGTATCTACGCTAGTAAAAATTATCAGTGTCTGCTAGCAGTTTTTGCTAGCAGTTAGCAAGTATTTGTGCTGGTGATAATTAAAATTAGCTGTTTCTACTGGCATGTAACAGTTATTGCTAGTAGCTATGTAAGCTAGTTTCTTCAACTATATCATGTGATGAAACCTGTCATGCTTCTGGTATATCTGATAGATATTTAGTGACATTGTTTTATTAATATTATTTTTTAAAGGTTTTTTTTATTAATATTGTTTGTGTAGTTGTTATGGCACTGTGGCCTCTATTCTGTGCCACTTTTGCCTTCTTTCCCTAATGATTGTGAGTTTGAGCTTTCTGAGTGGACTCTGTTTTATCACAAGTTGCTCCCGTGTATTTATTACCATGCCTTACAAGTTCAATAAATGAATAAAAATAAAAACAATTAATTTAATTAGTAAAGTCCTAATAAGAGACTTTATGCTGTAAATAGGGAACAAGTTGTGCATTAAATAAATAATGAATTAGACTATTTATTTGAAATGATTGTTAAATTACTTTTAGTATTAATGCCTATCTTTCATTGCATAGTTTGGTTTACAACTTCCTATTAGCACCATAGCTCTATATAAATTGGGGAGAAATACAAATATGCGATGACACACTTAAATATGATGTAATGTGAATTGTATGTGATATATGGTCTGGGATGTATAATATGTGATATATCCATTCAAAAATATTATTACTAATTATTATTAAATGTTTTGTTGTTATTGGTTATTTTTTAAAATTTATAATTGAGGATATATGATGGCAGATAATATTTTAAGGCCATATTTATTAGTGTCAGGAAGTGTTTTAGGCCATGTATCTGAGTGACAGTCAGTTTTTAGGCCATATAAATTTATTTAAGTTGCAGATAGTAAGTAATTCTTTAGGTCTTATAAAATTTAAGTGGCAAATTGTAGTCTTTAGCCATACATAGTATTTGAGCAGCAGATGGTATATAAGCCATGTATTTAAGTAACAGTTGGTTTTTAGACCATATATCTGAGTGGCAGTTGGTATTTTTTTGGCCATGAATTTAAGTGACAGGTGGATTTTAAGCCATGTATTTAAATAACACATAGACATTTTCCCCAAGTATTTTAGTTGAGGCCATTTATTTAAGTGGGAGATAGTATTTTACGTTGTATATAAATTTTGCGGCAGATCTGGTATTTTAGGACATCTATTTAATTAAGTTGCGGACCTGTGGTAGACGTAGTATTTTTAGGGCCATAAGTTTCAATGGCAGGTGGTAGTTTTAGAACTTTTGAAACAATATTTAGGAACGCATATAGTAGTTATCATGTTGATCTTCGGATGGACCGTAATGTGTTTTTGATGACCGGATGAATTACTAGATGAGTTCTCTGGCTAACTCTGGAATGGTGGGTTCCCATTCGACATCTCATCTCCTCCTGTCACCTTAGTTTAACATGTTAGGGCTGTCTGCTGCCTGGCTTGGCAAGTGAGTTCACATACCATTTCTGATAAAATAGTTGTAAATCAAGTACAAATATATCTTCAGAACTATCATCGTCACTCCGAAATAAAGGTAGGAGTCGCTAACTAATGTGCAACTCTTTGGTAGTTAACCAAAAGTCTGACCAAATTCTTAGTTTCTTTGCGTTTCGAAGTCTTAAACCTCTACACAGCTTTACAATAAGAGAGGCCTTGTGGATTCACGGCCATAGTCGGGCCTGCCGACCTAGGTGAACGGCTAGTTCAGAATTACGAGTGTTTCTTTAGCACGAATAAAGCCTGCAAAGCTACCTATAGAGTGAGTTAAAATGAGCAAATCTTTAGGGTTTCTGGATAATGTGGAGAGGGCAATTCAGAGCAGCCTAGAATTACTCTTATCACTCCAAATTCTATTGAAGCAAGAATTATTTCCATCGATCCAACTTCTAATTTGGCATCAACATTTTCATAAATCCAACTTCTATTGATGCAAGAATAACTTTTTTGGGGAGAGGAATTGCTTAGAAATGCCGCCAGCAAATCTTCATACACATACCTGCCTCTAATTTTGTTCTTTATACCCAGTTAGGTTGTTTCTTCTGGACCCCACTTTAATTGTGTCATGATGTAATGTCTCTGGGGTATAGAAAACTTTATTTAGCTCTCACCTGCGGTGTCAATTCGAGAAATCTACCTGAAGGAGGTACGTAAACTTACCATTACTTCAAGTAGATAAATTTCTCAGGTCGGATGCTGATATCGGTTAGTGTGAGGTACTTCTTCTGATATACTAGCTAAACTATTCTCTATGTTTTCAATCGACATAATGCCGATCTTTGCAAAATATGATTTTGCACCCGGACAGCACAAATGGTTTGCAGAATTTATGAGCAAGCTGTGCTTTTCAGATTTGTGTATTGTTAGCTTGATAGCTAGCTGTTCTTGATCTTCCATGGTAGTGTGTTTATGTTAAAGCTATATCACCAACTTCCAACTCAATTACACAAAACAACAATAATGTCCATAAGGCTCCACATGAAATTGATAACTTAGGCTTTTGGTTGAAAGTTTTGGTATATTTTAGGTGTGTGCATATTTCGGTACATTTAGTGCAGGGCCTTGGAGATACCCCAAAACATTGGTGGTAAATTTGGAAGGAACTTAGTAGTTAATGGCCTGTTACCTGTGTGCCTTAAACGCTTAGGGTAGAATGGGTTGTACCATAGTGATTTGAATTGTATCAAAGTAAGGGCCACAGCTGTGAGCAAGGGCTGGGGAAGACCTTGGCAGTGAAGAAACTTTAGGAACTGGGGGAAGATCTAGGGCTCCTAGACCTTGGACTGCACATGCGCATGGAGGGAAGACACATGGGTTTTATCGTGGTAGAGTGGGGTACAGCTAGGCGAGAAGCCTGTTAATTTTTGAAGTTTCAGGTACAAGATTATAATGCCGCTGTATGACGACCGACTCTAGTTCTCAATTTCGATTCGTCTGGATTTTGCAGTTCGTACGCCCCTCTCAAAAGGTTACGCACACCAAACCGTAACGTGTACTGTATACTCTTAACAGAATTTTAACGCTACCGACAACATTAATGTTGCGGGAATGCGACACGCCGGTCGTAAAGTCAGTTTTGTGTGCTTTTATTCAAGCTGCTTATGGCCGGTGTGTTTCGCGAGGCTCACTAATAGCATGTTTTTGTGTTGTCAGAAATGCTGACTGATGCTTTGTAATTTGTGTTTGGTTACACTTGGAATTATATCATTGTTGGATTTTTTGACAACATTAAGGCTATTTACGTAAAGTATTTTAGATGTTCGAGGCAAAGGTCCTATCTGGAGTTTTGGATTTCTATATTTTTAATATTTTTACCCATGGTTAGACTTCGAAAGTTACTGAGTGGATTACCTTAAGTGAAATGGGTGCTAAATAAAAGCTCTTAGTAATAATAATAATTTTTTAAAGTAATAATAATGATGATAATAATTTTAATACTAATTTGTTGAAGAGAATAAAATATGTGAACATATAATAATAATAATAATAATAATAATAATAATAATAATAATAATAATAATAATAATAATAATGATAATAATAATAAATGTTTAACCAGCCAAGATCCTAACTAACTGAGGACGAAAAAAATAAATTAGAAAACAAATAATTATAATTATTTGAACTTGTGTCCCTGGATTCGATTGACTGGTCAGCTGAACTCTGAACTGTGTAGTTGCGATGTGAGGAGAAATTGTATTTCAGAACAGTTAATTTTTTGGAAGAACCACTAAAGCTGATGAGGTAAATAATTATGGTCATCGTTATCTGATTCTTGCTTAGCATTGAACACCTTTTTAACGTTTTCAGCCGGGGCTATATAAGTGTGGGACGCAGAATCTATGGTTGTTTTCATTCTCTAGGATCAATAGTGGATGACTACTCCATTTGACTTGTGGATTTATTTAGCGCCTCTAAGTACAACCCAATCAGAGTTGCTCCCAGTGCAAAGAATTCCTGGATAAAGAAGGTCTTAAGACAACAGGTGGAAGCAGTGGTGCCCACAAATAAAAATCTGAGCATGAGTTATAGTAGGAAGGCCATTCCACAGCAAAGGGTCAATTGTAAACAGATTTACAAAGCACTAGACTAAAACCAGGTGAAACCATAATACAGTTTTATTCATAAGTGCTATGTCAAGTTCGATGGGTTGTCCTCCAGAAATTTCCTAGTATCCAATTCTTCATAATACAGACCGTTTGTGATAATTCTTTTAGAGTAGTTTTCAGTTCTTGACGAGCCGTTCTTTGTGTTTTCAGGATGAGAACGACAAAGAACGTGAGAAGGAACGAGAGAAGGAGCGCGAACGAGACAGAGAACAGCGCCGTCGCCGCGACGAGGAGAAAGAACGTGAGCGGGAACGAGAACGCGAGCGGCAGAGAGAACGTGAACGAGATCGTGATCGAGAACGGAGAGAACGAGAACAGCAGAGACAGAAGGAGAGACCGAAGAGTCGGTCGAGAACGCGAGATCGGTCGCCTCTTAGCGATAGGTACTTCAGAATTTATTGTTGTTTATATTATAATCTTATAATGTTGTTGATATTATAATATTAGAATTTATTTATTTATTATTATTATTATTAAACATCATCATTTATTAAACACAATGTTCTTACAAGAAACAGCACGAAATGATTGTTCTGTATAGTTTAGTGGTCCTCATCACGGAGCAACTGTGTGAATGTGCCTCGAAAAGCAACAGCGTTTTTATTATTATTATTATTATTATTATTGAAAGGCTTCCCGTCTTGCAGGTTGAGCAAATTTCGTTAACAAAAGAACCCATGGAGGCCTGTGCATTAAATTGCTGAATATGTGCTGACAGGATTTTAATAATGTTATTGTTTATTTTTTAATGAACATTTCGTCTTACGATAGCCAAGAGCTTCATAAATATTATTTATCATTATTATTATTAGTAGTAGTAGTTGTATTATTATTATTATTATTACTAAATATTATTACTGTTATCAGTGGTAGTTGCTATTATTGTTTTTTTATTACTATTTTTTACAATTATCTGCCCATGTATTAATTATGATATTACATTCTATGTTAGCCAGGATCTTCAGAAATATTATTAGTAGTAGTCGTAGTTGTATTATTGTATATTATTATTATTATTATTATTATTATAACACAATCATTTATTGAAAAACAAAACAAGCTTGAAACCGGACTGATAACAGAAAAGTGTTCAAGCGTAGAGAGCATTATTATTATTATTATTATTGTTATTATTATTATTTGTCATGCTACAAGAGGTTACTATGGCAATTTATAGCCTTCCTCTTCCAAATCGGGCATACTCTTAGTGAAAGAACCCGTGAAGGCCACAGCGTTGAAACGCTGAATAAGAATTGACAGTCTTTGGAATAGAAACGACGTCTCCCTCAAATCGTTCGACGCCTGTGACGACCTAAATTAGTTAACATAGCAATTCCCTTATATTTTTATTGAGCCGGGCACCCCAGCTTGTGAATGAATATAATCTGTAGGCAAAAGACAACAGCTACCTAGGAGATTTGTGATGTGCTTGTATAAATATTAACGACTGACAACCTTAAAAAGGTGTTCAAAGCGATCGCTTGGGAATAGGGAGAAAGTTTAATCTCACGTACTTATGAATTATTATATCAACGCGTGACAACGTTAAAAAGGTGTTCAAAGCGATCGCTCGGGACCTGGGAGAAAGTTCAAATCTCACAAGTTACGTAATTAAGAATTATTATATCAACGACTGACAACGTTAAAAAGGTGTTCAAAGCGAACGCATGGAAGGAGAGGAAGTATAAATCTCACACGTTACGTCCTTATAAATATATCACCGCGTGACCACGTTAAAAAGGTGTTCAATGCGACAATTATAATCAATCGAATGCTGCTGAGTATAATCATTGCATTTATTAGTTGATGATGATTTGACAGAAACCGAGATCGAGATATTGATGCTGAAGATGAGGAGGAATTGTACGAACGAAGGAAGCTGGAAAGACGTCTGAGAGAAAAGGAAGCGGCTTACCAAGAGGTATTATACAGGCGAATTTTCTATGGGATTTTGGGATTTTAATCGAGTTAAATGATTGGAGTTGTTGAGTTGGGAAATTAGAGTTGTGAGTTGAGTTGGAAAATTAGAGTTGTGAGTTTTTTTGTGTTGTTGAGTCAGAATTTGGTACTTAAATTACAGGTTGGACATGCTGAAAATGGGTAGTTGTGCTATATAAATATCGAATTTAACTCGCAGCTGTTCTTACATCTAAGAGAATTCAGCAGGCTCTTAAACACCTTTTTTAGAATTTTCTTGCGGCAATAAAGGAGATGAAGAGCAGTTTTTGAGCTGAATCATCTTCACAGGATGTCCAGAGGTGCTCCCAGTCCAGCCATATGTGTTGAACAACTGGTGGAAGTTGGAAAATTAATCCAGGGTTTCTCGGGAACCAACAGTACCAAAAATTGAATTGAAGTAATTAAATACTTTCCTTTTAGAAATATAACTTTCTTTAAATTTAAGAACCCTTCTAAAAACATTGATTAACGGCTAAGAACTAGTCAAACGACGTTATAAAGGGAGTTTACAGTAGCTTACAATTAAGATATATATGTATGTATGTATATAGTTACTGATTAATAATAATAAATAGTAATTAACAAACAGCATTATAGAGAGAGTTTACAATGCAATATACAATTTAATTTACAGTTAAATAATAATTATCGTTTTGTAACTGAAGGTTCTCTCTGCTTTTCCAGATGCTGAAGAAGTGGGAGGCGAGGGAGCGGAAGAAGGCTCGTGAGTACGAGAAAGAGAAGGAAAGAGAGACGGAACGACTGAGCGAAGAAGCGAAGGAAGCAAGACGTCTGAGGGAATTCCTTGAAGACTACGATGACGAGAGAGATGATGTCAAATACTACAAGTTAGACTCACGCTTCACTGGTTTTATGCTCTTTGCAAGTAGTACACATTTATGAACTCTATTATATATTTGGCCAAAAAATGTTATGATAACATAGGAATGATGTGATTACAATGTAATTAATTCATTCATTCATTTCGAGAATTTATAAATTCAATATGGGCATTTTCTTCTGTTGACCAACTATTTATTTGTACTGCAATTTGATTTACAATCTTGACCTAACTTTTGATGTTTACTTTGGAAAGAGCGCTTGACACGTGAAATAAGTAAAGAAATGCTTTTGAAAATCATAAATACCTTAGAAAAATTAATAAAAAATTTGAAGAACAAAGTCAAAATTTAATCGATCGCAATTATTTACGATTAATCTGTTGTTAAAATCCAAGGCCCTAATATTATTAACTCCTAAAAATTAACTTTTAAAAATAACTCCAATTAACTCATAAAATTAATCTTTAAATTTGACCCCTCAAATGAACCTTTTAAGTTAGTCTCTAAAATTAACCCTAAGTAGGACCCCCTAAAATTAACCCCTAAACTAACCTTTAGAATTTCCCTTACTAAAGAGGGGTCATAATAATATAAGCTACTAGCTTTTGTTGACTCCAATTGTACTGTACTGCAATGTTCATGAGTATAATGAGTTTTAAAAATGTGCAATAAATCATAAATCATAAATCATTCAAACTGTTTTTGTTGTGTTCACAGAGGAAGCGCGCTGCAGCGGCGCCTGACGGAGCGAGAGAAGGAGATGGAGGCGGATGAGAGAGATCGACAGAGAGAAAGAGACGAATTGGAAGAGATACGCAAGAAACTCGTCGAAGAAGGACATCCTGATCTTGAGTCAGAAATGGCCAGGGTACGTGTTGTGTATTGGCATTCAGAGAAAGTGAGGAGGACTTATGTTTCTATATAGCAGAGCTAATAAATAAATGAAATATAATAAATATTAATAATAACAGTGGTGGTGATGGTGACACTAACAGTGGTAGTAGTAGTAGCAGTAGCAACAGCCGAAGTAGTAGTAGTAGTAGTAGCAGTACTTGTGGCAGTAGTATTTTTAGAAGTATTATTAGAAGTGGTGGTGGTGGTGGTGGAGGTTGTGGTGGTGGTGGTGGTGGAGGTTGTGGTGGTGGTGGTGGTGGAGGTTGTGGTGGTGGTGGTGGTGGTGGTGGTGTGGTGGTGGTGTGGTGTGGTGGTGGTGGTGGTGGGTTTTACTGTAATTATGGTAGAGATAAAAAAAAATTGATTACAGTGATTATAATTTATGAGTTCTACTCATAATAATGATTTTAATATTATTAAAACACGCTTACAGAAAAATTTAAATAATGTTGATACTGTCACTAATAAAAATAGGCCACAATACAAATTAAAGGGTGTCTTGATTTTCAGCCAAAAGATGGTTTTCAGTCTGATTTAATCATGTCTGATTTTAATTAAATTGTGTTGTCACAGCTATTGTCCAGCTTACACCTTAGACACCTTCAAAAACGATTTTAACATTTACTATATATGGGTCATGAAAGGTAATTGTTTTAGTCGAAAGTAAATGAGCAAGTCGTGGTGGTGGAGTTTCATGAATGGCTTGGGTGATTAGTACTGGGCTATCTTTTTTGCTGGGCGGGCCAGTTGGGTAGATATCTAGGCCACAGGAAGGGCTCGATCTGGGAATGGGGTGAAATTCATTCATTCATTCATTCTGAATACTTATATAGCGCCCCTTCAAGAAGTCTACTCAGAGGCGCTCCCAGCCCAGCCATGGCTAAAAAGATAATTGACGGTTTGCTGATGATGAGGTGTATAGCAAATTAATTTCATTTTTTTGTAGAATGGAAAAAAAATTACTGATTTATTAAACTTTCTAGAAAATTATCAGTTTCTATACATTATTATCAATATATATTATTTATAATATGATGCTATTTAAATAATAATAAACAAATTTCTAAATAGCACAATTAAACTTTCTAGAAAACTATCAGTTTCTGTATATTATTATTAAATTATATTATTTATATTATGATGCTATTTAAATAATATTAAAATTTCCAAATATCACAGATTATATGTAACACATAATTTCAATGTCTTTCTCTTCTTCGCAGATCGAGCGTGAGCGTGAGGAGCACCTTCTCCCCCGACTCGCCCAGTCCCCCGAACCCGAATCCCCAAGCCCCATCATCGAATCTGCCCGGACCCCCGAGACCGACCACAGCGACACACCCCTAGTCATCGACCAGAAACTGCCCAACAAGATGGCCCAGACAATGCGCCCCGTCGAGCCCATCAGGATTGCCCCGGAGCCCGTCCGTCCCATTGCTCCCGAGCCGACCCCGGGGTCGATGTCTGCATTCAGCTCCCCCGAGCAGTCTGAGAGCAGCAAGCACGGGGTGAGCATGCTCTGTCCTCCCCCGATCATGTCGGAGGATAGCATGTCGGGGTTGTCGCCGAACGTTGGGGGATCGGGGAGCAAGGGGGAGCAGGGACAGACGAAACTCGGCTTCAGCGGACTTAAGCTCGGTAAGTGATGCTCTGGGTGTGCTTTGGTGCTGTGTGTTTTGTGCTGTGTGCCTAACTTTGCACCTCTGCGTCTCTCGCTGTATGTGTGTGTGTGTGTGTTTCGTGTTTATCTATAAATTCTCTGTCTCCAGCGTTCTGGTCTCTCTTTCTCCTCTTTCTCTGTCTTTCTCTTCTCATCTCTATCTGTATATGTTTCTATTTCTGAGTGTGTGTGTGTGTGTGTTGTGTGTGTGTCTTTCGTGTTTATCTTTCTCTCTCTGTCTCCAGCTTTCTGGTCTTTCTCTGTCTTTCTCTTTCTGTATCCTTGTCTCTATCTATTTCTCTGTCTGTTGTTCTCTCATCCCTATCTGTATATGTTGCTTTCTCTGTCTCTGTTGCTGTGTGTTTTTGTGCCTAACTTTGTTTGTCTGTGTCTCTCTCTCGCTATGTTTGTGTGTTTGTATGTGGGTTTCTCTGTCTATCTTTCATGTTTATCTCTCTCTGTCTTGCTGGTCTCTCTCTTTCTCTGTCTCCCTCTCTTCTTGTCTCTATCTGTCTTCCTGTCTGTTGTTCTAGCATCTCTATCTGTTTCTCTCTCTCTGTCTATTTCTCTTAAATTGCCATGCAAATTCCCAGCAAAGTTTTTCTCTCACTCTCGTCATGTACTAAATTCCTTCAAACATTCAAACTTTTCCCAGAACTATAACATCCCTTATCCTACTTCTATTGTTATAAGCAAAATGTACTGGAATCTAACTTAAGTCTTTTTCTGATAATTTTTTTATTATAGCAGAAGTTGCAATCGTTTTAAAGGTGTCTAAGGTTGCCTAGAATTATTTGGTTTAACGGAACGTGTAAAATGATGATAACGCGTCGGTAGCAACCATATTTAAGGTTTCTAAATGGAAGCACTGCGCTCTGCTGTCCATGGTGACTTAATGGTTCCTTTCACTCGCTCTGCAACAATGCAGAGGCGTTCGTTCTCTGTGGTTGGTCCAACGACCTGGAATGGACTTTCCTTGACTATGCGACACCTCCCAAGCTGTTCTCAATTTCACAAACTGTTGAAGACTTTGTTTCCGCTTGATCTCGGCCGGGAGCGCCTCTGAGTAGGTACCTTGAAGGGGCGCTATATAAATTTTTATTGATTGATTGATTGATTGATTGATTGATTGATTGATTGATTGATTGATTGATTGATTGATTGATTGATTGATTGACAGTTTTATCCACTGCATGCACGTGAAATGATTACAGTATGTATTCAGCAATGCCACTGTTATGAACATATCTGATAGCATAAAACTCGCGTATTTTTCTGATAATTTATTTATTATATCAGCAGTTGCAATCGTTTTAAAGGTGTGTACAAATGCATAGGAGTCATTCAGTTTAAAGGAACCATGTAAAATGTTGATAAAGCATAGGTAGCGACCATGTTTAAGGTGTATAATTGGAAGCAATGTTCGTTTTTGGGGATGAACAATTTACTGCTTTATTTATTATTCAGCAGTTTAACGACATCTTATAGCAGTGGTTCCCAACCTTTTTCGACTTGAGGGCCACTTTTTCTAAGTTGGAGACACGAGGGTCATTTTTTCTTAGTTGAAGGGCATTAGGGCGCCACAAGGCTAAAATTTAATTAACTGAAAAAATAAATAAAATTTTTTATTATTGATTCATAATAGAATGTTTGATGTTGTCTAAAGATTTCAAAATAAAATAATTTGTAATAGGAAGTAATTGTGTTCTATCCTGTCCACATTGAAAAATTTTCTTATCTTTTTGTTAATTATCTGAGAGATGAGGGCCATTTGTGGAGACCGGGCAGGCCATTTTTGACAATCGATTTTGATTCGAATATATTTTATACGATTTTAGTTATTTAAATTTATTCTTGTAACCTCCCAATGTCATTTAACTAAGAAAAAGTGGCCCTCGTGTCCTCCAAATTAGAAAAAGTGGCACTAAAGTTAAAAAAGGTTGGGAACCACTGCTTTATACATTCAAACTTCCCAAGTACTCTTGCATCTCTACTTTTATGTTTGATGAATCTCATTGGCTCTCTGTGCTCGCATACTATTTAAGATCACAAAGGCTCAATGGGGTCTTGTCCCAAATATCTGACTAATGTTTTACTTTGTCCTCATCGCTATTAACACAATATTGGATCAAACATGGATATGATTTAGTTATTATAGCATCAGTTGCGAACATTTTAAAGGTGTCTAAAAGAGCCTTAGATTGATTCAGTTTAACTCAAAGTGTGAAATATAAATAAATTTTGATATAGTGATGACCATCTTTATTTCTATAAGGTGTAGAAAGGAGGCAATGTACAAATATGGGTTGAAATTTAATATAGTATCCTTATAGTGTATTTTAAGGGTGTCTAAGAGGTCTCCGTTTTTGTTGAGTTAGCTTTCAGTGGATTAATTTTTTCTAGTTAAGAACTATTCTGAATTATCTTCTGAATTGCTTCTCTTGTGAGGCTCTAATGGATGACAGTCCAGGGCTTGTCAATACTTCCAGTTTTATCATTAAGAGGTTTTTCGAATTCCATCCAATTTTCAAGGCGTTTTTTTTATCAATTTCGTCTTTTTTATTCCCAGGTGCTTTCATGTCAGGCCCCTTTTTCCAGATGATTTCATATCAATTCCTCCGTTTTATTCCCAGGTGGTTTTATAACAATTTCTCTCTTTAATTAATTAACAGATGTTTTTTCTGTGGATAGTCGTAGCTATTCATTTTAATCGAAACCGTGTAAAGTTAGAATTATAGTAACAGTAGAGATCATTTTTAAGGTGTCGAACTGCAAGGCGGAGCATAGGCTTCGGTCTTGTTAAAAATTAATATAGTATCGTAATAGAACATTTTAAGGGTGTCTAAAGAGGTCGCTTTTACCGTGATTATGTTTTAGTGGATTTAGGTTTCAGTGGACTATAAAATGTGGTTATGAACTTGACTAATTTCCTGAATTCACAACCCAGACTCTAGGATAAGTGGATTACGTCCGGATTTACCCTAAAGAGGTTTACAATTACCTTCTTTTTTCTTCTTGGGCGATCTCTTAACAGTTACTTATTTTATTCCCAGGTGTAGAGCTTGTATATGCCAAGCAAATTTCTCTCCAGGGTAACGGCCTATGTTGTCATAGACCATGGTCAAATCGGATCCATCCCTCCACTGTAGTTGACTCTGACTTTGGAAAAAAATGCGTTCTTCCAGAGACGTTTACTGTGCTGTGACCATCCCAGATGGTTTCTATAAATTCCTCCGTTTTATTTCTAGATGGTTTTATATCAAGAATTTTTTCCCCCAGTTGGTTACGTATCAATTCATATGTTTTCTTTCCAGGTGGTTTGATATCAATTCCTGTATTTTCATTCCCAGGTGGTTCTTCTGCGGAGAGTCCCATTGAGCCGCAGAAACAAAAGCGAAAGCTGACTGTTGGCGACGTTTTCAAGAACGACGACGAGGAAGTTATGTCTGCAAAGCGGAGAAAGCTCGTTCCGCTTGAGTACACGGAGGAGGAGAAAGCGTCCGTCCTTCCTGCCATCAAACCAACGAGTGCCGAGGAGAAGAGGAAGTGTATAAAGAATCTTATTGAGAGAATTCCAACTGCGAAGGAAGAACTGTTTGCGTATAAATTGGACTGGACCATGGTTGATTCGGTAGGTATAGGGTGGCTCTGTATGTATGTATGTATGTATGTATGTATGTATGTATGTATGTATGTATGTATGTATGTATGTATGTATGTATGTATGTATGTATGTATGTATGTATGTATGTATGTATGTATGTATGTATGTATGTATGTATGTATGTATGTGGGTCTGTCTGTCTGTCTGTCTGTCTGTCTGTCTGTCTGTCTGTCTGTCTGTCTGTCTGTCTGTGGACCTTTAGTTGTGTCTGTCTGTATGTATGTATGTGTGTATGTCTGTCTTTCTGTCAGTTTCTTTCTATCAGGTTTTTTTCATCTGTCTGTCACTGTCTCTTTCTCTCTTGCAATTTTTCTCTCTCTTTCATTCTCTGTATCTCTTTCTGCCAGGTTGCCTGTCTGTCTCTCTCACTCTCTATTTTTATGTCATTCTTTTCCCTTTCTTTCTGTCTCTTGCAATTCTCAGTCAGTTTTTTCTCTCTTTGTCTCTAATGTCTGTCTCTATCTTTTTCGCTCTCACTGTGTATTTCTCAACGTCAGAAGTGCGTCTCTCTCTAATTGTAATTTGTAATGAACATTTATATAGCGCCACTTCAAGAGAACTCCTTTATGTCTCTTTCTTTCATCCTCCATGTCCCATCAAGTCCCATTCTAAGCATCTGTCTATCTCTCCCGTTCTCATCATTGCCCTATATGTCTGTCCTTATTCACAAATTCTATGTATTGTGCTCTTTTCAAGAAACAATGCCTAGAGACAATAAGTGTGCCTGTTTATAATATAATTATTATTGAGAGTGTATTATTACTTGTCTCTATTGACTTCTTGTATACACGGAGGGATCAGTGATATGATATACGAAAGAATGCGGCTAAAATTTATTTATAGCCTGGTCGATAAACGTTTTAAAGGTGTCTACCGAGTGCAGCATTAAAACTCGTAATATTAAGACACCTGTTAAACCTTGTTGTCCTTCAAATCTATAAGACACAGAAAAGTTAACTAAACAAGAGATTGGGATTCTCGAAAAGTTAAGAGAAATTAAAATTTAATATAGAAAAAGTTGAAAGATGAAAGAATATGAATTTAAATAGATTTAAAACTCTAATGATGCCATCAGCGATTTGTGTAATAATGTGGTTGATTTGAGTGTTTGCATTATTGTTGTCATTATTTTGTGTGGTACTAATTTAGGGTATTAGGCTATTTATTATATTGTTGTTTTAATAAATGAATATTATTACGTAATATATTAAATGCCTGAATATTATTATATTATAAATTAAATAAATGAATAATATAATATAATAAATTAAAGAAGTGAATATTATTATATAATATATTAAATAGATAAGTATTGTAATATAATTTAATATAATATATTAATTCAATGAATATTGTTACGCAACACATTACATAAATGAATGGTATTAGAAAATGTTATAAACAAAATGTATATTATTCGATTATAAATCAATTAAATGAGTATTTTTATATAATAATTTAAATAAATTAATATTCTTTTAATGATAAACTAAATCAATTAAATCATTATTATTTTTTATTCTGTTTAATGTAGACGCTAATGGATCGGCGGATCAAGCCGTGGGTGAATAAGAAGATTGTTGAATACATAGGAGAGGATGAACCAACGCTTTCAGAGTTCATCTGTAAAAAGGTCATCGCGAACAGCACACCAAGCAGCATCCTTGCGGATATATCCATGGTTAGTAGCAGAATCGTCTGAATTAAACACCATTAAAACGTTTTTGCTAAAAATATAAATAATTGTGTGTAATCATGTATAGACACCTTTTAAATGGTTCCAATTGATGATATATAAGTATTTATTGTAATCGCAGTTGCAGTTAATACAATGTTATTCTTGCTCAATAAATCAAATCTGAAAGGCTTTTAACAATAAAAATATTAATGATTATAACACATATGCACACAATGCTACAATGCAATAGCGTTTAGAGGGATTTGTATTCACGACACCGGTGACGAGGACCAAGAACAAAAGTAGCAATTATCACTCTTCGGAGTTGTTGTTATTTAGGAAGTTGTCTGTTTTTGCAATAAAGGAAGTCATATTAATGATAATAAATAGTATTAATAATAATTATATGCACACGACGTTTTAATGCTGTTGCTTTTAGGGGTACTTTTGGACCCCGGGGATGAGAACAGCGCACTTTATTATGCTTGACCAATTTTCTCGTTTCAGTTTGGTTTTAGGCTTGAATGGTCTTTTAATAAAAAATTATTGTGTTAAAATAAAAGTAATAATAATAATAGTAACGTGTTAGTTAATAATAATAATTATAATAATAATAGAAATTATTATTATTATAGAAATAACAACAATATCTATGGGTGCATAACATAGCACATCAGAGTTTCATGCATGAGCAATTACGAGTGAAGGACTTGCTCAGTGTCCCTTCAATTGATTGTGCTTGATTGTAATTCCTTCTTTTATTTTCTTGTTTGCTTAGGTTCTGGATGATGAGGCTGAGGTGTTCGTTGTGAAGATGTGGCGGCTGTTAATCTACGAGACAGAAGCAAAGAAACTTGGACTCGTTAAGTAATTTCACCGTTGAACTGAATGGTTATTTTGCCGGGTCTAGGAAACACCGGACATGGGAGAGAGACTTTTTCTGTAGGGTAAGAATGGCGTCCTGGGTTGGGGAGGGTGGGTTGGGGTGGGGGAGGGTAGACGTAAATGTTGGGTTTCTCGGTGGCATATGTTCTTGAACTGTTCAATGTTCTTAATGCATGTTTTAGATATGAGAACGTTGTTGTTGGCTGACTTCATACAGTCGTGAGTTTGTTTGTGTTTTGAGTCGTGGTTTTGGCCTGTCTCAAAATATCTGTGTCAACCAGTTTTGTATTGTATACTCGTACAAGCCCGTAGCCAGTATTTTGTTTCTGGGGGTGTTTACCCAGACCTTCAGCTTTGTTTTGTTTGTTTGTATGTGCACTTGTTATAGCATCCCTTCAAGATCTCCCTGTACTCAGAGGCACTCCGGACTGCAGAGCGGACACTGCATCGGAGTTTCACGCTGAAGCGCTGAGCCATTGTGAGTGAAGGACTTGCCCAAGGTCCTTTCGCGGCAAGGTGGATTCGAACCTCGAACCTTCCGGCTCCAAGGCAACGACGCCACCACTGCACCACTGCACCCCACAAATGAGCATGCTGACTTAGGGGTTTGGAGAAGCATTTTGAGCTCTCATGGCGGTGTTTGATCTAATTTACTGTAATATATCACATTGAAAATGAATTTCCCATAGTTCTTTCATCTGTAAACCATTATTTCATTAAGGTGGGTGTGTTCAAAGACCCAAAATACCCCCTTAGCAGGCTTAGCTAAGACACTGATTGTATCTATATAAACTTATGAAGTGCCTCTCACAGTACAGATTACATCTCATACGTTTTGTACGAACAAATATATCAAAATCTTATTAGTCTAGTATAATATAAAAAATATTCAATCTTAAATAATTTTTTATGTAATTTTGTGCACTCATTCTAAGATAAATTCAATTGATTTGGAAAATAGCAATCTTAAGCATAATATAATATTCCATTGCATCAATTGCTTTTTCCATGATGGCGGTATATGATCCAGAAGTTTTTCTTACCAATAAACAATAATTATATTAATGCTAATAATTCTGAAAGGATGAGACGTGACCACTGACAATGCAAAAAACTGGATAACAGCAATCGTCTTTTTTCTTTTATAGATTATTGTCCAACTGTTTTGCAGGTGTCTAAGTGATGCGCTCTTAGAAAATGGGTTTATTGGTCAATGTTCCGTTATAAATATATTTAAAATTCCACATATATAGAGGTCACACCACTATGTTTCTTTCTCACTCTAGAAACTGCTTTATTTAGCCGTTGTTGGACCAGGAGCACTTCTGAGTAGATATCCTTGAAGGTGCGCTGTATAAAAGGTCAATAATAATAATTGTTAACGGAGAGCAGTAGTCTTGTAACAGCCGGTCGTTTATCGGTGAGAAAGCGTTGGCTAATATTTATTTCACAGCCGAAAGTCTGGACACTGTCTACTAGACTAAGTGTCTAGCGTGTTCGAGATAAGCGTGCTGTTTAGGGACCTATTATTGGTTTTCATTTTGTCGTAATTAATTATAGCATCGACTGTATCCAATTTGAAGGTGTGTAGTTTGGCAAAATACTATAGAGGGTTAAACCCCAATTATAGTCTCCAGGCAATTCCACCCTGGCATTTGTTCCATTATATATATATATATATATATATATATATATATATATATATATATATATATATATATATATATATATATATATTATCTACCTTCCTGGCTATACCGTCTTCTGCCAGTGCTGGGAAACTTAAAAGGTGAGACAAAGGTATGCCGATAATGTCGTATTCATTCACTCCAGAATATATGCAGCGTTTCTTCATGAAAACTACTCAGAAGCGCTCTTGACTCTAGCACGGCCAAATAGGCCTAAGGCAGTTTTTGAGTTTAATTTTAAAATGCTTCAATAAAAGCCCCCAGGAAGCAGACGTAGCTCCTGTGTGAGCCCGTTCCAGACAACTGGTCCTATCACAGAATGGCCATATTCTGCATGGTTGCAGTTCGTGCGAATGGGACCCAGAGCACTCCCTTTTGCATAGACATATTTAGGCCTACGGTCCTGTCATTTTACTCATCTACAAAGAATTGACGTTTCCACGATCCAATTTGCCAATTTATATTCTTTAATTCTTGTCAGAAACCAAAACAAGTGCTGCTCTTTTGCTCAAATCAGCTTAGACACTCCACAAAAACCTGGTACATGTCCCGGAAAAGCGGAACTTAATAGATGCACGATATGAAAAATACTCAGTGCTCTAAACACCTTTATAATTTGTCATCTGATGCAATTAAGGGAAAGAAACTTGCTGTGCGATATGTTGACTGCTGATGGATGAATGGATCCGATTTGAAAATAGAATAGAAATTCAATAGAGCATCATGTTGCTGTATTTCGCGAAATTCCGATTCATTTAACATCGTCTTTCATGCAACAATTGATATAGCACTGTGTTACACCGTTTGAAAGCTGTCTAATGCGTCCACACTATCACATTGAACTTCATAAGTACAGCTTCGGCAATTCTCACCCTTAGCGCTATAGCCTATAATACCTTCCTGGCAATGCCTTTGTCTCCGTCTTCTGTCAATGCATGGGGAACTTCCGGTTTCCCCGAGTTAGTAGGCCTATCTCAGCTATAGACAATTTAGACATTCTCGAATGTTGACCCATGCATCCACCTGGAATGGACTTCCGTTGGAGAAGCGCATCATATATTCTCTAGAAATAATGCCAATACATCTTACAAGTTGCAGTAATTTAAATTGAAAAGAACTTTCGACTATCATCGGATGGATGGATCCGATTTGACCAGGGTCTATGACAATAGAGACCGTTACCCTTGACAGAAATTTGCTCGGCATATTACAGCACTTATGAGCAAGGTACTAGACCAGTTTTTATCATTAATCATCGAGCACTTACTTATATAGCATCGACTAACGCCGTTTTAAAGGTTTCTAGGGCGGCCATTCAACGAATTCAATTCAATTCACTTTATTGCAACCAAAAAAAACAAGATGACAGCAAACGTAGAAAATAGGCATATGCATGTAATGGCTACAAAGGGATGGACATCCCGCTGGGGAAGAGTCACTCAAATAAAAAAATTCCCAAGAAAAATTAACAAAGATAGCCGAAAAAAAGAAATTAAAAACAAATTAGGCGATGACAGATAGTATAACAGTTTAAATTGTCAAAAGGAAGTAGAAAATAAACTTAACTACGTACTTAAGTGAACCCTTAACTACACATGGTCATGTGCATTTAAAATAGATTTAACAGAGGAAAATAGAAAAGCACGAATTCTCTTTTTAGATACCTGCAGACCAGTGTTATTTCAGTTATGGTTTTTCAGTTACATTTTCAGTTACAGTTATCTATTTTTTTATTTTTCAGTTACAGTTTCAGTTACAGTTAGCTGCAATGAGATTATTCAGTTTCAGTTACAGTTATTTTTTATTTTTCAGTTACAGTTTCAGTTACAGTTATTACGTGCATTTTCAAACGTCACTACTAAAACTTGTGGGGCGCGGTGGTGTAGTGGTGGCGTCGTTGCCTTGGAGCCGGAAGGTTCGAGGTTCGAATCCATCTCGCCGCGTAAGGACCTTGGGCAAGTCCTTCATTCACAATTGCTCAGCGCTTCGGCGTGAAACTCCGATGCAGTGTCCGCTCTGCATCGGGAGCGCCTCTGAGTAGAGAGCTTGAAGAGGCGCTATAACAAGTGCACATACAAACAAAACACTGATCACAGTCACACATATTGCGCAAAGTTCCCAGAAAGTTGAATAGGAGATCAATCTGATTTTACATAATTTTTTATTGTCGGTTGACTTTAAGGAACACGGTTGACTTTAAGGAACCAGGTTTACACTTAATCTGTTTCGCTTTCTTGCACATAAGTCCCCACAAACTGAGAAGACGCGCTCAACGCATGCTTGTGAAGCAGGCGCGGATACGAAGTCTTCTGCAATCTGGGCCAGAGATGGATAGGAGCTCTGTCGATCCACCCAGAAGGACAGTCCATTATCTAGGTCACCGTTGAAAATGGTTGCTTCCGCCAAGTATCGATCAAGCTCCCCATCGACAGACTACTGCATTGAATGGATGGATCCAGATTTGACCAGGGCCTATGACAACAAAGGCCGTTGCCCTGGACAGAAATTTGTTTGGCATATTACAGCACTAATTCACCCAATTCATTCATTCATTCATTTATACTATGTAAAACTGTTGGGCTATATTATTGCGACTCTTCAAGAAACCTAATCAGCTTGTTACATTCAGGGTTGAGTCGGTTGACTCGTCAGGAAGACATCATTTGCCTCTCCGCCGCTTGACTTGGAGTGCCTCTGAATAGGTTTCTTGAAGTGGCGCTATGCAAATAATAGAAATTATTTGATTAATGCATCTTTTATGTTTAAAATTTGTATGGGCAGTCAGAACTGGTTTGAGGGCCAACCCTGCCATGCTTTAGCAGATCCATTGGGGCCGCTATGTTTAAACACCTTTTTAACTGATTATACCTGAAACTATATAGAATTATCAGGTTTCGGCGTTATATTTGAATTAAATAAAATCAAGAATTCCGCTAAAGATAACACTTGACATGAGTAATGGCTGGCGTTAAACACCATTTTTACGGATTAATATGGTGCTATATAAAAGTAACGTTTTCAAATCCTTGCTCAATGCTTAGGACTGAGTTGATAATTATTATGATAACGTGATAGAAAGAACGGCTACAATGTCATGTAAAAAATCAAAAAATTAAATTAAATACTCAGGTCTACATTTAATTTTTGTTTGTTTGTATCAATTGTATGCACACTTGATATAGCACCCCCTCAAGTCCCTACTCAAAGGCTCTCCCGACTGCAGCGTATACACTGTATCGGAGTTTCACGTCGAAGCGCTGAGCTATTGCGATTGAAGAACTTGTCCAAGCGGCGACTTGAGGTAGATTCGAATTTGCAACCCTCTGGCTGCAATGCAACGAACATACCCACTATACCACCGCGGCCCGCAAAGAACACTTATTTGTATGAACAAAAGAGGAAAATATAATTACAATGACGTAGTATTATAATTGACAAATTAGTATAATTATATGTCCAGGGCTTTTTTAACGTGCAGTTCTACACAAAATGTGCAGTTCTAAATGGATTTGTGCAGTTGTAAAAGCAATTTTGTGCAGTTAAAAAATATTTTTTATAGTGCGATGTCTTCCAATTTGGAATAATAAAAGACATTCAGAGAAGCTTATTGTAGGCGTATTGCAAGTTTTGTGATTGAAGTGTGCAGCTATAACTTTGAAAACTAATATAAAGTTTTAGATGACATAATATGACAAATATTATTTGTTAAAGACTTGTCAATAATTTTGTCTAGCGGAGTAAGACCACCGATGAAGAAATTGAAACAGTCCTTACTGTCATTTTCTAATATTTCGTCAACGTCGGTCGCAAGTGGTAAGTGTAAATATTCACTACAACCTATTATAGTAGTGTCATTTATAGATTATACGTTGTTGAAACTACACTAGTGGCGCGGAAGACTAAAAAAGGTGTCTTCAGAAATTCTGGCAACTAAAAAAGATGTCTTCAGGAATTTTGTTGACTAAAATAAGGTGTCTAGAATTTTTGACGACTAAAATGGTGTCTTTATAAATTTTGACAACTAAAAACAGATAGGTGTCTTCAGAAATTTTTTACGACTAAAATAAGGTGTCTTCAGAAATTTTGACAACTAAAAAAGGTGTCTTGAGAAATTCTGACGACCTAAAAAAGGTGTGTACAGAAATTTTGATAACTAAAAATATGTTTTCAGAAATGTCGACAAATAAATAAGGTGTCTTCAAACATTGTGACAACTAAAAAAAGGTGTTTTCAGAAATTTTCACAACTAAAAAAGATGTATTCGGAAAACTTGACAACAAAAAAGGTGTCTTTAGTTCTAAGCAACTGTTAACTCTTTCCCGCCGGATGGGGTCACCCGTTACCCCATTAACAGCATAGGTATCAAAACAATTCCGGCTGGAATGAGTTAAAAAGGCATCTTCAGAAAATTTTACAACTAAAAAAGGTGTCTTCAGGCATTTTTACGACTAAAAAAGGTGTATTTAGAAATTTTGACAACTGAAAAAGGTGTCTTCACCTTTTGCAGTCTTTAAAAAAAATTTATCCTAGCCCATAAGGTCTCAATTAAATTTAAGTCTTTATTACTTAGGTTAATAGTATTTTTATTGCAATCATTCTATATTTGCATTATATATTCTCATATGCATGTAAATACATACATACACACATACATACATACATACATACATACATATATACATACATATTTATTATTTCTTCTTTTCATTAATGACCTTCCTAACGCATCCCCACTTATGTACTTCATCCTCTTTGCAGATGACACTAATATCTTTTATTCCCACAGCTCCCTTACCAGCCTTTATCAAATAGTGAATGGCCAACTTTCTCAAATTGCTAATTGGTTTCGTGCCAACAAACTATCATTAAACCTTGATAAAACTAATTACATTCTATTTAGGTCCCATAGAAAAATTTCTTTCACCAACGAAAATAATGTGTACATTGATGGCCATTCCATTAAACAAGAAATATCAACTAAATTCTTAGGTGTTGTGTTAGACCAGAATTTGTCTTGGAAAGATCATATTAAAGCTATCTCTTCTAAAATTGCCAAGAATATCGGTATTATAAAACGAGCTTCCTCCTTGTTACCTCCCCATGTTAGGCTAACCCTTTATTATACACTCATCTACCCATATCTTACCTACTGCAATATAATATGGGCTTCAACTTATAAATCCAATTTACAAAGGCTAACAATTCTACAGAAACGTGTTATTCGTTATGTGGCTAATGTTCCATACAATTCTCATACTCATCAGCTATTTCTGGAATTTAAATTACTAAAGATTGAACAAATTAGGACGGTTCAGATAGGTGAATTTATGTTTCGATATGAGCACAACTTGTTACCAGTAGCGTATAGACAAATGTTCTTCCGTGCCTCTGATTTTCATTCCTATTCCACAAGAAGTGCAAATTTGTATAGACAACCATTTGCTCATACTAACACTCGTTTATTTTCGATCAGATATACTGGTGCTAATATTTGGAACAGTATCCCCTCAGCTATAAGTCAATTACATGGTCTTCATATCTTCAAGAAACGCCTACGTTGTTATATTATCAATCGAACTGCTTGAATTATTGTGTTGAATTGGGTGTGTTAGTTAAGTGTTAGTTAAGTGTTAGTTAAGTGTTAGTTAAGTGTTAGTTAAGTTGTGTTATCTATCCTCTATTAATAAGTTTCTGTCCTGATTATATTTCTATTTCTGCAATCGTTTAAACCGGCTGTCATGTCCTGTATATTATGCCTTGCAATTCAATGATTACTGGGTGGCCCAATTAGCGGGATTTCCATCCCTTCCGGGTCTCCCCTTGATACCACTAAATATGTACAATTCCCTGTTCACTGCCTTGATTGTTATTTTTGGTGCGTATTCAGGAAATAAACTGATTTGATTTGATTTGATTTGATACATACATACATAAATACATACATACATACATACATACATACATACATACATACATACATACATACATACATACATACATACATAAATGCATACATATAATCGTACATACATACGTACTTGTATACATACATACACACATGCAAGCATACATACATACATACATACATACATACATACACACACACATACATGCATGCATGCATACATTGTACATACACACACATACATAAATGAATGTATGTACATGTATATATGTATGTATGTACACAACTACACATACATACATGCATATGTGTGTATGTACACATACACACATGCATGCATATAATTATGCACCGGCATGCATGCATGCATGCATGCATGTATGTATGTATGTATGTATGTATGTATGTATGTATGTATGTATGTATGTATGTATGTATGTATGTATGTATGTATGTATGTATGTATGTATGTATGTATGTATGTATGTATGTATGTATGTATGTATGTATGTATGTATGTATGTATGTATGTATGTATGTATGTATGTATGTATACATGTAGTATGTATATACGCATATATATAAGTAGGACTATATATATATATATGCATGTATGTTTGTATGCATGTGTGTATATATATGCATGTATGTATGTATGCATGTATGTGTGTATATATGTATGCATGTATTTATGTATGTATGTATGTATGTATGTATGTATGTATGTATGTATGTATGTATGTATGTATGTATGTATGTATGTATGTATGTAGCCTATGTTGGTGTTATGTTTGACATTATGTCTCTATGTTTATGTAAATGTGGATGTATGTATGTGTGTATATGTGTGTATGTATGCATGTATAGATGTATGCATGCATGTATGTATGCATGTATGTATGTATCTATGTATGCACGTATGTTTGTATGTATGCATATATACAGAAAATTGTCCCTGGGGAAGACAACAGACTTTATTGGCGAGTCAAATGTGGATGGCCCACCAGATGGGCCATAGGACCGAATCGGAAAATTGGTAATGGTGGGACAAAGGACCGCAAAAGGTTCAGACATTTTTACGACAAAAAAGGTGTTTTCAGAAATTTTGATAACTAAAAAAGTCGTCAGAAATTCTCCGCCAAAAAAACACCCCCGAAATCGAATCCTGGCTATCTTCAGAAATTTTGACAAAAATGTGCAGTTCTAAATGGATTTGTGCAGTTGGCAAGGCTGGGGAATTTGTGCAGTTCTAAAAATTCCTTTTAAAAGCCCTGTATATGTCTAAGCATTTTAAGAACCGTATCGATCTTTTGATGCATTCTCAAAAAACCTGAGTATTTTGTGAATTAGACAAGACGTCGCCTCAGAATTATCTTGTCGTATGTCCATTTTTTCAAAATCGAGTTTAGACTTGTTTTGTAGCAAAAGAAGTTTATCTTTCTGCACTGTTAACCGTTAGGAGATACAAGTCGTTTTAAAGATATTCGACGAAGACTACTTGTTGTATGTCCAATTTCAGCATAAACGTTGTCGTATCTCTTATTTAACCCTTATAGGGTAACCGGGGGTTAAAAAAAAAACCCCAGCCTACTTTTTTTCGTATACTCTTTTTGAGTAAAAGAAAATAGACTTGTGCTTTGTGACTTTTCCTAAATATGTTTTTTCTTCACAATGTCGTTTTCAGTTGTGCCAAATTGCGCTGCCACCTAGCGGCAGACTAGTGTGAAAAGTAAGGTTTCATATTCCAGTACTGGATAAATCATTTCTACACTATATAATATGTAGATGTAAGCATAGTAGTTGATAGAACTGAATTGTTGGAGATATGTGGTTCTTGTATTTTTGCATATGAATTAGCCATTCTTTGCTGTATGATTTCTATTTCAGGTTGCATTAGGCCTATATTATAATATTAGTGTAGTTTACGTATACTTTTGCATAAAGCTATCGAAAGAACTAGTTGATTACAACGCCACAAAAGGCGCCGTGGACTCATTCGACCAGGAAACAAAGAGATACACTTGCAGGTATACAGGACCAGAAGATGGCCTCTTCTATTCTTGGTTGATGTAGCAGCGTTCAACGCTTATATCATAATTATATAAGTTGCAGAATCCAACATGGCGAGATCACGCACATTCAGTAGGCCTACGTTTGGACAAGCGCCGTGTGTTCCTGCTGGAAGTTGGTCATGAGCTAATCAGACCTCTTATAATCACGAGTCATCATTTTAATTCAAGATTTGTTACTCATTACGTTCAACAATGTCCTTGTCTATCATATAAATTAAACAGAACCGAAATTGGTTAAACATTTCCCTAGATTTGACGAAAATAAATTGGGGGTTTACCCCCCGGTTACCAACAACTGTAACCGAAAAGGAGTTACCCTATAAGGGTTAAAAAGTAATTTTTGTCGTATCTCCAGTACCGCATTCACGGTTTAAAAGTGCATTATCGTATGTCCAGAGAAAGGTCGTCGCTGATTGGACGATAAGGAGACACGACATTACACACTGCCCACTTCGTTGTATCATAGTGTCGTTTGTCCAGATAATAAAAACGTTCTTTTATTAAAAAAAGGGTATTAAACTTGCGAAAATTGAAACGAACAAAGTCGCAATTGATTGTGTATTGCTATCTTTTATTATTTCATAGTTTTAAAAACTTTTCTCACGTCAGGGTGACTTGCAATTGATTTAAATCCATTTTATACAACATTTTTCAAAATGCATTATCGTATGTCCAGAGAAAGGTCGTCGCTGATTGGACGATAAGGAGATACGACATTATACACTGCCCACTTCGTTGTATCATAGTGTCGTTTGTCCAGATAATAAAAACGTTCTTTTATTAAAAAAAGGGTATTAAACTTGCGAAAATTGAAACGAACAAAGTCGCAATTGATTGTGTATTGCTATCTTTTATTATTTCATAGTTTTAAAAACTTTTCTCACGTCAGGGTGACTTGCAATTGATTTAAATCCATTTTATACAACATTTTTCAAAATTTCACAAAAACCATTCTAAGTTTCGGTTTAATTTTTGTGCAACATTCTTTAATTAATGTCGATGCTATTATAATATGACGTCTTTGCTTGAAGTTTTATTGCACTGTATATCTTTTTTGGGGGCGTCCAAAGTTTCGAAACTTCTACCTCGTTTTTCTCGGAATTCACAAAAGTGGACATACGACAAGATAATTCTGAGGCAACGAAGTCTTGAAACTTCGGAAGGATTGTGAATTGAGTTTTCTTGGACTAACTAAACTTAATGCAGGATGAGAATTTCCAGGGGGCAGGTTTGAGGAGGTTCAACAACCCATTAGTGCTTCTTAGAACCCCAAATGAGAGAAAGAGATGCGTGCAAGTCCACTTAAATCAACGTCTGAAACCCTCGGTTATTTGTTTTACAATAATTCTCAACTGACTTAATGGATGTTCAAAAATAGCAAAATAAAATGTAATGTAATTAATGCAATGTAAATCTTCGAGAATTTCTCAGCGCCCACAGAATCCACGTCAGGGAGACCAGCTTAATTCAAAATTCAGCTTAGACAAAAGTCATATGTAGGCGGAAACGGTAAACGAACAAACGCGAGGCATTTTTTGCCACCCATGCGCAGCCCTTCCTTAATTGCATCAATTCCAAAGTTCACCTAAACCTTCATCTCCATGAGTTATACTAAGTCTTGAACTCTTGACCATGTTACCATGCATTCGATTTTTTGATCGGTTGAAGCAGATCGATGAGGTAAATAATTATGGTCTTTGTTATCTGGTTCTTTTCCTATTTAGACTTATGTGGTCGCAGTCGCCCGATTACTTAACCTTGAAAACCTTTTTAACGTTTTAAACTGGCACTATATATGTTTGGGACGAATTTATCTGAAAATATAAAAAATTCAGCTTCACCGCTTCAGTATCATTCTGACGAACGGAATTTGGACAAAACAAACAGACTTGGTCGTGAGAGCTGGTTTGAATTATCAGGGATGCCACTCTGAATTTTTTTAACAAATAAGGGGTTGAACCTCGATAGTCCCCAGGCAATTTCACCCTGCTATTTGCTCCTGGCAATAAGTATTCCTTGTCTTCGTCTTCTGCCAATGCATGGGGAAACTGGTTTACCTCAACTATACGCAACGTCGAGCATTCTCGAATGTTGTCCCATTGACTTGGAATGGACTTCCGTTGGAGCTCCAACGGAAGTCCATTCCAAGACCTATGACAACAGAGGCCCCTGCCCTCGACAGAAATTTGTTTATTACAGCACTTTATTATTCTAATCCTAGAAAAAACCTCAATGCTATTATTTTCTAGTTGCTGAAATCTATGACGCACTATGACTTCATTAATATCATGATTTTACATGTGCCATCACTCTATAGCACTGTGTGACACCGTTTGAAAGGTGTCTAAGGCGGCCACAACATCCCATTCATCCATCCACTATAAAAATGTAGATTTAGCGTCCCTTCAAAGAAACCTAATAAGTTTGTTGCATATAATGTTGACTCATCAGTGAAATCACATTTGAATAACCGCTAGTGCTTCTGAATAGGTTTCTTGAATTGGCGTTATACATTTTCCTCATTAAATAAGCGAATGCATGCAATATTGCTACCGTTTAAAATTTCTATTGGCTGTCAAAATTATTGGTTTGAAGGCCAACTCTGCATATAGTTTGTTGGCGATTCTTGAACACCTTTTTAATGGGTTTATCTGAAATTATGGATGATAATTAATAGATAACAGGTTTCAGCATGATTTATAATACGCAACGTACAACTTAACTTATTAAACGAAACTGATAGTATAAAACGATGTCTGAACTGATATTATTATGAAAACCTGTAAACATGGATTTGTATTGTTGTATAGTTAATTGCAAACGTCTATAATATTACCAAATGCAGGTCTATAGTCAAACTCATAGATTGTAAAGACTGGAAACAACTGCATGGGGGAAGAGGTAGTACATTGGACAATGGACAAGACGCTGGCACCGAGAACGAGGAGTAACTAGGGAGGACATGCTTTGTATGCTGCTATTAGCCTATTAGCACTGTGCATTGCAAGTTGTCTGTTCTGTCAGTATAGTTAAGATGCACACTGTAATTGGTTGCGGTACCGTCTGTCAACCGGATTGTTTCAATAAAGAAAAATATTAGGCTATTATATTATAAATATAAAATTAAGGAACCTTCAAATTTAGGGTTTCTCTGAAGAAGCAAAAAAATTTTTTATTAGAATAAGATAAGATCATTAATGGAAACTAGATAAAACCGGGGGATAAAAAAAATAAAAAGAGGAAAACAGAAGAAAAAATACAAGAAAAATAAAAACCACTAAATAAGATACATTAAATAAAGATATCAGCTGTCATTGTAGCTTGCATAGTATGTTTGTCGTTGAAAATTGGTTGATGAAGATGAATGAACTTTAAATATGGCGTTAAACACCATTTTAACGTATATTCTTAACGCTATATAATGTTGTATTGCGATAGCTTTTTAATCGGTCGGCGACTTAAATTCCGATTAGCATCAAAGTGAAAGCGGTAGCCTAATATATAAAAATTAAGAAAGCTATAATTTAAAAATTACTCTAAATTTTATCCAAACTGTGAGAATACAAGATATGAACATGATTACGATGATGCATTAGCATAATAATTTAATTGTTGTTTCGATACTTTTAAAAACTGGCTTTTCTAATGGTCTATTCTTAATTCTCGACAATTTTGTGAAAAAAACTGTGGAACAAAAATATACCAGTAGACACTTTCAGGTGATGTCTACATACACTGACAATGCCAGTCTCCAGTCTGGATAAACGAGGACAATGATTTTCAAAAAGATAATTATTAACCTTTACCGGCTAAATTTGGGCCAATAATTAATTATTAATCTGAGTGGTAAAGGTTAATAATAGTTTCAGTCAAAACATAGGCCTATACCTCCTCTCACATCTGGAATTTCATAAGCATACGGTGTTTCTGCAGAGAGAGGTACTTATATAGCCTGTAATAGATACAATTTAAAGGTGCGACCTTTTTGCCGTGCTAGAGACGGGAGCGTTTCTGATTAGTTTTTAAGAAGACCCGATATATAAATTCTTAATTGAATACGATATAATATGATAGATATTATATCGTATTCAATTAAGAATTTATATATCGGGTTTTCCTAAAAACTAATCAGAAATGCTCACGTCTCTAGCACGGCAAAAAGGACAGTTTTGAGTTTAATTAAAAAAAGTTTCTGTAAAACCCCCAGAAAGTAGACGCATAGCTCTTGTGGAAGACCATCTCAGACAACTGGACCCGCCGCAGACAATGCTGTATTCTGCAGTTGCCAGTTAGTGCGAATTTTGGGACCCAGAGCACTTCCTTCTGTATTGGCTTGTAAGTTATAATTAGGTTCTGTCATCTTACTCGTCTACAAAGAATTGACGTTACCAAGATCCAATTTGATAATTTTCCCTCTTTTCAGAAACCGCCACAATTCTGCTAGTTTTACTCAAATATCGGGGCACCGAGACATTCAGCAAAAAACGGAACAATCATGTTCCGGGAAAACGGGATTTAACAACTGCACGATATAAAATATACTCAATAACTTAAACACCTTAATAATATTGTCACCAAACGGTATTTAAAAGGAACGCGAATGGCGACATATAGATTCGACCTCAGCAGTCAGCACCCAAATAATCATTGCAATTGTACATGTAATTGTAATCGAACATTTATATAGCGCCACTGGAAGAAATCCTCAGCGGCGCTCTCGACCTGACATGGACACCAAACCATGATCAAAGACAATGCATGGTTTTCAAACACTTGCGGAAAAGATGCGAAGAAAGGCAAATAAGTTCATTACGGAGAGTATAGGCCCTAAGAGGTAACTTATTCCAGGGCCGTTTTAAGGAATTTTGGGACCCTAGGCACAAACACTAATTCTAAACGAAACTATGAGTCTCATCTAGTTCCCATCCTCTGGAGGGGGAATCAAAATTTCTTGGGGACGGAAAACGAGTATTTGCCTGTCAATCGCTGAGACATGTAGCGCCGAGTGGGGATCGAGGGACAAGAGGAGGGAATGTGCCCCTTCCCACCGGAAATTTTGGAATTTTTACATTGCAATGGCAGCATTTTAAGCTGCCATTTTGACAAAATTTATCAACTGTTGCAGTGCTGACCTGTTAATAATGCTGACAATATTTGTACTAAAAGTGTAAAATAAATATTAGTTTAACATACAACAAAATTTCGTTTAACATGTTGCTCATTTGTTATGTGATGTATCATGACTTTTTTTTAGTCTATTTGGGTCGCCGCGGGGCCCCTTGTTGAGCGGGGCCCTAGGCACGTGCCTCGCGTGCCTAGGCGTTAAAACGGCTCTGACTTATTCCAGACAACAGCAAAACTTCTATGCAGCACTGTGGAAGATCGAGCCATAAGGTGGATATACTCTTTCCAATTAATTAATTCATTCAATATAGAAATGTATAGCGCTCCATCAAGAAACCAATCAACCAGTTGTGGGGCGCAGTGGTGTAGTTGGTATGTTAGTCGCCTTGCAGCCGAAGGGATGCAGGTTCGAATCCACCTCAAGTCGCCGCGTAGGGACCTTGGGCATGTTCCTCACTCGCAATTGCTCAGCGCATCGGCATGAAACTCCGATGCAGTGTCCGCTCTGCATTTGGTAGCGCCTCTGAGTATTGAACTTGAAGGTGCGCTATAACAAGTTCACATACACGCACCGTCGCTGAATAAAGTTTTTCCCCCCTTTCCGAAAATTTCTGTATCCCCAATGATTTGGAGGTTTTAGAGCACCTCTCAATAGATTTTTTAAGGGGCGCTATTATACATAATTTAAAAACCAAATAAATTGCTGCATGTAGATATTATTGCAACCGTTTGAAATTTCGATAGGCTGTGAAGACTGGTTTGAAGGAAAAAATCTCCATAGGCCCTACTTAAACAACTCTTCCGCGATATTCTTGTAAAAAATTAAATGGTCCAGTATCTTGCTCATTAGTGATGTAATATGCCGAGCAAATTTCTGTCCAGGGTAACGGCCTCTGTTGTCATACACCCTGGTCAAATCGGGTCCATCCATATTCTTGTACACCTTTTTAATGGATTTACCTGAAAATATAGAATCTCAGGTTTCAGTGCATTAGTTGAATCTGAAGTACGGAAATTAGATAAAACAGACTCCGTCGTGAGTTACTGTAGGCCTAATGGTTTGAGTCCATCATCACGAATGCAACTCTGAATTTTTCAACAAAGTTAGATCCGACACAAGAAAGCTAGAAAAAGCTAGACAATGTTTCCGGACACAGTGTAGTTTGAAGGCCAAATCTGCATACTACGCAACTCTTCCGCGACATTCTTGAAAATCTTTTTAACGGATTTACCGGAAAATATATAAGATTAGGTTTCAGGGCACTAATTTATCTGACTTAGGAAATTCAGTAAAATGAACAGACTCAGTCGTCAGTAATGATTCATTGATTTGAGAACATCATAAAGGAAGCAACTCTGAATTTTTCAACAAAGTCAGATCTGACACACAAGAAAGCTAGAAAAAGCTAGACAAGGTTTTACGTTGAGAAATGCGTGGAATTTATAAACAGTTTTAATTAAATAATTATAGGTAGGTACATATCTGCTCTCAGGTCTTCTTAAAGAAATCTTTGCACTGAACAACCATTTTCCGTTAAATATCCCAAGTTGCTGGCCCAAAACTATGATTACATTTTTCTTTTTTTAGTCACCGCCACAAATATTGCATTATTGCGTGCTGCGTATTTTCCACTGCACACGCTCTTCGTTCCGCTTCCTTTTTCCATGGTCAACTGGCTGCAGTTGCCTTTTCCCAATGATTATCACTGCATAAGACGACTTTTACAACTGCATAAAATTTGTTTACATAAGCATAACTTTTGTAGAACTGCACGTTAAAAACGTCCTGGATTACGACTATGATTAGGCCCAAAATTGTTTGCGTTAAACACCAATTTAACGTATTCGACTTATGCTATATATAAGAGCACGCTGCAAAAAATGCGTTGATGTCACAGTATAAGTTTAAAACTTATCGGATTTCATCCAGAGAGAGCAGCAACATTTGAAAATCAAGAATTTACAAACTCAGTTCTACATTTAATGTAAATCTGTTTGTGACAGAAAAAGAGGGAAATAAAATGACGATGATGTAACATCAATGTATACATGTATGTGACAATTGCGAAAAATATCTGGGAGACGAGGGTTGGACTATGATTCACCTGGAATTGGAGTGTGAAAAAAAGACATTACATACTGTGGGGTTTGAAGAAAGCTTGGGGGTTGAAACATAGGCGCAACCACCCTATGGGACCCACGGGACGCGTCCCCCCCAACTTTTGAGTGGTCCCCTAACTTTATTATTATGGTCCCCAACTTTTAGGACGTGATTGCACCTACGGGTTGAAACCACAATTCTCGAAAATTCTCGCCCTTTATTAATGGCAAATTAGTATTATTATTATATTATTATTATTATAGCACATAATTATTCAGCAAAATCTTAATGGACAAAAGAGCCTCGGAAGGCCACGGCATTAAAGCGCTGGATTGAAATCGACAAACGCTGGAAGAGATAACAAGTTTCTCTAGAGGCTCCGGAAAATTGGGAAAGACGTCTTCCAAGATCTTTGATGAAAACAAGACCGCTTTCGTTGATTGGACCCAAGGTCTCGAAGGCCAGCGGCACAAATAAATAGGTTTTGGACAGTTCACTGTACTTCGCATTCTTTCTGGTGGCAGCCAGCAGCTCAGCCGCCGCTCCAGCTGCGCCCGATGTTGAGCTATAGGTAAGATGGAGCCATGGTGTCCGTTACTGTGACAATAATTATTAAATAATTTTCAAATTATTGGTCTTGTCGCCATGCACTGTGGTTATACCGCTACGACGCGTGAGTACAACACCGTTTTTAGACACCTTAAAAACGTGATAGTTTGTATTATTTAGGTATGACATTACACATTTTATAATGTATAACCGATACTGGGGTCTCAACAGCTGTAACATTCGGTATCGTTGCTTTTTACATAATTATAATGTATCAATCACTTGACAAAGAACGTAATATTGTTGCTCAAAACTAATAGAAGCTGCATTGAGAGAATTATTATAATAAAATAAATAAATAGGCTATACGCGGATACAATATTAAACGTGAGACTAAGTTTTTCACGAATTCTTTACAGAGCCTTTAAATTAAATGACCGCGAGGAGAGACAGGCATGTAGGCTGTGGCTGGGCTGGGAGCGCTTCTGAGTAGGTTTCTTGAAGAAGCGCTATATAAATTCACGAAATGAATGAATTGAATCTGTATCAAAAGAAGCTTTATAAAGCAATATGAGACGTTATTTATAATAATTATGGCATACATTAAAACGCCAACCAATTCTGAATGCCTCGGTATACAGTAACTGCATGTACACAATTACACATTGAAAGGCGTTGAAAAAGGAATCGCAATCCAGTAAAACAGACTTAATGGTCCATATATTTTTATTATTACGTCCGCATGAAGGTTTATGGTCACCCGATGTATTATACATTTACTTTATAGTATACTAATAGTTGCAGTTTAACGCCACTGTGTGGTAACAAAGACCATTGGCGACGCCCTCCTCCTTTGTCAAGGCTTAGGACTGGCACTGGCAGAGTGCGACCAGTGGCGGAGTTTAGTTTACCGTAGGATGGATGGATCCAGATTTGACGAGGGCTTATGACAACTTACAGAGGCCATTGCACTGGAAGCAAAAAGTTTGACATAACCGCAGTTACTATTTACTTCAATTAATGATCACAACGCTAGCTTTAAAAGGGTTTCTAACTGTTGTGTTTACTGTTGAGATCTGAACAGAATATAATTACAATGGATAACCAAATGAAAATTGAATGACACCGGGAAATCCAGACATATATAAAGAGTCTATAATCATAATTACGGGTGTCATTATTAGACAATCACTTGCTTCCGTATAATGAAAACTTCCTGCACTAAAGTTAAGCGGTACAAAACTTAATGCAGGATGAGAATTTCCGGGGTTTGAGGAGGTTCAACCTATCAGTCTTTCTCAGAACCCCCCCATGGTAAAGTGAGAGAAAGAGATATGCACAGCTGCACACCCCAAGTCTTCACGAATCAACGTCTGACTCCAAGTAATTCTTCTTCTATCTATACAACGAATGTTCAATATGAGGAAAATCCCAAAAGGAATGTTAAACTACATGTAGACCATTGCCTTTCCAAAAGAAGTGCATGCAGGACTGAGGACACTCCTAACTTTCCAGGCTACGCAGGCCAATAACTGCATGGCAGGACAGCGTTCAGATTTTCAAATAAGTGCATGAACACCGTCCATGACCGTCCAGCCACAATTTAAGACCTGATGTAGACCAACAAACTTCAGGTATTTCCTGTCACCCATGCACATAGCTCACTCTTCCTTGCGTCAACCCTATAGAATTCGCCCAAACCTTCCTCTTGACGAATACCTGTTCTGTGGTGTTTCCTATCACCCAAGCATAGCCATTCCTTTTGCTAACCCCAAAATCCACCTAAACCTCCTTCCTCGGCATAAATCGGTAAATCTCCGCTCCTCTGTTTCTTCCACCAGACACGATGTGTGTGTGTGTGGCCCAGCGGCGGCAATGTTGCTTCTTCTATGTTTACCAACTCACCGCAACTTCATCGATCGCAAACAAACCCCACCTCTGGTACCAAATGTTGACAGACGTACGTAACAAATGACCGATAACTTTGCCATTACCCCGACGTGTTTGCTAGGAGGCCGGTCCGTCTAAATCCTGCTCTCTTTGTATATATATATATATATATATATATATACAGGGTGGTCCAAAATAAACCGCACAATGATAAATTGATAGTACTTTATTTAGACCAATTCAAATATAACCGTGAAAATTCACAAAAACACAGCAATTATTTTTACTGTAACATTACATGGATGGATTTCATTACATAAAATGTTCAATGTGTCCCCCTTGGTGCTCGACCACGCGTTGAAGCCGACGACGCCATTGATCAATTGCGCGGTCAATGAAACGCAATCGCTGTTCAACTGCTGTCCAACTTTGCGCCTGTACTGGTTAAGTCCGAGATCTTTCTTTACATTACGTTCAACAGTTGAACGTGAAATGCCGGTTTCACGTGCGATCTCCCGTGGCTCTTATGGCTTAGCGGTTTGTCTTCCTGGCTACAGATAAGGTCGCTTACCAACTTGATAGTTGCGTCTGTTCGAGCTGATTTCGGACGTCCGCTACCCGGCTTCCTAGCTGTGGTACCTAAATTCGGTATCAATTTTTTTAATGAGGTCATCGATAGTACGACGTTTCCATGTCTTATTTGTAAATTCTTTACGCAAGAAAAATGGCATTAAACATTGAATTGTTATACATTATATCAAGAAAACTGTCACTGTGCGGTTTATTTTGGACCACCCTGTATATATATTTACGGGACCTACGCTCAAAGGCCCGACTCTTTCGACCGGCGCGTATACTCCGTAACGATCTCTTTTGTGCGCGAAACACGCGCGGCTATTACGACGTTTTCCGCCGGGCTTCGAAAGTTCAACACCGGTCTCCCCGCTTCTGTATCGAGTTCGTCAACAATTTTCGCGAAATACCCTCGACAAATAACGGGGGTGGACCGCCCGGCAGAAACCAGTGTACACTGTACAGTAGGTACATAGTTTGTCGATTCAACACGTCCATGCAGTGTGTGTGTTTATATATGGACGTGGGTTAAACTTGAAGTATAATTTCCTAGCACGTAACGCAACATCACGCTTTAATCCCGCAACAATGCCGCGCGCTGTGTTGCAGATGTACGGGGGTAAATACAGCGGCCACGACGACGTTCTGGGGTGGTCCGCATGGTGCCGGGCGGGGTTGGACTCTTCTGAAAGGGGGTTATACCATGAGATCGCGTGGGAAAGAACACGGACGCAGACTTGCTTCAAAGAATGCGTTTCCAGATGTAACTCTATCTCTGTTTGCTGTGTGTAGTGTGTGTATGCGGCATAATGCGGGTGGCCACTGTTTCTGGAGTTATGTATTGTATACGTGCGATCTTGTGCTTGTAACTGGTTTTATGTAACGCCTGTAGTATGTTTGTTTTGTTTGTATGTGCACTTGTCATAGCGCTCCTTCAAGCTTTATATACTCAGAGGCGCTCCCTATAATGCAGAGCGGAGTTTCACGCCGAAGCGCTGAGCATTGAGCAATTGCGAGTGAAGGACTTGCCCAAGGTGACAGTGGCAAGGTCCTCACGCGGCGACTTGAGGTGGATTCAAACCTGTAACCCTTCGGCTGCAAGGCGACGAACATACCCACTACACCACCGTGCCCCACAAAAGTTACGTCTTACACCTCCGATGGTAGGCCTATAGTCTGTATGCGTACCTTATAGGCACGCTGTGAAAATAGTGAGGGCTTCATTGCACACATCCAACTCCACAATAAACCAACGTCCCAACACTCAGTTATTTTTATAAAATTTTCTTATGCTGACACTCCATGCCTTGAGGTCTATAAAGCTAGCTCGAATGTGGGTACATGCCTATACTAGCAATGAAGGTCCCCAAGTCCTCCCCCTCGAAAACCTAAACTGCTCTATTATACTTGACGAGCATGCATTCACAAAGTTTTACTGTTGTATAGCTTAAGGGCTTTTCTTGCGACAGTATCAACAATTTTTTCTAGCGCTACTTCAAAATCCGTTTTAAACGTCGTGACCACTTACTTGCGTACACCACAAGATCCAGCGTCGATTATGCTTTCAATGCAAGGGATGTTTGTCGCTATTATTGACAATAAGCTGTGAAAATAAACTGTTTGCAGACGTCTTAAACGTGGTCCTCTGTTGAAGCTACACACACGTTCGCTTGAAATCACTCGTATACACACGCTTGTGTAAACCGGTTAAAGCTTATTGACATGCATGCGTGGTATTCGTGTTCTCACGGTAGTATGTATTATTCGGAAAGTTGCAGTTTAAATAAATGGTTAGTGTGATATCCTCCTCCTTATCAGTCTCTTCGGAAGCTTCTTCGTATAAGTTCGTGGTAGCATAGGCCTATCCCTAGATAACTGTTTCATTAGCTAAATGGCTAGGTTAAAGAATCTACAGTCTTTCACTGTTTTATTAACCAACAACGACGACGTGTTTAACTCTTCTTATTATACTCCAAAATCCGATGTAAAGTAAAACGATCAGCAACAACACAACAATGACTACACTTGCGTTATCATAACAACTACACGACTACTATCTTCATCAGTCTACTCTATCGCAACTCAACAACAACTACTACAGCATATCTCAACGGCTCTCAACACGCAACACCCCTTCTTCACTCCCACTCCCTCCTTGTACATTCAACGTACGCTCGTCTAGACATCACGTGCTGTCCAGACAATCACCTGTCCAGACGCCGCGCGGCAATTTGCAGCTGGCCTACCTGAATCTCTGTACGACAATCGTCGTGCACTGATTAAATTAGCTTACATTACCTCCTTCCTTTCTTTTGAAGAGAGCTAAATAATCTTAAAAATTAGCGAACGTATAATGCTTAAACTAAATACAAACAATTCCTATACTAAATGCAATCACAAAATATCTTATACTACAATCTCGATAAGCAGTCCGCTACTACATTCAGCTTTCCCTTCTTATAGTTCAACAGAATGTCAAAATTTTGCAATGATAAAGACCATCGAACTAACTTAGCTGACTTCGACATTGACTCAGTCAAATAAACTAAAGGATTATGGTCAGTGAACACATTAATCTTGGAACCAATAATAATTTCTTTCAATTTGTTTAAAGACCATATGATTGCATAGGCTTCCTTCTCAATCGTCGCCCATCTCCTCTGGGTATCTGTCAGCTTCTGACTGATAAATGAAACGGGACGTTCTATCCCTTCATCGTCCACTTGTGACAGCACAGCTCCGACAGCAAAATCACTGCTATCACAGTACAAATTAAATGGTTTGCCAACCTCGAACATGTATAAAATTACATTTGATAAAACAATTTCTTTAAGAGAATCAAAAGATTTCTGGTGGTCCTCAGTCCAAACAATGTTCTCAGGTATCTGCTTGCTAGTTAAATCTGTCAATGGTTTAGCAATTTCAGCAAAATTACAAATAAATTGTCTGTAGAAACCAAAAAATCCTAACACTTGCTTCACTTGCTTCTTCGTTTCAGGGTTTTTTAAATTAATCAAACTGTCAATCCTATCTGGATTCATCATCTTCTTCCCTGATCCTATGAGGTGACCGATGAATTTCACCTCACTCTTACCAAACACACATTTCTTCAAGTTCAAGGTTACATTATGCAGTCGTATTTGTTTCAAAAACAATTCTAAATGTTTCAAATGAATGTTCCAATCATCAGAATGTACTGCAATGTCATCAACATAGGGTTCAGTAAATGTATTAATCGGTTGCAAAATCATGTTTATTGCTTTTACAAAAGTCCGTCCAGAGTTAATCATGCCAAAAGGGACACGTGTAAATTCGTACAGTCCATTATGGGTAACGAATGCGGTTTTCCATTGGTCGGATTTCTTCACAGGACAAGTCCAGTAAGCACTGCGACAGTCCAAGACGGAGATAAACTTGGATTTCCCGACTTTGCTCAGCACATCGTTAACGATCGGCATGGGATATCGACAATTTTCAGTATATGAATTCACGTACCTGTAGTCGCACGCGAGTCTCAAGGATCCGTCCTTCTTCTTGACGATGACCAGCGGACTTGCCATTCTGCTCGACGACGGTTGAATGATGTTTGCTTTCAGCATCTCTTGTATTTGTTTGTCCACTTCTGCGCGGTATATCAGCGGTATTCGATAAGCCATGAACTCTTTCTCTCGAAAGTCCGGTCTCAGCACCACTTCGTGTTCTACCAATGTACATAATCCAGGTTTGTCCGAAAATCTGTCTGCATAACGGTTTAGTACATCCAGTAGCTGTTTCTGTTGCTCGCACGTAAGATGTCCGATCTGTTCATAGTCCAATTGCAGCGATTTCTGTGTCGTCTCTGCATGGTCTTCTTTCAATGGTAGCTCTACCACTGATCCGAATTCGTCGTCCTCTTCCACGATGAGACCACACGATAATGTTCTTGCGATGAACTTCCTCATTTTGTTGGCATGGACGATTCGTCGGCCGTTTTCATTCATATCCACCAGATACGAATACTTGGATCTTCTTTGTAGCACTGTACATGGGCCATGCCATCGTGAGATCAATTTATTGGTTGACGTTGGATACAGGACGATGATGTTTTCTCCTGGTTCGAATTCTTTATCCTTGGCCCTCTTGTTGTATTGACTGGCGTATTGTTTTTGCTTTTCCTCTGCACAATTCTCAGCAAATATCAAAGCTTTCTCCATGTCTGCTCTTAAATTCTTCAGGTACTTTGCTGGTTGTACTCCAATGTTTGGCGGTAGATTTATTTCTTTGGTCCAGCTTTCCTTTAAGATAGTTAATGGTCCTCTTGGCATTTTTCCATACACCAGCAGATATGGTGCCACTCCTGTCGTTGCGTTTGGAACTTCTCTCAATGCCCATACGGTAAACGGAATGATTTTATGCCACTGTCTCGGATTTTCCACAATGACATGATGAACCATCTTCTTGAACGTCTGATTCCATCTCTCAACTAATCCTGCGGCCTCTGGATGCCCCGGTGAATCGAATCGTGGACAGCATTCCATCAATTTCAAAAATTCTCTTGTGAGACTGGCTGTAAAATTTGTGCCTCTGTCGCTGGTGATCACAGATGGCACCCCCACGTCAATGAATAGCTTCATCAAAGCTTCGCACACAGCCTTAGCAGTCAATGACTTCAGCAAGAAGATTGTCGGCCATCTTGTACATGAATCCACTATGCACAAGCAATACTTATGTCCTGCTGCTGACTTCGGTTCAATTGGGCCTACCACGTCCATAGTCATCCGTCGGAATGGAACATCTTCCCTTGGAATTGGTGTAATCGGCACTCGATCCATCACCAAACTTCGTGCCTTCAGCTGACACTTCTCACAGGACTTACAAAATTTCACCACGTCTCGACGCATCTTTGGCCAGACAAAGGACAACTTGATTCTCTCTCGTGTCTTCTCTTCTCCCAAGTGTCCGCCAAATACTGACTCGTGAGCTAATTCCATTACTTGAATTCTTCTCTCTTTCGGTAACACCAACTGGTACACTAGCTGATCCAGCATTTGATGTTTCTTATACATCAATCCATTCACCACGCTAAACTCTGATCCTTTGTCTTCAGCGATCCTCCACCACGATTTCAGTGACTCGTCATTTCTCTGCTGCTCCTCGAATTTCTTCGCATCTTCCAGCTGTCTTTCATCGTTCGAATTCTCTGTGAACAAGTCCCTCATACTTGTCTCCAGTTCAGCGTCACTTTCGGAATCTTCACTATCATTTCGTTCACATGCAGCCATCTCTTCTTCAGTTTCATTGTTCTCAGATGTTGTTCTTTCGTCATCTTGAATGCTGAGTTCATCTTCGCTGTCCGTGTCATCTTCTTGCGAACTTTCGTTTATCGTTTCATCTTCTCCGCCTTCGACTTCTGCTCTCCGACTTTGTGCTCTTGTAGTCACATTCGCTTGTAGTTCCCCTTGCAATACACTCACTGGCGGAATCTCTTTCAATTCTGCAATTATCTCCGGATGTAGCAAGAACTTTTCCTTATTTTCTTTGCACAGATCCGCTGGAATGCTGGCACACACTAAAGTTAAATATGGCGCGATATTTATTGTCCTGTCATCTGTAGCTGCTCCTTCGTTACGACCGCTCATCCGCACTTCTATTTTTACCAACTTAGCTGGAATAGGCTCTCCAGCTACACATTGCAAATGAACTCTGCCGATTTCTTCTACTGTCGTTCCTTTCAGCAGTTCCTCGTTGATTACTGGTATCTCGGTCCCCGAGTCAATCAACGCCTCGACTTGCACAGGCTGCCCATCAGTCCCACGTATCTCCACATTTACATGCTGCAACGATATCTTCTTTATGCGTTGACACTCCTCTTTACTTTTTGTTTCTCGACAAATTTCTGCAATGGAAGTAGTCTTTATCGCTTCTTTCTGTATGGTGAACTGCGGCGTACACTTCATTACCGACTTCACTTCTGTTTCACGATCGTCCGATTCTTCAAACTGGTCTGGTGCATTCATCACTTGTATCTGGTTTACTCGAAGATTTTCTGCACTTCTGCTAAAGTTCTTCCTCAGATTTGCCGCTCCTGGTGCTTGGCAATGTTTTATTAGGTGTTTGTCAGATTGACAGTTGTGGCAACGTTTCTTTATAAAACTTCTTTGCTCATTGTTCTCCCACTTGTTGTACGGCGTGTATGATGCATTACTTTCTGTTGGGCGTCCCAGCGGCGGAGTTCGATTGTAGGCTTGTCTGTCCCACGTTGACTCTTTCTTATCTTGCCAATACTGCTTTCCAGAATAATTATCTTTCTTTGCATCATTACTCTTGGCTTGGCTTCCGGTGTCTTTGCTATCCTTGTTCCACTTGAATGGCTTTGGGCTATTTCCCCATGCTTCAAATTTCGGTTTGTCTTGGAACATCACACCAATCCGATTGTTTACATGTATGTCTGCGAGGTCTGCAACATTACTAGCTTCCAAGCATTCTGTGCCCTCTTTTGCTAAGACAAACTGTAGTGGACCTGGTGGTAAACATTCTTTCAGCTTATCCGCCACTAACAAATCAAACAGCTTCTCGTAGTCTTTGTCCACTCGTCTACTCCGGACATAATAATTCAACAGGTTCTTCAGCCTAGCCGTGAACATCGTATACGTTTCTTCGGCTGTCTTCTTGGCATCTGCAAACCTTGACCTGTACTCACGAGCTGTTAACTTGAATTCCTTCAACAAATGCTCTTTCACTGCATCGTATTTATCTAAATTCTCAAATGACAATCGATTCAATACCGTTCGCGCTCTCGGGGTCATCAATGGCAACAACAATTTCACCCAGTACTGCTTTTCCACAGCGAAGCTATTGAATGCATTTTCAACTGTTTCAAAATATAATGGCACTTCCATCATATCATACGGCATCTTCGGTAACACATGCTTCATTGCGTCACCTATCTTCTTAATCTTGGACACCATTGTCTCACTTTCTCTGAGTCTAATCTGTTCTGACACTTCTCGGCTCTTACGATCATCTTCGTCTCTCTTCTTCAGTCGATCTTGATCTTCGATTCTCCGCAGTTCTTCTTGTTCAATCTTCTGCTGCAACAGTTCTAACTGCTTTCTGCGTTCTTCTTTTTCAATGGCCATTTCTTTAAGTTGAGCCTCCTTGATAGCAAGTTTCTTTTGTTCTAACTGCATCTGCTCTTCTCTTTCTCTTTCTGCTTTTTCCAAATTGTCTTTTTCAGCTTGAACTTCTTCCTGACGAATTTCTTCTGCTCTCTCCAGTTCTTGTAAACGCATCTTCTCCTTTTCTTCCTCGCGAGCCTTTTTGTCCTCAATCTGCTGCTTTCGTATTTCTTCATCGCTTTTTCTTGCTCTTTCGTACTCTATCATTAACTCCATTCTTCGTCATTCTGCTTCGTCACGATCTATTTTCATTTGTTCTAACTGAAGCTGGAACTGCTGCTTCTGCATATCTATCTCTTGCTGTCTCATCCTTTCTGCTTTTTCTATCTCTTGTTGACGTTCTTTCTTTTCTTGTCTGCGCTGCTCTTCTTTCTCGTTCTCCTCTTGCCTGCGCCGCTCTTCTTTCTCCTTTTCCTCGTGTCTACGTTGTTCTTCTTTCTCGTTCTCCTCTTGCCTGCGCCGCTCTTCTTTCTCCTTTTCCTCGTGTCTACGTTGTTCTTCTTTCTCTGCTCGTTGCTCCTCTCTCATCATCATGAATTGCAGCAACGCCTCCATAGACATCGGTGCCTGTGGCTTCTCAATTGGCTTTCCTTCAGCACCACCAACCGCACCTTCTTCTTCCGCGTCTTTCGCCCAAACCTCCGCCAAAGATCTCATCAAATGTTCCCTCGACATCTGTCCGACTTCTTCTGCGTCAAGGCCTGCTTCGATTAATATTTTCACTATTCTCTCCGATGCCATCTTTTTAATAGCTGCTTGCTTTTGCTCTGTAAGTTTCTCCATATTACTTCTTTACTTTACTGATGCTAGTCGATAAATAGTAGGCTACTCTTCAAATGTTTGCAATTGACTGACTTCAATTCTTTAAGCAAACTTCAATAGACAAGCAAGTTTTTCTACCTTGTAGTCGTTGTGTTGTCGTTTCTCACTGACGTACGGATGCTCGATGTATCGTTGCTTCTCCCGTGTGCTCGGCTCCTCAATAAATGCCCAGCGTCCGTTCCTCCGCAACGTCTGTTGATTGGATAGAATCCCTCCGTTCGTAACTTGGCACGTAGACCCGCCGTTCGTAACTAGGATCGTTCTCCTGCAACTTGGATCGTTATCTCACCGCAACGACACCAAATGTGATAAACTCCTTCGTTATCACCTCCTCCTATCAGTCTCTTCGGAAGCTTCTTCGTATAAGTTCGTGGTAGCATAGGCCTATCCCTAGATAACTGTTTCATTAGCTAAATGGCTACGTAAAGAATCTACAGACTTTCACTGTTTTGTAACCAACAACGACGACGTGTTTAAGTCTTCTTATTATACTCCAAAATCCGATGTAAAGTAAAACGATCAGCAACAACACAACAATGACTACACTTGCGTTATCATAACAACTACACGACTACTACCTTCATCAGTCTACTCTATCGCAACTCAACAACAACTATTACAGCCTATCTCAACGGCTCTCAACACACAACACTCCTTCTTCACTTCCACTCCCTCCTTGTACACTCAACGTACGCTCGTCTAGACATCACGCGCTGTCCAGACAATCACCTGTCCAGACGCCGCGCGCCAATTTGCAGTTGGCCTACCTGCGTCGTTGTACGACAATCGTCGTGCACTGATTAAATTAGCTTACAGTTCCAAAGAGGGAGCATGAGTAAAATGTGGACGTCGTAGCGGGTATGTTATCCTCGTAATAATTAATACACAAATGCTATGTTATAAAAGGGAGTCTTGACAATTTTAACCCTCAGGCTACCAAGCTTTTTTTGTAACACTGACTACCAAGGGGGGGGGGTGGTTACCACCCCCCCCTGGATTTTGGGTTTGGTTTGAGATATCATAACTTGTAATACACCTATGGATTCAGCATTCATTTCTGCACAAAATGGTATATTTAGGTTTAAAATATATGAAAGCACCCCGAAGTTATGAATTTTTTTACCGTAGGCACCCGTCGATTCCACAAAATGTATACTTTCACATAAGCAAAATATTAGATTCTGTGTGTTTTTAACATAATTTATTTAATTAAAAATAGTTTAAATATAATAAAGTCCTATATTCAACTATAAAAACTAGTAACAAGTTAGTTTTAGTTACAATAAAAAGAGAAAAAAACATGTAAAACATGCTGAAAAACGTTTACGCAGACTTATCGCTGACCAGAAAAATGCCATCGGCAATCGTATACATATAATAGAAATCTCCAAATTTAAAGGCTGGACGCCCCTTACTTTTCCATGCTGTGCTGGCAAGACGGCGTTCAGATTTTAAAATTATGTGCATGGACACCGTCCATGACCGTCCAGTCACATCTTAAGCCTTGGTTTAGAAACTGATTTTAAAAATATCAGAAATGGTATTTTTTATTATTTCGAAAACCATGCATTCCGCTGTCCAGATTTTCTTTGCAATAATTTTATTCTAAGAGCTACTGTAACACGCCTCAGTTGTTTTAACGACATTCTGCGACTGCCGCAATTATCCTATTCAAATTTATGATCAAATGCAAGCTGATATAGGATGGTTTCGAGCCTCTTTAAAGGTGTCTAAAATGGACCTTTTCTATTCCGTTTCCAATGGCAACTATAATGAACTTTACTACACTGTATTAGTGTATAGACTCTATTATACCCTGAAAATTATGCATAATGCTGGTTCAATTATTCTGAATCCCCAATAATGAGAATCTCATCTGTTTGGCTATATAAGGTCATGGGCTTAACATCGATGTCATGATTCATTCGTTCATTCATTCATTTATGCTGATAATTTATATGGTGCCACTTCAAGAGACCTACTCAGAGGCGCTCCCAGCCTAGCCACAGCTCTTAACAAGTAGCGGCGCCCATGGATGGGAGATCTGGTCTACAAGTTGCGGGGAGGGACGAACGACTGGCCGAAGGAAGGACTCGAGATTTTTGGCGGACGAATGGCTGAGTCGCCGACCAACTTTTTTCATCTTTTCGCCGACCAAAATTTCAAACAACCTCTTGTTTTAGTCATTTTGTTAAAACTGTGCTTAAAAACCTACCATTTTTCTGCCATATTTTAAAAAAGTTGATGACCTTTTTTCAGTCATTTCGTCATTTGCTCCAAATTCTCTTCTCGTCACCGGTATATTCATTTGAACGCAATGATTGTGTGCGTGTCCTAACACTTAACCTTTAGTGGGACAAATGCATGGACGGTTCCCCCCCACCACCACATACATTGAGGTGGACCGTCCCCTGCCCCCTAAGTCTGCGCCCATGGTGGTGCCATCCAGACTTTCTTTGCAATAATTTTATTCTAAGAGCTACGTAACAGTAATTGTACTGTATTAAAATGCACGCCTTGGTTGTTTTAACGACAGCTTGCGACTGCCAAAATTATGCTATTCAAACTGATGATCAAATGCAAGCTGATATAGGATAGTATACAACCTCTTTAAAGGTGTCTAAAGAGGACTTTTCTATTCCGTTTCCAGTGGCAACTATTGAACTTTGCCACACTGTATACACACTGAAAATTATGCATAATGCTGGTTCAATCATTCTAAATCTCAATAATGAGAATTTCTTCTGCTTGGCTATAAGGTTGTGTACCTAAGGGGCCGTCCATAAAGTACGTCACGCTATTTTTGACCATTTTAAACTCCCCCTCCCCTGTCACAAACTGTCACAAGTCTCGGACCCCCCCCCCTAAGGTACGTCACACTTTAGAATTTTTTTTAAATTAGCACCTTGTTCAAATTTAATCTAAAACACACTTCACTATTAAACTGTAAAGTTTCCACTTAAAAGAACTATCACATTATGAAAATGACTTTAATAGGAGAATAGATAATTGTTAACAGTTGTCACAGTTATTCATTGAAGCAGTAACTCAATGTAGATTGAATTTGAAAATAAAAATTGAAAAAATTAGACTAGACAATTATATAATACACATCAATAAAAAATAAATGTGTGACGTCACACATGGCCTGACACCCCTCCCCTGTCACAAACTGTCACACTTTCTTACACCCCCTCCCCTGGAGCGTGACATACTTTATGGACGGCCCCTAACAACGCTGTCAACACTCATTCATTCATTCCTCTTGATAATTTATATGATGTCACTTCAAGAGACCTACTCAGAGGCGCTCCTAGCTCATCCACAGACTATAACAAGTATAGCGGCGCCCTCCATCTTCCCGATACTTATGACTTGCACTGCCAGGGTAAGCCTGTAATGGTATTGGTATAGTGATTTGCTATATGATCTTCCGTCACCACTGTATAACATTATAGTCTTCTGATACGGGTTTCTGGCTCAAGTGGTGTTGCTTCAACATTAAACACCTTTAAAACGAATGCATCAGTTGTAATTTATTCGCCGCAAGCACTTCAGATGCAGCTTATAGTAATATCAGCGTGCTTCATATAGAATTAAGATAAAATGTGAAGTCAAAAAATTTAAATGATTCAGTCAAGTATTTATTTAGCGCCTCTTCAAGGAAACTACTCAGGGGCGCTCCCGACTCCCTGCAGTACGGCCAAACAGAATAGTTTTAAAGTGTCTATAGAATGTGTCAGAGAGTGATCTATATATATATGGAACAGGCGAAGCTCAAGTGGGAGGGCATTCCATACCACCGGGCCAACCATGGGCGGAGTTTGGTTTCCGTTCTTGGAGAGGCTAATCCCTTCTTAGGGGGGCTAAGCCCGGAAAAAGATATACTTTTCATGGTAAAAAAGCTGAATCTTGGCCCTCTTGGGGGGGCTTAGCTCCCCCTAGCCCCTGATAAACTCCGCCAATTGGGTCAACCACAGAAAAAGCACGACTCTGCATGATGTAGGTACGAGCAAACCGAACCAAGAGCACTCCTCTGTCAGCCGAGCGCAGGGACCGACCAGTCCGAGTACTTGACGCAGGCCGACAATGATCAAATGATTAACAAGGTCCCATTATTAGTTTTTTCCATGCCAGAATTTTACTGAAAGGGTAAATCACTGTTGTTTTAAGTGCATTGCTACTAAAATAACAAGAATAAGATGCGACTTAATTTCTTAAAAACAATAATAATTACAAAGTAAATTCACCACATTTAATGCGAAGTCTTGGTGTCAATATATGGTTAGACACCTTTAAATTGAGATAGCCATTAAATATTTAAGGTTTTCTTAGAGCATGCATGCTTGAGTGTTCAGCTGTGATCTTTTCGCAATCGTTCATTTAAACTTTAAAGAATTTATAAAGAATCCAAACCATGGTGACACAAAATTAATATGTCTTGGGAGCCTTATTATGGTTGCTAATAATTATTATTTGCTATAAATGTGTAATATGACTAAATAAATTACATATATTATAGTTTTATTATTAATGTCATTACTATCAGAAAATTATTTGGGGTGGGTGTGGGGGGCGGTAGCGGCAGCGCAATGGATAACACGCTGGCGTATATAGTGCGAGAGGTATACCAGGTTCGAGCCCCGTTGGGCGGATTTGATTTGTAGGCTATTAGCAAAATATACATGCATGAATATATATATATATATATATATATATACACGCATTATAACAGGTCTATTTATATATATATAGTGTATGTATTTGTATGTATACATAATACACACAATGTGTATGTGTTTGTATATCGGCATTTCTTTTCATTAACATCCTTTCAATTACTCAACCCCCCAACCCGCGTTGCCACCGGGGCGCATGCAGCCTACCGGTGTGTGGGTGGTTGGATGAGCAGGTGTGGGGTCGAAGGGGGCGGGGACGGACGGGGCCTTTCATCCAGGGGTCGGCAGTTCAGTTTACCCCATCGATTCAACTCTGAATATAGTTTTCTTCTACGACTCGTTCGCCGCGGGGGTGAGGGTGGGGTGGGGTGGGATTGGGTGGGGTGGGGTGGGGTTGGGTGGGGTGGAGTGGGGTTGGGTGGGGTGGGGTGGGATTGGGTGGGGTGGGGTGGGGTTGGGTGGGGTGGAGTGGGGTTGGGTGGGGTGGGGTGGGGTTGGGTGGGGTGGGGTGGGGTGGGGTGGGGTGAGTGACAAAGACGAGGGAAATATTTGCCATCACTGGTAAACCAACCGTGAATCCCGATTTATTTTCTGAATATGTAAATAGCAAATATTGTAGACATGTATAATATATATATATATATATATATATATATATATATATATATATATATATCTTCCGTTTATATATACCATCGATATTTATATATATATATATATATATATATATATATATTATTCATATATACTATGTACACATAATTTTATATGCATGGAGAAATACGAGATTCTATGTAGGTTTTGAATTTTTCTTTACTATGTTTTGCTGTATCGTATAATTTACCATTAGGGTAATTGACGTTTTTGCGAGAATACCATGATAGCCAAATTAAAGGGATATCGGTTTATTATTATAATAGCACTGGATTAGACACGTTTTAAAGGTGTTCAATTGTGCATTTTGTTTTGATGAAAATTTATTGCTAAACAAATTAATTTAAATCAATATTTAATATCAGCTGATCAATTACATGACTAGCAATTTCGTGTGGCCTATATTATATACGTGATCAGTAATTATTAGCGATTGGTCAAGAACTATAAGACTTATACATGACAATTCGCTTGATGTACGTTAAGAAACGTGTAAAACCGGCTAAAAAACGAGTTAGTACTAGATTATTTTGTATACAATCTCTATTTCTGCATGCATGTTTACGTTTCTTGCAATGAAAACAAAAAAATTAAACAATTGACTCTGTGGTAAAGTTGGATAGACAGATGGGAAAGATAGAAAGAAGAATAAAAGAAGGAGGCAACAGCAAACAATGGAAATAATAATAATGATAATAACGAGAAAGGGATGAAAAGGTGGCGGGTGAGAGAGAGGAGGGGCGGGAAATCGGACAGAAGTTGGACAGGGTTACTCTTCTCCACTGTTCCTCTGTTCTGTTGCCGATGGCAAAATACGACGATGATGGTGAGCGCGAACGGGTTGGTTAAACTGTTGATTACCTTCTTTGCCGCTCTTCAAAGCCACCTCTCACCTTTCTAGCTTTGTGGGGGGGGGGAGAGTTGGAGGAAGGGAGAGTGGGAGAGAGAGACCGACAGACAGACAGACAGAGACAGAGAGGCAGCTCTGTGGTGAGAGAGAAAGGAAGGAGGGAGAGAGAAAAAACGAGAGAGAGAATCAGAGACAGAGACATAGCCAGACAGAAGGAGGTAGACAAGCAGGGAGAGATGGATTGACCGAGATATGAAAGAGAGAAGCAAAGAGCGGCATAGAGACAGGCAGAGACAGAGACAGACAGACATGCAGACACACAGGCTAGAAGACACACAGAGACAGACAGAGACAGAGACAGACATAGAGAGATAGAAACACAGAGACACAGACAGAGACAGATAAAGAAAGCGAGACAGAGATATAATATATATATAAGGATATAATAGAGAAAAAGAGACAGACAGACAAAAGTATAGATAGAAACAGAGACAGAGACAGACAGACAGATAGAGAGGTAGATACACCCGGCCAAAAGGCGAGACTTCTTGCACGCCTCTATTCTCTAATGAGAGGCCGCTTGTTAACCAGGTCGTCACTTGAAGTGGAGGATGAAGAAGAAGGAGAAGTACAGAGAAGTTGAGAGGGGCATTTGGAGAAGATGATGATGTGGTCTGTAGGTTGCGGGTGTCAAGAGGGAGGGCAGGGATGGAACTAAAGAGGGGGAGGGAGGGAGAGGGATAGGGGGAGGGTGTTTTGAGAGAGAGTTGAGTGATGATAATAATTTGTCCGCAAACCGATTGGATTGGAAGCAAGGTGTTGCCTTTGATTTGAAACTGTATATATCCATGCGCTGTGTCTGTCTGTCTGTCTTTATCTGTCTGTCTGTCTTTATCTGTCTGTCTGTCTCTGTCACTGTCTGTCTGTCTGTCTGTCTGCTTGTCATTCTGCTTTACTCTCTGCTTATCTGCCTCCAGCTGTCTATCTGTCTGTCTGTTGATCTGTTTGTCTGACTGCCTGCCTGCCTGCCGGTCTGCCTGTCTATAATAGGTCTGCCTGTCTGTATCTTTCTGTCCCTCTGTTCCTACCTGCCTCTCTGCCTGCATGCTTGCCTGCCTGCCAGTCTGCCTGCCTGCCTGTATGTCCCTGTCTGCCTGCGTGCGTGCGTGCCTGTCTTCCTGCCTATATGTCTGCCTGTATAGTGTATACGTCCCTGTGTGCCTGTCAGCCCAAATACTACCCACCGACTCAATGAGGAACAAAGCGAATGAAGAACTCTCGACTGCAGACGAGTTATAAATGATTTCGATATGATTAGAAGATTGGAGCCTCAGGGTGGTCACAGTCAAGAGCCCTCTTAGCTCACCCCTGCACGCCCGTTTAATTCACGCGCTCCCTCTTCTCCAGCCAACCCCTTCGCCCTCTGGTGCACCCTCTCCAACCCCCTAACCCTTGTATACGTGGCGCCAGGTTGAAGCCGCTTTCCGACTTTGAAGAGCATCTTTGATAAGGCGCTATATTTGTATCGTTGTAAACGTGTTGCTGGAGTTGTCTCCTTCTGTGTGTGTGTGTCTGTCTGTGTGCATGTGTGCCTTTGTGTGTGTGTGCATGTGTGCCTTTGTGTGTGTGTGTGTGTGTGTGTGTGTGCGTCAGCCTGAGATAAGTCTCAATTAAGATCCGTGGTTAAATTGAATGGCAAGAAGTTGGCACGAGCATAGTAAGAAGAACACATATTCGATTCCCACCTTTCACTATAATAGTCCGTATAGGCGTATATATGTATACAATGAGGTTAACTCAGCCTTTCACTCCCTAGGTGGTTACTTTTTCCACATCTGAACTTTTGTAATTAAGCCATTTATTATTTTGTGAGCACCGCAGACTTGAAGGTCATGCAAATTAATGGTCGTGCATGCAGGCACTTCGTTTTCAACACTTTATATGCGCTGCTAAAAAGTATACACGACTTAATTGTATAGGCCGTATACTTCTAAAGCAGCATATATATACAGCTGTACTGTCAGGGCTTAAAGTGTGGCTGGACAGTCGTGGACTTATTTTCAAATATGAACGCCGTCCTGCCACTTATTTCACCAGCAAACACTGGAAAGTTGAGGAGCGTCAATGGCACTTCTTTTTTACACTTTATATATATATATATATATATATATATATATATATATATATATATATATATAAGCGCTGTGTATACTGTGTATGTTCTCCATTGTATGAAATTCCAGATTTGACGAGGGCCTATGACAACAAAGGTCGTTGCCATCAGAAAAATTTGTTCGGCATATTACAGCACTTTTGAACTCTGAGTTGTAGCTATTTCCACGACATCTATGGATGAACATTAAGTTATGGATGAACATTTATAAATGACTTATGTTGTAACGTTTTAAAAGGTGTTTATTAGAACAATGCCACAAAGACAATATAAAATTATGCCGTTCGGATTTGTCCCTTTTTTGTTTGTGTGCATATGTGAGTGTGCGTGTGCGCGCGCGCGTGTGTGTGTGTGTGTGTGTGTGCGCGCGCGCGCGCGTGATATAATTAATTAATTGCTGATTGCTATTGCGCTGCTCAAATTCAGTGCATGCTATAAACCCGAGTGAAACAAAGATAATTAAATGGCGTAAAAAGGTTTAGAATTTTTAACTAGGGTTCAATTTTGAAAAAGACGCTCTTTCCGTTATTTCATTTTTTTGGGTCCTATATATAGATATTTGCATGCAAAAATCTAAACGAAATCTTACTTAAGCTTACAAAGCGGGATGTATATGTTAGCATAGAAGAAAAGGCATGCAACATCACATTGCAACGTTTTGAACCTATCCCCCGTATAAGAGAATTATCGACCTTGCAGCCCGCGTTGTTTCCGTCCATCTTCGCAACACCTACCCCGTGTATACACCTCGCCCAATTGATCACGCATACAGTGATGTACCCACTGTCATTACACCCCCGTGGCACGCTAAATGCCCCATTAGGCCATTTTGACACGCCCCCCGTTCACCAGCGCGTCGCCGCACAGTTGCTGTCCGATGCGTCTCGTCCCAGCTCATCAAAAATCAACCGTCAAAAATTGACGGTGATCCCGATTGGACGATGGGCGGAGCGTGACGATTTGACTCCGCCCACCGTTAATGATAAAAAATGCGTTGTCCGTGATGGCCCCACCTCTGTTGCATTGTGATTGGTCAGCGGGTTACACGAGTTTATTATAAATTAATCTATTTAAAGCAAGTTAATCGTTTCGTAAACGTTTTTCAGGGTTGATGGATAGATCCGATTTGGCCAGGGTCTATGACAACAGAGGCCGTTACCCTGGTCCGAAATTTACTTGGCATATTACAGCACTTAGGGTTGACAGAATTAGATTCAATAAATCGACAGCTGGTGTAGGTAGGCGGGGCCAACTATCCAAGACACGCCCATCGACGTGGCCCGTAATTTCTCGTATTTTAAGGACGTCAAGAAATCTTGCTATAAGTAGTCCAATTAGACGCCGCACACGTCGACGAACCGAAGCACCGTATATATCGGATTACTACGCCGCGTCACGTGAGTCTCCGCGCATGCGCAGACGAAACCGGATGACGAGGGATAAAACAATCGCGTTATAGTTGACATACACAGTGTTATAGGACTGAATCGTCGGGATGTTGAGGCGCTATAAAAATTGTTGGGCGCTATAGAAATTTAGGGCTCTATAGAAATCGTGGGGATCCATAGAAATCGTGGGGCTCTACAGAAATCGTGGGGCGCTATATAAATCGTGGTGCGCTATAGAAGCTGAGGATGAGCGAACGGCGTGGCGGGTTCTATCACCCGTTCAGCATCCGACGGATGTTGGGTGAAGAGGTAGACGACAACGACGAGGATGAGGAAGAGGAAGATGATGAGGGAGAGCGGAGGAGGAGGAGCGGTGGAAAGAAGAAGGACGAAGAACTTCAAACCGGAAGAAGTATTATAACATCTCGCGCATCACCGAACAACGACGTCATCACTGACGTCATCGATGATGACGACGACGAATCATCTAGTGACGTCACTTCCTGTCGATCGTGCAACTGGGCGGAAGCGGAAGTGGACGACAAATCGACGCATGCGCAACCCGACTCCTCTCAGACGGAAGTCGTCGCGCCATCATCGCCACCTAGCGACGGAGGGGTGACAACAGTGAGGGTTGCAACGACGAAGGGGTCTGAGAAACCACCGTATAGCTACAATGCGCTCATCATGATGGCTATTCGAAGCAGTCCAGAAAGACGATTAACACTCAGTGGTATCTACGAGTTTATTGTGAGGCATTTTCCGTACTACAAGGACAACCGACAGGGATGGCAGAACTCGATTCGACACAACCTATCGCTGAACAAATGCTTCGTCAAGGTATTTTGCACCAATTAACCCATTTTCTACTAGCGCACCCTGAGAGGGTGCATTCAAAAATCGTCTCAAAAAATTTCTTAACCTGCATAAACCAAATATATTATTTAATTTTCTGATCTGTATTGAGTTGATTAAACAATCCCTGTAGAGTTTGTCTAATTTTAATTTCTTTAACCCCCCAAATTATTTTGATTTACGAAGAAAGTGACGTCACCACGTAACTGTGAGAAACTGCAAGGAGTAAAATTTTTAGTTTTTATAATCATTTTATTATTATCATCAAATATGATAGAATTACATCTGTTTGTATGATAATTAGTGATATTATCAAAATATTGCTATTTTATTGAAGAGTTGTGATGATTGTGCTGCTGCACCCTGGGAGGGTGCATGGTAGCGAATGGGTAGCCTACAGGGTTTTGAACAATGGTGAACAGTGTAATTTGAATGTTCCTAACCATCAGGTGGACATGCAATTGGGCTGAAAATGTTAGTTTTGTGTCCTCGTTCATACCTATATTGGTGGGAACTGTTGTGGGTATCTTCAAGTTGGATAATGCCGTGCAGATGATATTGGGATATGATAGCATATAGCCCATGCATTCGTATACATTCACGTATGGCGTCAAGGATAGACCATGTGAGCCGGTCTCAATGTTGATTATGCTGCTTATTTGACCTTGACTCCATGTCTGAATTATCATCAACTCTTCCAAGTATTTGTTTTGACAAATGTTTGGTTCAGTGAAACTGCTTGAACACATTGGATGCCTTGACAGTACCGTCTGGAAAATTTCCCGCCAAAATGAATTTGGTAGATTGCACAACATAATAGGCGGTGTTGGTGAAGTTGAGCAAACGAGACGACCCATAAAACCACAATGAGGACAAAGGGAATGGTGACTGCCACTGTCTGCATTCTTGTTCTATCCAAAGATGTTGCAGGACAACAACATAGGCCTACCAGTGGAAACCACTGGATCTTCTTGATTTCTGAAGGGGTGTGGGGTAGGAAGTTGCTCGTATATACCAAACGCAGCATGCTCAACCAGATAAGACTAGGTACGCCTACCGAGGTAGAGCACAGCCATTGAACCCATGTCATGGTGTAGCGGAGAATCAGTTCGACCAGTCCATTGCTTGGTGATACCTTCGAATCAGTGATATTGTCCGCATTGTAGCAAAACTCAAGAAATGGTCATAAAAAGGGTGATGTGGACTTCAAAATGCACTGTTTCAATAAATATCATGACAAAACATGAGGCAGTTTTAGTGAAAGTCGTGACACTGCTTACAATCTAGCGGAAATATGATTCTTATGACATAATTATGATAGGCTACGTAACTTGCTTCTGTAGACAAGAAGAACGTAAAGTACTGCTTAACTACTAGCGCACCCTCCCAGGGTGCACTACTTTGACACCAAATATTTTTACGGAGGCATTCATAATTAATAATTTAAACCTGGTGCTCATGTTTACATACCAGTAGGTGTTGAAAAATGTTAGTATCGTTCTTGAAAAAAAAGTTGGTAGTTAATGGGTTAAGAACCTACACTGTAGATGGAATAGTGTTTGTCTTGGTATTCGCTTCTGTATATGCATGCATTGTATGCTGTCTCTTCGTCTATTGGGGGACCCGGTAGAGTAATGGTTAACACGCTGGCCTGCAGAGCACGAGAGGTATAGTGAGTTCGAGCCCCCGTTGGGCGGATATGCTTTGTAGGCTGCGATTATCGCCGTGTATTGCAGGCTGTCTGTCCAGTTAGTATAGGCCTATTAAATATAGTGAAGATTTGTGTATTCTGTTATCTCCGTACTTGTGAATAATTATTGTTTAAACTGCATAATTGTACACTCTATAACCGGTTTCGGTCTGTCAACCGAGATTGTTTCAATAAAGAGAATATTATTACAAAAATTTAAAAAAAAAAGTTATACCAATCTTTTATTAAACAAAACATTCTTACAAGAAACAGCACAAGAAGTTCTTTTATTATAACTATTATTACTATTCAAACGGGAGTTTTCTGCAGACTTCTAATTCCAACAAGAAATATTTGTTCCATGACTCAACTGCTTTTGAACCACAAATTAGTACTAAAAATTTATATAAATAGCACTGAAGAGGAGTGTTTTAAGGGTGTCTAATGCGACAATAAAAATAATTAGCCTAACATTCAGCTGGATCGAAACTTTTATACCATCTCACCGCAATTGTGAAAAACATGCATTGTGACTATAATACATTAATTAACATAATAAAATTTAAAGAAATTTTAGAATGATCAGTAATCCCCTGCCGTGCTTGTATATGGTCTTGTAACTGCATGACATTTTGTATACCCTAAAATAATGGTAGTTAATAATTAATTATCCATCAATTAAACTAAATTAAGCTACACTTTGTTTTCAGTCTGCCGTGCTGTATATTTTCAAACCCGATTCTCTTGTATAGGTGGCCCTGGCTGTAGCGGGATCTTTGGACCCCTCCCGTTGGGTCTCCTGCAGGGCTAAGCCGACATAATATTGCTTGCTAAGTTAACTAATGTTACCGAAATTGTTTGCATTGTTTTGCTAACTCCTAACATGTAACATAATTATTTGTTTTTAATGACACTTAACCCTTAAACATCGTCGAGGTAGTGAATGGTAGTTGATTTTAACTAGTGCTTCGCCACTAGACGGTAGTGAATGGTAGTACGGCGCTCCATACATAATGACGTACTTTGGCCAATGAAATCTATTATATTTTGATGACTTTACGTCATGTGGACCTAGATACTATATTTAGGCACATAAATAAGTGGAGGAACCCCTTGAAATTTGCATTTTTATTACGTAAATCGACGAATCAAATCGGACTTTTATCTCGGTTATTTACTTCTGAAAAAATGGCGACGAAGCGAGCGCGTGGTCTGACGGACGATGAAATAAGGCAAATGCTCGATGAATTAGATTCGAATCCTGGCAGTTTGGCTGAATCTGAGAATGAAGACTTATCAAGTGACGACAGTGAAGTGGCCGTGGCTGAGGAAAATTCCGATATTGATATGGATTTTACCGATGGAATTCGGTACACGCTCGCCGAGGGTGAGACTGGGTCGGTTTCATCAGATGATAATATTGACTTTGGGGCAATAGACTGGACTGAACAGGTATCAGAATTTCCTGTTTCTCCCCTAACTGTACCGTTTACCGGCGTCTGTGTTGGACCAACCTATGATGCACCATTTTTGGATTTTCTCTCTCTCTTCATAGATGATCGTTTTTTTTATGTGCTTGCTGAACAGACCAACCTTTTTGCTGAGCAGACTAGGTCACTTGCCCAGCAAAGAGGTCAACCCCACAAAACAAAATGGACCCCCACTTCTCCTTCAGAGATGCGTGCATTTGTCAGCATCAACATCACGATGGGATACAAGACACAACCACGTCTGTTTGACTACTGGTCAACCGATCCCTCACTCAATGATTCCTGGATTTCAGCAATCATGACCAGGGATCGGTTCGTAGCCTTGAACAGATACCTGCACTTGTCAGACAGTACCCAAGCTCCTTCACGGGATGCACCAAATTACGACCCTCTTTACAAAGTTCGACCTCTGATAGACCACCTCAATTCCACCTTTCCACAATTTTTCAAGCCAGGAAAGAATCTGAGTGTTGACGAGTCAATGGTTGGGTTCAAGGGTAGATGTCACTTCAAACAATACTGCCCGAAAAAGCCAACAAAATGGGGATTCAAAATTTGGACGGATATGTGGGAAGAGGAGATGAAATGCTAAAGAACAGTGGTTACATTATGTCTCTAGTACAAGAAATAACTGAGATATCACAAATTCACAATTTTTCAATTTCTTTATTATTCTCCTCACTTTTACGACTTGGGTCTAAATACTAAATTTTTTTTAACTCTCTCATTTATAAAGATATATTCAAAATTGTTTTAGAGTTTTGACTGGCATTCATTTCTGCACATCTTTCATGCTCAAACTAAATATGTTGTCACTGAAAATATTTTCATATTGGTACTTGAACATGGAAAAATGAAAGATTTTGGGGAGGGGTCTAATTTTCGGCAACTTAGGGTACCCCCAAAATTTTTTGTGCTAAAACTGGACGGATATGTGGGAAGAGGAGATGAAATGCTAAAGAACAGTGGTTACATTATGTCTCTAGTACAAGAAATAACTGAGATATCACAAATTCACAATTTTCCAATTTCTTTATTATTCTCCTCACTTTTACGACTTGGGTCTAAATACTAAAAAAATTATAACTCTCTCATTTATAAAGATATATTCAAAATTGTTTTAGAGTTTTGACTGGCATTCATTTCTGCACATCTTTCATGCTCAAACTAAATATGTTGTCACTGAAAATATTTTCATATTGGTGCTTGAACATGAAAAAGTGAAAGATTTTGGGGAGGGGTCTAATTTTCGGCAACTTAGGGTACCCCCAAATTTTTTGTGCTAAAACTGGACGGATATGTGGGAAGAGGAGATGAAATGCTAAAGAACAGTGGTTACATTATGTCTCTAGTACAAGAAATAACTGAGATATCACAAATTCACAATTTTTCAATTTCTTTATTATTCTCCTCACTTTTACGACTTGGGTCTAAATACTAAATTTTTTTTAACTCTCTCATTTATAAAGATATATTCAAAATTGTTTTAGAGTTTTGACTGGCATTCATTTCTGCACATCTTTCATGCTCAAACTAAATATGTTGTCACTGAAAATATTTTCATATTGGTACTTGAACATGGAAAAATGAAAGATTTTGGGGAGGGGTCTAATTTTCGGCAACTTAGGGTACCCCCAAAATTTTTTGTGCTAAAACTGGACGGATATATGGGAAGAGGGGATAAAATGCTAAAGAACAGTGGTTACATTATGTCTCTATTACAAGAAATAACTGAGATAGCACAGGTTTAAAAAAAAAATGTTTATAGGCTGTTTTATGGTAAAATAGCTAGTCGTCAGGGCCTAGGTGACAAGACTATGTTACTCGTCTGTTAAGGGTTAACATCATGTAGGACAGCACAGAGAGGTTTTTAAGAGGCACCATATAAATTCTGGAAATGAATGAATGAATGAACGAACGAACGAACGGACGAACTAACTAACGAATGAATGAAAGAACGAACGAAAGAATGAATGAATGAATGAATGAATGAATGAACGAACGAAAGAATGAATGAGTGAATGAATAAACTAACGAACGAACGAATTAATTAATTAATTAATTAATTAATTAATTAATTAATTGATTAATTAATTAATTAATTAATTAATTAATTGATGCCATATATGTATTATACATGTACTATATCTAACGAATGAGTTGGTTGCCGAATAAAAAATGTAATGCTATGTTACATGTAATTAGGTGGCGAGGCATTACGATGATCCAGGCAAAGGCAATTACTGGATGCTCGACTCCTCAGCTGATGACGTTTACATCGGAGGCACGACGGGAAAGCTACGACGTCGCGCCAACAGAACCCGGATCTACTCCACCAGCACTTCCGGTCAGGGAATATCGACTTCCGGTTGTGGGCAAGCACTTCCGGTCGGTCCGTATCTGCTTTCAAACGCGTCATATCCGGTTCTGTCGACGCTACTTCCGTTTTATCATCGACTTGGGTTGCTCCAACACGACTGCGTTGTTGGGGTAAACCCCACTGTGGGGGTTGGGGATTACCCTGCTGAGAGGGTAACCGCCTGTCACCCTTCTGCAGGGTCGGTGGGTGCCATGGGACACTTCGTTGGTAACCCCTTTTTAGCTTCCGCTGTTGCGAACTACCAAACGTATCCAGGATTTTGTGGGGTGGCGGGTGGTGGGGGTGGCGGTGGGGGTGGTTCGAACTATGGGGTGTTACATTCTGGGGGTTTTGCTACCCCGAACCCGCTGTCTTCCCTTTACGCTCGGGCGATGCGGTCGATGGAGGGCGCGGGGAGTCGGGGATCGGGTGGTGAACAGTCTGGGAACCTCATGAAGAGTCAAGGACAGTTTCGAAGCTATCGAGAAAATGACTGATATGCATTGAATTTTTTAATTATAATTATGTATGAGGTCTGGATTAATAAGCGGACTAAAATATGTTTCCTTAGGTAAATATTATAAGTTTGATGGACAATACCTTTTTTTACTGCAGACCCAAAAAATAACTGTGCATGATTTTAATGAATTTATATCTTGTCATTCGTTCATTTTTTCATTCATTCGTTCGTTCGTTCGTTCGTTCGTTCGTTCATTAATTAATTCACTCATTCGTACAATTATTGTTCACTCATTAGTTCGTTAATAACGAGTATTTAACTATTTATTAATTTGTATGTGCACTTGTTATAGCGCCCCTTCAAGCTCTCTCTATATACTCAGAGGCGCTCCCGAATGCAGAGCGAACACTGTATTCGAGTTTCACGCCGAAGCGCTGAGCAATTGTGAGTGAAGGACTTGCCCAAGGTCCTTACGCGGCGAGGTGGATTCGAACCTCGAAGCTTGCGGCTCCAAGGCAACGACGCGCCACTACATCACCGCGCCCCACAATTTATATAGCTCTCTCAAGGTTACTACTCAGGAGCAAACCCGACCGAACCTCAAGACGACAGTTATATTATACGACATTCATCTTCATCATAATTATTAGTGTCAGTCCAAAGGCTGGATAAAGGAGGAGGGCGACATTAATCATCGTGTACATATATATAACAGCGTTTTATTCAGAAAATATATTACGTGCGTAATGTATACGTATTATTCACGCCATGTATAAAATGTTATTCCAATTTAAGACACCGTTTTAAGTGTTTCAATTTGTTCTTTTAAACCTAATAAACAACCCGTCGATATTCAGTGTATACGTCAGTAAAATTAATACCATTATTATACTATCGTGTATATCCCTTTCCAGCCCACCGGGTCCAATTGGACCCATACATTTGTTTGTATCATAAAATCACTTTTAACTCCCGGTGGGTAACTTTGGACCCATACTATGACCACAGCTAAGTCAATACTTTATTTAGCATATTACATATCTTATGATTTTGTGTAAGTGGTCACGTGACAGTTGTCGTTCTAAGTGGGAATTTTGACATAAATATTTGCTAGTTTTCAAGATAAAATCAGAAAAGGTGGGGGCTGTTTTAAAATTCTGTTACTGTAATTAATAGTTTGCATATTGGTAGAATAGAGTGTAGTAGGACACATATTTAGTGTTGACAAGTCCAAGTGGAAGTTTTTTGATCCATAAAGTGAATGGGTCCAAATGGACCCAACGGCAATTGACTGTACAAACAACAGTCCTTCAGAGAACGAGCTTACATACACGCGTAAACATATACATTATACATTATATGCATAAATACATACATAAATATATAGGCATATGCATAAATACATGCATACATACATGACAAACATACATGCTTACACATACATACATACATACATACATACATACATACATAAAATGATTTGATACATATACATACATGCATACATACATACATACATATATACATACATACATACATACATACATACATACATACATAGATACACACATGCATACAAACAAGTGTGTATGCATGTACGTATCTATGTATGGCTGTGTCTATGTATGTAAGTATGCATGTATGGCTTTATGTATGTGCATATGTATGTAGGCCTGCACTGGTATGTAAGTATGTTTGTTTGCATGTATGTTTGTATGAATGTTTGTATGATATGTAGTACTATGTATGTATGCATGTATGTATGTATGTAAGTAAGTTTGTATGTATGTATGTATGTACGTACGTATGTATGTATGTAGGTATGTATGTATGTATGCATGCATGTAAGTAAGTAAGTATGTATGTATGCAAGTATGTATGTATGTATGTATGATGTATGTATGATGTATGTATGTATGTATGTATGTATGTATGTATGTAAGCAAGTATGTATGTATGTATGTATGTACGTATGTATGTATATATGTATGTAAGTAAGTAAGTAAGAATGTATGTATGTATGACATTGTATGTATGCACGTATGTACGTATGTATGTATGTATGTATGTATGTATGTATGTATGTATGTATGTATGTATGTATGTATGTATGTATGTATGTATGTATGTATGTATGTATGTATGTATGTATGTATGTATGTGTGCTTATGCATGCATGTATATGTACAGTAGGTGTGCAACATTGAACTAAGCCGCCAACTCCCACTGGGTCCAATTGTACCCTTTCCACCATTTATTAATTAAATGTGATAAAATAAATTTTTTTATAGTTCTAGCTTATTTTAGGTGGGAATGATGAGATTTAACCCCCCAAAATTTTTTCTGATGGCTAGAATTAATTCGGGCTGGAAAGGGTTAAATAGACAACATTCATGATTTTGCATTTTTGTTTCATTCGTGAAACAAATATAATACTATCTTATAAACAATATTGTTAAGGTGCACATGTTTGAGAAGCCTTAACCCTCGGGCTACCAGGGGGGGGTGGTATCCACCCCCCCCCCCCTAGGTTTTTCCCAAATCAATTTTTTTTCGTTAGGAATAAAATTTTGACGTTTTAGGTAGCTGTAGAGGATTCATTTGCACACATTCTGAGCTAAAATGTGTGATGATATACCATACCATTCAAAAGTTATACCCGAGGCACCAGGGGGGGTGGATACCACCCCCCCCTTAGATTATCGGCTGTATCTTATCCGTCCTTTGACATGAAGAGCCACCAATTACACCATTTTGTAGAGGGAATGTGGGGCTACATTTTGGTGGTCACGGAGTTGTCTTTTGACAACCGGAAGTGCTCAAAATAAATTAAAATATAAACAAAGGTGTTTTATTTTCATAAAATTTTCATGTTTTTCCTATTAAAAATTATTCATAATTTATTTTTTAAGAGAAATAAATTATGTCATTCTATAAAGTGCATTTAGGGCTATTTTTTGATACCAATTAATTTGACATTTGATGACCGGAAGTGCTCAAAATAAATTTAAATGTGTGAAAATGTTGGGTTTTTTTTACAATGCAAACCGATAAGTCTGCGTAAACGTTTTTCAGCATGTTTTACATGTTTTTTCTCTTTTTATTGTAACTAAAACTAACTTATTACTAGTTTTTATAGTTGAATATTGGACTTTATTGTATGTAAACTATTTTTAATTAAATAAATTATGTTAAAACACACAGAATCTAATATTTTGCTTATGCGAAAGTATACATTTTGTGAAATCGACGGGTGCTTACGGTAAAAAATTCATAACTTCGGGGTGCTTTCATATATTTTAAACCTAAATATACCATTTTGTGCAGAAATGAATGCTGAATCCATAGGTGTATTACAAGTTATGATATCTCAAACCAAACCCAAAATCCAGGGGGGGGTGGTAACCACCCCCCTTGGTAGTCAGTGTTACAAAAATAGCGTGGTAGCCTGAGGGTTAAATGATGTCTTTCGGACGATATTAATTCATATTTTTTATAGCAAGCAGTAAATCTAGCTGTAAACAATAGAAACTATATTGCGCCGTCACTGTTTAAGTACTGCACTGCATGGAAATGTAACACACCTTTTTTAACGAATCAGAATGAATATTATTACAAATTTAATGAATATTATAATAATTTTTTTGTCATCGTTACACATCTCATCATTGATTGCACTATAATAATAGTTGAAACGCTAAAAATATTGACACCATTTTTAATTCACCTCACCATGCTATAATAATTTTTCCAGACTTTGCAAAAATAATAACTCTTTGTGAAACGCTGTACCGATTCCACGATTGAAACACAGACGCTTGTCATGATGATGACAATGATGATGATAGCAACTACTATATGAAAAGTATGGTAACAATGATGATGATGATGATGATGATGATGATGATGATGATGATGATGATGATGATGATAATCATGATGATGATGCTGATGATGATGATGATGATGATGATGATGATGATGATGATGATGATGATGATGATGATGATGATGATGATGATGATGATGATGATGATGATGATGATGATGATGATGATGATGATGATGATGATGATGATGCTGATGACGACGACGACGACGACGACGACGACGACGAAGGCGACGACGACGACGACGACGAAGACGACGATGACGATGACGACGATAATGATGATGGGAGTTTCTCGGTCAACGATATGGATGGATCATGGATGTATAATATGAATATGACGTCTTCGCTGCTTCTGTGTTCCACTTGAAAACGATGTTGTCGCAAATATATAATTATTATGACTCAGACTCAACAACAATTCAAGATGACGAGTCAACATCAAGAGTGTCTCGTTACATACACAATATTACATTTGTCTGCAAACACATGCATGCGAATATATCAAAACTGCAGCCAAGGAAACCATCGAAATGCTGACAAGAGAGACGCCAGACTTCATTTTCTCCAACATTGAACATCATGCATGCTTATAAGAACATGCAGCCCAGATTTGACTCCTGAAGCATCGCTTGTTGGAAGCAGGGGCGGAAACCTGGTCCAAACTTTGGGGGGGACGGGATAATCGTTGATAATACTATAATCAAATTTTTTATTCCTGTGTTAACAACAATTTTTGGGTGTATAAGAACATCAATTTGAGTCCAATATTATCAACGATTTTCAGGTGTCTAGGGATCATTTTGGTTTTAGTATTACCGACGATTTTTGAGTGTTTAAGGGCATCGTTTTGATTTCAGTATTATCAAGAATTTTCGGGTGTGTAAGGACATCGTTTTGATTTTAGTATTATCAAAGATTTTCGGGTGTTTAAGAACACAATTTTGACTCCCGTATTATCAAGAATTTTTGGGTGTGTAAGGACATCGTTTTGGTTTCAGTATTTTCAAGGAATTTTGGGTGTTTAAGAACATGACTTTGTTTCCCGTATTTTCAAGGATTTTTGGGTGTGTAAACTAGTATTGACATCATTTTTGCTTCCAGTATTATAAACGATTTTCGGGTGTCTAAGGAAATCATTTTTTATTGTAATTTTATCAATGATTTTCGGTTGTTTAATTACGTCATTTTAATTTCTCTGTTGCCAACGATTTCGGGTGTGTAAGGGCATCATTTTGATTCCAGTATTAATAATGATTTTCGGGTGTGTAATCACATCAATTAGGTTTTAGTATTATAATAATTTTCGGGTGTGTAAGGAAATCATTTTGATTCAAGTATTGTAATAATTTTCGGGAGACGAAGGACATCTTTTTGATTCAAGTATTATCAACAATTTTCGGGTGTGTAAGGACATAATTTTTATTTCGGTATTATCAAGAATTTTTGGGTGTGTAAGGACATCGTTTTGGTTTCAGTATTATCAAGAATTTTTGGGTGTTTAAGGACAAAAATTTGATTCCCGTATTTTCAAGGCTTTTTGGGTGTGTAAACTAGTAATGCCATCATTTTGATTCCAGCATTATAAACGATTTTCGGGTGTCTAAGGAAATCATTTGTCATTCTAATTTTATCATTGGTTTTCGGTTGTCTAAATACGTCATTTTGATTTAATTGTTTTCGACGATTTCGGGTGTGTAAGGACATCATTTTGATTCCAGTATTATAAAAGATTTTCGGGTGTGTAAAGACATCATTTTGATTCCTGTATTTTCAATGACCTGCAGTCTTGAAGTTGACATGACTATAATTATACCCAAACGATTTATAGTTTGCCCCCCCCCCCTCCAAGAGCTGAGACCAAACTCCGCCCATGGATGTTGAACATGATGCTGATTCGAGCCTGAAAGAAATGTAGCAGAAGCCCGATATATGACGTCGTGAGTTTGTGACGTTGGGTGTTGGCAAGGCTTTCGTAATAATTGATAACTAGTTAAAAGAGGTGTCTTATCCAAACAGTATAATGTTCGCAAACTATCCAACGTGGGACTTTATAACTTTTGGTTAGAGCCTGGAATTCATATCATTATAAATATTTACTTCATCTGCTAAACTTTTTTCTCTACTTCTTTACTGAAGAGTGTGTACATGTCCTAACGCTTGAACATTGGGGGGGGGGGGGACAAATGCATGGGCCGTCCCCCCCCCCAACGTCTTCATTGGGGGGGGACCGTCCCCCCCAGTCCCCCCTAGGTTTCCGCCAATGTCAACGAGACAAAATTATTTTATGTCAAGCTATTTCATTCTGCCTAATTTACCAATACTAGGAATTAATTAGAATGACAACAAGAATTTCTTTAGACGTCAACAGCTTTTGTTGTCGCAAGATGTCGCTAAACTTTCGATGCAAGAAATTAGCAGCTCGGGTTTCGACACCTTTAAAACGTTTTAAAAGTTCTTTATAAGTGCAACAAGATTGGATAATTTTTATGTTAGATTCTACTCTTAAGTGCAAATGCCTAATTTACCTCTAATAGAAAAGCCCTATTATGTGCGAAATTGTTGGCGAAAACTCATCGAAACACGGCCACAAAGGCGACAGAGCGAACACAACAATTGCTGCTCTACACAACAAAGCATGGAGGTTGGCATCGTACACCCTCTCATTGAACGCCTAAGTAACCCTTCTTCTTCTTATTCTTTCTTCTCCTCCGTCATTGATGTGACGATGAGGCATTTGTGAAATTTCTCCAAACGTCTCTGTTCCTAATTGCTTCACCGATCTCAGCTAAGCTGGTGCATGCCTTTCTCCTTCAGATTTTCTTTTATGTTATCCATGCAAGTCTTCCGCGCTGTCTCCCTCGGCTTCTTCCTCCCTCCACATGCCCATGCAGTGCAGCGTTTGGTAACCCTTAACCAACAGCAAATCCGTTATAAATAGTAATTAATTAGTATGAAAAATTCATTTCTTTCGACGTCAACAGCCTTTGTTGTCGCAAGATGTCGTTAAACTCTCGATAAAACGAATAACCGGTGGGGGATTAGACACCTTTAAAACGTTTTAAAACGGCTTTATAAAAACAACAATTCCAACAATACAGTATTATCGTAATTTAATTGGCTCTTAGCCTCTTACGCGTATGCCTAATTTACTTATACTAGAAAGCTCTATTATGCGCGAAATTGTTGGCGAAAACTCTTCGAAACACGGCCACAAAGGCGACAGAGCAAGTACAATTGTTGCTCCACACAATTGTAAAGCATGGAGGGTCGGCTCCGTATACCCTCTCATTACACGCATCGCCCGCCTAAGTTACCCTTATCCTCGACCCGCGAACTGTAGGGGGCGCGCCACTCCCGCTCGTCAAATTGGTGTTATTTTTCGCGAATGGTCCAATTAGCGCGACCCCTAGCGACGTGTGTGGGGCGGATACCCCGCGGGGGTTTGTATTGGGGAGCTTTGTATTGATGGGGTTGAAGTTTGTGGACACCAGCACGGCTTATAATGGGACATGCTTTTTCCAGCGGCCGCTAGGGGTGTGTTGACACACACCGGAGTATTCATTGTATAGGCGGCTGCTGTGTGTGTGGAGAAAAAGGAAACTGGTTGTTTAGAGGTAATGAATGAACGCCAGATGGCCCCGCTTTAGTGTGGACTAGACATATAAACAAGACATTTTAAGACACCTTTTTTACAATGCAAAACCTTTATATAGGCTACTCTCTCCGGACTTGACCCGCTGCCTATCGATTTTGTTTCAATTAAGCCTGTGAATAAGCTGGTTCCCGCGACTTCGCTTTTGTGGGCGCTGTAGAAGTCTCGAGATTACGATTCTTCCTTAGCCCAGTCTAGCTTGACAGATGTCGTCCCTATCATTGAGACGAAGGAAAGCGATTGTGGCGCCTCCTGTCGAAGCTCAATGTGGCGATCAGTGCTGCGTTACCACCCAGTGAATGGAGGATTTGGGTTGATTTTAGAGAATATAAATTATTTGGGGCCGAGGAAAGGACACCGAATGGGGCGATATTGACAGTTCGCCAATGACGATGGTGGCAACTTATGATCAATGATGATGATGATGATGACGACGACAATGATGACAACGACGACGATGATGAACTGCACTGGCTTCCCATTCAGGCACGTAAAACTGTTAAAATCTGTCTTCTGGTGTAGGCCTACTGAATCAAGACTAATTCATCTCCTCCTTGTGTGTCCTCACTTGTTACACCATGTTCTTCGCTTCAATCCAGACAAAGACTACGATCTTCATCTCAAGGTGACTTTGTAGTCACACGTTCTGCACGTACATTTGAAAACCGTGCATTTCAACTAGCTGGGCCAACTGAGTGGAACAAACTTCCAGACTTTATTCGCAAATCTTCTTCTTTGTCGTTCTTGAAGACTTATTTGTTTAAGAATTATTAGGAGTAGACATTCCTGTTAGGCTACGCGCTTTCGTGCAAGATTCTTTGTTTAGGGGAACACTGGATCGGAGTTTCACGCCGACGCGCTGAGCAATAATTATTGCGAGTGAAGGACTTGCCCATTGTCCCTAGGAGGCGGTTTGCGGTGGATTCGAACCTGCAAACCTCCGTTTGCAAGGCAACGAACTCTACCACCGCGCCACAATATGGTCACTTATATAGCGCTTTAACTAGCCTCACTCACAAATGGGCCGTCCATAAAGTACGTCACGTTATGTTTGACCATTTTTGACCCCCCTGTCACAAATCTCGGACCCCCCCTAAAGTACGTCACACTTTCGACTTTTTTTCAATGAAAACCACAAGGCTATAGGCTACCTAGGGCTTAAAACAAGGCTTCGCAACAGCATTATTAGCGCTCCTAGCGAGAGGAATCGTGAACAAAACATTCAGGGATACGCATTTCATGCCATTTTGACATAAAACTAATTCAAATGTTTCACAAAATTTGTGAAAATTATTTTTAAAGCTATTAAATTCTACTTTAAAAATATAAAAAAGAATTATAAATAAAAATTTTTTAAATGTGTGACGTCACACATGGCCTGACCCCTCCCCCTGTCACAAACTGTCACACTTTCTCAACCCCCCCCCCTTGGAGCGTGACGTACTTTATGGACGGCCCCAAAGACGCTTAACGTGGCTACTCAACAGATGGCCATGTTCTGTGATTACACGCTGAGCGCCACACCCTCTCTAGTCAATTATGTGAGAGGCGCACTATAAATATTTAGACACGAAACGACATGATAACACAGCTTTGTTCGCAAGTTTACAAAACACGTAACAATAATTATTAGGAATGATAATTTTAATTTAACTGATAAAAACTTCAGGTAGGGCATTTAACTCATTCGGTACAAATTGTACAATCAATCGCACCGTTATAAAGTTGCATGCACACAATGAGTAAGATTGTTCTTTATCATTACAAAAATAAAAAAGCAACTGCAGTTTCTTACAAAATTATCTGTAGGGACTAATTTAATTTTTCGTACAACTCATTATTTAATAAACATACAATTTCGAGCACGATTCGAATTTTAAATTTAAACCAGATCCAACAACTAACACAGACATAATAAAACATGAATCAGAGTTTCACGCCGAAGCGCCTGAGCAATTGCGAGTGAAAGACTTGCTCAAGGCACCAACGAAGCGGTTTGAGGTGGATTCGAACATGTAAGGCACAAAAATATACCCACTAGAACACTATTATGCAGAGCTTGCAGGAATGTTTTAGACATAAAGCAATTGCATAATCTCAACAACAACAGCAGCAAAGATCTATGCTTTCAAAGAAATCAGCTTCACAGTATGAAACAATCCAGTATGAAACAATCCAGTATGAAACAATCCAACAACAGTTTTCTACCAAATTTGATGAAATTTTCAGTGCTTGTGATTAGCTTTTAAATTAGAGCTAGTCTTAAAGTTAAAGACGGTGACTATTATATATGAATTAAGGGAAGTTTTCTTGCCAAATATGGCATATCTGTGAGGAATTGAGAACACAGCGTTGAACAGTGGAAAAATAATTTTCTTACCTTTATAATTATTATATCATTAATTTCTAAAAGTTTAACTTTATCTTAAGTTACTTCTTACAACAACAAAGGCTGTTGACGGCAATGCAGAAAATGTACTAGTAGCAGCAGTAGTAGTTTCAGTTTAATGACACCGTGTGGGCAACAAAAATCATTAACGTCACCTTCCTGCTTTATCCAGGCTTGGAACTGGCACTGTCAAAGAGCATGTGAAACCTCACTAAAAAGAACCATATAGAATCCGAACACCATCAAGAGTTGTCCACACGAAACTTTACAATCTCATCAACATTCAACTTTTAAAAACATAAAATTCTAACATAAAGTTCTGCAAATATAATCATGACATTAAGACATGTCTTATTTTGAAACCTTCAATTAAATTATTTAATTTTTTTGACTAAATGACATACTAGGCAGCATCTATAATGTTATCACCACCTTCGGCATCAAACAACTTCACAACAGGTAAATTTGAATTATAGATTACACAGTACTCTTAAATGATTCACGTTTCTAGCATGCTCGAAAATAAGTTTAATTAATTTGCAAAGTATATAATTATATACATATATATATATATATATAAATGTATATATATAATTGTGCAAAGTCTGGTATCAACATGCTCAAACTAAAACTGTAGGTATCCCATGGTAACACTGTATTAAAGTAATGACAACGCAACACAACACAGCTATAAAACCTTACAGAACTAAAGTTTAAAAATGAAGCAAAAAAACAGATGCTCACTATCCAATGCACAATAATTGTGTTTCACTTACAATATTCCTAAAATATATTATATAATATAACAGTATAACATATTTAAAATTTTCATATTGGAAAAGAAACTGAAAAATAGTGTATGTGAGCAAAATTGACATGTGCACACACACCACATTACTGGGTCTTTCGCACATTAGCAATTTTGATTTTAATACAATGGTGACTGATAAAGAGGAGTTTGTTCCTCTGGGACAGTTATTGTACAGAGACTACCACAATCCAAGAAAAATGCCCAAAGAGACAACAAACTAACCAAGAACACAATAAAAAATGTCAAAAGTGATTTTGTAAAAAAAGGACATTAAGGCCTTAAGAACCCAAGCAAAAGGCGTTAGCAGATGTTTGATAATTGTAGAGACAATGAAATACTGTCATGAAATACATTCATAGTTGAGTTACGAGATCATTGGTTGGTACAACAAGTAATTAAAAGAGAATTTGAGTAAAATCTTGCGAATCAGTTTTAACAACAAATAAAATGTCTAGGTGGGGGATAATATCAATCAGGTAAAATATAAAGTAAAATTTTCCCAATCCATTTCGCTCGAAGCGAGTCAAACATCGAGTAAATTTCTTGAAAAGTGTAAATGAAGAAAATCTCGAGCATAATTTCTCGAGTTGATTTAAACTTAAGAGAAGTCTATGAAAAGTGATCGAGACCATTAAAAAGCGAGTGAATCAGAAGTTTAGTAATACCATGCAAGTGAAATTCAACACAGTTCAGAAAAACTGACTAAATTGTTGAACTCGCTAATTCCCTTGCACAAATAATATGAATGTTTCATTTTGAAAGCTATTAATTAAATAAAAGGCATATTTTGTTATATGTTTTCCAATATTGTAAGCCAATGTAAGGTATTCCGGTGTAACTGAAAAATAATTCAAACATCTCAAAGGGTTGTGGCCTAACAAGATTATGAGTTTCAAGCCTATCTGGTGAAGAATGATTTTTCATCAAGTGTAGAAAAATCAAAGTACAAACCAAAATACATTGCGCTAACCATCATCACATTTTGACTGAACACTGTAAGCTGGCCTCGTCTTATACAGACTGGCGAAAGTCACGACCTCAATATTGAGAATATAAACTTTGAACATCACACAACTGATTGCAGACATTGAAACAAGCACATAACAAAAAATTACTTTGATAACTAGTCTGCAGACAATCAAACAAGTGTACAATATCAGAAACCACAACCATCGACCCATTGTTGCCTCAAGTGTAATATTCAGAAAAGCTATGTACTGGGTATCTTCACTAAACAGAAACCCAGAACTCAGGTTACAGGTAGAAAATACATCTATAGCGGAGGTTCTTAACCGATGTGTCATGACACACTAGTGCAGTGATTCCCAACATCTGTGCCACAGCACACTAGTGTGCAGCGAGAACTTTACAAGTGTGCCATGGAAAATATTCTAATATATTATTAATTAGCCTAATTATGAAGCCAAACATCCAGCTGTAAAGGATGAACCAAAAGAAAGAGGGGTTCGCTCTCTGAGACAGTTACAGTGCAGGGACCACCACAATCCAAGAAAAATACCCAAAGAGACAACAAACTAACCAAAAACACAGAGAATAGAAAAATTCAAAAGTGATTTTATAAATTGTTGAACTCGCTAATTCCCTTGTAACAAAAAATATGAATTTTCATTTTGAAAGCTATTAATTAAACAGAAGGCATAATTTTTTAATGTTTTCCAATCTTGTAAGACCTCCCAATGTAACTTTAAAAAAATTTAAACATGGAGTCTTCAAGGGTTAAGGACTAACAAGATCATGAGTTTTAAGCCACTCGAGTAAAGAATGATTATTTTACACTCGATAAAAATACAAAAGTACACACCAAAAGACATTGCACTAACCATCATTACATTTTGACTGAACACTGTAAGTTGATGAAAGTCTCGGCCTCAATACTGAGATTGTAAACTATGAACATCACACAATTCATTACAGACATTGAAACAAGGACATAAAAAAACAAAGAAACACTTTATTAACTAGACAAAGCAAACAAGTGAATTATATCTAATCTACAAAACAATAGAACATTCAGAGCACCTATCAGAAACCACAACCATTGATCCATTGTTTCCTCAAGTATAACTGTATGGTAAAACATATTGAAAAATACACACCTTACTATCTAAATAAATAAATATAACTAGTTAATTTGATATGTCACTTTATGATATGCGTGTACAATACACATGTAAGCTTACTGCATGCATGCAAAAAAACACGCAAAAGTAATAATATAAAAATATGGTTGTTTTTAACTCCTGGACTAGAACTGGTTGTGGAATGACTACATTCATGAGCTCAATGAACGAATATAAATGGATTTCAATGATTAATTAATTAATTGATTAATCATTCACAATTATAATTGATTAATTTTTTTACTTGTTCGATAAATTTCTTATTAAAATGTTATTTATATCATGATGTCAAGAGGCCATTTCCAGAGTAAACAATATGGCTAACAAAAAATGCGCCACTTTGAATGAAAAAGTTTGGCAATTATTTTGTATTTGAGGTAAATGTTAATGCAAAATCCAAAATGGCGAAAAAACTAATTGCGACTTGATCCAATTGTTTCTGATACTTTTTCTTGCATTATCTTTTTGAATCGTCAAAAAACAGAGGGTGGACTTGGACTCACTAAAGTGATATCATTATTGCTCTGTTTCAAACATTGAAATTTGGCTGTTGTAAGTGAATATGAACGACCTTTATACTTTTTGGCAGACCCCTTACTTTTAAAGCAATCTGCAGTAATACTTGTTAGTAAGGCAAATCAAGAAACCTAAAAATAAAAATTACCCGTTCAATTTTTTTTACCAAACACAATAAGAATGGACAGAAATATACAATTTCACATAAATTTTGAAGAATCAATACTTGGTGAAAATTCACAAGGCATTCCTCCCTTTCCTTCACTGGTGTTTGTCTTTCCTTGCCATGTACTATTCCTGCAAATATAAATGCATTCTCATGTAACCACTACTAGTCTAAGTGAGCAGTAAGTGTTTAATTTGGAAGTTGCTTCACACAATTGATTTAGTGACTGTTATTCTGGCATGCCTGTCTATTCAGGCAATATTTGGCTACTACACACTTACAAGTGATATTTTTATTATACTGTTTCCAAAAACTTTAAACCTTTAGGAATGAATTGGACTTGTAGCCGACACATCCTCCACATAAATTACATCCAATCGGAGGACAATGACCCTTTTTTGCTAGTTTTAACTGTACAAAAGTGCTTCTACAACTGCATAAATCCATTTAGAACTGCACGTTAAAAAAGTCCTGGCACCCAGGGAATGTCTCTTCATAGCTCCATTTCACATCCTTCCTTCAAAAAGCGGCTCAAAACTCACTACTTCTCCTGGGCTTTCAAGCACATGGATCTCTAACTGGATCTTCCTCTGGCGGCTGACTGTTTGTGCCTCAGATTCACATCTCGGTGTGACCTTGCGCACGTTACAAATCTATTTAATAGTTGACTTATGGCCTTGGCGATGCCCCAGCACGCAGAAGCCGCTCATTTATGGAAGCTCTCCATCTTCCTCTGTTTTCCGCCTGATGCACAGCCTCCTGCATCGACAGCCCCATCTCCTGACAGTCCTCCTTAATCACGTCCCTCCATCGTTTCTTCGGTCTTCCTCTTTTTCTCCTTCCCTGTACCTCCCCATTGAAGGCTATCTTTGGATACCGGTTGTTTTCCATCCTGACCATGTGCCCAAAGTAGCGCAGTCGTCTGTTCTGTATTCTGCTCACTACTTCGTTCCGGATGTTTAATCTTTCGTATATAATCTCATTCCGTATTCTATCTCTTCTCGTAACTCCTTCTATCTTTCGTAGACAGGCCATCTCGAACACCCTTAATCGTTGTTTCTCGGTCTCCCTCAGTGTCCAGGTCTCGGAATTGTAGAGTAATGCACTTAACACCAACGTTTCATACAACTTGATTTTTGTGTCTCTGCTTATTTCCTTTGCGTTCCATATTTTCCCCAATGCCTGCCATATTCCTCTCGCTATTCCAATTCTTCTTTTCACGTCTTTCTCTGATCCTCCCTGCGTGCTGATGTTTCCCCCAAATAAACGAAACTATCCGCCGTTATTTAATAGTAATAAATAATAATAAAATTTAAACATTTCTCTCTTTCACTACTGGGCAACTGTGGGCTAATTCTACAAACTAAAATTAACAATAATGCTTAGACCATTCTTTGCTGGTTATGATAGAGCACACATTTTCACAGATAATTAATTTGGAGCACGATGGTGTAGAGGGTATGTTCACTGCCTTGCAGCCGAAGGGTCGCAGGTTCGAATCCACCTCAAGTCGCCGTGTAGGGACCTTGGGCAAGTCCTTCACTCGAAATGGCTCAGTGCTTCGGCGTGAAACTCCAATGCAGTGTCCGCTCTGTAGTTGGGAGCGCCTCTCAGTAGGGAGCTTGAAGAGGCGCTATAACACGTGCGCACACAAACAAACAGAAGTGTGTTTTACAACAGTGAGTCGTTGATTCATGCTAATTTACATGCCTTTCAGAACATGATCTCAAAGGCATCACAATTTTGCTCCTCAGATGCCAAGTTGAAATTCAACTGCGGAACAGTTAACCACTAGCAGACCAGTGTAACATATCAGAATTCCAGTTTGTTGCAATCGAATAACCTGGTCCGTAACTTCACTTTGCAGGCACCGTAGAAATTTGTGATTTTTACACGGTGTCCCAATTGAACTGATACCCTTTTTGTTTTGACGATATTCTTGTCAATTCTAAATGAAACTCTATTGAATTTCAGGGAGTGTAAGATGGACAAATAATCAGTGTCTCCTGAAACTTTTATGCAATTCTACGAACAGAGTCCGAAGTTATGCATGTTCAAATTTGGGCAAAGAAAATTGTAAGCTTCCAACATGCAAAAGATAGGAAATTATTGTTTGAAACTACACCTTACTATCTAAATAAATAAATATGACGTCATATTTCCGTCATTTCCATGATCGGGGACAATAACAAAAATGGTTGTCAGCAAATATGATTTGAGTTTAATTTTTAAAAATTAAGAGAAGAAAAACATTACGGTGCAAAAAGATTTTTAAAGAAATTTCCTAACAGAAACTGGTCCATCTCAGCCATATCAAACTTGCATACGTGACTTTGAACCAGTGACCACCTCAAACAGCGAATTGTGGAAGAATGAAATCGTTTCGATCAAGGGATTGTTGACAATGCAATCAATGAATGGCGAAAGCGCCCTAGAGCAGCACTCGAGCTAATGGAGGACATTTTGAACATCAGCTTTGAAGAACAGAAATTGTTGCAAACACTAATTTCCTATCTTTTACATGCTGAAAACTTACAATTTTCTTTGCCCAAATTTAACGTGCATAACTTCTGACTCCGTTCATAAAATTGGCAAACATTTTCAGGAAACACTGATAATTTATACAACTTACATTCGCTGAAATTTGATAGAGTTTCATTTAGAATTGAAAAGTATATCGCCAAAACAAAAAGGTATCAGTTCAATTGGGACACCGTGTATAATGAAATACCAATAATATCTTTGAATACGAACTTGATTTAGTGAAATGAACAAACAGCTCTACCAAGGATTACTTTTTAAAAGAGAGCATGAAGTCTACATGCTGAATTTGCTTACTTGCAATTATGGAAAGGAAAGATCACAATTCCAGAGCAGTAATGCCACTGCACAGCATATCATGACCACAGCAATGCTCATAGCCTTAGAATCATCTCCATTCATTGCTGGAAGAGCAGGTCCTGAACCTAGAGAAAATAAAAGCAGATGAAACCAATTGATTCACACTCCCTCAGTTTTAAAACAATGAGAATAAAATAAATTAATTAATCAATACAAATACGGCCCCAATACATTGCAAGCTAGATCATTATGTAAATGGCTGACAATTCCCCCTGTCACAGCTGCATGCGGCCACAGATTGTGAACCACTGCACTAGACTTTTAAAATATTTCATGTCCTGGATGTTCGCACATAGGGGTGACAGAGGGAACTTTCCCCACCCCCTGGAAAATTGTCATCCGTCTTTTAAGAACTACTTCTTGGTTTTCAACAAACTTCTTCACACCAACGAACAAATGATACTAATCATACACAAAGTTAACCTGAGAAAATTACATTTACAAACCTCAAAGAAAAATAGTCATGTTCTTAATTTCATGCTTTACATTTTTAACTGCAAAAAATTAAACCATAACCATTTTGTTTCCCGATCTTGAAAAAAATAGATAATTGCCAAGTAAATTTTTAAAAAATATATTTTTTAAATATTACAAGTTTTTCTTTATTATCTTACCAGTCCAGTCTTAACACTAATTAACAAGCTACCGTTGAAGGAGTTCCAACAGAATACCTTGTGAATATTCTTTAATGAAAACTATGCGTCTACCTCACTTGGCATCTTCCTCTCATTGCTTCTTCTATCCCATTCATTTAGCTCAATGAAACCTACAAAGTCATCGTAAATACGTATCCATACGAAAAAGTCACAGTCTTTAAAAGTTCAGTTAATTTGAAACAACAATGTACGATTTCTAAAAATATATATTACTTGGCCACACGTGTGAATATGTTGGGACGTTCCAAGCTGTTGCTGCACTCGGCTTGAAACGAAGCGTAAAATTAGTTGTTACTGAGATGTTGTACGCCATCAAGTTTCTTTGCAGCAACAGGGTGCTGGTCAAGAATTTGCTGCCGTGTAGTACTTTTACAGCAAAGCTTTCATTTACGTCTTTTCCATTCATCGTCCAATGCATCTCAGGCGGCCAGTCTCCATGGAACTCAATCACACATGATGCATTGATGAAGCTGGCATTGGAGTTGTCGACGCAGAACGGATCAGACTCTGGTGAACACCAACCAACCAACCAATCAATCAATCAATCAAAAATCAATCCATATTCTATTGTTCCAGCAAAAGAACAATACAATTCTAAATTGCATTTTAGGAACAGAAGAAAAAATACACCTTAGGGGACAATAGAAGGACCAAATGGGCCCAAGTCAAACTAAATAGGGTCCTTTAGGTAGCAAAATTTTTAAGTGAGTGATGTTACAGACACATGTACAAGCTGTCAGCTGATAATCCTGGCTTCAAAAAAACAGTAAAAAACGACAACAATCGTTGACCTAACAAAGTAACTTTTTGATGGTATTATGCATTGTCGCTGGGAATCGAGAAGGATAAGACACTGCAGCAAACAGCAACTAGGAGGAAATTAAACTACTTCGGCCACGTGATGAGATAAAACGGTTTGGAAAGAAATTAATGATGGCATGCAGAGAGGGAAGAAAAGGACGAGGAAGACCAAGAAAGAAATGGATGGATGAAATACACGAGAAGTCTGGTATGAGCTTGGAGACGCTAAGAGAGGCGACAAGAGAGAGGAAATACTGGAGAGGATACATCAAAACTATTGCCAGAGCTCCAAGAGCTGACGGCACCAGGTGACCAGATATGCATTGTCAACCATTCATAGGCATGCATACAGGTATGCATGCATACCTGTATGCCAACAGCAGCATTGATAACAAGCTGACACAAATTTGAATTTTGACGCAGATGACGTCATTATGACGTTGTTGTCTAAGGATGGAACTTTTATATCTTCACCAGTATTACATAGGTATGTCAGGATCAAAATGGTGGTTAAATTTAATAAATAAGTGAGCTTTCATTTACCTAAGCAGTAAAATACAAACCAAGCACAATGAACTCTGCTGAGGCGTTTTGGGTTGTGCCCGGCTCTACACATGTATATCGTCCCGCAGCTTCATCCAGTGCAGTGATTTTGATGTTGTACTCTCCAGGAGTGCCTGCAAGCAGCTCACAGAACGAGGCAAATCGTTGTGAGATCGAGTTACCACTGGAGACGATTTCTTTATCTTCTACGTCTTTTTTGGATCCAAGACTACGCCACCAAAGTAGTTGCCGGTTGTTCACATCAGTCTTACAGTGCATCGTCGTCTGCTCACCCTTCATGACCACACAGTTCTCAGGTAAAACTGTCAACTTCCCCATGACACCTGGAAAAAAAGTGTTGCTTTAATTCATTGTAAGTTTACATATTTAACATAGACACTGTCAAAGTGAATTTAATTTCGATATAGGCTTATATTCAGCCCCATGTCTACTAATATGCAGATAGATCCACCATTAAATTTTCATTCATGAATTCATTCAATGCCACTCATTCATTGAATCATTTGGACATTTATAAAGCGCTCCTTAAAGTAAAAAAAAACTAATTAGAGGCAAGATGCAACGAAGAAATGTACTAGAGTTTGAGTAGCAGTGGACGCAAGAGAACGGATGACAGTGCGAAGCTGACACAGCTGATAATAGCAGTCTCGTGCAAGACGGTGAAGTTAAGGAGCAAAAGTGAGTCCTTGGTCAAGTTGGACACCAGGTCATGAACCGTGGTTGCAAAGGTAAAGCCAGGAAATTCAGATGCAAGAGAAAATAGATCAAGCTTAGCAAGCTGCTGCCGTGTGCCCAACCAACTAAACTTTGTCTTAGAAGGGTTCAAGCATATGTAGTCTATAATTGGACGACATCCATGCCTTTAAAGCATCCAGAGTTCCGCTCATTATCCGAACTCAGGGTTGGTTGTACCAGTTGGCAATATTAGATGCGAGTACATGCTATAGTTGTCTAAGACCACAGCTCATAGGTCATTTTCCTGAATGACTGAGACAGAGGGGCTTATGAAGAGGTGGGGGTTGGGTGCATACTGCCCATCGTCCCAGAAATTGAACATGTTGCACTGATTAAAATAATTATTTGCATAGGCTAAATGAATTTGAAGACAATAGGTCTGGTCTACTCGTAAATAGAAGTTAGGATGATGATAGTTATCAGGGACATTAGCTCATTAGCCTAAAATAAAGAACTAATTTCTGACGTTTTAAATTACGCACCTAATAACCAACCTGAACTATGCGTACAATTTAGCAGGTATAGTCTTATTGTTTTAAAAAGCTTTGGGATATGCAAGGTGAGCACACTCTGCATACCTGCAAATACCCTTGTTTACAGGACTGAAAACACTAAGGCCTAAAAAATGTTGTGTTTCCGGTAACAGAGCTAAAAAATTGGGTGGGTAGGTAGGTCGGAAAATATTTTTATTTTGGTAAAATATTTTTATGCAGTGACTAACCGAAAAAGTATACCCCACTGGTCTTTTTTGCACAAAAGTACACGCTGCAACAAAGTATGTGTTCTAAGCAAGTATAAACTGCCTATTTCCCGACTGTCTGCACCTAAAACTGCTCTAGAAAACAGTCCTATTAATTTCATTTTGTTGACGTCTTTTCTGTTATGTCAATACAAATGTTTTTAAACAAATTTAAATTTTAAAAAAGAAGAAAATATTTTTTAAAAATTTTTAATAATTTTTTGTACAAAATTATTTGGGTCGCGGCAATAAAAAAGAGGGTCGGTCGGGTTACCGGAAACACACCATTTTTTTAGGCCTAAACACAAATATTTGTGAGGCGAGTGCATGATATATAAACACAACTACCCTCCACTACAGCTCTGATGGAGTCCACACAGGTGCTCGCCCTACTCTTAGTGCATTCCCGTTCCACTCCCTTCATTCGGCGGCTGAACAAAGTAATAATAATCTTCGTTTAATAGCTCAATCCAACACACCGCAGAATGACTACAAGTACAGGTTATACGAAATACGGCCCACTATAGCACGACACGCTAGTCGGCTTTACAGAGTGGGTTCGGCTTAACACTAATGGCCTAAGTGCTGGATCACTCCTGGTTCGGCCAAGCCAGAAGTGGGAGGGGCTATCTTATTTTCAGCAGAACCCGAGTCAAGCAACGCAACAGCAAAGCGCCAATGGCAGCTAACAGAAAATTCAAATAAATTTTTGCCCTGTGCGAGGCTTGAACCCGGGTCGCGTGGATGACTCTCAGTTTCACGACAAGCGCCTCTCTCAACTGAGCTACGGACCCACCCAAAGTCCATTTTGCTCGTGGCTTCTCACTGGTAGGACTCTCGACCTGGAATGGTCTCCCTTGACGCTCTGCTCCCTTACTAGAAATTATTCTCAGGCATTCAGCTCTAACCTAAGAGTATTATTTGGACATGTCATCCCCTGATGAGGTACTATACAAGTTCATTTAATGAATGAATGAACAAAGCATAGTTTTGAGCTTCATTATTTAAAAACACTTCAGTAAGGAGACCATGTGCTGACCCACATGGAGACCATTCCAAACTACTGGGCCAACCATGGAAAAGGCTAGATTTTGTACAGTTGGAGTTCATGCAAATGGGATTAAGAGCACCCCTTCTTTGCAGAGCAAGGGTGGGCGACATGCAATACACGAAGAGCAACAAAGCTCTTACGAGCACAGTGGGATACAACCCAGCTGAAATCAGCACATTGCTGACAAATGTCATGGTTTCAAGTTGCCTAGCTTGTTTAACTCACTATTTGCAGTGATCATTAAGTCAAACAAGCTGAGAGTTCAGAACTCTTGTGCTAAAACCATATTAAACTAATACATCCAAATATGAACATACCTGAGAGTGAGAGTATGTACCCTAAACAGATACACGTCAGAGCGAGTTCCATCCTTGCCAGAATCGAACTGGCACATTTTCGTTGGTGATACATCTTCCACAAAAACACTGTAAAATATAAAAAATATGTCAAAGTACATCACCAATATTACTTGGCTAGCAAGAAAGCCATAAGCTGACATCAAATTAAAATATCAAAGACATGGATGTATGCATTAATTGAATTTTGGTTTTCAACTTAAAACCAATGGTCTTCATAATGCCCCGACAAATAATCGACCGGTCACTTATTGATCCAAATTCAATTCATTGTAAACAGAAAAGAAATGGTTAGATTTTCAGGAAAGAAAAGGTAAATCTACATCAACACTGAAGGAACAGCTGTATTGGAGGAGTCTCTGCAAAACAAAGTCCTTTCAATAAGATCAAATGGAGGAATGGGCTATAAAGCATTGGTGACAGTACTGTACCATAGAGATCCTGCGTGGCCAAGTGGGTCGTAGCCCGCTCGCCGCGCCGGCGGCCCGGGTTCGATTCCCGGTCGGTCGGTTGATCAGAGATTAATTTCTCGGATCTTTACTGCGGGTGGCTCGGTCGCAATATAAACGTGGAGTGAGAGGTTGTACTCTGCCTCCGACTGTAAAGGCCCTTTGGTGGTTAGAACCAAGTCCGTAGCCCGGATTTTATTTTGGGGGGTGTTTTCAGTGGCGGCCAGGATTTAAGTTTTGGGAGGCTGAATTTCCTGAAAAATTTCCATTTTTAGCCCCCAAATTTTCTGATGACTTTTTTTTAGTCATCAACTTCAATTTTCAGACCGAAATTTAATCTATTATTTCGTTTCGGGGGTGTTTTCATGGCTTTTCCATGCTTTTTTGCATCACAAACGAAAAAAGGCAATGAATTTTGTTCTGCATTTTTCATTTCGGGGGGTGTTCAAACACCCAAAACACCCCCGTCTACGGCCTTGGTTAAAACTACTTTCCACGTACCATGGCTCATGCGTGACATTATTTATGGACGGTCTCTTTCATTGTGGTCAACAACGCATTAAACTGGCGAGAGTGAATTGGAAATTAGTCGAGTGTGTAGTAAAATAAAATTACGCAATTGAAATCCACTCACAGCTAGGCAGTTATACCAGAAAAGCATTTTTTTCTAGCTACTTTCATAATAACATACAAGGCAGAATAATATTATTATACCAGTGTAAAATGGCGTTTGGTGAATTTCGTTCCTGTTTCTCGAGTATTTGCAATTGTTTTGACATTTCGTCTGGCATCTTTAAACTTATTCCAAAAATCTCAAGAATATCGAACTTAGGCAGATACTGCTAGAAATTTGCATGCATTTCGAATCGAAATTCAAGCGGCAAATGTTTTAATATTCTGATTGTTGGCCGACATCCGAAATTGAGAATTTGAGACCACAATCTTCAACGCGTTTTTAGTCTACACGTTTCCGTTGAAGGATAGTCAGCATATAAATGATGGATCTCACTTTAATATTAAAACTGCAAGTATACTGACGCCATTATAGTGACTGTTTTACTCGGATCTCATAGCATAACATAATATTGTATTGAAACATTTAAAAAGCGCCGCAAGCAGGGTGAACCGTTCAGAAGCACTCCCAGTGAGCAAGGGTCCAGCTAGAGGCCCAAAAGAAGCAGTTTATAAGAAAAAGAGACCGCCATAGGCCTACAGAACTGTAGAGTGAACAGAAGGGGAAAGACCATCATAATAATTATAATTTAATATTATTATAATATTACTGTCAGTGCACGTATTATGTACTGTGTGCAAGCATAATTCATTAATTAATCATCTGAATAGCCCCCACTGCCGTCTACTATTCAGAGGCGCTCCTGACTCCAGCACGGGCTGAGTAGTTTTCATTTATTTGGAACACATAATAGGCCTAGGCTATGATATTACGGTGTAGGGCTATTATAGGGGTAGCCTATAACAAAATTAATGTAGGCTACTATAAAATTAATCTGCAAGAGTTTATACTCAGGATCGAACGCTCTCAGTCACGAATAAACAAAAAATCGAGCAGCTTGCAAACCTTAATTGGCAGTTTGACCACAAGAAGACCTAAAGAAAAGATTACATGAAAAATAAGTATATGAACTTTATCGAAAAACATACAAACGCACTGCAGAAAAGGGTGATAAAAAGTACTAGCCTAAATAGCAGCAAGACAATAATATGCGAGTTGTGGTTAAACCAAATATATCTTTGGTTAAATCAACCGTAGGCCTATAGATATTTTTTATTCATACCGTGTTAAACCGCGGATTAGGCCTATGTAGCTAAATTACATCATCATCTTAAAGTGAAAGTTGGATTAGTGAAAATTATTGTTTGCCTACACGGATGCTGGATTGATGTCCTTTGCTTTACATATTATCATAAGTTTTGGATCGATGAAACATTCTCGTTTGAATAGGAATAGGCTTATTGTTCATGCCAATTTAGGACCGAAAAAAACTACAGGACAATCTTAAGTTGTTCATATAATGTAAAGAGGCACTATATAAATCGCCGTAATGAATGTATAGGGCCTATTATAGGCCTGCATAAACGAGCGTAATTAAATATTAAGCAATTCTCGACGTCACTGAACATCCTCTGTCTGTCTCTGTGTCTCTGTTTCTGTATATGTGTCTCTCTCTGTCTCTGTCTGTCTGTGTATCTGCATGTCTCTCAGTCTCTGTATCTCTGTGTGTATCTTTGTGTGTATCTCTGTCTCTCTGTGTCCCTCTCCCTTCCCCCCCCCCCCCTCTCTCCTCTCTCTCTCTCTCTCTCTCTCTCTCTCTCTCTCTCTCTCTCTCTCTCTCTCCGTCTCTCTCCGTCTCTCTCCGTCTCTCTCCCTCCCTCTCCCTATCTCTCTCTCCCTCTCGCTCTCGCTCTCTCTCCCCCCACCCCTCTCTCTCTCCCTCTCCCTCTCTCTCTCTCTCTCTCTCATGCGGACACTATTGCAACGAAAATCTCACTAATGGTACGACATAAAAAGAAAATCTTATAAAATGTTGGATAATAAAGTGTGCATATGGCCTACATACGTTTTTGTTAAATCGATAAAGCTCTAACGTCTTTAAGCACCGGATTCTCGATTAAAGGTAGCCTAATACTGCCACGTAGCTAACAGGTTTTTGTAGCATTACAATATGTCGACGTGGCAGTCACGTGGTCCCATAAATAATAGTGAAAAGAGTGTACTTTAATATATGACGTCATAAAAGAAAATCTAATAAAAATTATTGTTCCCAAAACAATAATTATTGCAAGAGTCCCATGAGCGGACTTAGGGGGCGGGGCAGGAGAGGACGGTAGCCTGAAAAGTTTGGAGTGGAGGGAACGTAGGTGCTAATATCCCCGCAATATTTCAGAATTATCATTATAAATTATTTTCTACAGTGTTATCCACTGTTTATCCTTAATGAGCAATTTTGTTAAGATGAAAGATAAAAATGCTGCCATTACATTTTTCAAATTGAAAATATTTTAACCCCTTTAGCGTGTATTAAAATTTTCAATAACTCTCTTACAGTGTGTAATTTTTTCTCTAATTTTATTCTCTTTTTTTATATTGACCAAATGTTTTTTCTGGATATTATCGTGTTATTTTGTTTTAATAATATGGTCGCCGCCCCCCCCCCCCCCCCAAGACCCCAAGCCCATGCACTTTGACTGTACACTGCATGGGTAAAGACTGTTCGTGCAAATTTATTTAATATTTGTGACTTTCAAGATGTACCCAGTCGCGATCTCTATCGAAATATCAATTAATATTTCCCATGTTTATCACCAGAGGGCGCTGGTACTATTTTATATCATTGAGTATCAGTGGGGTCATTTTTTACCCCAATTCTCCAAATTGCTTTTTTTGAATACTTTCAATGGTATCCTTTGAAACAATTCATAATTATAATTTATAAATCCTTTCTATAGTATTATCTGAAAAAAATCTGTGTTAGATATACATTAGGCCAGGAAAGAGAACGAAACCAATGAGAACTTGTAACAGTCCTAATTCCTATGTCCGTTTCTTTACATACGCTGCGGACCTTGTGGCCCCTCTTATTGGCTAATGCTATTCATGGCGGAGTTTATCAGAGGCTAAGGGGACTCAATCCCGCCCCCATAAGGCCCAGATTCATTGTTTTTTACCATAAAAATGGTATCTTTTCCCATTGATTCGGGGAAAATGGCTCTTTCATGAACGAAACTTCAATGGAATGACTAAAAAGGTCATCAACTTTTTGGGGCCAGAAAATAGTATGGTTTTTGAGATTTCGCCTCGATGACTAAAAAAAAGGTCATCCACTTTTTTCGTCCGAGAAAGAAAAATTCTCGTTGCCGCTCGATCTGCACTAAGTCTCCGCTCCAACCAAAGCCCAAGTTTTTTTTAGCCCCCCCTCACCCCAAGAGCGGAAACCAAGGGTGACCGGCTGCGGTTAAACTCCTGTAAATGTAGTCCTATGGTCGTGGAAACGCTGGAGGCCTGGATGTTGCTAAACCTAAACAAGAAACAATGTAATAGGTCTATCTGTTTTGGGATCTGCCAGCAACAGTAACTGGCAAAAATAGACATGGAAGAAGCCTTAATGTTAGTTTCCTTGGGTTACTTAAAAAATTCTCACCCTTCGTGTGGGTCTGTGGAACCTTGCACATTACTCTGGAGTCTGCACTGCTACATTTTTATCAGCATAATAAATCATAAACTATGTCTATAGCCCTAGAAAACACGTTCTATTCTACTTTCAAGACTGTTATCTTTAGCCGGGGCTGGGTTAATTGGCAGCGTTTCTGAGTAGATACTCTTGAAGAGGCATTATATAAATATCCTAAATGAATTGAAATGAATAAAGCTGCTATATGATTGGTGACCGTTATAACCAGTTGCACCAGCTTAGGTGGTATGCTGCTCTCTCACATTTTTGTGCTGCCTCTTCGACACTAAAAATGAAAAAATAGGAATAGTCTGTGATTTTAACTAATTATTTAACTAACTGCATAATGCATATACTTCTTTATCATTGCTCAGTATTTCTTCGGCTTGGATGGGGGTGGGGTCCGGTAGAGTAATGGTTAACACGCTGGCCAAGAGTGCGAGAGGTAGCAAACTTTCTCGAGTCAGTTAAGCTACTTCCCTTGATTGAACAAGTTGAAGATGAGCGAAGAATCTTGAAAACGTTGAAAAGTACTTCCCTTGAACAAATTGGGAATGGCAATAGCCTTATGTGCTGATACATATGCACAAAATATCGCCATAAAATTCAGTATTCTCTTTTAAATGACAAACTGACTAGAATTTAACCGTGGTAACTAAAAGCAATTAGCAAATTAAAAATTAAATATTGAATGTGCTGTCCTAACTGTCATACAGTGAGATTATTCCAATCATTCGCCGCCTACTCCACCAATGGGAGCGTTGCACAATGAGTTATTAAATGTCTCCACAGTGTTCGATTCAATACTCATATTATTCCAATACTCTTCGCAAATAGCTACATACATAACATACATGAACATACATACACACGTACATACATACACAAACATACATTCATAGTTCACAAATATACATTGTATACACATCTACAATTCTACACATTAATTTTACGTAACACGGTAAATAAATTCATATAAAATGCTAATTACTTTAAAACATTTCTGTCATACAGCAAGGTATAAATGGTATAATTAATTCAAATGCATGACATAGTCGACAATTTAAAAAACATACAAAATTAACAATTGCAAAAAGGAACCACTGAAAAACAAGATCCAAACTTAAATCTAGTCCAAACAAAAAACTCTAAACAGCTGAACACTTCAATGAAATTCGGCGTGTGGTAAGCTATAAAGCACAGAGAACGATCAAATGTGCTTGATAAAACATTGGGATGAAATTCCTTTTGCCCTAGGTAGGCAAATCAAAGTCACGTGGTCGAGGTTTGGCTCATCACAGCAGCAGGTTGGCCGGGAGCAAAAATCTAGACTGAAATCTGGTGTGGATTTGAACTCCCAACCTCCAGATTCACAATTCAGCACTCCAATCACAATGCTATCAAGCACTGTTGAAAGTAGGGCTGTATTCAATATGAATAATGCACAAAACAACAACATTCAAAATTTCAAATGTAAGCAAAAAATTCAGTTTCATAAATTCAATACATCAGATACAAGTAAATGGTTAACTACATGAATTTCTGCATCCTTCCACCTGCCTTTGTATTGTATTTTATCTGACCATTTACAAAGCACTTCTCGCAGCAAGAGCCCTTTAGAAGCGCTCCCAGTGTACAGAAGTCGCATATTATGCAGCACGACCACTATTCGTATTTGGTCCGACCGTATATTGTTAGGCCAAATAATGAATAATAACCAATGTTAGGTACAATCCTAGTTGAAAGCACTGCTGACTACCACAGCCAATTACTAATACTGACAAGAATAGAAGAAATGCAAGTAATACAAGAAATGACATCAAAACCTAGAATAGGTAATAAAAAACATGGCAAAAAACATGCAGTTTTGGCATAAACAGTTTTGGCACAATAATTTTGGCAACACATGAAGCAGGAAGCACCAATGACTAAGCACAACTACAAGACAAGAACAGTCTTCAAGAAAAGGTAAGATATGTGAAGATAAGGCAAATAGAGTGCTAAAGGTAAAGTTGGGAAGGTACGGTTATAGAAGGCCATCACTGAAAAGTAGGTAATGTTATAACAACTCAAATATGTTAGGGCAATGTTATGACTAGGTGTGGTTGGTTTTAAAGACAGGGTAATCCATGAAGGAAATGTAAATTAATGCTAGTACTTAAAGACAAGGTAACTAATGAAGGTAATGTAAATCAAAGTACTTAAAGACAAGGTAACCCAGAAGACTAGAAGGCACGAGAGATTCTGATTAGGACAAAATGGATCCCAAGATCATTTCCAACGTAATTATAATAACACACAATAAACACACATCAAAATTCACATGATCTAACGTTATCTTTGATCATCAATATAAAGCAAAAAGCGTAGAAAGCAAATGCATCATGCACTTCAAAACAGATCTTAAAATGTAGATTAGTCTCGGTGGGACAAACGTTAATCGCAAAAAGTCGAAAGTGGTTCGAAATAAATTAAGAGATTTGCTCCAATTGCAGAAACTTTGACTTGAGTCTTGACGGTTCCAGTTTTGATTGACGGTTCCAGTTTTGATTGACGGTTCCAGTTTTGATTGACGGTTCCAGTTTTGATTGACGGTTCCAGTTTTGATTGACGGTTCCAGTTTTGAATGAGAGTTCCAGTTTTGATTGAAGGTTCCAGTCTTGAATGAGAGTTCCAGTTTTGATTGAAGGTTTCAGTCTTGAATGAGAGTTCCAGTTTTGATTGAAGGTTTCAGTCTTGAATGAGAGTTCCAGTTTTGATTGAAGGTTCCAGTCTTGAATGAGAGTTCCAGTTTTGATTGAAGGTTTCAGTCTTGAATGAGAGTTCCAGTTTTGATTGAAGGTTCCAGTCTTGAATGAGAGTTCCAGTTTTGATTGACGGTTCCATTTTTGATTGACGGTTCCAGTTTTGATTGACGGTTCCAGTTTTGATTGACGGTTCCAGTTTTGATTGACGGTTCCAGTTTTGATTGACGGTTCCAGTTTTGATTGAAGGTTCCAGTCTTGAATGAGAGTTCCAGTTTTGATTGACGGTTCCAGCTTTGATTGAAGGTCCCAGTTGATTCAAAGTTCCTGTCAATCTAGTGTTCCTGTCGACCGCTCTTCCGTCACAGCACAGCGCGATTCTTGAGCACGGCTTCGAGATCCATCCGCAGCATTTCTTGGTTGGCGAGCGAATCGAGTGGAACGATGGATCGAAGTTTGTACGCAACGTCTTTTGTCTTTCCGAAGTAGATGTCGTCGAGAGTGCTTCGGATTTTGTTTTCCATGTCCTTGGTGTGAAACAGAATAATTTTTATTAATAGAAAATTTAATATAATTATAATTGCTATCTCTTATTAATAACTACCAATTACCAATTAAATCGAAATTTAAGTAAGCAGAGAAAGTATGTTTTTTACTTAAACCAATTGGAAGAAGTTATAAATTTATCGAAATTATTTATTTCTGGTGTTATTATTATTATTACTATTATTATTATTGTTATTGTTATTTATTTTAATCAACAATGTGACTGCAGTTAGTAACTTTAAAAAAATACTATTATTTCTAGTGTTACAATTTTATTAACATTATTATTGTTATTATTATCATTATTATTTACTTTCATTGAACGTGAGTAAGTAATTTATCAAAAATTACTATTTATATTAATTACAATTATTATCAGTTATTATTATCAATTGTCCTGCCTGACTTGGAGAAGGTGCAACTGTTCCAATACTTTAAACACCAATGGAATGGAGCATATAAAAGATTTGGGGCAAGCAGAACGACAATGTTTCCGTTTACTGTTTTTGGGTGTCAATAAAAAGATTTTTAAAAGCCTCAAATGGATCGTGACACCATATGGAGCAGAAACATGGACTATGGGAAAATGTGCAGAACTACTAAGGAAACTTTCAGTTGTATTAATAATAAAATCAATACCAATGAAAATAATAACTCAACTGACCTCTACCATTTTGCCGATGTTTCCAATGTGTGAACTGTTGTCACTGATCGGAAAGTCAGATTCCATCTAGAAACAAACACAAATAAAGATTAGTATTAAATTTGTAATTATTCTGTAACAATATTTAACAACAGGAGAAGAACAACAACAAGAACCGGAAGAAGAGTTATATTTGATAGCAAAAGTTAATAGCAATAGTAAGTTAATAGCAACAGACAGTAGGAAAAGTCAACAGCAATAGCCAGTAGCAATAGTTAATAGCAATAGCTAAAACCAATAGCCAGCAACATATCAACAATAATTAGCAATACTTAATAGCGATAATTAATAGCAATAGCCACAAGCAAAACTAAATAGCAATAGAATTATCTTTTAGCAATACTTAACAGTGATAGTGTATAGTAATAGTTAAATAGTAACGGTTAATCATAATAGGTTTATTACATAGTGCTCAGTTCCTTAAGCCTAAGTAGGTCATCACAAAACAAGCCAATAAAATTGCTCAAAAGTAGGTCAGTTAACAGTTCTGTAATATAATATATGTGGTTTAATTTTTTACATGCTTATTATAGCAGTTCTTTAAGCCTAAGTAGGTCATCGAAAAAAGTAACCAATAAAATTGCTCAAAACTAGGTCATCAAAAAACCAATAAAATTGCTGAAAACTAGGTCATCACAAAATCAGGTCTCGTCCAAAATTAGATCCAACCTGTCTTGTAACTGATCCACCGAGATTCATCAGACCAGATCGCAGTTTATCCGTTTGCAGCCAAAGCATTGCAGTTGATGTCAGCTTGTAATGCGCAGAACGGCCGCTTGATTTCTCCTAAATCATAATTAATGGCTTAATTAATGATCCTGCATAACTCTACATTACACACCTTTTAAACGTTTTCATCGAATGCTATATATTCGCATGGGACACTTCAGCATCTTTAATCACTAAAGAAAATGACAAATAATTAAATTAATTAAAAATCTATTAATTATTAATTAATAATCCTAAGACACCTTTTAAACGTTTTCATCGGATGTTATATAAGCATAGGACACAGCGGCAATGTCTGACTCATCCATGATCTCTTTAGATTAAATAAGAACGACTGCCTGATTTCTCCTAAATGAAAATTTATAGATTAATTAATGATCCTGCTTAACTTCACCTTACACACCTTTTTAAACGTTCACAAACGATGTTAAATAAGCATAGAAAAAAGCAGAAATGTCACTTATCTTTAACCCTTCGTAAAAACGATAAAAGAATTTATTTATTAATGATAAGACAGTTGCTTAGACACCTTTTAAACGTTTACATCGAATATTATATAAAAATAACACGCATGAGCATCTTTAATCGCCAAAAAACAATTGATAGTCTTTAGACACCTGTTAAACGTTTTCATTGTATGTTATATAAGAATAGGACATAGCAGCAATGTCTGACTCATCCAGACCTACTTTTCTAAATAAGAACGACCACTTGATTTCTCCTAAAATGATAATTAATGGCCTTATTAATAATCCTGCTTAACCTCTTCTTATACACCTTTTAAACGATTTTATCGGATGCTATATAAGCACAGGACGCAGCAGCAATGTTTGACTCATATTTAATCCAATAATAATAAAATACTAAATAACTGTTCAACACTTCAATTCGGTGGCCCTTCGAGGCACATTAGCTGAGCACATGTAACAATAGCTATAACTTTTCTAGTTTATTGTATTTCCTGCTATTGATATGTTTTCTTGAAGATATTAAAAGATAATATTTTTAAAAATAATAATAATAATAATAATCTTTTCTTTAATGAAACGCCTACAAGACGCACTGCGCTTTACATTTACAAGTTATGCAGTAATCTTATTTAAACTTAACTACCAACTGAGCAGACAGCTTTGCAATTACAATGGCGCTAATAGCTGCCTACAAATCAAATCCTCCCAACGGGAGCTCGAACTTGATACGTCTCAAACTCTTGACCAGCGTGTTAACCATTACTCTACCGGGCCCCTTGAAATAATAAAAAAAAAACGGCCGCTTGATTTCTCCTAAATGATAATTAATGGCTTTATTAATAATCCTGCTTAACCTCATCTTATACACCTTTTAAACGTTTTCATCGGATACTATATAAACATAGGAAGCAGCAGCAATTCTGATTTACCCTTACTCTCTCCTAAAAAAACGATAAAGGAAATTAATTAATAATCCTGATCATTGGTATTAATATTAAAAATCGATGCTTGCGAAATGTGGATATGGAGGAAGGTATTAGGAACTTGACGGATTGAAAAAAGAACAAATGAATCCATAATTATTACAAGAGATCGGACAGTCAAGAGGGAATATGTCATTAAGACAAAGAGCGGCAAGGCAGAAAATGGCGTTCTTTGGACATGTGATGCGAGCAAACGGCTTGGAAAAGGAGATGATGCTGGCCTGAGGAAGAGAAAAAGGAAGAGAGGACGCCCAAGAAGGAGGTGGATGGAGAAAATACACGAGAGAACAAAGATGAACTTGGAGGAACTGAGAGACGCGACAGAAGATCGTAATACGTGGAGAAGGTTGATCACAGACACCTTTTAAAGCATTTTAACGGATATTATACAAGCATAGGACACAGCATCAATGTCTGACTCATCCGTAAGCTCTATTCCAGTGGTTCTTAACCAGTGTTCGACCGAACCCTGGGGTTCGGTGAGCCAGTGCCAGGGGTTCGGCAGAGGTCCTCTGAAATATATACATATTCAGTGAAAAATCATGTGCTGTTTTCATTTTATTTGTTGACTTTTATTTAAATATAAATTTTGTTTGAAATAGATTGCCTACCAAGCCCTACCTCATGAAAATCTGTTCCTCCTGTTAACCTTATTTAGTTATGTCTTACTGCACCTCCCGATAATTAACAACGGCTGCCAATTCCATCTTTCTGTAACGCAAGGTATTACTGATAGATATGTAATTTTCTTTGTTTTTCTGCAGAAATAGCATCGTACGACGTTTGCTGAAAGCAACTATTACCCTTTTCTTATGTAGGGGCCTACTTATACCACAGAGTATGTCGAGCAAAAAAGAAAAATTATTTTTCAAACTTGAAGGGTTCGGTGAGTGGTCATGGATTTCTCTTGGGGTTCGGCTCCCGTGAAAAGGTTAAGAACCACTGCTCTATTCAAAAACGATAAAGGAAAGGAATTTAATCAATAATCAACGTCCAGTCTAACTGGTTAGAACGCTTGCATCTTTTGGCGACCTACTAAAGCAGCAGCAGTGGTATTTATAGTTTAACGTCACTGTGTGATAACAAAGATCATTAGAAAGGCCTTCCTACTTTATTCAGGCTTGTACTGGCAATCGGGGCTGTCCCTTTGAATTTAAAAAGGTTAGATCCGGCCGAAAAAAGGCTAGAAAAAGCTAGATTGAGAATTTCTCAGAATATACATGGATTTTTCCGATTTGGGGTAAATTTCTGACCTTTTCCCCTCCTTTTCCTCATTAAAATTTCTGATGACTTTTTTTAGTCTTTTACTTCAAAATCTACACTTTTTGCTTCAAAATTTAAAAAAAATGACTTTTCACATCTTTTCTGTGTTTTTTTCAAATGAAAAAATCTAAGTTTATATTTCAAAAGTCGGAAAAACCGCCGTGAGAAAAAAGCTAGATCCTGACAACAACAAAAACCCATAAACCTAAACAAGACCGAAAAAGTAGATATAGGAGGAAAAAAGCTATGAGCGGCATCCCTCGAGCCTTTGAGACTATACGTTCTACTCTGCTCTTAAGACTGTTCGCTTTAGACGAGGTTGGGTCGGGAGCGCTTCTGAGTAGAACATTCTTGAAGAGGCGCTATATAAATGCCTGAAATGAATGAATGAATGAATGAATGAATGAATGGCAATGGCAAGGGCTCCCCTTGTAAAGTCGCAGATCATCTTCCGTTGAGCGCATTGAGATATAAATTGTTTGGCTTGAAACAATTTAAGGGTATCCTAATTGTCAACAAAGATGGATCCAGATTTGACGAGTGCCTATGACAACAGAGGACATGATTGCCCTCGGGAAAAAAATTGTTTGGCATAATACAGCACTTTTATCAACAAAAGTATAGTTTTCAGGACATAATTAATTCAGCTTAATCCCAGTGTTTAATCTAGTTTCCCTGCTTTGGGAGGGGGAATTTTTGGGACGGGAAACCACCGTTAAGGCAACCACTGAGCCCGGACATTTTTTCTGACGACCTTGTACACATCGTACATTTTATTCGGGGGAAACGCTGCATAACATTTCCCCCGAATAAATTACAAAACGTGATTAACACCTCAAGATTTTTTCTGAGGGAAAATGTCACTCTTGGGGGGGGGGGACTTCGCCCTCCAGAGACGTCTAGATTAAACACTGGCTTAATCCAGTACTTAACGACCGTGGGTTGATTTTTATACTGCATAGAGACCTTGAGCGATAAAATTCCTTAACCTTAGACACCTTTTAAAAGTTCTCAGCCAACGTTATAAAAGTATGGGGCGCAAGAACCGTATTCGCATTGTACCTAACAGAGGATAATAAAATAGTGCAGATAAGTTGGACACAAAAAACAACTAATGCAGAAGTATGAAGAAGACTTGACAGCAAATCAGATATGGTACAAACCATAATGAAAAGGAAACTGAAACTATTCAAACACATACAAAGAATGAGTGATGATAGAAAGATAAAGAGCATATTGACGGGAATCATGTAGGGATCGGGGAGAAGGGGAAGACCATGCAGAGAATGGTTGCAGGACATAGAAGAATGGTGTGGGATGAATGCGCAGGAACTGACACATCGGGCACAAGACAGGGAATCATGGGGAGGAAAATAGTCAAATGCGCATTGGACACCTACGGGCTGTTAGCCCATGGACAATCAGCTGCACAAGCGGTACTTATTGTTCCACGCTCACGGACGGCAATCAGACAGCGCCGTGCTTTCTCCGTGGCTGGCCCTGCGACCTGAAATGAGCTCCCTGTTATCCTTCGTCAAATACCTATTGGCCTTTCTACTTCTACTTCATTTCCTTCTCTTCTCAAGACTGTCTTATTCGACCGGGGTTGGACTGGGAGCGCTCCTGAGTAGTAACTTTGAAGGAGCGCTATATCAAATTCTTAGTAAATAAAAAAAAATTAAAAATGAAGAATAGCACACCTTTATAACGTTTTAATGCGGTTATCTAATTAATAAACAAGCGGCAACTCCTGTAGTTGTGTATTTTCATAACTTCCTTCACTCACAGTAGATCATATCATTCCATCAAATGCTACCATTATATCAGATAATGATAATTTATAAGAAAAGAATGGTCTTTAATAGATCAGTAAAATCGCAACACCTGTGTACAGATATGGTAATTATAAAACGTATGCAAATTATCATCTATAAAGCCAATTAAAAAGTCAACAGTTTTAAATAAATACAATGCAAGTATTGTTCTTACACTGCACTTTGGTTTACATGATATATTATGATATGGCATTTAAATCAGATAAAAACGATGTCACCCAACATGGCTACCAGAAGCACCTCCATAATGCCACCCGACAAAGGTTGCCATTATCCCATCCAGCATAGATCACCAGAGATCACCATTACGACACCTGACAAAGGTCAACAAGTGCACCACAGTGCCACCCCATCGGTGGTGTAGTGGTGGCGTCGTTGCCTTGGAGCCAGAAGGTTCGAGGTTCAAATCCACCTTGCCACGTAAGGACCCTGGGCAAGTCCCTGATTCACAATTGCTTAGCGCTTCGGTATGAAACTCCGATGCAGTGTCCGCTCAGCATTCGGGAGCGCTACTGAGTAGAGAGAGCTTGAAGGGGCGCTATAACAAGTGCACAGCACATACAGCACATACCAAGCCATAATACCACCCAAAAAAGGTTACCATAATGCCATTAAAGCACAGGTCACCACCTGACAAAGGTCGTCAATACCACCATAACATCACCCAACAAAGATCACCAAAAAATTCACCAAATGAAGCACTGGACCAACCTGAACTTCTACGACATGTATAGAATCCCAGCATCCAACGACCGATCTATTTCCTCCGTCGCTCACTTTCTTGATGAGAACAACTGCGGCAAATCCATGATCCAACTCCCAAGTGTAGACAGAGGACACACCTCCATCGAAATACCTAAAACAATAGACAAATAAGACAGGTATTTCAAGGTTTGTATGTGCACTTGTTATAGCGCCCCTTTAAGGTGCTACTCAGAAGCACTCCCGACAACAGTGCGGACACTGAATCGAGAAAAATATGATGCAGTGCGTTTGCAGGCTCCCGACTACAGCGTGGACACTGAATCGGAGTTTCACGCCAAAGCGCTGAGCAATTACATGTGAAGGATTTGCCCAAGGTCCCTACGCAGCGACTTAAGGTGGATTCGAACCTGCAATTCTAAAGTATAAAGTATATAAAGTATATACTTACTTACTTACTTGCTTATTACAAGGCTACAATGCATCACATTCGTTATCAACTTCAAGCTTACCTTTTCAAATTGGTCATTTGCCATGTTTGTATGTACACTTGTTATGGAGTTCCTTCAAGATTTCTACTCAGAAGTGCTCCCGACTACAGCACGGACACTGAATCGGAGTTTCGTGCGGAAGCGCTAAGCAATTGCATGTGATAGACTTGCCCAAGGTCCCCACAAGGCGGCATGAGGTGGATTCGAACCTGCAACCCTCCGGCTGCAAGGCAACGAACACACCCACTACACCACTGCGCCCCGAAACAATGTAATGTAAACTCGCTCAGCAACAATACACCTCCAAATTTCAGCAGGCGGCGACAGGGTGGAAGTGATTAAATTTAAAATTATATTAAATTATTTTTGAGTTTAGACACCTTCAACAACTATTAATTATTGCAGTATAAATACTGCACAGCACCCATAAGAATTAGCTTCCAAATGATCTTGTAACAACATCTCCTATTGACGGCGAAAGTACAAACAAATTATTATCATAGTCTCTGTTCCTTGGCAAATGCATGGGGCGGATACAAAAAATTTCGAAGGAGGGGGAACTAATTGGTCTGGGTGTGGTCTACGTTGGTCTTTGGGCGAAAAGCTGATTACCAGGTACCTTTTTTAGTTATTTGGTCCAAATCTCGGGGAAAAGATAACATTTTGCCCTCCCGATAAGCTGATGACCTTTTTTTGTCAACAAAATAACATGTGAAAAGTGACAACATGAATTAAGTAAATAGTCTCTTAACATGTTGGCCGCGAGAGACATGTCAGCACGTCCCAAATTGAGTCATTTAACACAGCAAATCAGCGGCCAACGTGTAAAGTCCGTACAAAAGTCTCACGCATTTCTTAAACTCACAACTCACACAACAAAGACGTTCTTACATTTCTCTGTAATGATCGAACGCCTCGTTTGCTTCGATCTCCATCGTTCTCATTCGTTCCGATGGAGTCGATCCTTCGTCGATCGCAGGATAATACGTATTGCTCCACGGAGACCTATGGAAAACAATGCAACTATTGTTATTATTATTACTATTATTATAAAAAACAATTAATAATTCTCAATCGACATTGTGGGGCGCGGTGGTGTAGTGGTGGCGTCGTTGCCTTGGAGCTGGAAGGTTCGAGGTTCGAATCTACCTCGTCGCGTAAGGACCCTTGGCAAGTCCTTCACTCACAATTGCTCAGCGCTTCAGCGTGAAACTCCGATGCGGTGTACGCTCTGTAGTCGAGAGTGCCTCTGAATAGGTAGTTTGAAGGGCCACTACAACAAGTGCAGATACAAAGAAACATCATTTCAAATATAAATTGTTATTACTATTATTACAACAAAGAATCAATTATCAATCTACATCATTTCAAACATAAATCGATGATTCAGGTGATTATTTAGTGACACCACACTCAACAGTTCATTTAAAGGGATCCAAAACCCAATTCTTTGACGATAGACATTTCTGACAGTTAATGGACAAATGCAACGTGTAAAAGAGGTGTGTATGGAAATGCTCTTCTAGTATTATTATTATTGCAGGTTATTATTATAAAGCAATAAAATAATAGTAAAAATAACAGAAGAGCATTTTCTTACACACCTCTTTTACACAAGGCATTTGTTCAATAATTAAAAGAAAAGTTCAACAGCTTCACTTCGAACCGGGTTGAACGCTCTAGTATTTAAATGATGATGTGAACTGTATGACTATAATTATAATGAGGCGATTGCTTTTTAAGCCAGTGTAGCAAAACAGAGTAGTGGTCAACAACCCCTTTGACTTTAGGCCAATTTTTTTCTTAGTTGGAGGACACGAGGGGCCACAAGGTTGAAATTTGTTTAAAAAGTTTAATTGCTAATTTTATACTTTTCTGACTTAGGATTTACCAAATGCGTATAAAATTGTTGAAATTGATTCAAAATATGTAGTGACACCGGACTCAATAGTTCACACTTCACAATACCCATTTCTTTCTGATACTTATTGTACAGATGCATTGCGTAAAAGAGGTGTATGTGGAAATGCTCTTCTAGTATTATTTTTATTATTGCAGGCTATTAAAACATTTGATAGGGACCACAAATGGGGGAGACAGAGATATTTTATCGCTAAAAGTAAATAACATCTCTACTACAGACCCGATAAAAATTGCGACGGAACTCAATAATTACTTTACAGGCATTGCACATTCCTTGGCTAAAAATATTCCAAATTCCAACACTACTTTTGAGCAATATATGATTCCCTCAAAAATGGACTCCTTTGGACTCACAGAAGTCTCAAAGGAGGAGCTGATCCTACTAAGCCATACTATTCATCCATCTCATGCCAAAGGAGTCGATGACATAGATCCTGCTATAGCTCTGCCAAGCCTACCCAATATCGTTCATCCACTAGTAGAAATTATAAACTGTTCCTTTAAAACTGGAATATACCCACAATCTCTGAAATTAGCTAAGGTAGTTCCAATTTTCAAAAAAGGGCCAAGAGACGAAGCCTGCAATTATCGCCCTATATCTGTTCTTCCTTTTTTCTCAAAATTTTTTGAAAAGGTCATGCATGAGCGCCTCAATAAGTATATTTCTAAGACCAACATTCTCTTCTCCTCTCAACATGGCTTTCAAGCTGGCCATTCAACATTCATGCCCTTAATAAATATGCAAGACAAAATTTCTGATGCTATGGATAAAAATCAATTCTCCATAGGAATTTTTCTAGACTTGGCTAAAGCCTTTGATACCATCAACCATGGCATACTGCTAAAAAAGCTGTCCATCTATGGCATTCGAAACACCCAGCTAAAATGGTTTGAAAGTTATTTAGAAAACAGAATGCAGCTAGTTAGCTGCAATGGTAGTAAATCACCTCTAAAAGAAATTAATTACGGAGTCCCACAAGGCTCTATCCTTGGCCCACTGCTGTTTATCTTATACATAAACGACCTGCCTAGTGTAGCTCCTGATCTATTTTTTCTATTGTTTGCAGACGACACTAATATTTTTAACTTTCATTCCTCACTTGAAGCATTAATTAATCATACTAACTCCGACCTAGAAAATATAGCAGAATGGTTTCGCTCTAATAAGTTAACTCTCAATCTCGATAAAACTAATTACATCATCTTTAGGTCACATAAAAAAGCACTTCCAACGTCTTATCCTAATTTATGTATTTTCGGTACACCTATCACTTTAGTGCAATCATCGAAATTTTTAGGAGTTTACGTAGACCAACACCTGTCCTGGAACGAACACATGTCGAATATCGCAACAAAAATAGCAAAAAATCTAGGAATTTTATCACGCATATCCAGAATTCTCCCACCACAGACCAGAACCTCACTCTATTATACACTCATACATCCATACATATCTTACTGTAACATTGTTTGGGCTTCTGCATATAAGTCAAACCTCTCGAAAATTCTTGTCCTCCAAAAAAGGGCAATACGATTTGTTGCAAAAATCCCTTATGGAGCCCACACGAAAGCAGAATTTTTAGGTCTAAAAATACTGCAACCAGATCAAATAAGGCAATTACAAATTGGAATATTTATGTATCGATATATCCATAATCAACTACCAGCTACCTATAAAGATTACTTCAAATTCAGAATTGATATTCAAGAGCGTGGCTTGAGAAATACTAACCCTTTCTATATTCCCTTTGCCCGCACTAATACAAGGCTTGCATCTATTAAATGTATTGGACCAAGAACATGGAATAGTATTCCTCTTGATATTCGCTCCCTGCCGTCTCTTCGTCTCTTTAAACGGGAGCTTTCTACCTTCATCCAACAAGGAATGTAGATCTCTACCAATCTGGGGAAATACTGTTAATTCACCTTCATACGGGAGTGTGCACTTGTTTTTCGTGTATATGACTGCACTGACTTTATTCCACTTTTCTAACTCACCTTTTGTTTTGTATTAGTATGCTAGTTAAGATATTTTGTTCATAAAGCTGCTTTATTTTTCCAATCGGCCGTGCTGAATTTTTCTAAACCAATTCTCCCAGATGGCCCTGGCTAGCGGGACCTTTGGCCCCTTTTGGGTCTCCTGTGCGATCCGACATAAGACATATATGATGTAGAATTACAGTATCTTTAAAGTTTGTGTTGGTTGCCGAATAATAAAAAAAAGTTAAATGTTATGTTATTATCATTATAATGCAGTGGTTCCCAACCCGTAGCCCTCGGGTCAAAAGTGGCCCGCCAGAGCTAAAAATATGGACCTCGTGTCTCAAAGGATTAACAAAAATATATGACAAAATTGACAATTTAGACAGGATAGAACACACAATTGTTTTCTAATACAAATTATTTGATTTTGACGTCCATAAATAACATCAACCATTCTATTTTGATTCAAATATAAAAAAATTTTATGCTTTTAGTTAAATAAATTTTAGCCTTGTGGCTCCCTAATGTCTTTGAACTAAGAAAAAGTGGCCCTCGTGTCTTCCAACTTAGAAAAAGTGGCCATCAGATCAAAAAGGTTGTGAACCACTGTTATAATGCAATAAATAATAATAAACCTAATAGAAGAGCATTTCCATACACAGTTACACACCTCTTTTACACGGTGCAATTGTCCAATAAGAATCGGAAAAGTTCAACATCTTTACTTGAAGGGAAACCCTCGTTTTTAGTTGAGCGTTGTGAACTGCCTGATTATCATGGTTGATGGATCCGATTTGACCAGGGTCTATGACAACAGAGGTCGTTACCCTGGGCAGAAATTTCCTCGGCATATTACAGCACAGTAAGCATTATTTTGCTGCCTGACTATAATTGAGGCGATTACTTTTATGCCGGTGTCACAACAGAATTCCCCCATAATAATCGTATCCACTTGATTTCACACATAAATCGGTGTTTTAAATCGATTGATATTATTAAGGATGATACTTTATTTAGTGACCCACACAGTTCATTTACACCATAACCAGAACCCACTTCTTTGACAAGGGACTTTTCTAATACTTAACGGACACATTCATTGTGTAAAAGAGGTGTATATGGAAATGTTTTTCTAGTATATTATTATTGCAGGTTATTATTATAAAGCAATAAAATAAGAGTAAAAATAACAGAAGAGCATTTTCTTACACACCTCTTTTACACAATGCATTTGTCCAATAAGTATTAGAAAAGTTCAACAGCTTTAACTGGGATGTCCTCTCTTTTAACTGAGTGTTGTAAATTGCCTGACTATTGAGACGATTACTTTTAGGCCGGTGTCACAAATAGAGTACCCCCTAATAATCGTATCAACTGCATTTCAGATATAAAATCGTTGAATAACAATCCATTGATATTATTAAGGATGACACTTTATTTATTTACTGACACAAGGCTCAATAGTTCTTTTTAAATGTAGTCCAGAATCCACTTCTATAACGACAGACTTTTCTGATACTTAACAAACAAGTGCGTCATGTAAAAGAGGTGTGTATTGAAATGCTCTTCTAGTATTATTGTTATTGCAGGTTATTATTATAAAGCAATATTTAAAACAATCAACCAAATAAGAAGAGCATTTCCATACACACCTCTTTTACACGATGCATTTGCCCAATAAGTATCAGAAGAGTTCAACATCTTTATTACGAGTTGCGCTATACACTCACGAATGTTGTGAACTGCTTGACTAAGTAAGTAAGTAAGTATATTCTCTATTTCATAACCAGCTGCCAAACAACACTCTGGTGAACAAGTACCACATATAAATTTAACACAAGACATAAAAATTTTTAAGACTAAACAAACTAATTAATATGTAAACAACATTCTAGTTATAAATGTCTTTCTCATTTGATTGTCTGCTCGTTGCAGTACCCGGTCATGGTGTCTGGGGCGCAGGTTATAACCCATTTGACTATAGAGGCGATAAATTTTATGTCGGTGTCACAAAATAGAGTATCCCCCAATAATAGAATCAACGTCATTTCAGATATAAATCTTTGATTAAGAATTGCACAAGAGAGAGATACGTGCAATAGTTTTAAGAGATAATAGCAAATAAATTAAAAACAAATAAATAAGAAAAACTAATATTGATGACGATAATTCACAATATATCACCTGCCATGTCGACATAGGTCAGGAGAAACCACATGACCTAATCATCACCTCATAAGTTCTACCAAACTTGAAGACTTCTGCTCTCTTCCCAATATCCAACTCAGCTAAATTGAGTTGGTTATCCACTGCTTGCACTTCGTCAGTGCCAGTCCCAAGTCTGGATAAAGGAGGAGGGCAACGCTAATCCTAATTCATTCATTCGGACATTTTACATAGCGCTCCTTCAAGTAAAGAAACTATTCAGAGGCGCTCCCGACTCCAGCGCGCCCAAAACGAACAGTTTTAAGTTTAGTAAGGAACGATCCTGGTAGAGTCCCAGGGTGTAGGCGTACCTCAAAAGGAAGGCCATTCCAGACCACCGGACCAACCACAGAAAAGCACGATTCTTCATGGTAGCAGTACGAGCAATAGGAACCAAGAGGACTCCCTTATCATTGTCATCACACAGTGTCGATAAACTAAAGCTACTTACTATTACGAAGGGCAAATTAAAATATTGACTATCACAGAAAGTTCATAGTTGGCTTATTAAGAACACTTTGTCATACGAAAATGTGATTATTCATTCACTCAAGAATTTATATAGCGCTTCTTTACAGGGACTACTCAGAAGCGCAGATTATTGTCACCCTCCTCCTTTAATGTTTTTTCATCATTAAATTTTGATTTATTGATTGATTGATATAGTATAAATTAATAATAGTAATAATAATAAACAATTAACAACGTATTTCCTGCCTGTATGAGTCGCCGTCGCGGTTGTAGTCGCAGAGCAGATAATCTCTGTTCGCCGATTTGTCGAACGCTACTTTCAGCGGTTGGTCTACAGAGGTCAGGAGGTCATCCTCGAGAGAAGGAATCTAAAAAAATGGGTCAGGTCATATAAAAGGTCACTCACACAGGAACAGCACAAAATACGTCACGACACTAAAAAAATTGATCAGGCATCTTAGCGACAGTTTCTTTGTATGCACACTTGTTATAGCGCCCCTTCAAGCTCTCCCTACTCAGAGGCGCTCCCGAATGCAGAGCGGACACTGCATCGGAGTTTCATGCTGAAGCGCTGAGCAATTGTGAGTGAAGGACTTGCCCAAGGTCCTTACGCGGCGAGGTGGATTCAAACCTCGAACCATCTGGCTTCAAGGCAACGACGCCACCACTATACCACCGCGCCCCACAGTTGGCAGGGCCAGGCTCTCCAGAAATACAAAAAGTAAGTTATATGCATGTAAAATATCTAAGTAAGTAAGTAAGTATATTCTTTAATATAACAAAACAGCACGCTGGTGAACAAGTACCGCAAATAAAATTCACATTTATAAGACATCAAAAACTATAAAGATTTAAACAAAGTAATTAGTACGTAGATCAAGTATCTTGGCATAATTAATCAGAAATTTAGACGAAGAAACAAATATCTGGCCAGTAGCCAGCAGGGCAGTCATCCTTATCGGAAACTTTTTCACTATCCATACCCTGGTAGTGTCAGTCCAAAGATTGGAGAAAGGAGTAGGGCAACTTCGCTATGACAGAGTGTTGCTAAACAGTCCTGAAAGGAAGGGACCTTGAAACAAGTTCTTAGTCTGTGCAAAAAATTGATGCCGGCGTAATTGCAGTATCGGGGACCGAGAATGTCCGTTAGGGTCAGGTTAGGCGTCGTGAGAGTCGATTAGAGTTAGTGCTAAGGTTAGTGTCGTCATTAGATACTAACCAAAAATATTTCCTATACTTCGGTCCTTTGGTCCCCGATACTGCAATTACGCCCTGATGCCTATCAACGATCCATGGCCATATATAAATATCAGATTACAGAACACAGATCGAGAATAGGTTTCAATACCAGATCGATGAGATTGCAGAGATTTTTCTCGATCTGTTGCGGTGGCAGACGTCGCATCAGATCAAGCGCGCTGTCCAGTTGACTCTGCATGACTCGGCTGCAAACAAAAATAACCAGGTAAACGTCCAGACTAGCTGCCCGTACTCCAAACAATATGGCTGCCAACGAATGCATAAAAATTAGAGCGCGACCATCGACGACATTGTTCATCAATTCAGCTTCAATTTCAGCAGAATGACTGCATTAACCCTAAAACTAACCCTAACCGATCTTAACGACGCATAACCTGAGCCCTAACCGACCCTCACGCGCTCTAATTTTATTACCAGTAACCAATCTATCTAAATAACCCACTGGTTTTTATTGACTTCAAAACTATTTCAAATGTCAACAGGTCAAAAGTTAATTAACTCCAGTACAGGCGCTAAAGAAATACGAAAAAGTTGTTGGCAATGTTGCGCATTATATCGCTAGAATTCGCTTACCGTATCTATTTTATTTGAACCGGTTGTAATAAATCAATTTAAAAGTCGGTTTTACGAATTTATAAGAGAAAACGAAAAAAATATTTAGCATGAGAGCGATAAATTAATTAAACCGGATGTCGACCACCTTGTAAGATGCTCCGTTGTCTGCTCTGCTGTTGCTCTGAGGTTCTGATCTGCATCATTGACCCAATTTCAAATTGGAACTAAGTATAATTATTATTTTCTTTAAATTAGCACTGCTTCGCCCTTCCATCAAATACATCATCACTAACATTTGCAAATAATTCTATCCCATAGCCATAAATTGCGGTTCCGCTTCTTTGGAACAAACTTCCGCCAGCACTATAGAAACTACGACTAGCATTATTTTGCAAACCATCATACTGACTTATCAAAAACCCACCTCTAGCTTGGCTATGGACCTGTCCCCACAGATTTTTCACTCCAAATTGAAAACATTGCTTTTACACAAATTCTTCTCCTTATTCTTCTACTTCTCTTACCTGCCACGCCGTTTCAACTCTAAACATCATCCACCATGATAGCCGACTGTCTAACGTCTCACCAGACTCTCTGAATCTTGACCTCTGACTATCGACTTCGTTTTGATTGAGCGTCTGCCAATAATATTTACAGGCGCTGGTTCCCACGGCACGGCTTTTGTGGGCGCTTTAAATAGAAATGTGGAGTTAACGATTAATTAGTAGGCCTTACATTCGGCAGATGGCATTAGCAGTAAAACTCAATGAACGTCTTGCATGGCTGCCAGTCAGCAGTTATTATACCTATGAATTATGAAACTGAAATAAATATTATTACATTGTATCTGACCACTTATAAAGTGCTACTCACAGCAAGAGCCTGTCAGAAGTGCAGTTTGTCTTTAAGTGCAAATCCTAGAGGATCACAGTATATTTACCTATTCGTAACAGTAATATTATTGAAATGTTCAGTCATTCATTAAATGAACTTGTTTAGTACTTCTTCAAAGGGACTACAACTCAGAGGCACTCCCAACTTCAGCACGGCCAAAGAAAATTGTCATGAGATGAAAGAGGAATGCCTGAAGAGTTCTAGAAAGGGAGTGGAGAGGCCATTCCATGTCGAGAATCATACCTTCAAGAAGTCATAGTTGTGAATAGAGGAGGCACCGACCATGAGCAGATAAAAATATGATCGCATGAGAGGAAAAAGATGCAATGAAGCTTTGCTCAAGCAAGATGTGTTCGTTCACTGTTGACAACTTCTCACAATAACAACAACCAAACACAGCACTCCCAATAATCCAACAAAAATCGCCATCTTTATTCAACTCATCAGAAAAAAGCCGCAACCAAAACACATCTCACACGATAATTCCACATCATCATTTATTATTCCACAGCGTCATTTCCAACCTCGCAACAAACCTTCAAATCCACCGTATACACATCATTTCTCAAAATCTCTCTAAAGTCCTAAGCTCCACAAAAAACGCAAAAACCGTCTATTCCTCTCCAAATCCTCTCTCCATCCACGTTCCCAAATCCTCTACTTCATTCCCGTTTCATCTCCAAGCGATTCCGCCGCTTCACGTGAGGTGAACGTAGCTTTCTCGTGGACCGGCGTGTAGTACCATTGCTTCGAGTCGTAGCGGTAGCTTGGGGCGTCGATCAAATGCTTGACCTTCGACTCGAGCTTTCTGCAAAGAAAACAACAAACGATTTAACCGTCAATTTTTAATTAATTAATTAATTAATTAATGCATTCATTCCTTTATTTATTAATTAATTAATTCATCCATTCATTCCTTCATTCATGCATTCCTCCATTCATTAATTCATGCATTAATTAATTAATTCATTAATGCAATCATTCGTTCATGCATTCATTAAATTTTCTTTTTTGTTTAATCAGCATTTCAGGCTGGCAGAACGCAGCCTGTTACATATATTATTACTATATTATTATGTTACATATGGGGCGGGGGTGGTGTGGTGGTGGCGTCGTTGCCTTGATCGGAAGGTTCGAGGTTCGAATCCACCTCGCCGTGTAAGGACCTTGGGCAAGTTCTTCACTCACAAATGCTCAGCGTTTCGGCGTGAAACTCTGATGCAGTGTCCGCTCTGCATTTGGCAGCACCTCTGAGTATAGTGAGCTTGAAAGGGCGCTATAACAAGTGCACATACAAACAAAGACATAATTATGGCTTGCTTGTGGAATGACCTCACTCCTACTATCCGTAGTAAGATCTTATCCATTCATTCATTCATTCATTTAGAGCATTTATATGGCGCCCCTTCAAGAAACTACTCAGAGGCGCTTATCGGGGGTGTCATCATCAGCATTTCGCTGCTCGAAGTCTTTCGCATTTCCATGGGGCCGTCACGCTGAGAGCAACTCTGAATAGCTAGCCTGTAAGAGGCACTTTTAAATGCTAACATACAACAGGTTACAATTAGTGTTTTTAAGAGTCACCAATGATCACTAGTAAACAATAAAACAATAATTATTCTAGAAATGACAGATTAATTTATCTGCTAATTGCAACGTGCTTCATGCATTTACAAATGGCTCGTCTAAGCTATACTTTTGGGTTCCTTAGCCAAGGAAATACAGACCAAGGTCCTGGTAACCATCGAACCCAAGTAATTTGACTTGGTTACTATGGAAACGAACAACTAAACTAGGCAATGGTCTAACCATGGCAACCAGAGGATGTCAATGTAAATGCTTTGAATTGTAAACAAGTTACAAATCAACTGTTAATTAATTAAGTCGTTGAAAATGTCGGAAATACCTCAGTTGGATCTTTTCCTGTTCGAGGGCGACAAAGTGAAGATGTCTTTCGTAGATCTTCTCTTGCTGTTCGACGAGATAGCGTGAGATGAAGCGCGAAATGGGATGCTACGATGCGAGAACAAAACAATAGACATAAATATATATATCCATTGTCGCTAATATCATCATACTTATTCTTGTTCTCGTCAGTGTCAGAAGCATTATTACAGTATTACTATTATGGTCATTATTATTAATTATTATTATCATTATTATTAATTATTATTATTATTATTATCATTACTATTAATTATTATCATTATCGTGATTATTATCATCATCATAATTATTGGCACTGTTGTCATCATTATCATTGTTATTATTATTATTATTCAATCACTATTATTGTCATTATCATGATCCTCATAATCATCACATCTGCATCATTCTCATCTATCATTATTATCAGCGGTAGCCATTATAATTAAATACTATTATCATCATTGCAATTATGCTAACCAGTCAGTCGGCAATTCAGTTATCCTTTGTCTTTTTGGCAGACTGACCATGAGACTAAAAAATGCATCACACAAATCTAAGATGCTGACCTTGTAGTATTCCCAGTGCTTCGGTTCATAGTCTTCTGGGATGTCAGCCAGCTCAGCAGGACCTGACAATCAATCAATCAATCAACCAATCAAATAAATAATCATTCAAAGAATCAACCAATCAATCAATCAATCAAAGAATCTATCAATCATTCAGTATTAATCCATTCATTTGTCATTCAAAAACTCAACCAACCATTCACCCATCCATCCAGCCACTTATTCATCCATACATTCTTAATTTCTGAAATTTTGCTCATTTATTAGAACATACTTTCTACTAGGTTATACTGTCATAGCTTGCACAGTGTTTGAAAACATAAAATTTCATTTCATCCACCATTTCCAATGCATAGGCCGCCGTGCACTGTGCTCTGTTGTCAGGGCCGGATTTAGGCATGTTCAACATGTTCGGCCGAACAGGGACCCCCACACTTTATGGGCCCCCGCAAATGTGTGGAAAAAAATGTTTAGGAGCAAATTTCGACCAAACGACTATTTTCCCAAAAATGTCGCCAGATGAATAAAAGAAGAAGAATATCCGCAAAAATTTCCCGAACAGGGCCCCCACAAATTTCCCGAACAGGGCCCCGACATTGCTTAATCCGGCCCTGTCTGTTGTCCATGGTGACTTAATGAGCAACAATGCAGAGGCGTTCGTTCTCTGTGGTTGGTCCAACAACCTGGAATGGACTTCTCTTTACTATGCGACACCTCCCAAGCTGACATTCGCAATTTCAAAAACTGTTGAAGACTGGATTTTTCCGCTTGATCTCGGCCGGGAGAGCCACAGAGTAGACATATTGAAAAGGTGCTATATAAATTCTGATTGATTCATTGAGTTCCACATCCATACTTAACCATCTAGACTTACCCAGCCATACTTAACCATCCATACTTACCCGGCCATACTTAACCATCCATACTTACCCAGCCATACTTAACCATCCATACTTACCCAGCCACACTTAACCATCCATACTTACCCAGCCATACTTAACCATCCATACTTACCGATGAAAAGATTTGTCGCTCCAATGATACCCACAATCGGAATAGCGCCCAACAGAACGTAGAAATGCTAAACAAAAGACAACGATAACTGTATATGCAATGTTAAAAAATGTTTTAAAATGGCTAACATGTCTACAAAGCTCACCTTAATGCACCCAACACAAGGTAATCGCAAACAATTGCACACACTCACACATACACGGTACTTAATTCTTGTTTGCAAGTGTACAAGTTTGCTATAGCGCCCATTCAAAATCTCTACTCAGAGGTGCTTCCGACGACAGTGAGGACACTGCATCAAAGTTTCAGAACTTTGCGAGTGAAGGACTTGCTCAAGGTCCATACGCGGTGACTAGAGATGGATTAAAACCTGCAACTTTCCGGCTGCAGGGCAACGAACATTCTCCATATATACCACCGTGCTGTATATAATATATATCCTCGTAATGAATGAAAGTCTTAAGTCTACAACTCTACAAAAAAAGAAAAACTTGACTGCTGTAACTCACCGCATGGTCCTTGAACTTTCGCCACTCGAAGCTCGTTGGCACCATGTCGATCGTTTTCTTGTGGCCTCCCATCTGACGAACCGGACCTGAAACCAGAATCACTTCAAGATCATTCTAATCAAATATTTATATAGCCCCGCTCAAAAAATTTAAAGAACTCAGAGGTACTATCTGAGCTAACCCATATGATATCACGTGTTCCTGAGAAGTAAAAAAACATAATTATAATTATGTCAGTTCAAAAGCAGAACACTATGTACAGAAACTGAGAGTCATCCGTGGTGGCCCCTGCGAACGTGTAAATAAATATAGCCAACCAAAATTAATTACATTCAACATTTGGAATATTTTATTTATTTCAGAAATGTGTATAGCGCCTCTTCAAGGAAGGCTACCCAGAAGCGCTCCCAGCCCAAACACGGCTACAAAAAATTTAAAAAAAACAGGAATACATGCTGTATGTATGTACATATAAGGTAACATGCGTGTGTCTGCACTTTGAGAGAGTGGACCTTAACCTCCTCATAAGCGCAGAAATTGGTAAACATGTATTTTAGCGTTATTAATTATTTTAACGTTTATAACGACACAAAAAGCGCCGTAAATTATTCCTAATGACTTGCAAAGGTCTAACTCATCTAACAGCACACTTAAAATTTCGTAAGAATACGAATATTCACAGAAAATACGTTTTAAAAATGTCGCATTTCCCATGCGAAATCGACGTTCGAATCGCCATTGAACCACAACATCTAACCGGAAGTTGGGGTACGCGCCAAACCATCGACGTATATGCGACTATAAATAACGTGTACGTAGGCCTACGTCAAGACTTTGGTCCTAAGTTAAAAATGAGAAATGGAAGCTGGATGAAGGTATTTGTAGATGTGAAATAGAAGCCGAATTGATGGGAAAAAACGCTTAAGAAATCGAAGCTGGATGAGGGTATTTCTATATCTGAAAGAGAAGCTGGGTTGACGAAAATAACGGGCAGAAATAGAAGCTGGGGTAATAAAAATAATCAAGCTAAAATTGGAGCTGGATTGATAAAAATAGTTATTATTGCAACAGAAGTTGGATTCATAAAACAACTGAAGCAATTGAAAAAGGTGGACTTTTACTTACTTATTTATTACGGTAATTTTTGCTTGCCGCGCGCCACTTCCGGAAAGGGTTGCAATTGAACAACAACTTCGATCGGCGGTTTGTTACGACAAAATATTAAAAAATTTAGGTGGAAATCCTTCTTTTTAAGATATTCGAAGTATAATAATACATCACTTTGGCAATAGCACGTTGACAGAAATATTTTTAGACGCTTTTTGTGCCATTATAAGCGTTAAAATAATTAATTACGCTAAAATACATGTTTACCCAGAAATTTTGTTCCACATTTCCCAAACAATCCACAGCGCCCCTGCAACTGAGCTTTAATGAGTACACCGACCGTACAATCTCATTATCGCGAGAGGACTGGCCTCACGTCCTCACACGCCGAGACCAAGAAAGTGACGTTGCTAACACTTCATACACATTACTGTCTTACTGCTAGATATAATACAATCATACTCACTTCATCTTTTCCTGCTTATTAGACCTAGCTGAGGAAAAAATTATATTTAAACATCCGTTCGTCTGTCCTTGAGCGGGTAAACTCAAGGTAGCCCGGCTATAAATGCGAACAGAGAGCTCTAATACTCGCGAAAATGGCGAAAATATCTTGAACAAACCTCTGGCGGCCAGGCAGGCGCGGCCGATTCTGCCCGAGACAAGACCGGCAGACGTGCCAAGCCGGAAAAGCGGAGAAGCCGTTCCAAAAACACTCATTCCGGCCATCTTTGACTTTGGCAACACAGCTCCTCCTCATTTGGTAGTTTCGTAAACACAGTAATCTCAGGTAGTGTCTTTTATAGCGCTTTTTTTATTTCCGAGCAATAAATTTTGTAAATACAATTATTTACAATATAATACAATTTATTATTTATAACACGCGTTAACAAGACAAGTCTTGCCCAATAGCGTGCAATAATAATTTTAAATAAAATGTTATATAAATTATAAAGCGCCACTCGAAAGTCAAGTGTAGAGCACCAGCCTATTTTCGAGCGCTGCGTCAGAAAGGTCCGAGTCTGTTTCCGAGCGGTCTAAATCTAATTTCTAAAGTGTCACTCAAAAGCCAAGCGCGGGACACCGGCTTATTCACGAACCTGTTTGTGGAATTTATCAAGGTCAAAAACCTATTAGAATTTTGGCCACTCCGAGTTTTATCTGGATGTGTAGGCCGATTAGACAATAAGTTGGTCCTGGGAGTCTGGGACTAAAATAATGTCTTTAAGTTTTAGCCTAGGTTGTAACCAGCTAGATCCTACAATGTTTGATTGGCTTACGAGAGAAGGTTCGTCTATTTCGTTCTATTCAGGGCGAAATTTGCAGCCGTTTAATACGAAACTTCTTCACTTCAACTCTGGCTTCCCTGCTCGTATTATACTTTCAAAATTTCCCTTATGATGTTTCATATCCACTACGGAACCTCCTCATCCTACGCCATGTTCTGCCTCAAAGTCCAGAGGTTTTCGTTCGTCCACGCGAAGTGATTTTTTTCTTTCTCAATCTCAGGACCTAAAGAATGGAACTGTCTTCCGACCTAGCCTATTGCAGAGTTTAAATCAAAGTTAAAAACTCATTTTTTCAATGCATTTTTAGTGAAGCGCGCTTTTGTGCAAGACTTGTTTTTGTTAAAGTGCAGTATAACTCCCTGATGAATGTAGACTTTGAAAGAAAAGGTCTTGACTGTATAAAAAATGAAGACACGTGCAAATGTAAGATTTCATTGAATAGTCAGCAAGTCTGCACGAACTACATGCATCGAGTTAGCCTAATAATTATTAAAAATTAATACACCAACATGAATAATTAACGAAGCACACGAATATTTAATTAACTACACATATGAATAATTAACGAGCTGACTTTGATATAAGCTTATGTAAATTACAATTCGTCCTATCGATGCCTACAATACAGCTGATCTAGTGATCTTATTATTATTATTGTCATAAATACACTTTAACCCTCATGCGACCAACATATTTTAGGCCTACTCCTTAATATGACCAACTGGGGTCCCGTGGGACCCCAATTATAGTCGATAACACGTTCAGTGCTTTATTCGCTTGTTGAAACTTCATTTTATGTTGCTATAGTTCAAGTTATGGCAGTTTATTGTTTTTTTAATGTGTACTTGTTATAGCGCCCATAATAATAACTACTCAGAAGCGCTCCCGACTACTGCGCGGACACTGAATCGGAGTTTCACGTTGAAGCGCTGAGCAAAAGCTCCCTACTTAATTTTTGTAATTAATTAATTGTAATTGTAATTGAACATTTTTATAGCGCCGCTCACAGAGTCAGTGACGACTCTACTCAGAGGCGCTCTACACTGAGCGATTTTGGGGGTATTTTTTACCATCTAATAATATAATCGTCTAGATTAATGCTCTACTCAACGTCAATTGAAACTACTCAGAAGCGCTCCCGACTACTGCGCGGACACTGAATCGGAGTTTCACGTCGAAGCGCTGAGCAAAAGCTCCCTCCACTGAGCGATGTTTCTTGGGGTATTTATTACCTTCTAATAATAATCGGCCATATTAGTAATGCTCTACTCAGCGTCAATTGAAACTACTCAGAAGCGCTCCCGACTACTGCGCGAACACTGAATCGGAGTTTCACGTCGAAGTTGACCCTGGCTGCCGGGATTGAATTTCTACACCACAGTTCTTTATCACAGCTCTGATTGGTGCTTAGTTTGTATGACTCACTGCTTGCTATGCCATGTGAGGTGTTACCATGTCATATCCAATTACTGTCAAAAAGGTACGTCGACGCCATGTTTCCCAAGTTTCCAAAGTTTCCCAAGTTTCCCAAGTTGCCCAAGTTTCCCAAGTTTCCGAAGTTTCCGAAGTTTCCCAAATTTCCAAAGTTTCCCAAGTTTCCCAAGTTTTCGAAGTTTCCAAAGTTTCCCAGGTTTCCCAAGTTTTCCAAGTTTCCAAAGTTTCCCAAGTTTCCCAAGTTTCCCAAGTTTCCCAAGTTTTTCCAAAGTGTTTCCAAAGTGTTTCCAAAGTGTTTCCAAAGTGTTTCCAAAGTTTCCCAAGTTTCCCAAGTTTCCCAAGTTTCCCAAATTTCCCAAATTTCCCGAGTTTCCCAAGTTTCCCAAGTTTCCCATGTTTCCCATGTTTCCAAAGTATCCAAAGTTTGCAAAGTTTCGCAAGTTTCCAAAGTTTCCCAAGTTTTCCAAGTTTCCCAAGTTTCCAAAGTATCCAAAGTTTCCCAAGTTTCCCAAGTTTCCAAATTTTTCCAAGTTTCCCAAGTTTCCAAAGTTTCCGAAGTTTCCAAAGTTTCCAAAGTTTTCCAGGTTTCCAAGTTTCCAAAGTTTCCCAAAGTTTCCAAAGTTTCCCAACTTTCCCAAGTTTCCCATGTTTCCCTGGTTTTCCAAAGTTTCCCAAATTTCCCAAGTTTCCCAAGTTTCCCAAGTTTTCCAAGTGTTTCCCAAGATTCCAAAGTTTCCCAAGTTTCCCAAGTTTCCCAAGTTTCCCAAAGTTTCCCAAGTTTCCCAAGTTTCCCAAGTTTCCCAAGTTTCCCAAAATTCCCAAGTTTCCCAAGTTTCCCATGTTTCCCAAGTATCCAAAGTTTGCAAAGTTTCGCAAGTTTCCCAAGTTTCACAAGTTTCCCAAGTTTCCCAAGTTTCCCAAGTTTCCCAAATTTCCCAAATTTCCCGAGTTTCCCAAGTTTCCCATGTTTCCCATGTTTCCCAAGTATCCAAAGTTTGCAAAGTTTCGCAAGTTTCCGAAGTTTCCGAAGTTTCCCAAGTTTTCCAAGTTTTCCAAGTTTCTCAAGTTTCCAAAGTATCCAAAGTTTCCCAAGTTTCCAAAATTTTCCAAGTTTCCCAAGTTTCCCAAGTTTCCAAAGTTTCCGAAGTTTCCAAAGTTTCCAAAGTTTCCAAAGTTTCCCAGGTTTCCAAGTTTCCAAAGTTTCCCAAAGTTTCCAAAGTTTCCCAACTTTCCCAAGTTTCCCAAGTTTCCCATGTTTCCCTGGTTTTCCAAAGTTTCCAAAGTTTCCCAAATTTCCCAAGTTTCCCAAGTTTCCAAAGTTTCCAAAGTGTTTCCCAAGTTACCCAAGTTTCCCAAAGTTTCCCAAGTTTCTCAAGTGTCCAAAGTTTCCCAAGTTTTTCAAATTTCCCAAGTTTCCCAAGTTTCCAAAGTTTCCCAAATTTCCCAAGTTTCCAAAGTTTCCCAAGTTTCCCAAATTTTCCAAATTTCCCAAGTTTCCCAAGTTTCCCAAGTTTCCCATGTTTCCCAAGTATCCAAAGTTTGCAAAGTTTCGCAAGTTTCCCAAGTTTCCCAAGTTTTCCAAGTTTCCCAAGTTTCCCAAGTTTCCAAAGTTACCAAAGTTTCCGAAGTTTCCAAAGTGTCCAAATTTTCCTAAGTTTCCCAAGTTTCCCAAGTTTCCAAAGTTTCCGAAGTTTCCAAATTTTCCAAAGTTTCCAAAGTTTCCCAGGTTTCCAAGTTTCCAAAGTTTCCCAAAGTTTCCCAACTTTCCCAAGTTTCCCAAGTTTCCCAAGTTCTCCAAGTTTCCCAAGTTGCCCAAGTTGCCCAAGTTTCTCAAGTTTCCCAAGTTTCCCAAGTTTCCAAAGTTTCTAAAGTTTCCCAAGTTTCCCTTTTTTTCCAAGTTTTCCAAGTTTCCGAAGTTTCCCAAGTTTCCAAAGTTCCCCAAGTTTCCGAAGTTTCCAAAGTGTCCAAATTTTCCCAAGTTTCCCAAGTTTCCCAAGTTTCTCAAGTTTTCCAAGTTTCTCAAGTTTCCCAAGTTTCCCAAGTATCCCAAGTTTCCCAATTTTCCAAAGTTTCCCAAGTTTCCCAAGGTTCCCATGTTTCCCAAGTTTCCCAAGTTTCCCAAATTTCCCAAGTTTCCCAAGTTTCCAAATTTTCCCAAGTTTCCCAAGTTTCCCAAGTTCCCCAAGTTTCCCAAGTTTTCCAACTTTCCCAAGTTTCCCAAGTTCTCCAAGTTTCCCAAGTTGCCCAAGTTTCTCAAGTTTCCCAAGTTTCCAAAGTTTCTAAAGTTTCCCAAGTTTCCCAAGTTTCCCATGTTTCCCAAGTTTTCCAAGTTTCCAAAGTTTCCCAAGTTTCCAAAGTTTCCCAAGTTTTCAAAGTTTCCAAATTTTCCCAAGTTTCCCAAGTTTCCCAAGTTTCTCAAGTTTTCCAAGTTTCCCAAGTTTCCCAAGTTTCCCAAGTATCCCGAGTTTCCAAAGTTTCCCAAGTTTCCCAAGGTTCCCATGTTTCCCAAGTTTCCCAAGTTTCCCAAGTTTCCCAAGTTTCCCAAGTTTCCAAAGTTTCCAAATTTTCCCAAGTTTCCCAAGTTTCCCAAGTTTCCCAAGTTTTCCAAGTTTCCCAAGTTTCCCAATCTGGATTATTGCTGAGACACATAAAAATTATTGTAAGAAGCAATTCCAGTGATGTCGAGGATGTTGAAGAACATCGTCATGGACCAACGGTTGACTTTTCTTCTTGTGGTGCACATTATAATTATCCATGTGATAAATAATAATTGTCAACACCACTTTTGGTTCCATTATAATGGAGGGTTACTTCTGGTTTGTTGTTCATCTAGGCATAAGTGGTGGCATCGTGCTGCAGAGTGAATAACCAGCACAGCTGTGCCTGGTTTAGGAATAAATGATAACCTACAAGAGTAGGTTGGTCATGAAATGCAGACAAAGAGCTCATTTCCTGGCGCCCCATGCCTGGCCTTCATTCCCTATATGAAATGTTTTATCTGGTACAACGTTTCTGCCACTGTGCCGCCAAGGTGACTGGTGATACCAGCTGTTTCACAACTCTTGACTTGTCTCACGCTGTTCCCTCTGTCACTGCCCGGGTATATGTCAATGGTTATGAAGTGACAGCATCGCAGCACATCATATCTTGATACCATAGTTTGCAGGTTTGAACTTTATGTGCTGCCTGAAGCTACACCTGCCACAGACTTGTAAGCTTACCATGAAGAAATTTCTTGGCAATGATATACTGAGTCTGAGCAGAATTTTTTTTCTTAGGTAACGGAAAGCAGCAACTTTGTTGTTGTTCAGCCTTTCAGTGACATGTGAAGTGTTTTCTACTCAATTGCCTTGCTGTAAAATCTCATGCGCCGATACTTCAGGATGCACGAAATCGTGTCCTGGACAGTGGACATGGTCATTATTCGTGCTATAGCGTTTTCCAACGCCACTCTATATTCCAGAATTGTATGTATTGCTTCTTTTGCACTAAATCGTACTGGATAAATTCTCGCTGTCATAATATCTTTTCATAAAATAGCGTTCGGTTCCATAGGAAAAATCGTTCTACGGCTGGGGTCCCGCGGGACCCCACCAGATATTTTATATTTAAAAAATAACCGCAAAAGTTAAACCGGATTGTATTAGATGTAAATAATGAGCGATGTCCAAGTGACAAATTCATAAAACGTCGTTAAAAAATATTGATTAGCAAAAAAGTAGCACGAGCCGAAACAGTGCTGGGGTCCCCGGGGACCCCAGTTGGTCATTTGAGGGATAATAAAATGTATAACACAAGTCAAGCTTTCCTAACATAGAAGACTAAGCTGTTTTTGTTTCAATTATTTTAATTAAAATTAATAATTAATACACCAACATGAATAATTAACGAAGCACATGAATATTTAACTACACACATGAATAATTAACGAAGCACATGAATATTTAATTAATGAAGCACATGAATATTTAATTAACTACACACACGAATAATTAATGAGTTGACTTTGACATAAGCTTATGTAAATTACAATTCGTCTTATCGATGCCTACAATACAGCTGATCTTATTATTATTGTCATAAATACACTTTAATAAAATGTATAGCATAAGTCAAGCTTTCCTAACACAGAACAATAAGCTGTTTTTTGTTTCAATTGTCTTAATTAACAATGACCACAGATAGTTTTTTCGGAGGGGCAAAACACAATAATAATAATAATAATAATAATATAGGGCCGTTCCAGACTGTGATTTTATATTAGGCGATAGATAAGTCCCTGAGGGATCCTGTATACCTCGGGGCAATTAAAATAAAAAAAAAATAATAATAATAATAACAATAATAATTACGACGATTTATATGGCGCAGTAACACAGCCATGCCGTTACAAGGGCGCCTTACAAAGCAGCTTACAAAGTGACAATGGTCACAGTTAAACCTTTAGCAAGAGCTTGAAAGACACAAAGCAGGAGATAAGAACAAAGGTATTTTTCAAAGACGTTTCTAAATGTAGATTTCGCATTTTGTGCATCATTAGTGTGATGGAATTTCGTAAAAGACCAATTTATGTAGTAGTCGAAAAAGTGGGTGTCAATTTTAAAATTGGGGTCATGCCCCTCTTGCCCCTTGCATCGGCACCCAGAGTTACACTACTCAGGGTAGGGAAGAAATAGATTACACCAATTTCGTTTTAAGCAACAGCAATTTCAAACCTGCTTAAACTACTTCAGAAGCAGCATATAAATTCCATAGTACCAAATACGGGGTGAAGGGGTTACGGGTTCAAGTCCCCAAGAATAAATAAATTAAATTTTTAGAAATTGTTTAAACCGCTAAAAATAAATAATTTTCGAAATTTTCAAACCCACAAAGATAATTATTTTCCGAAATATTCAGACACCCAAAGTAAATAATTATTTCCGAAAGTTTCAGACCCCTCAAATATAATTTCTTAAATTTTCAAACTCCCAATCAATAATTTCCTATAATATTATTGTAAAATCCAATTCTGCTCATTTGCCATCATATCCACTTGAAAATGGAAAGCCCAAAAATTACTATGCGACCATGTCCATTGAATTCCCCCCTCAAACAATAAAACCACGAAATCTAAAGACCGGTATCAGCTGAACAGTTGCCTAATTTCCTGTACAAGCAGACCTTAAATGGCATGCCTCCAACTCCAACAAGCAGCACAGGCGAAAAATCATACCCGATCAATCCAATAATTAAAACGAACAGGGTTGAAGCGCACATGTACAGTAGCCATACATCTACATTTAAAGAACAGCATCTACCCCTCCCACCCTGCGAGTCAGGAGGAAGGATGCACATGCAAATCAGTTCAGTCCAACACTGTTGCAACGAGGATGAGTTCGGTCCAATAGATGTCACCTGTATCTCTTTTTTCTTTGTGGGGGGGGGGTGTCTTTTTTCTTTGTAAGGGGGTGTCTTTTTCTTTGTGGGTAAGTGTCTTTTTTCTTTGTGGGGAAAGGGTCTCTTTTTATTTGTGAGGGTGTGTATTTTTTCTTTGTGGCGGGGTGTGTGTATTTTTTCATTTTGTGGGTGCCTTATTTCTTTGTGGAGGGTGTTTTTTTCTCTTTGTGGGGTGTGTTTTTTTCTTTGTGGGGTTAGTGTCTTTTTTCTTTGTGGGAGTGTCTGTTTTTTGGGGCTTTTCTTTTCTTTGATGGGGGGGGAGGTTGTGGTTGAATCGCTCATTCCGTTTGCCATTCCTTGAAGAAGTCGTTTCCTTTGTCGTCAACGACAATGAATGCTGGAAAGTCCACGACTTCGACTCTCCAGATCGCCTCCATTCCTAAACGACAATTGACAACGATATTGTTTTAATAATGTATCAATAATCAATAGTAGTTTCAGTCTTAATTGTTTCTGAGTATTAGTTTGAGCAGTGCTAAAAGTGTAAAAAGGAAGTGCCTAAACGACCATACATTTTCAGGTCTGATGGCCAAAAAAAGTGGCAGGACGGCATAGAGATTTGAAAATAAGTGCCTGGACGCTGTCCATGACCGTTCTGCCACACATTAAGCCCTGAGTTTGAGTTTTCGTTGAAGTTATAAGGGATCAATTTTCAGTTTTACGATGCCAATTTTAGTTTAAATATGTTAATTTAGTTTTAGCAACAATAGACAAAGAGAGTGAACATTGTTTCAAACTTTCAATAATGTATCAATTTTATTTTAAATTTTAATTGTTTCTGAATACTACTTTTCGTTTTCGTTTAAGTTAATAAGGATCAATTTGAATAGAAATCTATTATCTAAATCCTTTAAATGTATTTTTTTCAAAACTACTTAGGTGAAAATAGTTTATGATACACTATGCATTACAATCAACGCAGATCAAATCACTCAAATAACAAAGTAAACAGCGAATAATTAATAAATTACCGAGCTCTGGATATTCCAAGACTTCCACCTTCGTGATGCAGTTCTTGGCCAAGATGGCCGCCGGTCCTCCGATAGAACCGAGATAGAATCCTCCGTGCTTCTTACACGCGTTCGTCACCTACACAAACAAACTCGTGAGGTTTGGAAGTATCACTTAAAACTTGACAGAGTAGGGGGTTAGTGTGGTAGACTGTTTGAAATTAATCGAAGATTAATCAAAGATGAATAGAAAATAAATGAAAATTTAATTGAAAATAACCGGAAAACTAATTTATTGAAAATAAAATGGAAAACTAATTTATTGAAAATAAATGGAAAACTAATTTATTGAAAATAAATGGAAAATTAATTGAAAATAAATTGAAAACTAATTGAAAAAAAATTGAAAATTAATTTGAAAATAAATGAAAAATTAATAGACCTTACTGATTATTCGATCAATCAAAAAAAATTGATGAAATATCAATAGAAAATAATCAGAAATTAATCGATCAAAGTTATTAACAATTAATCAATAAATTAATCGTCAAAACCAATAATAGACCTACAAGTTATTTTCCAAAAACAGCTTCCCCTGTTACCTGTTTGCTACGGTTTCCCTTGGCGAGCATGATCAAGCTTCCTCCTGCTGCTTGGAATTGATCAACGTAGGAATCCATGCGACCGGCTGTCGTCGGTCCAAACGAACCGCTTGCAAAACCCTAGAAACATAAAAGACGATAGAAACGAAATAAAAAACGGAAAAAACCTCGCTTTATTTGAAAAAAAGAGAAACTAGTAACGGGCCCATCCATTATTACGTATGCAAAAAATCCCATTTCCACCCACCCCTTGTTGCAATCTTGTGGAACCCCAATATTACGTACGTACAAATAAGCTTGTCTACCTCTCCTTACAAAAGTTATTTAGCTAAAGTCAACTGTAAAACAAATTGTTTACCATATCAGCTGCTTTTATTTATTTATTTTAAATATATCAATTGCTAGCAAAAAGTTGTTAACTGTTACTGTTTAGATCTGAACAGAATTTAGTTATAATGTAATCAAAATGATCAAATACCATTGGACGACTATAGGATAATACAGATTTATGAATAATTATGATAATGTGCACATCAAATTCAGAAATTTATTTTTCGAAATTACATTTTGTTGAGACCCCCATCGCATGTAACTTTACCACTACAATATTATTGATCTAAATTCTCCTCATTCCCTGAGCATGAGCTGCTCTGAGACAACACCATGCCTTCTGTTTTATTGGCCCATGGTATAGAATGGGCTTCCACTGTTTATATGTCTTATTCCTAAGGTTTGCTCAGATGGTTTTTATCGTAACCTAAAAACAGTATTTTTCGGCCGAGGTTGGGTCGGGAGCGCTCCTGAGTAGTAACCTTGAAAAGACAATTGCTATTTAAATCTCCATTATTGAGTGGATCAAATAATGAATAAATAAATAAATTTGCAATGACAATAATTATAAAGAGAGTTGTCCCCAATTGACATAAATTTGCCACAACAATTAGCAAATCCCACCTTTGGTGTTTTGGCCGGTCCGGCATAGTAGACCGGGTGGTTCTTGATGGAGTCCGGCAGACCTTGGCCGCTGTCCAGACGGTCCTTGAGCTTTGCGTGGGCGATGTCCCGGGCGACGACGAGCGTCCCAGAGAGACTGAGACGAGTCTTGACGGGATGTTTGGACAGTTCGGCAAGAACGTCTTTCATTGGACGATTCAGATTTATCTGGTGTCAACAGGGAACCAGTGGTCAATGTTTACAGACATTAATTCATTCATAAATTTATATAGCACCTATTCAACGGGCCACTCGGAAGTGCTCCCGAAACTAGCACGGGAAAAGTACAGTTTTGTGCCGAATATAAAAGAAATGCTTCAGTAAGAGCCTTGTGCACAAAGTGTGCAGTTCTAAATGGATTTGTGCAGCGTTGTAGTTCTAAGCACTTCTGTACAGTTAAAACTACCAAAAAATGGCCATGGTCCTCCGATTGGAAGTAATTTACCATGGAGGATGGGAAGGAAAAGAAAAAGTTGTGCAGTTCTAAAAATTTCTTAAAAACAGCCCTGTTTTATATATAGAGAGAGAGACAGACAGAAAGAGAGACAGACAGAAAGAGAGACAGACAGACAGACAGACAGACAGACAGACAGACAGACAGACAGACGAAGACAAACAAATAGACATACAGAAACAAACAGGCAAGCAGGCAGAGACAGATAAACAGATAATCAAAGACAAAACAAGACAAATATTACACTTCAGATTACAATTACCAAACAGGAGCTAGAAAAATCACACTGTAATTCACCAACAGACACTGGTCAGATGAATAAAACAATTTCGAATACCTTGACAACTTCTCCTCCGAGTTCCTGTCCGGATACGTCCGGTAGGAACTGAGCCGGTTCCGTTTCCAGCTGTTCCAGAAAGACTCCATCCTTCGTGATCTTACCCAGAACCTAATCCACGTTGAAGAAAGAAAAGTGTTAGGACCAATAGTAATAGCACCAAATGCTGAGATTACTATTTATAGTTTCCATATGACACATGAAAGAGGTAGCTAAGGGTAGCTTCAGTTTAACTACACCGTGTGATAAACAAAGGCAATAATAGAGGTGTCTTATTGCGTTTTATTGTATTTGTATTTTAATATTTCAGACAATATGCCGAGGTCAAGAACCTAATCCACAAGGAAGAAGGAAAAGTGTTAGACGGATAATAGCACCACATGCCAAGGTGAAGTAAAACTTATTAAACAATCCGCATCCATTACAACTTATAATTTCCATACGACTCATAAAAGAGGTAGATAAGTTTAGTTTCAGCTTAACTGTTACAGTTTAACTGTTACATTTAAGCTGAAACTTAAAAATTACAGTAATTTTAATTGTAATCAAACATTTATATAGCGCCACTTCAAGAGAACTCCTCAGAGGCGCTCCCGACCTGACACCGAACCATAATCAAAGAGAATGGTTTTCAAGCGCTTGCGGAAAGGGGGCAAAGAAAGACAAAAAAGTTCATTACGGAGACTAATAGGTAACTTATTCCAGAAAGACGGACCGACCATAGCAAAACTTCTATGCAGCACTGTGAAAGATCCAGAGATAGGAACAACAACTGTGATAACAAAGACAATAAAAGAGGTGTCTTATTGCGTTTTATTGTATTTGTGTTGTATTTAGTCATTTATAAAATGACTCTAGAACCTAATGCACATTGAAGAAGGAAAGTGTTAGACATATAATATGCTGAGGTCAAGAAGATGAAATCGCCAACAGCTTAGTCCTCAACCTCGACGTATCATCTTCACATCGACAGTGTGCGGCCAATGTACTCGTCAGAACTGAATCAGCGTTGCCACTCCTTGGGTTTTTTCACAAGATCTTGTTTTTTTTAAATTCGAACTTGGGAAATGGGGTTTTTTGCGAAGAACTTGGGATTTTTCTTGGTTTTTTTGGCGCAAAAAAATCTTGGGTTTTTTCTCCGAACTTGGGAAATGGGTTTTTTTAGTAAGAAACTTGGGTTTTTCGGGACAATCTTGGGTTTTTTGCTTGCGAATCGAAAATTTTTCGACATTTCCCGAAGATTTGGGCCAAATGACTAAAAAAAGGTCATCAGATTTTTTGGACGGTAAAATTGAATTTTTTTTGGGCCGGACGACTAAAAAAAAGTCGCCAGAAATTTTTTCGACGAAAAAGTTGAAAATTTTGGAAGATTTGGGCAACTTGGGTTTTCTTGGATTTTTTCGACGGCCAACTTGTTTTTATTTATTTTTCAGAGTGGCAACGCTGAACTGAATTAAATAGAAGTCTGACTCGGGAGGAAAAACCTATTAAACAATCCGCGCCCATGACTACTTATAATGTCCTTATGACATATAAAAAGGGAGCTATGGGTGGTTTCAGTTTAACGTCAGTGTGTGATAGCAAATACAATAAAAGAGGTGTCTTATTGCGTGTTTTCTATTTGTATTGTATTTAAACATTTATAAAAACGCCTCTAGAAGAGTGAACCGTTCAGAGGCGCTCCCAGTGCGAGAAGAAGCAGGTTTTGAAAAGAGACAAGGCAGAGGAGAGGCTGCGAGACAGTATAGCGTAGAGCGAAAAGAACCTAAGAACCTAATACACATTGAAGAAGGAAAAGTGTTAGGCAGATAATATGCTGAGGTCAAGAAGACGAAGTCGCTAACAGTTTAGTCCTCAACCTCGATGTATCATCTTCCCACCGACAGTGTACAGCCAATGTCAGAACCAGGGATACCACTCTGATTTTGAAAAAAGGTGAGATCCGGTCGAAAAAGGCTACGAAAGGCTAGATCCAGAAATTTTTGAAAAATACACTGAATTTTCTTTCTTAAAATTTTTGACGACCTTTTTTCTTCCTTAGTCTTTCAGGCTCAAGAATTTTCCAGATTTTCCTGTTTTTCAAATTCGATGATGACTTTTTTAGTCATCGCTCCAAAAATCTTTGCTAACTTTTTAAATTTTTCGCTAACTTTTCCTTGTCTCTCATACATTTTTACAAAAAAACTCTATTTTTTTGTGTGAAAACATTTCTGAAAATCCGCCACCGCAAAAAACCTAGATCAAAATATCTTGACAAAATAAACTAGAAACCTAGATTACACCGAAAACCCTAGATCTGGGTGGAAAAAGCTATAGGTGGAGCAGAGAAGTCTGGATACAACTGCACAGAAGATCACTTGCTAAAACAATCGGCACCTATCCCTACTTATAGCGTCCGTATGAACCATAAAAGAGGTGTCTTATTGTCTGTTATTTGTAATGTGTATAATAATGTATTTAAACATTTAGCAAACGCCTCTAGGGGAAGTAAAGCAGTTTTTGAGAAGAAGAGAGAAGGCAGAAGAGAGAATTGGGCAGTGAAGGAGAAAGCGCAATCCAAAGAGAAGGACCAATTGAGATAAAGACTAGGTCTGCCTCAGAGATAGTTTGATGGACTGCTTGTTTTTTTCAACCCTGCACAATAGAAGTTATGAATCATTAATAACAAATAATGGTTTAAAAAAATACTGCAAGTCACTGTTTTTCAAGTATATCAGTTAATCAGTAAATTGACAACAAAGTTTATTGGTTTATCAGTTAGTTGATTTATCATATTGTTGGTGTATTAGTTAATCAGTTTCTTGTTTATCAGTCTAATGGTTTATCTGTTTTTTGATTAATCAATTTAGTGGCTCATAAGCTTATTGGTTTAAAACTTCATCTGCTTATTGTTTTATAACTTTATCAGTTTATTGGTTTATAACTTTATCAGCTTATTGGTATAAAACTTGATCAGTTTATTGGTTTATAACTCTATAAATTTATCAGCTTATTGGTTTATAACTTTATCAGCTTATTGGTTTATAACTTAATCAGTTTATCGTTTTATAACTTTATCAGCTTATTGGTTTATAACTTTATCAGTTTATCAGCTTATCACTTTATCAGTTTATCAGCTTACTGGCTTATAACTTTATCAGTTTATCAGCTTATTGGTTTATAACTTTATCAGTTTATTGGTTCATAAGTTGACCAGTTTATTGGTTTAAAACTTTATCAGTTTATTGGTTCATAACTTTATCAGTTTATTGGTTCATAACTTTATCAGTTTATTGGTCTATAACTTTAAAGGTTTATCAGCTTATTGGATTATCACTTTGCTATTCCCCCACCTCACCCAAAAAACAACCCACCCAACCCCGAAACCACTGAGTGGTCCAGCTGGCCTTCTGTCAATGTGCAAGGTTCAGATCTTACCGGCCAGAGAACCACCACATGCCTTGTGGGGCTTTATTGGCCATGGAGGGCGACAGGGACTAGCCTCGTTGCACATATCATTGGCTAGGCAGTTTATCAGTTAGTTATTTTGTCACTTTCTTACTTAGTTGGTGTATCGCCAATCAGTTTATTGGCTTATCTGTTTATTTTAGTCAATCAATTTAATGGTTTATCACTTTTATCGCTGCTCATGGTCTTACCTGACGATCGGCAGAGCATGACACACCGAGTCCGACGGGGCATGACGCTCCATGACGTGGAAGTCGGACGACTCGGACGTCGTGGCAGAAGTACTTCCCACCGAACTGCGCTCCCATTCCCATCACCTGAGCCAAGCCAAGAATCTTCTCCTCAAGGTCAAGGTCACGGAAGGCACGGCCGTGCTCGTTGCCTAGGTAACCAGAACGAAAGTTAAACAGAGAAATCTAATCTAATATAATTATAGTCAAGAGATTTATTGAACATAATTTATTGTATTCAGTAAACAACTACGTACATTAAAATTATCGTTATCTATTTTAAAAGATCAATATGGTGCATATATATGTAGCCGAAAATCTAATCTAATATAATTATATAGTCAATGAACTTAATGAACATATTGTATTCAGTAAATACCTACATATATTAAAATTATTATTATCTATTTTAAAACACTGCTTATTAAGTGCTGTAATATGCCAAGCAAATTTCTGTCCAGGGTAAAGGCCTCTGGTGTCATAGACCCTGGTCAAATAGGATCCATCCATCCATCTATTTTAAAATATCAACATGATGCACACACACACACACACACACACACACACACACACACACACACACACACACACACACACACACACACACACACACACACACACACACACATGCACACAAAAGTATATTCTTTATTAATCGAACTGCATAACATCACTTTGGTTTAAAACAAATAAGGCATCAAAAAGCAATCTTAATTTTAAAAAATGTCATTAAGTTCTCTGCAATTCGGTCATGTGGTCTGAGGCTCATGGAATTATACGGGAGTGTCCTTATAGGAGAAAGGAGCCGGTTTATGGCATGTCCCGGGTCCATCAAGGCTGTTGTGATAAGGTTCCTATCTGCCTTTTCACACAGCTGCTCCAATGTTTCGATATACACACATACTATATAAAAACGACGTAGTTACTTAGGATCATTTTTATTATCGTTATTATCATAAATATTATTGTTTTAATGATGAAGCAATCAAATGTGAGTAACGCCCGAAAATGGGTGCTAGATAACAAAAACTGCTCCGTCAACTCTTATATAACATCGGTTGGCACCGTTTTAATGGTGTTTAAGGAAATGTGAGCAACGATCAACTGCAAGTACTCTACCGATTATTCCCTCCGCCTTTCCTGTGGCCATGCAAATTTATTTCTAGAGTACGGTTCAAAAACACTATTTAGCCTAGCAAATCCTACAACAAACTCATGTCAAAATCATCTACATTAATTAAAGTCCAACTTTTTGTGTGTATTGCATATGAACTTAACTTGCACACAAAACCTTTGTTAAATTTGTTGTATATAACTGGCTGCGTTTATCTTAGTAACTGGTCTAGTACCTTGCTCATAAGTGCTGTAATATGCCGAGCAAATTTCTGTCCAGGGTAACGGCCTCTGTTGTCATAGACCCTGGTCAAATTGGAATACTCCTCCTCCTCCTCCAGCCTGAAGTCTTGATTAAACGAAAATTGAATCGAATATTCGTGGATGCAAGCAACTATAGTTAACAATAGCTGCTCAATCCAATTCTTTTATAGCATCGGTTGATAAAGTTTTGAAGGTGTTTCTACCAGTTGCACACTTCGCTTACAACAATGTGGGGTTTATTGTACTAGTTGTTTCGTTTGCCATTGTTATATAGCATCGGTTGACAACGTTTTAAAGGTGTCCAAATCAGTCGCTATTTCTATTAGGTTTTTATTAAGCGCCAGAGCTTTGACGAAGCACCAGCGTTGCCACTCCTTGGGTTTTCCACAAGATCTTGGGTTTTTCGATTCAAACTTAGGAAATGGTGTTTTTTGGCGGGAAAAACTTGGTTTTTTTTGTTGGGTTTTTTCACACTTTATTTTATGCGAAAAATCATGTTTTGCGACTAAAAAAGGTCGTCAGAATTTTTGGACGGGAAATTGTGAAGAAATTGACACAGCTGAAGTCAATTAAAACATAATCAAATATGAAGAGCCAGTCACTTTAGCTATTAGCTAGTTAACAACAACTGCATCATGGATGGATGGATCCGATTTGACCTGGGTCTATGACAACAGAGGCCGTTACCCTGGACAGAAATTTGCTCGGTATGCAAGTAATATTATTATAGCATCGGTTGGCACAGTTTTAGCGGTGTTCAAGGAAATGTGAGCAGCGCGTATACATGCAATGAAAAACTGCATGTACTTTATCGATTATTCCCTCCGCCTCGGCCCTCCTGTGGTCATGAACTCCATACTCAGGCTCATGGCTTCTCATTTCCGAAAAAAAATAATTGCTACTTTATCTCTACAGTACTATTCAAAAACATTATTTCGCCTAGCAAATCCTACAATAAACTCACATCAAAACAATCTACATTAATTCAAGCCCAACATTTATTTTCTAAATTATTATGAAGTTGCTCTTTTGATAACAAAGTTCTCCTTTTGAAGCTGTTCACAGTCCACACGACTTGACACATCGCTCGTGAATAAGTTAGTGCCCTGCGCTTGGCTTTCAAGTGAACTGAACTTGCACATAAAACCTTTGTTGAATTAATCGACGACCCCCACAACGTTCTTGTCTGTTTATAAATTCGATGAAAATTATTTGCTAACGAAATAGAAGCGGGATTTATCGCGTGAGGGTCGTTTAGGGCTCAGGTTAGGCGTCGTGAGGGTCGGTTATGGTTAGTTTTAGGGTTAGTGTAGTCATTCTGCTGAAATTGAAGCTGGATTGATGAACAATAATTTTCAATGAAAAAGAAGTTATATTGATGAAAAATATTTCCTGACGAAATGGAAGCGGGATTTATCGAACAAATCCTTGCCCAAACAGAAGCTGGATCAATTAAAAAAATCTCGGCAAACTAGCAAGCTGCGTTTTACCAGCCTGAAGTCTTGATTAAACGAATTGAACTTTCGTGAACTGAGATAATAAGTTAACAATAACTGCTCAATCCAATTCTTTTATAGCATCGGTTGATAAAGTTTTGAAGGTGTTTCCAATAGTTGCATACCTCGCTTACAACAATGTGGGATTTATTGTACTAATTGTTTCGTTTGCCCGTCTTATATAGCATTGGTTGACACCGTTTCGAAGGTGTTTAAGGCGACTGCTTCATATTCTCACGTTCAGCCCATGTAGGATTTATTGCACTAAAAGTTTCGTCTGCCAATCTTATATAGCATCGGTTGAAACGTTTTAAAGGTGTCCAAATCAGTCGCTATTTCTAATAGGTATTTATTAAGCGCCGCATCATTGACGAAGAACCAATCAATGAATATATTGTATGTATGTATGTGCACTTGTTATAGCACCCCTTCAAGCTCTCTCTACTCAGAGGTGCTCCCGATGCAGAGCGGACACTGCATCGGAGTTTCACGCCGAAGCGCTGAGCAATTGTAAGTGAAGGACTTGCCCAAGGTCCTTACGCGGGGAGGTGGATTCGAACCTCGGACCTTCCGGCTCCAAGGCAACGACGCCACCACTAGACCACCGCGCCCTACACATATTACACTATTAATAATGAACCAAATGACTGCAAGAATGAACTAAACGAATGAATGAATCAAATGAGTGAATTCATGAATTAGATGACGGAATGAATTAATGAATTAAATGACTGAATGGATGAATGCATGAACAAATGTAAGCATGACCAGGGGTCAATCCGACCATGGCCCCCATTTACAGAACAAAGACCTTCTGCTCAGGGTCAAGGTAGGCACGGCCATGCTCGTTGCCTAGACGAAAGTTATGGCTGAAATCTAATCTAATCTAATATATAGTCAACAGATTTACTGAACATATTGTATTCAGTGAATACCTACATTAAAATTATGCTTATCTATTTTTAAATATCAATATGATGCATATAAATATTATATGTACACTAATAGATACTCTCATTGTGTAATTATTACTTTAATTTGTATTTATTAAGTAATAAAAAATAATTAAAAACATAATTAAATTATTTATATAAATTAATTTAATTTAAATTAATAATTAATTTAAATATCCACATGACACACACACGCACATATATATGTAAGTAAGTGAGTAAGTAAGTAAGTATATTCTTTATTAATCCAACCGCATAAGCGCACTTTGGTTTACATGAAGCATCATAAAGCATTTAAAAAAAATTAAAATCGTTTTAAGCTGTACCTTGAAGAAGCGCTAAATAAATTCTTGAATAAATGAAATATTATTGTTTAAATAACGAAGACCTGTGAGTAACGACTAAAAAGCAAGTTAATAACAACTGCTTGGTCACATGCTTATATAATATTGGTTGACACAGTTTTAAAAGTGTTTAAAGCGACTGCTTCTACCAGTTGGGATAGATCCGATGACTAAATGAGATATTGTACTAATACTTTCGTCTACCATTCTTATATAGCATCGGTTGAAACGGTTTTAAAGGTGTCCAAATCAGTCGCTATTTCTCCGTAGTAGGCTTCACTGATATGTACTATGTAGCTACTGGATCGCTGATAGCCTATGAAAGTTCGGATCATTGCTCAGTTAGAGAAAGCCAAAGATTCGTTAGAGCAAATCCCAGAATTCTCTGGGGAAAATCCCAGAATCCTATGGGCCAAATCCCAGGATTCCTAGAGGCAAACCATAGCAGAGGATGGGCGTCACAACACTCTGCTTTAAAACGCAAATTTCTCATCAATGATAAAAAATTGTTTAAAACCACCTTGGGGTTTTTGAGTTGAGTGGCATACAAACCAATCAACTTATCTGTATTTAGCGGCCATTGACCAGATTTCTTGAAAATTGCCTTCAAAGTTGACGAATTTAACATGGGTTTAGATAGGAACAAGCACACGCTTCCCATAGCGGAAGTCGCGGCCACGGACCACTATACGAAGCCTTATCAATCCAGTAAACCTAATACATATCAATGGTAGGCCCTATTGACGAAGCACCAATCGATGGAATTGAGTCTCAACGTCAAGATATACGAGAACAGTCAGATATTGCACCTACCAATGCACATAAATTTTATTATGGACACAGAAAGAGCCAACCAACCATGCCCTTTCACACAGCTGCTCCAATGTTTCGATATACACACATACTATATAAAAACGACGTATTTACTTAGGATCATTCTTATTGTCGTTAATATCATCAATATTATTGTTTTAATGATGAAGCAACGCATCAAGACAGACAGTTAACAATAACTGCTTCGTCGACGCTTATATAGCATCGGTTGGCACAGTTTTAATGGTGTTTAAGGAAAATTATTGAGCAACGCGTATACACGCAATGAAAAACTACATGACATTGTACTCTATCGATTATTCCATCTGCCTCGCCCTTCCTGTGGTCATAAACTCCGTCCTCGGGCTCATCATGGCTTCTCATTTCCGGAAAAAGATAATTGCAACTTTAAATATCTCTAGAGTACTGTTCTAAAACACTATTTAGCCTAGCAAATCCTACAACAAACTCACATCAAAACCATCTACATTAATTTAAGTCCAACATTTATTTGTGTTGCATATGAACTTAACTTGCACACAAAACCTTTGTTAAATTTTTTGCATATAGCTGGCTGCGTTTATCTTAGTAACTGGTCTTGTACCTTGCTCATAAGTGCTGTAATATGCCGAGCAAATTTCTGTCCAGGGTAACGGCCTCTGTTGTCATAGACCCTGGTCAAATGGGAATACTTCTCCACCTCCAGCCTGAAGTCTTGATTAAACGAAAATTGAATTGAATTTCTTGGGTGCATGCAACTAATTAACAATAGCTGCTCAATTCCATTTTTTTATTGCATCGGTTGATAAAGTTTTGAAGGTGTTTCCACCAGTTGCATACCTCGCTTACAACAATGTGGGATTTATTGTACAATTGTTTCGTTTGCCATTGTTATATAGCATCGGTTGACAACGTTTTAAAGGTGTCCAAATCAGTCGCTAATTCTATTACGTATTTATTAAGCGCCGCAGCTTTGACGAAGCACCAATCAATGAATATATTATACTATTAACAATGAATCAAATGACTGCAAGAACGAATGAATGAAATAAATGACTGAATCAATTAAATGACTGAATGAATTAAATGACTGAACGAATGAATGAATTAAATGACTGAATGGATGAATGCATGAACAAATGTAAGCATGACCAGGGGCCAATCCGGCCATGGCCCCCATTCACAGGACAAGAATCTTTTGTTCAAGATCAAGGTCACGGAACGCACGGCCATGCTCGTTGCCTAGGCAACGAAAACGAAAGTTGTGGCTGAAATCTAATCTAATATATTATAGTCAAAAGATTAATTTAAATATGGTATTCAGTGAATACCTACATTAAAATTATGCTTATCCATTTTTAAATATCAATATGATGCATATAACATATTTGTGCACTATTACATACTCTCGTGGTGTAAATATTACCTTAATTTCTATTTGTTAAGTATTAAAAATTTAATTTAAATATTTATTTAAATTAATTTAATTTAATAATCAAGTTAAATGATAAATATTCACATCATGATGAGAACCTGTGAGTGAGGACGAAAAAGCAAGTTAACAACAACTGTTGGACCACATGTTTATAATAACATTGGCTGACACAGTTTTAAAAGTGTTTAAAGCTTCTACCAGTTGTATACTGTCCACTGACAAAAGGTCATGTCATGTCATGTCATGTCGCCATCGTCGCATCGCGACGGTTGGCTACATGAATGGACCTTTAATGCCCAGAGTCTTCTGTTCCTTGTCCCGCTCATTAAGTCAGAGCCTACAAGTCCTGTCCAGTTCAGGACGTTGTCGATCCAAAAGGTAACATTGTATTAATACTTTTGTCTACCATTCTCATATAGCATCGTTTGAAACGGTTTTAAAGGTGTCTAAATCAGTCGCTATTTCTCCGTAGTAGGCCCCACTGATGTGTACTATAATATAGCTACTGGATTGCTGATAGCCTATGAACGTTCGGATTATCGCTCACTCAGGGAAAGCCAATGATTCGTTAGAGCAAATCCCAGAATTCTCTGAGAAAAATCCCAGGATTCTCTGGGGCAAATCCCAGGATTCTCTGGGGCAAATCCCAGGATTCCTAGAGGCAAACCATAGCAAAGGATAGGCGTCACAACACGCCGCTTTAAAACGCAAATTTCTCAGCAATGATGCAAAATTATTTAAAACCACCTTGTGGTTTTTGAGTTGAATGACATACGAACCAATCAACTTGACTGTATTTAGCGGCCACTGACCAGATTTCTTGAAAATTGCCTTCAAAGTTGATAAATTTAACATGGGTTTAGATAGGAGAGAGAGCGCTACACTGATGCGTAACCGACTAAGTACTGAAACTGTTGCACAGCTGATGATGTACGGTCACCGGCTAATCTCATTGAGGTGAAAAGGAGGGCAGCCTCAGCGAGGTAGAAGTCCCTCCCTGCAGGTATAGCCTCTCAGTGTAGCAGATCATCCTGATACCTCCTCGTGGTTCTCCCTGGAAACTACTGGTCTCAGTAGGCTAAATTCAGGATGGTCGCCCATCTATGGGTAAATAGTGAAGACTGCCTTGGTGTCCTTGGCTGAAGTCCGGCACGTCACGGCAATGGCGAGGGCGGCACCGCAGCACAGCATCCGCAGGTAGCTGCTAAGAGCATGCTGACAGCCTATATACTGGCATCAGTCTTGGTCAACCTGCTGCGCTCACACCCTCGGGTCCACATGTCTCAGCTTCTGTGCCTGTGGACGATCGTCTGTGTGAGAAGAGAGAGTGGGACTGGACGACACACACCTTTCTCACTTTAATCCACTCCTATGTGAAGGTATGCGTTGCGATGAGTGGCGCAGTCCTGCGGTGACGGGCGACTGATGAGGGAACATAGCAGGACCTGATAGCCCAGGACTAGAACACTACTCGCGACGTGAGATCTGTCGTATCGACAGCTCAGTCCATCATCAGATAGGAACAAGCACACGCTGCCTATAGCGGAAGTCGCGACTGATTCGCCGTCGGCCATGGACCACTGGTATCCGGACGTTTCATCCTCGGACGATTCATCCCCGGACGGTTCATCCCGGACGATTCATCCAGTGGACGTTTCATCCCCGGACGGTTCATCCCCGGACGGTTCATCCAGTGGACGTTTCATCCAGGGGACGTTTCATCCCAGGCCGTTTCATCCCCGGACGTTTCATCCCGATGGACGTTTCATCCCAGGACGTTTCATCCCAGGACGTTTCATCCCAATGGACGGAAATTTAAGCAATTTAATCCTATAAAATGTGCACTGTAATAGATATAAAAAGTCAAAAATGCTTGCAATAAAATAGCTTTCATATAAGAGCACATAAGCCTATAATTATAACAGAATGAATCGTCAGTAATTAAATATCATAAAAGAACACACAAGCCTAAGGTACTAAGCAACACATAATCCTATAAAATATCAATCTAATATATCTAAAAAGTAAAAAAATACTTGGAATAAAATAGATATCATATAAGAACACATAAGCCTATAATAACATGCAATTAAATCATATTATCATAAAAGAACACACAAGCCTGTAGAACCTGCGATTAAATAGATATAAATAGTTTCATATATTTTGAATAAAATAGAGATCATAATAAGAAAACCTAAGCCTATAAAACATTCAATAAAATCTAGATAAATTTAAAAAACTAGGTGTAAAATAGATATCATATAAAAACAAATAAGCCTACATGTATGTAGCATGCAAATAAATTATAAATAAAATTATCGGGACCTAATTGAGGTTCGACTAATGTATAATATTATTCTCTCTATTATTGGCCGGGGATGAATCGTCCGGGGATGAACCGTCCGGAGATGAACCGTCCACTGGATGAACCGTCCACTGGATGAACCGTCCGGGGATGAACCGTCCGGGGATGAAACGTCCACTGGATGAATCGTCCGGGATGAATCGTCCGGGGATGAATCGTCCTGGGATGAAACGTCCTAGAATCTGGACCACTATACGAAGCCTTATCAATCCAGTAAACCTAATACATATCAATGGTAGGCCCTATTGACGAAGCACCAATCGATGGAATTGAGTCTCAACGTCAAGATATTCGAGAACAGTCAGATATTGCACCTACCAATGCACATAAATTTTATTATGGACACAGAAAGAGCCAACCAACCATGCCCTTTCACACAGCTGCTCCAATGTTTCAATATATACACAAATTATATAAAAACGTAGTTACTTAGTATCTTTTTTATTGTCACTAATATCATCAATATTATTGTTTTAATGAAGTGGTAGACAGACCGTTAACAATAACTGCTTCGTCGATGCTTATATAGCATCGGTTGGCACAGTTTTAATGGTGTTTAAAGAAAGTTAATAAGCAACGCGTATTATACATGCAATGAAAAACTACATGACATTGTACTCTATCGATTATTCCATCTGCCTCGCCCTTCCTGTGGTCATAAACTCCGTCCTCGGGCTCATCATGGCTTCTCATTTCCGGAAAAAGATAATTGCAACTTTATTTCTAGAGTACTGTTCAAAAACACTATTTCACCTAGCAAATCCTACAACATACTCACATCAAAACAATCTACATTAATTCAAACCCAACATTTATTTGTAAATTATTATGAAGTTGCTCTTTTGATAACAAAGTTCTCCTTTTGAAGCTGTTCACAGTCCATGTTTTGAAGGTGTTTCTACCAGTTGCATACTTCGCTTACAACAATGTGGGGTTTATTGTACTAATTGTTTCGTTTGCCCGTCTTATATAGCATCGGTCGAAACCGTTTTAAAGGTGTCCAAGTCAGTCGCTATTTCTATTAGGTATTTATCAAGCTCCGCAGCGTTGACGAAGAACCAATCAATGAATATATTATACTATTAATAATGACTCAAATGACTGCAAGAATGAACTAAACGAATGAATGAATTAAATGACTGAATCAATGAATTAAATGACTGAATTCATGAATTAAATGACTGAATTCATGAATTAAATGACTGAATGAATTAACGAATTAAATGACTGAATCAATGAATTAAATGACTGAATGAATTAAATGACTGAATGAATTAAATGGCTGAATGGATGAATGCATGAACAAATGTAAGCATGACCAGGGGCCAATCCGGCCATGGCCCCCATTTACAGGATAAGGATCTTCTGCTCAAGGTCAAGGTCACGGAAGGCACGGCCATGCTCGTTGCCTAGACAACCAGACGAATGTTATGTTATGGCTGAAATTTAATCCAATATATTATAGTCTACAGATTAATTGAACATAATTTATTGTATTCAGTAAAAACCTAAATATATTAAAATTATCATTATCTATTTTTAAATACCAATATGATGCATATAAATATTATATGTACACTAATACATACTCTCATTGTGTAATTATCACCTTAATTTTTATTTATTAAGTATTAAAAAATTAATTAAATTATTTATAAATATAAATTAATTTTAAATTTAATAATTAATTTAAATGATTAAATATTCACATGACACACACGCACATACATATACATATAATTATGTCATTTTTGCCGTGCTAGAGTCGGGGCGCTTCTGAGTAGTCGCCTTCAAGAAGCGCTATATAAATTCCTGAATGAATGAATATTATTGTTTAAATGACGAAGTACTTATCAATCAAGGACCTGTGAACAATGTCCACAAAGATGATTAACAACAACTGCTCGACCACATGCTTATATAACATTCGTTAGCACAGTTTTAAAGGTGCATACTTTCTACTTGCAATGGAACTGAATAAAGGAGTTGTTCTACTAATACTTTCATCTACCGTTCTTATATAGCATCGGTTGAAACGGTTCTTCTTCTTTAGGTAAGCTGCCTCTCGGCAGGTCCAGATGCCCAACGACGCCAGTCTTCTCGATGTTGTGCTTTTTCTTTTAGTTTTCCATATCCATCCTCCATCATCCAGTCCAAGAACTTTTCCCTAGGTCTTCCTCTTCCCCTCTTCCCTTCCATTTTGCCTTCCACAATGTCTCTTTGCAAGGAGTTGCCTCTCAGTACATGTCCTATCCAGTTCTTCTGCCTTGTTCTAATTGTATTCATCAAGGATCTTTGTTCTTCCACCTTCTTCAGTACTTCTTCATTTGATTTATGTTCTGTCCAGCTGATCCTTTCCATCCTTCTCCATATCCACATCTCGAACGCTTCTATTCGTTTGACATCCTCCTTTCTCATCGTCCAGGTCTCTGCTCCGTACAGTGTGACGCTCCAGATCAGTGCCTTGACCATTCTTTTCTTGATGTCTCGACTCATTCCTCCTTTCAGTAGCTCCTTCCTTTTCGTGAACGCTTCTTTCCCCATCGCTATTCTTTTCTTGATTTCTTTGTGGCACTTCGCATCTTCCGTTATCAGGCTTCCTAGATAGCAAAATTCAGTGACTTGTTCCACTTCTTCTCCATTGATTGTTATTTTCATATTCTTTTCCCCTTTTGCTTCTCTACTTATTCTCATTACCTTCGTCTTTTTGATGTTTATCTTCATCCCATATTCTTTGCTAGTTCTATTTAGTTCATCCATTATGTGTTGTAGATTCTCTTCTGTGCTTGCCAGCATTGCCTGGTCGTCGGCAAATCTTAGTGCCTTTATCATCTTTCCTCCAACCTTTATTCCTTCTTCCGTTTCCTGTAGTGCCTCCCGTATCAGCTCTTCGATGTATAGATTGAATAGTATGGGTGAGAGTGGACACCCCTGTCTCACACCCCTTCCTATTTTTCCCGGTTCCGATAGTTCCCCATCTATCCTCACTCTTATCCTCTGTCCCATATACAGGTTTCCTATTAACCTTCTATCTCTCCAGTCCACACCCATCTTTCTCAGGATTGTCATTAGCTTCCTCCAGTCTACCCTGTCGAACGCCTTCTCGTAATCCCCAAAGCATATGTACACTTCTTGGTTGTTCTCCAGACTTCTTTCCGTCAGTATTCTCAAAGCTCCAATGGCGTCTCTCGTTCCTCTGCCCTTTCTGAATCCGAATTGATCGTCCCCAAGACACCCGTCTGCCTCCGCCTTTGCCTGCAGTCTCCTTGTCAGTACCCTCAGTAGCACCTTCGAAGCATGTGTCAGCAAGCTTATCGTACGGTATTCTTCGCATCTTACTGCATTCGCCTTTTTCTTTAATGGTATCAGTATTGTCTGCAGAAAGTCATCCGGCCACATTCCAGTTTTGTAGATCTCCTGACAGATTTGGATCATTTCGTTCATTGCCTTTTCTCCCAATTCCTTTAATATTTCCACTGGTATGTTATCGATTCCTTCCGCCTTGTTGTTTTTCATTTCTGAGATAGCTGCTATTATTTCCTCTTTAAGTATTTCTGGTCCTGTTTCTTCATCCTCCATCTCCTGGTTTAACCCCGCGGGTCTGTTTTTGGTTTGATAGAGGTCCTCTACATATTCCTTCCATCTCTCCTTTACTTGTTGGGGGTCTTGTAACATTGTTCCATCTCTATCCTGTACTCCAATTCCTCCATTCTGCATCGTGTTCTTTGTCGTCTTTTTCACTATTTCATACATCTTATCATATCTTCCCATCCTCTGCATTTCTTCTATCTCTCTGCACTGGTTCTCCCACCAAACGGTTCTAAAGGTGTCTAAATCAGTCGCTATTTCTATTAGGTATTTATTAAGCGCCACAATATTGAAGAAGCACCAATTGATGAAGCTCCGCAATCGTGAATGAAGGAATTGAGTTACAATGTCCATGCATAATGTCCGACTACGAAAAACAATCAAATATTGCTGCTAGTCCTATGCTTATATAATATCCAATGGAAACGTTAAACAGGTGTCTAAAGTGAACGACATGTTTTCAAGGTTTCTACAGTACACACTACACAGTAACTATCTCAGATATTGAATCCAAATTACACTTGTACAGGAGAAACCTTTTAAGATTGGGGGGGGGGGGCAGTTATAGATATGTATGTGTGGCTGACTGGTGGGGTTGGTCAGAGGTTTTCACTATCCAATGGGCCAACACTAGCAGACCTTTGTACATATGCAATTAATAATTATATTATACTATAGTTAATGAATCAAATGACTGCAAGAGTGAATTAAACGAATGAAGAAATTAAATGACCGAATGAATTAATGAACTAAATGACTCACTGAATTAATTAAATGACTTACTGAATAAATGCATTCATGAATAAATGTAAGCATAAGGGAATCAATCCAGCCATGCTCCCCATTTAGAGATGAGCACAGGACGTGGCCCCACCACCCATCAGGTTTCAAGCTTTCAGTCAACGCAGCAGGAAAAGGAAATAAAAAAGGTAATCAGATTTTAAATAACCGAAGCTGCACTGTTTTTTAAAACAATTCTTGGGAGAAAGACTAAAAAAATCATCAGATTTTTTTCCAGTGAAATACCAACGAAATTTTTTGACACAAGACAAACAATTTCTGTATCTGCCCCTGGATATATGGATAATGAGCCAACCAACCTGTTGTCGGCAGATTGTCGAGGTAATGAGTGGAAGCGAGTTTAACTGTCTTCAGAGTGAACTCTGCTGACGTTCCTCCAATCACGAGCGCCAGATGATACGGTGGACAGGCAGCGGTGCCAATCGTCTGAAATAATACAACAACAGCCAGGTACAGTGGATAAAATTCTGACTGAGAAATTTGTAAAAACGGGGGAAAACGGGATTTTTTGAAGAATTTCAAAAATGAAGAAAAGGCTTTTAACAACTGTGATCGAGACAGATTATAATCAGATCGGCTGAAACTCTCCTCCTACATATCTTCATTTCAAGCCTAACACTAGGCTTGTTTAAGACTAAACTTCGCCTATATCTACTTAAAACACTTCCTGATATTCAATAGCTATGGTTTATGCTCAGTGGTTTCGCAATGCCCCTAGTAAAGCCAGTGAAGTCATTAGTTAAGAGTTGTTTTTCCTCTTGATTTAGCTGCATTGTACTCTATTAATTTTGTCCATTGCATATCAATATTTTAAAAATTGTTTATATTTTTTCTCTTCCAAATGATCTTTGTTAAACCTGTAACTGAATGTGCTGTCATGTGCTATTATGTATTTTTTTTATATTTTACATGAAAAATGGGAGGCCCTATTAGCCGAATTGTCCATCCCATCTGGGTCTCCCAGTCTTAACGAAATTATGTAAAAGTATTATGTTCACTGCCATAATTGTATTATGTTTGTTGCTTTTTTGCTCAGGAAGAAACAAAACAGTCATAAAAGTTTTAAAATTTATCTATGTTGCTAGAGCGTTATTTATATAAAATTGTGACTTTCTATTAAAAAGGTGTTTAACAATTTTTGATATTCTTGATGTACAGAAAGTGAATGATTCAAAAATCGAGTGGCTTAGCTGAAGCGTCATTTATATAACGCCGCAGTTTATATTAAAAAGGGATTTAAAATCAATCATTATCATTAGCATCCTATTACGCCAGAAAGTATGTTCCTCTTCTTTTTCAATGCTTTCTGAAAACAAAAATTATTGAAGTCGCCCTCCTTCTTTCTCAATGCTTTGGTCTGGCACTGCATGCAAGAGCACGATCAGTGGCGGAGTCAAATTCGTTGAAATTACATGGTGTCGTAAAACTAAAATTATTAGCGCTAAATAAAAAAAGAACCCGTTTGGTTTAGGAAAAATCCAGATGATTCTAGACACCTTTTTAACGTTTTTCTCAACGTGTATATATCACGCAAATAATATACTTCCCCAATTTTTCCACTGAACAACTTCACTGGCTTCCACTCTCGACCCGCATACAATTCAAAATCCTAATTTTCAAGTCTCAAATGGGTCATGCTCCGAAGTATCTGTGTGATCAGATACTTCGCCCCCTTTCTGCCACTTCGCTGCGTCCTCTTAGGTCCTCTGATCGGCTTGACTTTTTTGTTCCCCCGACTCAGGACCGCCTTGGCTCAATCGAGGTCATTTGCCCCCATTGTTTCCTCCCTATGGAATGGACTTCCCCATAAGTTCGCTCCGGTAGTCTTTCTTAAATTTTTCTCTTGTCTCAATACCTGTCTTTAATCTTGTGGCTGCACACATTGGGAGCGCTTCTGACAAGCTCTTGATGCGAGGGGCGTTTAATAAATGGTCAGATACAATACAATAAATGGTATCCATCAATTCCATTAATTCATCATATAATTAAACCACTCATTCAATAATTATAATTCTTCCATTTAGCTGTATTGGTTAGTAAGCCAGAAATGTGTGAACTTGATTGAACACCTTTTTAACGTTTTTAACAAATGCTATAAAAGAAGCTTCGGACCCAACAATATCCAGATAAACGGAGGTTACTGAGTTTGCAACAAAACTAAACAGATTTTACTTAATAATTATAATACGTCAATGATTAGCTTCTAAAACGTTGCATAAGGGTCTATTTATTTTTCCTTTACTAATTCCTAAATCTAATCTATTATTACATAACTCCATTAAATAATTAAAATTATAAATATTAATTAATTAATTTATTATTATTAGTAATGCATTTACTAATACATTTTTGTATTAATTACCTAAATTTAATCTATAATTACACAACTCTATTAATTAAATATAATTATTAAATAATTATTATTAATACTAATACATTTTTGTTTTACCTAAATTTAATTTAGAATTACATAACCTTACGGACAATTCGCAATTAAATCCCCATTGGTCAATATTCATTCATTCATTCAATCCCTAATAGCGTCTTTCGACTCGGAGATGATCAATCAATCAATCAATCAATCAATAAAAAACAACCAGTCTCGGAATCAATAAACTACTTAACCAATCAACCAATCATTCCACCAATCAACCAATCAATCAATCCACAAATCAATCAATCAATCCACCAACCAATCAATCAATCAACCAACCAACCAATCAACCAACCAATCAATCAATCAATAAATAAACCAACAAATCAATTAAATAAATAAAAACCAACAAATCAGTAAAACAATAATTAAACCACTTAACAATCATTCAATAAAATAAAAAAATCAATCAATCAATCAATCAACCAACCAACCATTCAACCAACCAACCAAAACAAAGTCAACGAAAGACGTCAACCTTAATCTTCTCGTTGACGAAGGCCAACAGTTTCTCCGGATTGAGAAGCGCCTTCGTCTGTTGGTATAGGTACGATTTGTTCGCTGATCCGCCTCCTTTCGCGATAAACAGGAAGTGGTATTCGCTGCCAGGAGTTGCGTACAACTCAATCTGCGCTGGAAGGTTTGTACCAGTGTTCTTCTCGGTGTACATGTCAATGGGTGCAACCTGACACAGAACATGGCACAGGGGTATCGTAAGAATGGCACAGAAGCTATGGTAAAATTGAACGTAAGTTATGGTAAAGTATAGAAGGAATGGTAACAAGGAACAGTCCAGAAGTTACCAAAAAAATGTACAGAGATACCAGTAATGGTACACATTCTATGGCATTCATCCCACTATATTTATTTTTATTACAATTATTATTATTGTTAATATTATTCATTTTTTTGCCCCCAGGTATACAGGATCCCTCAGGGACTTCACTACCGCCTATTATTTTATTATTATTATTATTATTATTTTACATTTTTATATAGCACAACTTCATGGTAGTCCACTCAGAATCACTTCCAACCCAACCACGCCAGTTGTGAGATTCTTAAAGAACAGAGTTGAGTGACCCCTGTGCAACAAAAGCACATTTGAACAGGTACGTCATTCCAGGTTGTAGGAACAGTGACCTAGAATGAACAGCACTGTCAAATAGCAGTCCACGAGCATGGAACCAGAAGCTCCGCCTAGTACGTATACCGGTTTCAGGTTCGTAAGACTTCTACTCTGGGAACTAACCACGCACAAATTTGAAAGTCAATCCTGACTGTAAATATTTAGATTAGACTACTAGAGGAATACCTGTGAATATCGGAGGCTGTGAGACGTGTATGTGTTGTAGATTCCTCGCGAAAGAGATTCCTCATCAATACCTTCCGTCCAAACGAACTGACCCTTTTTTCCTGCAAAATAAGAATAATCACGTTAATCAACAAATAACACAGATTGGACCTGTCATTGTTTTAATCGAATTATTGTAAGCTACAAAATGAATAAAATCCTATTCAAAAGCTGAGCTTAGATTACTTTTAAATACACAGCATTACACGATATGGCACATTAAGTTAATAATTTTTTGGGACAAATTAGTAAGCAAAACATTTATGAAAACAGTAACAATATTTTTTATAACAATAATAATAACAAATTTTGATTTTATACTAGGCGGTAGCGAAGACCCTGAGGAATCCTGTATACCTCTGGGCAAAATTTAGAAAATTAACAACAATTAGTACAAAAGTAATCATTTACAATAATAACGGAGATGTGATTTTCTTTAAAAAATCAACCCATCTTTACTTCTTGGTCTAAAAACAATAATCAAACAAACAAACAAACAAACAAATGGACTTCCGTTGGAGATTTGCTTACTCCCTCTCTCAAAACAATGCCAATAAAATTCACATGTTGCTGAAATTTAATTTGTATTGCTGTGGTGGTGCTGGAGCGCCTCTGACTAGGTTCCTTGAAAGATGCCATACGAATTTTTGAATGAAGATATTAAAAAGAAATAAAAAAATAATCTAAAGGTAGATAGATGGCTGGCCATGCAGAACCGAAACAGTAGCCTTTGCAAAATCATCAAAATGCACATTAAAACAACGAATTTAATCAAATGTTAGATTTAAAAAATGTAAATAACATATTTTTCTGTCAATTTCCATTAAAATCTGAAAATGATTAAAAATATTTTGCTGTTTTCCTAGCAATGTAATTTTCCAACATCCGACTCATTTCGATTCCTTGGGACACATATTAAAAAGAAATAAAAAATAATCTGAAGGTAGATAGATGGCTCACCCATGCAGATTGCGGTTCCTGTGTCTTGACATCCAGGAAGGACCATTCCGGCCGCTATGTTTGCGTTCTTCAGTAACTCCAGAGCCACAAATCGATCGTTGCTTGATGCGTCTGGATCGGAAAGAATCTTCGAGAGTTGCTACGAAACACACAAACATTCATATTTATCACTATCAGCGGTCAATACATAGGACTTCACACTTTCTCCATAATACATAATCCATGACCTACACTAATTGTAATTGATTGCAATTGTAATTCAACATTTATAAAGTGCCACTCACAGATTCAGTAGCGCTCCCGACACAAGTTAGCGCTCAAGCTAACAAATAGTATAGTCTTCAGGCGTTTACGAAACAAGGGAAGAGAAAGCCCAAGGAGCTCCCGATCTCATTGCAAGTCAGATACAAGGCCCTGCTCGTAGCTGCTAAGTCCCTACAAGGCTTAGCAACTAAATACCTGCGATTCGATGTGCAAGCCGCTCTCTGCATGATCTTCACGCATTCTTTATTCTATATATCACTAACCAGCGTATCCTTCTGTGGAACTTGTCTAATTCTTTGTAAATTACTCAAGAATTTCTTCTTTGGCCATGCCTGGGCCGGGAGTGTCTTTGAAGTTACCTTGAAGGAGCACTATATAAATTCTTCATACAGATACACATCAGTATTTTCAAACACCAAAATCCAACAACCATGCAACAATACATGGTAATTAGCAAAAAAATTGAATGTGGGACTTACCCGGGTAGGATCAAACCCGTACTGTTTGCATTAGAATGTTATTTAATGTTTCACAATCCATCCAACATAAGCTACATAATTATTATTCTGCACAACTGGATAATATACCTTGAGATGTGAGGTTCTCAGAAGATGTGCGACATCGATGAAAGCCTCTTCGGCCAAAGCAGTCAGCGCTTCTGGTTTCACAAGCAACAATTGCTTACCCTTGAAATCAACGGTCGAAACATAATCACCTGTAAAATAGAAACATTATCAACATAAATTTCAACATAGGCTAATATTAATAATAATGGAATATTTTTTGGTTAGATTGCGCACGTTTTAAACACAGAGAGTAAACATTTGATCCACATCCTCCTCTGATTCAAGACTATTAATAACTGGTTTTGGTTTGGGAGTTTTTGCCACTCCACACAGGATATCCACGCCAGCCGTTCACTACACTCATCTGTACAAAGTGAACTTCTTGTCCTCTATACTTCTGCCAGGCAGCTTTTCTCCTGTTGTCAGACAGTTAATTTTTTTTGAATTTAAATCAAAGAAGAGAGGCCATGGTTGCCCGCATAAATTTTGCAGGAGGGGGGCAAAACTCGATGGTCACGGTTAAAGTTTTTTGTAGGTGCTGTCAGTTCGTTGAACTCTAGTGATCATTAAGGCCAGCCTTCTTCATTGCTTTCTTTCTGATGTCGCTTCTCTTAGTTGTTCCAGATTCATTCCTGTTGTTTCTTGAACATCGTAAAACCACCTTTTCCTTGGTCGCCCTTGTTTTCTCCTTCACTCTCCGCATGCCAGCATCATATCTTTCTCCAAACCATTTATTCACGAGCTTTTGTAGCAGGAAGTTGAAAATGTAAATCAGGAAATTTAGAAATACACGGGTATTTTTCATAAAGGCTTCTTAATTAATGTAAATGTCTCAGTTTCACTTTTTTGAATTTTTTATTATGAATAGTTTCATCAGTGCAAAGAAAGTTGCTAACAACCAAAAATTAGCACTTATACATATAGGTTTCAGCTTTCTAGGGTGGGGGGGCTGTTTAAAAAATTATTCTTGCATTTCTTTCCGTTTTTTTCCCCAAAAAATATTTTATATAAGCTGAAATTCAATGTTCAAATGATTTTTAAAATTATGCTTAAAATGGGATCAGTGCTTTCCAGGCTGGGGGGAGAGGGGGCAGTGCCCCCTCTTGCCCCTATGTGCGGGTGCTCATGAGAGAGGCGTATATACCTGGCAATTTCTTCCACGCAACGTCCGCTTTCTTCTCCTGTTCGAGAAGTTCCTGGTAGAAGAAAGGTTTGACAGCAGGTGGCGCACTCGTTGCCGTGGCAGCACGCGCCAATAGCAACTGTTGCCAGGCAACAGCACGAAACAGATGACTACATCGACTTTGCAACATCTTTGTTACCTAGGTAACAGATCAAGAAAAAGTAAGACTAAATGCAATAGAAGATTTATTCATTCATTCATTTATTCATTCACTCGGACATTTATCTAGCGATCCTTCAAGTAAAACTTTTAAAAAGACTACTCAATAGAAGATTTTTTAATGTGTGTGTTTGTGAATGTGTGTTTGTGAGTGTGCGAGTGTGTGTGCATGTTTATGTGCGTTCCTGTGTGTTTACTTAGCGTGCGTGCTTATGCATGTAATCATTCATTCATTCGGACATTTATATAACGCTCCTTCAAGTTAAAAAAATACTCAGAGGCACCCCAGACTCCAGCACGCCTAAAATGAACAGTTTTAAGTTTAGTAAGGAATTATTCACGCTTCTGAGTGGATTTCTTGAAGAGGCGCTATATAAATTCTTGAAATGAATGAGTGAATGAATATAGAATTCCAGGGTGTAGGCGTAGCTCAAAAGGAATCATAATGGATTGTGTCTGTTTAAATTCATTACAAAATTTATTAAACTATCACAAATTGATTAAGATAAGGTCATGTAAGGCAAGCAATACACACTCATTCATTCTATGGACTTATATAGCGCCCCTTCAAGAAAACCTCTACAAGAGAACTCTTCCCCGAGTACAGGCTAAAGCACGTTTCGCTTTGGGTGGGCAATAGCGCTATAAAATTCACAATGTTTTACGTCCACCAAGCGGTGTCGACCGGACTTGCCGACCGCGAAGTTGCCGACCGCAATGACGTAGGTACTTGCCGACCAGGGTTTTTCAAGATCGTAGGGAGTTGCCGACCGAAGTTTTATTACTTGGTTTTTAAGAATTATATTTATAATGTAAAAAATGACAGGAAATGAGAAACCATCGTTTATTATTTTATTATTTCCAATAATAATTATTTAAAAACGAAAATTGTAAAGAAATTAATTCTAATAACATTAATTATATATAAACCTGTCTGAGGCAGTAGGCCTACACAAGTAACGACGTCATTATAAGAATTATATTTATAACTACAACAATAAACTTGTATAGCGCAAGTTCTTCTCCAATAAAAGTAATAAATAAAAGCATTTTTTTTCATTTCAGAACAAATATTTTCATACTTATAATAAATATAATGTGAATGCGTAATATGTATGACTTTGATTTTATTGGCGGTCGGCAACTTCCTACGTTTCAATAAAACGCTGGTCGGCAAGTTCGACAATATTAGCTATAATCGATGGTCGGCAACTTCGAGGTCGGCACCTCCCTACGGACCCCACCAAGCTGCCTCCGATTGTAGGGCAATGCCTAGAAATGACCATCGGATAAAGTAAAAACACTACAGGGCCGCTATTTAATAATAATTATAGGCAACTAAAGTATGTTTGTTTTTTGGTATAAATACAAGTTTGGACGATAATCTTCACACTACAACGGAAGTCAAAGCTACGGCAACATTAATATTGCAGAAGATGCTCGTTTTAAACTATGGCAAAATAAAATACTCTATGCTTGAAATGACATAATTATTTCATATCAAGTTTAAGTTAAACATGTCAGATAAACTGAAAATTTAATTCAATTAACAATAGCAGAAATAAAATAATTATACTTTGAGATCCGTAAAATACTTTGGAGACCGATCGACCTTGACAGAAAGAAGAGTAAACACGCCTCAAATTTTATAGCACTATGATTTTCTAATCAATTTTTAAAAATAATAATAATTCTAGGCCTAATAATAACAATGATAATGTTCCTTTTTACTTTTCAAATCCTTTAAGATGATAAAAGTTGTTAAATTGAAGCAGACACAACACAATATGATTACTATCAGTACTGAACAAGTGAACACGTTAAAACTTTTTTTTGTTTCACCGTAGTTGGATGGGAGCGCTTCTGAGTGGATTTCTTGAAGAGGCGCTAGGCCTATTATTGAAATGAATGAGTGAATGAATGAATGAATGAATGAATGAATGAATGAATGAATGAATGAATGGCATGAGTTGAATAAATAATTATTTAACTGTGACATCCTGGCAAGGCCTGCGCCCATCATGTCCAACCAGCGTCATATCCAGGCCCGGCCTTAGGGCAAGTCGAGCGAGGCAGCCGCCTTGGGCCCCGCGCTTTCAGAGAACCCGCACTGCTGACCATAATTGTTTACTGCCATAAGTTTTGAAGCTTCTTCGTAGTTCAGCAATATTAGCAATATGAGTTTGACAATTTCTCATTTTATTTAGACTTTAAATATTCTAGGCTATTAATCAACTATTTTAATTGAAAGAACTTAGATAGGCCTAGCGCAGAAAATTTATAAGTGAGAATAAAATGGGACGCAAAAGGCAAACATTTATCCAAATCAACCTCCGTTCAATATGATCGATATTGCATTGCAAGGCCGTAGCTAGGGGGTGTTTTGTTTGTTTGAACACCCCCCCCCCCCCAATGGACAATGTAAAAATAGTATGACGCATTTACCAGCACATGATGTAAAAAAACCATGAAGTAAAAACCATGAAAACATCTCCACGAAATGAAAAATGTAAACAAAAATAGAATAAAATTCACTAGCACATAATGAAAAAAAACCATGAAAGTAGGCGAAAATGGTGAGAAAGCCGCTTCCAATGACTAAATAAAGGTCGTCAGCAATTGGCGACTACAGGTACAAAAAAGGTCGCCAGAAATTCTCCCCCGAAGAAACCCCCCCCCCCAAACCAAATCCTGGCTACGGCCTTGTTGCATTGGGAAGAAGTCAACTCGGCAAAGCTTTGCTTGCTGCCTTGGGCCCCGCACATCCTATAGGGCCGGGCCTGGTCATATCCCGAATCGAACCTTGACGGAACCTCTATGAGGGAAACGATCCCAATTAATTGTCCGCACGCATGAGAATCTTGCATGATATTGCCATTTATCAACTTCAATCAATCAACTTCTTTTTATTGAAAACCATCACAAAGTAATACAAGCTGACACTGCATGCATCGTAGTTTCACGCCGAAGCGCTGAGCAATTGCGAGTGAATTATTTGCCCAAGGTCCATTTAATTATAGGCATAGGCCCTACGCGGCCGCTTGAGGCGGATTCAAACTTGCAACCCTCAGGCTGCAAGGCGACAAACATACCCACTATAGGCTACACCACCGCGCCCCACAATAATAGGCTATAAGCAGGATTCGTATATACATGTATAGCAAAGATATTAGAGTCGTAGACCCTATTACATGTAGGCCTATCTTTGTATATAGCAGTACAGTAACTGTAGGCACCAAAGAACAGTTAGGCCTACTGGAAATCATTTTCATAAAAACACGAATAAACTAACTAGCCTATGGCAAAGATATTAGAGTCGACTCTAATATCTTTGACTATAATAATGCAGTAGGCTACCGAAGATCCTGGATAGTTTCCTTCTTGAATAGAGCACTTAATAACACTAGCTTCGAATAGTCTAGTCGCTTGACGCTTCGAATTACTGCTACAACCATCCATCCATGCAGTAGGCCCAGCCTGAAGGAACTCGATCCCGCATTTTCATGTCTACAGTGTAAATAAACGATAGGCTGCAGGCTAATAATGGTGCATTGAACATGAATAAACTAGGCTAATTAGTGTTCCGCCCCACTGATCCTATGGTAACTCGACACGGACCACCACCGTGGCACCACGGTCTACTCTCACGGACAACCCTTCTGACTAAACGCAGCGCTCGTGAATAAGCTGGTGCCCCGCGATTGGCTTTCGAGTAGTGCTTTAGAAATTTCGAGTTTACGTTTACGATTACGAAAGCTAAAACGATTGATAATAATTATTAACCTAATTTAGGCCTACTTACTTATCGAGAATACAAAACCATGTAATTTACATACTTATTATAATTATTATATTATAGGGATTTCCCCCCAAAATATTTTATATAAACTGAAATTCATCAGTCAAATGATTTTAAAAATGCTTAAAATGGGATCAGTGCTTAAAGAATTGCGTTTCGTATTCAATCAACATTTTGTTGTTTATTTGTCGACATTTCTTTTGCTGTTTAACCAGATCGTCTCAGGTAAATAACCTAACTGTAGATCCTATATAGTGGTTAAAAATGAAAATAAATAAGAAGGATAAACCTTCGCACGTTAATAAACACTACGAAATTAGACAAGGCAATCGTAAAATTATTTAGCTGCAGATGATAATTGTCTCGATCATTTGTCTCAATTGGTCCTTCTCTTTGGAATGCCCTTTCTACTTCTGTTCGCTCTACACTTCTTTCTGGTAGTCTCTCCTCTGCTTTGTCTCTTCTCAAAACTTGTTTCTTCTCGCGGGGCCTTGCGCACTGGGAGCGCCTCTGAACGGTTCACCCTACTCGAGGCGCTTTATAAATGTTTAAATACAATACAATACAATAATTATGTAAGCATCTTACATTACGTATAATCATTACGGTGTAGTCGATTAAATGCGTGGTAAAAACCCATTTTAACGTCCCAAATTATTTTTTAGAGTTTTTCTAGCGGTTTCATTTTCAGCGGTTATTATTTCTTAGCGTACGCATTTCCGCTTTCATGCGCTTGAAATATAAGCTGGATGAAGGTTCTCTGTAGGTGAAATGGAAGCTGGATGATAGGAAACCGGTGTGGGTTTTACGACCCCCAAGAAGTAACGTTGCAGCGTTCCTATGTTGAGTAAATCCAACTTCTAGTTTACCAAGACTCCTTTTCGTTCAATCCAGCTTCTGTTTATGCAACAATTTGTTCCATAAATCCCACTTCTATTTCGTAAGTGAATATTTTTCATCTATTTCATTGATACTTATTGTTTATCATTCCAGCCTCAATTTCAGCATAATGACTGCACTAACCCTAACACTAACCCTAACCGACCCTCACGGCGCCTAACCTGAGCCCTAACCGACCCTCACGTGAGAAATCCCGCTTCTATTTCTTCGGAAAATATTGTTGTGGATGTCATTCTGATGCGAAGATTTAATTTCACAAGAAAATAATTTGGGACGTTAAAATGGGTTTTTACCAAATGCGTTGTGTTGCTATATAAATCGTCTGGATATATAGAAATTGTAAAACCATACCAATTACCACGGTCAGTATCGGCATAACTATTGTATCGTTAGTAAGGTTAGGCGTCGTGATGGTCGTTTAGACTCCGGTTAGACATCGTGGTAGTCGAGTTGGATAATGTCATGATTAGATACTGACCAAAGTTACTGTATGTGCTGGTCCCCAACACTATTGTAATGCTGCAGTATCTTCTCATCACCATGAAGCTAATAAAATAATAATAATACAGACATCAAACAATTTTTGTAGCCTACCACTTTTCTGAATAAATAACATTAATAACAATAATTGAAAATCAATAAATAACACGAATGATCAGTGTTAACAGTGTGAGAATTGTGGAAATATAACAGGAGGGGTTGGACTATGGTTCACTTGGAATTGGGGTGTGAAAACAAACTTTACTATGAGGCTCAAAGAAATACTGGGGAGTTGAAATACACCAACTCTTTGTCAATTCTCACCCTGATTGTTAATATTCTTCAGGTGGCGTCGAGATCGTGAAACCCTACCACCCGCTTTACGTCAAGGCCGGAAACTCGCTTTCGATCGCATGTGAGACCACGGACCGCGTCAATCTCACCTGGCTCCAGCAGACGCCTCTCACCGACTGGACTGACAGACTGGTCCAACCACTTCCTGGGTCCCGGGTGGTGGTCCAGTCCTTTCGAGAGGAACCGTCTGGATTCACACGGAGCACCCTCATCGTGCGTAACATGTCGCTTGGTGATCGGGGAACGTACATCTGTAAGGACGATACGAGTAATTACCTCGTTTGGGTTGCCGTTATTTACAGTGAGTTCGTTATGGTTATGGTGTGTAACTTTTGTGTTTCTTAGATATTGTTGTTGTTATTTTTGTTATAAATATTTGTAATGAATTGCATTATTTGTTACGCTTGCAGTGTGTAATTTTGTATTTGTTGTTATTGTTGATGGAAATATTTCGTATGAGCCGAATTAAAAGCTGTTATGATGATGGTGATAACTGTAGTAATGATAATGGTCATGGTAAGCATCATGAAAATAATAATCATCATTGATTTATTGATTTACTGATTGATCTATTGATTGATAAATTGATCGATTAATTAATTAATTGTTTTATTGGTTATTGATGGATTGATTTACTAAATTTTGATCTATTGATTGATAGATTGTAGTTTCATAATAGAATTATGATGATAAGTGGTATTATTTAGTTAATTTTTGTATTGTTATTATTATTCTTGGTTGTGAAGCATTGAAGTAAAATTGCTACAAAGAAACAGAAAATGTAATTAATTTAAATAAACGAATTGATTATATTGATGGATTGACTGATTGATTGTTGGATTAATAGATTGACTAGTTGGTTGACAGATTGATTAATTGATCGACTGATTATTTAATTGATTGATTGATTGTAGTTTCCGCTCAATCAATACCCGACCGATCACTCATCACCGATCCATTAACCCTCGAATGCAGCATCTCAGGTTTCGACAGCAACGTTCCAACGATAGATTACGATTGGACGTACGAAAATCGATTCATTCCGCATCCTCATGACGAGGTGGCATCATATGTCCGTCATTCGCCCGAACATCTTGCGTCCGTTGGGAAGTATAAGGTGACGATGGATGAGAATGACCTTCGACTGGAGATACGCAATCCATGTGAGTGGAACGAAAGAGTGTAGTGAAGGAATTGAATTGTTGTCTTATTAATATTATTCATTCATTCATTCATTCATTCATTCATTCATTCTGAGAATCTATATAGCGCCTCTTCTAGATACAAGTAACTACTCAGAGGCGCTCTTTGCGCTGGCCGGATGTTAAATGTAATTTCGACAAAATAAAAATAGTACATCAATTTGCAAAAATAAAACACAGTAAGCTGAAAGAAGAGTCACCGCTGGCTGGCTCACACACACGGGTGCAACCAACCAACAGATTCCAGTATGATGGTATGGATGGATGATGACTATTATTATTATTGTTGTTATTATCACTGTTATTCAACAAAATCTTGTTGGACAAAAGAACCGCGGAAGGCCACAGCATTAAAGCGCTGGACGATGATTGATAAACGCTGATAAGAGCAAGTTTCTTTGTTGTTTTATTATTATTTGTTGTTATTCTTTTTGGATGTGGATCCATTGGGATTGAGGAGAAATTGCAATTGGGTGCAGCTGATCTTTATTTTTCTTTTGTGTTGTTTTTTTATTGTTTTTGTTGTATTGTTATTATTATTGTTATTATTATTATTGTTGTTGTTGTTGTAATCCGAAATCAGTCAGTCGCAATCTTGAACGGCGGAAGAGAGATTACGAAAAATTCCAGCATTAAGACGACATTGTAATGCATTGAACAATATTGGACATTATGAATTTTGTACATTATCTATTTTGTAAGAATATTTGTTACTGATATTCTTTTGCATAACAGCTTCTCTCGATGGTGGGTTGTACAACTGTACCTTCACGCTCAGCACAAATCTCGGCCCAGTCACGTTCAACGAATCTATCTACCTAAACGGTAATATTTGTAAATATAAATTATGTATCTTTCTAACATCTTCAGTTAACACACATGTAACATCAATTATATGCCTGATGTTCTTCAAGGACTCCCCTGTTCTAGTCTAGCTAGGCATCAGGCCTGCTAACTTTTGTGAGCTCTGTACCCCTGCTCTTAGTCTTAGCCACTTCCACCCCCTTCATTCGACTGAACGTATTCTGCTCTCAGCTCATTTTTCATCTATAGTGTCTCCGCTATGCAGAACTGTGCTTTCTCAGTTGCTGGACCTGTAATGAACTGTCAGACATTCCTCTCTCATCTTAAAACAGCTTTATTTGACTGCGCTGGGGTTTGAGCGCCTTAAAGTAGTCCCATTGAAGAGGGCAGAGGCACTATATAGAATCATTTGATGAATGAATAAATGAACTTGACTAAATCATGTAGTCATGTACTGATCGCAAATAGGAACTAGACATATCAGTTTACAGTGAATATTGTTATCTTTCTTACTTATTTTTTTCTTTCAGGTTCCCTGCTGCCTGCCATTACCACCGGAGCAGAGCCGTCTGTTCCTCTTCACGTTCCACTACTCACATTTGCGATAATCTTCGCCGCTTTCTTCATCAAGTGAAGAATTATTCTCGAGTCATCAAAAGCTACCAAACACAAATCGAAAACCGTGTGATATGTTTTCTACAAAATTCCACCGGTCATGATTCAGGGGTTTTGTGGGAACTGTTGTTTGACGTTTTTCTCGCAGCTTTGTAACTAGTCAGGGTTTCTTTGTAATATGCATACTAGGCCAGATTTTGTTCTATGGTCTTCAGCCATGGGTAGAGACTTGGGTGGAGACTTGGGTGGAGACTGGGGGCGGGGGGATGAACGAGTGACGCTGTAGGAAGGACGCGATAAATTTTCCACTTTTGCCGACCAAAAATTTCTAACGACTTTTTTTCAGTCATCCGGACGAAATCTCCACGAAAAAAACCCATTTTTACTGTGTCTTTGTGGAGTGTCCATACCCTAACACTCAACAATTTGGGGGGACAAATGCATGGGCCGTCCCCCCAACACATTCATTGAGAGAACCATCCCCCTGTCCCTCCCTAAGTCTCCGCCCATGTCTTCAGCCAGTAGATTTGTCTGGCCTGTCCACTTGATTTTGTACTCATAATTTTAAGTATTGTTACCACAGATAATTATCATCTTGATACAAAATCACGCTATGACTATCATTATTTTTAATATAATTTCTATCATATGGGACACTTTATATGCATTGGATAGAGCAGTCGCCTTGTAAATTGGAGAGACTATGCAAGGATGTTGATCAAATTATTCTTCTCTCACTATTGCTGACTGCTTTGATGTTCTGCTGTATGTGCAATTGTATTGTTTTGTATCTTTGCATTTATATAGCGCCTCTCGCAGCGCATACTAATCAGAGGCGCTCCCAGTGCAAGAGACCAAGAGTGACAAAAAGTGGTTTTGAGATGGTGAAAAGAGGCACTTGGCTATAACCAGAGTTGGTCTTTGAAAGGAGAGCCTTATTTATATGTCAAATACAGAACTTTGTACTATTGTATTGTATCTGACCATTCATAAAGCGCTTCTTGCAGCAAGAGTTTTTCAGAAGCGCTCCCAGTGCGTTCAGCCCCTAGAAAACAGGCAAGTTTTTAGACGAGAGAAAGATGAGGGTACTTCTGTGCATAATGATTGGCCCACCAGTTCTGGTATTTTTAGAAGGTGGGACTTGTGTCAGAATTTACAACTGTACTACTCTGCTTAATGATTGTTCTAGATAAGATTGTCATATCTCTTCTATGTATCAGATTTTAGGTTATTGTAATCATGATGCTAGAGTTGAATAGGAAAAATAATGTGGCTTGCACTAACTAAGGCGACCAATGTTGACTGAAATCCACATGATGCACTAAACATGCAAGATTTGAAGGAAAGATAAACAAGATTACAGTCTTAAGCGAGCTGTAATATGCCAATCAAATTTCTCTTGTCATAGACCCTTGTCAAATCGGATCCATCCAATTGGAACTCCACCACTGGTTGGTTGCACTCTGCCAGTGCCAGTCCCAAGCCTGGAAAAAAGAGGGCGTCGCTAATGGTCTTTGTTACCACACAGTGACGTTAAACTGCAACTACTACTACTACTACTACTACTACTACTACTACTACTACTACTACTACTACTACTACTACTACTACTACTACTACTACTACTACTACTACTACTACTACTCCTACCACTACCACCACCACCACCACTACTACAACTATCTACTATGGGAAATCAATAATATCGCTTAAACTTATAGACACCCTTATGCACATGTTTTAACGATGCTATATAAGGATGAGATGCCACAGGAAAATTATGTCGTTGCACATTGATAACTTTAACTTAAAGACGTCAACAACCATTGTTGCTATAAGGTGTCCTTAAACTGCTGAATAATAAAGGAAAACAATGTCATGTCAAAATAATAATCTATTTCGTGCATGCTACCGATTCAATGAATATTAAAGGGACCGTTGTTATGGAGACACTTTTATTTGTACCCATTGGCATGAGAAATTGATAATATTGAATCACGATTTAAATTGTTACCCATATCCATGACGCTGTTTGAAGTTGAAGTTTCTAACTTTGGCAATTGGTTGACATTTTCATAAATTTTATATTAATGTGTTTTCTAGCAAACTGGTAATTCTTCTTGCACCCTTAGTGTAGCTGAATATAACCATGAAACTTACATGTGCAATGGTTGTCACGCTGTAGCTATGTAACGCTGTATTATAGAATTGGTGTGATACTATCAGTTATAAATGGTTGTCAAAGTTTTGTTGGAACTACAAATGGCAAGAATTTAGTCAATATGAATCAAAATCAAGGCTTGATGTATGTGAATGTTTTCTTAAATAAAACATTAAAAAAATTACTGTGTTTCATGTTGAAATTAATATTAGTTGTAATAATAATTAAGTCCATTATAATAGTGAAATCAATTAGATATGCTATCAGTTAGATTATTAAGCTATCGTTTATCATGTGGATTGTAGTAGTGGGTTCAGTGCCTGGGAGATGGAGCTTTCCAGATTCGAATCCACCATAAGCTGCCTCGCAGGGACCTTGAGCAAGTTCTTCTCACACAATTGCTTATGCGCTTGCTTCGGCGTGAAACTTCGATGCAGTGTCTGCGCTAAAGTTAGGTGCGCTTCTGAGTAGTGAGCTTGAATGGAAGCTCTATGAAATGCAATAAATAAATAAAATAAATGAGTTTGGTGCCTTGGAGCCGGAGGGTTGCGAGTTAGAATCCACCTCAAGCCACTACATAAAGTTTACTCTGGGCTAGTCATTCATTCGCAATTATTGCTCATTAACTTCACCGTGAAACTCCAATGCAATGTCCGTGCTGTAGTCGGGAGCGCCTGTGAGTAGTTATCTAGAAGGGGTGCTATAACAAGTGCTCATAGTTACAAAACAATTTTATCGATAACATTACTTTTATCTAGTTGATTGCATGATTATGTAACCGATTGCATGATACTTACTTTCCACCGATATTATCTGCGCCCTTTACCAATCCTTATAATTATATCGTTTTGTCATAATAAGACTGAGAATGGGTTGAGCGGTTAAATTAGACACCGGTAAAATGGAATTCATTGACATTATATTTGAAGGAGTTGCGATGAGAAATTATTATCACGTAGACACTGCAATAAATAGATTTTACGATACTATAATTATATAGGCCTAAGGATGAACGCAAAAAGGAAACTATATTATATCCTTTATATGGGATAATGTTTGTAGACAGCATTTAAAACACTTCAAAATATGCTATAATTATAATGATCACCACTCTTCTCACTACCCCAGTGCCAGTCCCAAGCTTGGACAAAGAAGGAGGGCGTCGCTAAAGGTCTTTAATTTGTTACCTTGCAGTGACGTTAAAACTTAAACTGCAATTACTACTACGATACGATTGGCAATTAAAATCTGCGTTGTACTTAGACACCCACGAAAATGTTCCAACAGATGATATATTTTAAGGATTGGAATTATGTCAGATAAGTCGGTAGTTGGAGGACCTCAATACAATCGATGTCTGGTCTGTTCTTAGGTTGTAACTAATCTTCATAAATGCTGCAAATTAATGACAAACTAGTTCTTTATCCACGGCTTAAAAGGCTGGATCCGTCCATTATCGACCGATGCGTGAAGAGGGTTTCATTTTCGATGACTTATAATTATGCCACTTTGTTTATATTACGCCCAATAAAGCGAAATTAAATTGATTTGTATCTTTGATAGTATCAAGGACTACATGGACAGACTAGTATAACTTCTGTACAGGGCCGGATTAAACAATGTGGGGGCCCTGTTCGGGAATTTTTTTAGTCACCTGGCGACATTTTCTGGAAAATCATACCATTTCATCCGCCAAAAAAGTTGATGACCCTTTTTTAGTCATTTGGCGAAATTTTTGGGAAAATAGTCGTTTGGTCGAAATTTGCTCCTGATTTTTTGTTACATTTGTGGGGCCCCCTAAAGTGTGGGGGCCCCTGTTCGGCCGAACATGTTGAACATGCCTTAATCCGGCCCTGCTTCTGTAGCGCCGAAGTAGCTAGGTTATAGTGCACAATTATTGCATAAGACGCTCACCAAAATCCAACCCAAGCAAATTCTTCATGGTGGGGGACATGACCCATGTGTCACCCAATCGTCTCCAACCTTTAACAAATTCTTCTTGGGGAACATGGCCCATGTCTCCAACCCGAACACATTATTCTTGAGGGACATAAATTAACCACCTGTTCCCCAATTATCTCCAAACCAATCAAATTCTTCTCTTGGGGTACATGACACATAAGTGCCTCCACAATCGTTTCCAATACCAAAACAAATTCTTCTCTTGCCCTCTGGGGGTACACGACCGAACTGTCCCCCAATAATCTCCGCCTGTGTGGTGACGATCGATATATTATCATCTGCCTGGCACGGACTATATATCAAGACTCAAGTCTAGAGCTCTTGTCGTCGCTGCCCTGCAGTGACGTCGCAGGCGACCTTCACCCGTGTGTACTCTCACGCCATTCCTATTTATCTTTGCATCGACCAATGTTGTCGTCGTCGTCGGCGATGAATAGATGGCGCCACGAGTCGTCGTCTGTGTTGACTCCTTCGTAATTGATATTCACCGAAAGAGGAGGAAGATCCGTATTATCTAGGTGTCTGTGTTTGCAGGTCAGTGGGATCACGTGGTTTCTGCTGAAGCATCTTGCGGACTTTCTGACGCATAATCTATTTTTAGCTCAACCAATCACAAGTTCATTACCCTTAATCTATTTTTAGTTCAACCAATCACAGTTCATGAAATTAAACGCTCTTGTTTCTCATTCGGTTTCAACGTCACTGGGCAGCTCAACATAGGAACACCTCTTTTAAGATTATCAATTACGTTATAAGTAAAATTATTTTGTCGTTGTCTGCGTTGACTCCATCGCGTAATTGATATTCACCGGAGTAGGAGGATCCATTGGGATTTGAATTACGGGTATTCACGTCTAATAGAGAAAATGACCAACAAGACTAGTGTCGTTCACTGCTTATCTGGCCTCTGCAACCTCTCGTGTGTCACTGTTCTGTCTGTCTGTCTCACTCACTAGCTATCTGTCTGTCTGGTTGTCTGTCTGCCTGCATGTCTTTTAGTCTCTCTCTATATGTCGGCCTGTCTGTATTGATTTTCTGTCTGTCTGTGCATGACATGTCTGTCTTTCTGCCTTCTTGCATGTGTCTTTATCTGTATTTATGGTGAATGAATGTTTGCCTACCTACCTGTCTGCCTGCCTGCCAGCCTGTCTACCTGTCTGTCTGTCTGCCTGCCTACCTGTCTGTCTGCCTGCCTGTCTGTCTGTCTGCCTGTCTGCCTGTCTTTCTCTCCCTCTCTTCTGATCCTCGTCTGCTTCATTCCTTCCTCTCTCATTTCCGTTTGCCTAATATGAGTTGGGTCTTCGCTTCCGATCAAAGCCAAGGAATTCTGCTCGGCCACACAGTGGCACACATCAGTACACACAACCCACGTCCGTACACACATGCAAACAAACACACACTTACACAAACGCATGCAAATATACGTATAATATAATATACGTAAATACATATGCATAGCTTATTGTAGGTTATCTTATGTACATGTCCAAAGCACATTAATACATATTCATAGGCTATCTTGTGTACATGTCCCAATAATATGGATATGAATAATCGTTTATGCATGTGCACAGAATATACTTTAGCCGAATATTATTATATTATTTTCTGGCGTTTAGCTGAGCAAAGTCGACGTCATTGGCAATGGTAGCCGAAAGATGTCTTTTAATTTAAACGTGAAAAATACCGATCCTCTTTTAGACACCTTTGAAACGATTTTCAACAATTTACAAATAGACGCAATCGTTGAAGTTCTTCGATGTAACCCTCTTCAATTGAAACGATTCTGTTGTCAAAAGCAGTAATTAACAACCTATGCAGGGCGAGTAATTATTGTTATTTGCTTGAAAATTGTTTCATAGCATAGAATAAACCGTCGCCGATTCATTCTATTCTCTGTCGTTAAGTATATAGAGGAAGAGGAGGATCCAGATTTGACGAGGGCCTATGACATCAAAGGCCGTTGCCCTCAACAGAAATTTGTTTTCAAAACACGGCGCTAATAGGTTTTAAAACGACGTCTTCTGTTAGCAACTTAGCATACATTATGGCGGCCAATGATATTGAAAGAATTGTGGAGAAAATAACGGGGGAGGGTTGGACAATATCCACTTGGAATCGGGGTGTGAAAAACAGACGTTACTAAGGGGTTCTAAGAAAGACTGGTGTTGACCCCCCATCCAACCCCTGGCAATTCTAACCCTGGGCAAGATAGCTTTCTAAGGAAGATGCACCTTGCTTATCGATTGCCTTAAACGTTGGAGACATCCAAAGCGATGTAAACCGTTGGTACATGAAGATAGGATACTGTATTAGGTTGGCCTAATGCAATTCACTTTCATGATATTTCGACTATTATAGACTATAATAATAAACAAGTCAGAGTGGTCACATTAGACACCTTTTAATCGTATATAACTTATTTTATATAATACAGGGACAGTATTTTATTATATTGTGACCTACCACTTCGCACTATAATAATTCACAAGTGAAGATATCAATAATTATTATTATTATCATGCAAAAAAAAACAGGAACTGTTTTGTGAGAGATTCACGGTAGCCTCACACAATAATCATAATAATTATTAGGCTTACTACGATTTGATTCTAATATACGACTGAGAAATTGTAGGAAATATTATTATTGCACTGGAGCAACGTCGATACGATACAGACAATTATATCAGTGTCTTTGTTTACTCCAATCAGAAATGGATCCAATCCCCGTCTTATACACATAATGCAGTTCTGAGAATGGGCAGATCCAGGGTATATGCCCCATTTAGAAATGCCATGTATCGTGCCCCCCACCCCATTTGGTTTCAACAAGTTTATAATTTGGTATATTTTCAAGGATTTGGACGACTTAACGACAAAAATATAAAATTTGGCTAGATGACAACAAAAAAGGTCATCAACTTTTTGGGCGGATACGATGTTTTTCCCCAGACCCAATTTCAAGAATTTGCTGCCCCCCCCCCCGTCCAAAGTTTCTCTATCCGCCCTTGGTTCTGAGCCTGAACTCCGGCAGCTGGGTAGATGTCTAGCTGTCTGTATATGCTGTCTATATGTTCGTTTGCCTGCCTTTCTATGTATATGTTAGTCTGTCTGTCTTCTGTCCACTTGCCTGTCTGTGTGTCTGTTTGTCTGTTTAAGTACAAACAAAGGTTCCTAGAAGTGTATGTATATATATATATATATATATATATATATATATATATATACGGTCCGTATTATCCTTCTGTTTCTATCACAATCGATCACAATTTATGCAGCGCTCTGCTTTGCGATAATGCAGAGTCGTTGGAGTGTATCGGTTTATATTGCTTTGTCTAATTATAGTATTATAATAAAAAAGGATGGGCTGTACTAAAGGGTCATACATATAAGTGCTATAATATGCCGATCAATTTTCTGTCCAGGGTAACGGCCTCTATTGTCATAGACCCTGGTCAAATCGGATCCATCCTCATACTAAAGAGTAATGCATTTTGACCATAAAAACGACTTGTCAGAGTGGTCGTATTCGACACCTTTAAATGGCGCCAACGTAAAATATATATTTTTGCGACAATTATATTTTTATTACTGATCGGCGTCTTCGAGACTTCGAACGAATTTAATATTGATCGTCAAAAGATGAAAATTCATCGTCAAAACCATTCATGACTCACCTAAAAAATTTCGGAACTCGGGACAATTTTATCACTTCAAACTTTTTTGGGACTCCAATATATGACTTTTTGTCAACAAAAAATACATAGAATTGTGCGGAATTTTACGGACTTCAACTCTGATTTTTTGTACACACAACGAATGCGTATTTATAAAATTAGCTTATAGCCTGTTTCAACGCCTCCCAATGACGACGACGACGACAACGACGACGACGACGACGACGACGACGACGACGACGACGACGACGACGACGACGACGACGACGACGACGACGACGACGACGACGAAGACGACGACGACGACGATGATGATGATGATGGTTCTCTGCCCGAAGGCAGGTTCATTGGCTTTACGCCGCTGGGGATGAGATGAGTGAGGTAGTTTCCCGATGCCTTCCCCACAGACAATGATGGGTAAGCAACTTGCCCAAGGTCGCTCCGCAGCAGATTGCGCCCCTGCGTCCCACACGTGCTAGCCCGAGATATCTAAATCACTGAGTGTCAACTCCCAGCCCGGGGCTTGAACCGCAGTCCGCTCTCGTTTAGTTTGTTTGTTTACTCTAATCGGAAATGGATCAACAGTCATGGTTCATAGAAGTGTCGGTGGACACGTCACGTGATGCCAATCCCCACCCATCTTATGCATATTGTGGCTCGTACCTAAACTCGTGCTTTTGAGTAGCCATGGGCAGAGTTTGTTTCAGTTCTTTGTTGGGGGTGGGGGAGTGGGGGAGGGCTCAAAATAACTTGGAATTACGAACCGCGCGAAAATATTTTCATCAACCATATTTCTGAAGACTTTTTTATCGGCAAAAAGTAAATTATGAAAAATTAACTATACTTTTTTATCGGCAAAAAGCTGATGACCATTTTTTAATCCTTCAATAAAAAACGTTTTTCATTCGGTTGTAGGAAATCTTGTGATTTTTTGCGGCCTTCTTGGGGGCTCAGTCACCTCTAGCAAACCTAATAAACTCCGCCCGTGTGAGTAGCTGCTAGTCTCTGTGTCTGTCTATATGTTCATCTATCTGTCTATATGTTAGTCTCTGTGTCTGTCTATATGTTAGTCTCTGTGTCTGTCTATATGTTCATCTACCCGTCTGTCTTTCTGTCCATGCCTATCAGTCCGTCCAGTTGTCTATGCTTCCCGCTGTCAATCAATCAATCAATCGATTATAAGTTATATAGCGCTCTGAACTGCGATAATGCCGTTCATTCTTTGCGGTTGGTCCATTGCTATCTGTCTAGCCAGCCTCTGAGTATTGATCCATATGTCTGTGCGTCCGTCCGTCCGTCCGTCCGTCCGTCCAGCTCTCTCTCAACCTCAATAATATTATGTTTACATCTGTCTATGTCTGTCTATATCTGTCTATATCTGTCTATATCTGTCTATATCTGTCTATATCTGTCTATATCTGTCTATATCTGTCTATATCTGTCTATATATGCCTGTCTGTCTATATATGTCTGCCTTTCTGCCTGTCTATCTGTCTATCTGTCTGTCCGTCTGTCTGTCTATCTGTTTGTCTGTCTGTCTGTCTATCTGTCTGTGTGTTTGTCTTCATGCATTACTACTAAAACAATGTCCCAATTTTATGGACATATTAAACACCTTTTTTCAGATGTTCAACCACGTTATAAGTAATATTTAAGGCTATACGGATATTGTCGTAATTCATGTTCACAGAGGAGAAAGAAGAGAAGTAGGCTATAATTATAGAGGAAAAGTCTGTCTTTGCAAAACATGTCTGTCTTTCTGCCTGCTTGCTTGTGTATGTGTTTCCGTCCGCCCGTCTGTGTGTTTGCATGTATTTCTGGTGAATGAATGCTTGTCTATCTGCCTGTCTGCCTGTGTGCCTGTCTGTATGTCTGTCTGTCTGTATGTCTGTCTGCTTCTCCCTCTCTTCCGATCCTCTTCTGCTTCCTTCCTCTCTCATTTGAATCATTTCCGTTTGCCTAATATAAGACTAGGTCTTCGTTTCCGATCAAAACCAAGGAATGACAGCACAGTGGCACACATCAGTACACACAACGCATGTCCACACAGTCACACACAAGCAAACACATACACATACGCACAAACACACACGCACGCACACACACACGCACGCACGCACACAGACACGCTAACACACAATCAAATAAACACACACTCACACACACGCATGCAAATATACGCACACAATATACGTAAATACATATTCATAGGTTATTATAATAGGTTATCTTATGTAGGCCTACATGCGCCAATAATATGTAAACGAATCATTATTTATGCATGTGCACAGAATAAACCTTCGACGAATTATATTATTTCTTGGCGTTTAGCTGAGCAAAGTCGACGTCATTGTCAATGGTAGCCGTAAGATGTCCTTTTAAACGGGGATAAAACCATAGAGATGTACGCTATAAATATATATATATATATATAAAATATATAGGCTAGAGAGAGTATGGCCTATCTCCTCTGCATGGAAATGTGGAGTCACCAACGACCTTATTATTATATTAACGGAAATCACGCCAGTGACGTCACTCTGTGCAAACGACCAATCACAGGCGATTTAAACGACGGTTGGTGTGAGAAATCGCTTGTGATTGGTCGGTGCAATTGTTAGACAGCGACACCAATATGGCGGCGTGATATTCCCTCTAGCGTTATATTATTATAATTATACATCTCTATGGATGAAACGATCCTCTTTTAGACACCTTTGAAACGTTTTAAAACAATTTACAAATCTGCGCAATCGCCGCGATTCTTCGATGTAGCTCTTGTTCATTCAACGTCGATACGGTCCAGAAAGATCAATTTGTTTGTTTATTCTAACCAGAAATCGATTCAAAATGGTTCGTAGAAGTGTCGGTGGACACGTCACGTGATGCTAATCCCCCGTCTTGTACCTAACCTGTCTATGACCTAAACTCCAACATCTGAGCAGCCTTGGGCGAAGTTTGATTTCTTTTTGGAGAAGGAGAGTGGCTCAAAAATAACTTGGACTTACGAGCGAAGCCAACAATATTTTCATCGACCAAATTTCTGAAGATTTTTTTAGCGGCAAAAAGCTGATGACCATTTTTTAGTTCTTCGAATATAATTATATCTCTTAAAAATTATACACCATGTTTCTTTCGGTTGTTGGAAATAGGCCTATCGTGATTTTTGTTGCGGCCTTCTTGGGAACTTAGCCATCTCTAGCACACCTAATGAACTCCGCCCATGTGAGTAACTGTTAGTCTCTGTGTCAGTCTATATAATAATATGTTCATCTACCTACATGTCTGTCTTTCTGTCCGTCCAGTTGTCTATGCTTCCCGCTGTAAATCAATCGATTGTAAGTTATATAGCGCTCTGCACTGCGATAATGCTGTTACTTCTTTGCGGTTGGTCCATTGCTATCTGTCTGAGTATTGGTCCATTTTTTCTGTCCGTCCGTCCGTCCATCCAGCTCTCTTTCTCTCAACTACAATAATCTGTCCGTTTGCCTGTCTGTCTGCCTGTCTTTTAAAAAATATTTGTTCATATCCGACTGTTTTTATCATATCCATCGAGTCTCACCCTCTACGCCATGCCTTGCCCGGAAATTCTATTCTGGACAAGGTTATCCACCAGTTTCGGGGGAAAAATTGAACTCATGTGCACATAAGGTACAATGGGGATGGAATGACCTACTGAATAGGATGATCTACAAAGACACCTTTAAAACAAAATCAACCAATGAGATATACAAAGGGGATACAACGTGTGTGTCATGTAATCACCGCAGTATTGACTATTCAAACCGGTTACTTTAGACACTTTTAAAACGATGCCTACATATGGTACATAAACGCGATATAGGCATTTAATTTAATTTCGAGCAGATCATTGTCATTCGATTGCACAAAACGGTTCTATTAGACACAATAAATTATCTAAGGCAATGTAAACGAAATGGTGTTTAATATAAAAATTGGATACTGTAATAAATTGGTAATGAATTTTACTTGCGGGATGGAGTGACCGACTGACAAAGACGATCACTTTAAGACACCTTTAAAACAATATTGAACAATGATACATAAATTGGAGATACGCCATGCTATCCATGTGACAAATTACGAACTTTGAATGGTCAGAGCGGTTGTATTATTAAGACACTTTTAAAACCATTTATACTGTTGGTATACAATGGTGAGATAGCCTTGAAATATTTATGTAGGCTATGCAGCAATTGCCAAAAACGGTTCCCTTAGTCCAGGGGTCGAAGAGCTGGCCCGAAGGCCATTTCTGACCCGCCGACGAATTTCTTCTGGCCCGCGTATCCTTCTCTAAAAATTAAAAAATTATTTACAATATTGTCAAAACTTAAAGAGAAGCGAAAAGTTAACATTGAATCACGATTTTTTTCGCAATATCTGGACTTTTCTGGAAATTGGCTGACTAAGCCCAGAGCACCCTCTCAGATCACTACCAAATTTTGTTCAGGAGCTTCGACACCCTGGCCCGCCACTTGTTAGAAAATGTTCAAACTGACCCACCACTAAAAAGGCTTGACACCCCTGCCTTAGTCACATAAAAAGCAATGTAAACCGATAGTATAGCCTACATGCAAAGGTGGGCTACTAAATGGTAATGCATTTTACTTTTAACGAAATACTACGACTGATAAACGACTAGATAGGTGACGCATCTGACCAAAACCTTCTGAGATAATGACCGAAATGTGAAAAAAACTATTTTTTAAATTTTTAGTTTTTTAGAAGATAATTTATATGACACTCATATTGCACAAAATGCGACTTATGGTCAGCCGCATTTAACACCTTTCGAACAAAGTGAACATTTGATATAAATGCTGGACAGTACCAGATAATTAATATCTCTGCCATCCATGAAGTGACATATTCACAAGCATTTAACACCTTTTAACCGGATCGAGCATTTGATATAAACAATGAAAACATGGGACAGTATTACAGTATCAATTCCATCCATTAGGTGCTATAATAATAATTTTCACAAGCGAAGATATACAAAAGTAAAGGAACTGCTTTGAGAGAGACGCTGTTTTCACGATATAGCCACAATATAAGTAATTCTACGATTTTATTATTATATACAACAACTGAGAATTTGATGGAAATATGATTATTGCACTGGAGACATTCTTTCGTTCATTCAACGCTGATACGGTCCAGATAATTATATCAGTTTCTTTGTTTACTCTAACCATAAATAGATCCACAATGGTTCATTGAAGTGTCGGTAGACAGGTCACGTGATGCCAATGCCCGTCTTATACACATTATGCGGCTTTTGAGTCTAAATTCCGGCAGCTGGGCAAACGTACAACTGCCAGTATCTATGTATGTCTGTCCATGTATGTCTGTCTATATGTCTGTATGTATGTGTGTGTCTATCTGTCTGTTTGTCTTTGTCTATAAATCCATCCGCCCGTCCATATGTCTTTTGAATCTCGGTCTAGTTGCCTGTCTGTATGTCTGTCTCTGTACATCCTTCTTTCTCAACCTCAATCATTCGAGAGTAATTTATATAGCGCTCTGCGCTGTGGTTGGTCCAACAACAGGAAACTCATCAACCCTTCCATCCGTCCGTCCGTCCGTCCGTGCGTTCGTCCGTCCGTCCGTGCGTTCGTCCGTCCGTCCGTGCGTTCGTCCGTCCGTCCGTCCGTCCGTCCTTTCCGTCCGTCCGTCCGTCCGTCCGTCCGTCCGTCCGTCCGTCCGTCCGTCCGTCCGTCCGTCCGTCCGTCCGTCCGTCCGTCCGTCCGTCCGTCCGTCCGTCCGTCCGTCCGTCCGTCCGTCTATTTGTTCGATATATGCATTTGCCCATCTCCCATCACTTTGATTACCGACCTTGCTCCGTTTCGAGCCGACCCCCATCTCCTCTCTCATTGATAAACAACCCATCCGCCCATTCCTCCCTTTTGAGACGCCCCCTACTAATAGATCGGTCCGTAGTCGTCTTTGCACGTGGACCCGTCCGCACCGAGGGGTGCCCAGCATCGTAGGCAGAGTCCAATCCAGAGTGTAATGCCAGCGATGAGACATAGGCCAGGCCAGAGGACAGCATGGACGGCAGCCACAGTCGAGGTCCGTTCGATGATGACCATGTCCGGTCGAAGAGGATTATAAAAGCAGGGCAGCGGTTGACCAATGCGGCCCCAGTCGTCCCGGAAACGACGAGCCTCCTTCACGTTCCATGTTTCGTCGCCACACTCCGTCAGGCTGCACTGCAACCAGAACACATTTCAAACGCACCCCGTATTATAATTATTTCGCGTTTCATCTAATTTTGGACACCTTTTAAACTAATATCTGTAACCAATAAGATCGAGAACTGCGCGTGGTTCATCAATTTAATGCTTAACTGATGCAGGCTACACTGCAACCAGAACAGATTTCAAACGCACCCCTTATATAATAATGTACGTATTGTTTGTTTGTAATTTGCACTTGTTATAGCGCCCCTTCAAGCTCTCTCTCCACTCAGAGGCGCTCCCGAATGCAGAGCGGACACTGCATCGGATCTGTCCGTATGTTTGTATGCATGTCTGTGTGTATGTGTATATGTGTGTACGTGTATCCCTCTGTCGGTTTGTGTGGGTCTATGTGCCTATCTCACTGTCTGGCAATGAGTTTATCGGTCATTATATAAAAAAGAGTTAATACGACACTTGATTTAAGATAACAAAATAATAACGTCAATATCAAGTATTATGGATGGATCCAGATTTGACGAGGCCCAATGACAGCAGAGGCAGAAATTTGTTTGGCATGTTAGAGCACTTGACAGTTGAATCACAGTTATAGATGATTGCATGGTTTGAGCAGACCGCCGAATTTCGCTGTTTCGTGAAAGCGTTCCATCTAATTTTGGACACCTTTTAAACTAATATTTGTAATCAATAAGACCGAAAACTGCGTGTGTTTCATCAATTTGAATTTGAGCGTCTAATCACTATTATGTTTAGATATAAACTTATGATCGTTTTATCATAATGTGCAAAACTGAACGAGTGTCAGATGAACTACTTTGTGTTGTCTAGAAGTTGAATGTCAGTGAAATTGTAAAGTGTCGTTTAGACAACTCGTTGGTGTTGTTTGGATTCTATAAGTTTATTTTTACTGCTCTGTACTCTTGTATAATTGTCGTCAACGGCCTTTGTTTTTATATGATGACGTTAAACTTTGGAATAATAATAAGTTTCATCAATTGAATTCTTAACTCAGTCAGTAACACTGCGACGAACACATTTCAAACGCACCCGATATTATTGTCTGTGTGTAGTCTGTCTGTATGTGACTCTGTGTCTATGTCTCTGTCTGTGTGTCTGTCTCTCTCTCTCTCCTACTATATAATCAGTCTGACTATCTGCCTTTCTGTCTGCCTATCTGTGCCCCCTCTGTGATATAAAAAAGTTGATAGGTAAAAAAATACAACGTCATCATAAAGCATAGGAAATAAAAAATACCACACCAGTGGTGTTAGTGGTGCCTTGCGAATCCACCACAAAGCCGTCACGTGACGACCCTGAGCTCAAGTCATTCACTCTAAATTGAACATGCGCTTCGGCGTGAAACTGCGACGCAGTGTCCGCGCTGTAGTTGGGAGCGCCTCTGAATAGGAATCTCGAAAGAGGACACTTTATGAGAAGCGAGAAATAGATGAATAATTTGGTGTTTTATTGTTTTGTGAATTAGCCTATTCACAACGTACCTCTCACAGTGTATTCGTCAATCAGAAAGACCCAGAGGAGAGAAAATGGTTTTAAGGTGACTATGATTAATAATGCAACATTTGTAATTGCAAGTCCATTGTTCTACGGTATAATAGCTTTGCTGCTGCTGCTGCTGCTGCTGCTGCTGCTGCTGCTGTTGTGTCCCATCCAACACGTCAATGCATGTCGACGATTGCATTGATGGGAAAACAACAACTGACTTCAGCGTTGCCACTCCTTGGGTTTTCTCACAAGATCTTGGGTTTTTAGATCTGAACTTGGGAAAATTGGGTTTTTCGTTAGGTACTTGTTTTTCCCCTTGTTTTTGTGGGAACATTTTTTGATTTTTTTGCATATTTTGATGGCAATAAAAAATTTTACGTAAAAGTCATGTTTTTGGACGAGTAAACGACTAAAAAAAAGGTCGTCATATTTATTTCCCGACGGGAAATTGTGGACATTTTTTGAAGATTTGAGCCTGATGACTAAAACCCCGTGAAATTTTGACATTTTTCTGCAGAAATTGACCAGCAAAGCAGAACTTGGGGTTTCTTGGGTTTTTTTATTTTCATTTTTTTAGAGTGGCAACGCTGACTGCTTTGTTTACACAGAGCACGATGGCGGGACCCGCCTTTAATCATGACCGTATACCTGTTCATACCTGTATTAGAATCTACGTTAAAACCAATCAATGGAGAAGTCATTTGTTATTATGCATTCGTGTATTGTATACGTTGAATAATGGTTCTCAGACCTTTGCAGAGCGGGGGAAACGTTGTGTGAAAGTCATTAAATATACTATAATTGTGAGGCTCGGTGGTGTAGTGGTGGCGTCATTGCCTTGGAGCCGGAAGGTTCGAGGTTCGAATCCACCTCGCCGAGTAAGGACCTATTGGGCAAGTCCTTCACTCACAATTGCTCAGCGCTTAGGCGTGAATCTCCGATGCAGTGTCCGCTCTGCAATCGGGAGCGCCTCTGAGTGGAGAGAGCTTGAAGGGGCGCGATAACAAGTGCACGTACAAAAAAACAAATTATATGTGGCATAACAGAACAAAATCGAAAAAAAATGATTAAATTTGTTTTAAAGTCAATGAATTAATTAGTTCACACATGCAAACATGCCTACACCTCTATCAAAACGCACGCACGCGCGCACACAAACGCGCACACAGGGGCGGATCCAGGGAAGGCAATCCGGCCATGCCCACCCTTTAGAAATGCCCATGTATCGAGGCTCCCCCAGTTGGTTTCAATAAGCTTATATCTGGTAGGCTATATTTCCAAGTAATTGGACTTAATGACTAAAAAAAGGTCATCAACTGTTTTGGCGGATACGAAAGAAAAAAATTTCGAGACCCAAGGCCCATAATTTTTGGCACCCCCCGTCCAAAGTTTCTGTATCCGCCTCTGACGCACACACCTACACAAACACAAACACCAACACGTACACCTACACACACACGCACGCACACACACACACACATACGCACACATACAGTACACAAACACACACACACACACGCACACCTACACACACACACTCACACGCACACACACACACACAAACACACGCACGCACGCACACACCTACACACACACACACACACACACACACACACACACACACACGAACAAACATATATACATTTTTTAGTAGTACCTTATCCGTCCACCTGTAAGAATCAATCATGTCTATAATAATAGTACATTAATTCAACGTATATTACCTGTCGATTAAAGGAATCGTCCCAGGATCGATAGAGTGTTGCAAACACCCTCCCTCCTTCTCCTACTCCTCCACCACCGCCACGCCTCTCGTCCACTGTTTCGATACCTGTAAGTAAGTAAGTAAGTAAGTAAGTAAGTAAGTAAGTAAGTAAGTAAGTAAGTAAGTAAGTAAGTAAGTAAGTAAGTAAGTAAGTAAGTAAGTAAGTAAGTAAGTAAGTAAGTAAGTAAGTAAGTAAGTAAGTAAGTAAGTAAGTAAGTAAGTAAGTAAGTAAGTAAGTAAGTAAGTAAGTAAGTGAGTAGGTAAGTAAGTGAGTGAGTAAGTGAGTGAGTGAGTGAGTGAGTAAGCAAGCAAGTAAGTAAGTAAGTATGTCGTTCTATGGTGGTTGGAGTGCATGCAGTCGATTTTAAACTAAACGTAGATTATTACAATCACTATATCATTATCATTATCGTTATTGTCTTCGTTATCGTCATCATCATTGAAGGAAATAAAGTGGTGCATCGAAGCGTTAATTGAATTCGCTTGTCTGATCAATTCTCAGCATCTTGTTTTCCACGTATATATAGATTATGATTGTTATTATAGTCAGTGTATAATATTATTATATTGCTGTATGATAAAATTATTTGTCACTGAAAATTATGTTCTTTTGAGATAAAATTATTATTCAGAAGTTCAGGACTATCGTATTTCTTGCTTAGTGATTGGAAGTCCGTTTATGCCAATACAAATTCGCCGTGGCTTCCAACAATTCTTGTAATGCAAATATTATCTTTAAAAAGG